>OX451735.1:749712807-750912807 GCA_948472305.1 Vicia faba | reverse complement strand
CTTCTCTGGTTCAGTCAGATCGACCCTAAGATCTCCCTGTTTCTTATCCAGTTGAAGATTTCAAGACCTAGACCGGTTCAGTTAAATCGCCCCTAAGATTTTTCTGTTTCTTATCCAGTCAAAGGCCTTCTCTGGTTCAGTCTGATCGACCCTAAGATCTCCCTGTTTCTTATCCAGTTGAAGATTTCAAGACCTAGACCGGTTCAGTTAAATCGACCCTAAGATTTTCCTGTTTCTTATCCAGTCAAAGGCCTTCTCTAGTCCAGCTAAATCGACCCCTAACAGATTTTCCTGATAAAGACTCAGTAGAAGATATCCAAGATTCTCTCAATGATACTGTTGAGGTTGAAGTCGCCTATGGTTCTCTCCCCGTTACTGCGGAGGTAGTAATCGTCCCCAGATTCTCTCAGCGTTACTGTTGAGGTTGAAGTCGTCCAAGATTCTCTCAGCGTTACTGTTGAGGTTGAAGTCGCCTATGGTTCTCTCCCCGTTACTGCGGAGGTAGTAATCGTCCCCAGATTCTCTCAGCGTTACTGTTGAGGTAGAAGTCGCCCAAGATTCTCTCAGCGTTACTGTTGAGGTAGAAGTCGCCCAAGATTCTCTCCCCGTTACTGTGGAGGTAGTAATCATCCAAGGTTCTCTCACCGTTCCTGTTGAGGTAGTAACCATCCCTGGTTCATTCATCGCCGTTTGAAGCTCCAGATCCAGCTCCTGTAACCAGTCAGGACACATCTACACAAAGAGTTTGAAGACCAGCTCCTGTAACAGGTCAGGTAATTATCTTTCTTTTACAGGTACGCAAGTTCTCGCTAAGGAATCTCTTACGCGATCGATCTCCAGATGGCATCTATAAGCCCATCCACTCATCCATCATCTCTTAGCATGGCATCTATAAGCCCATCACCCTATCCATCAATCTCCCAATGGCATCTATAAGCCCATTCCCATCATCACACTACTATGTGAGCGCAAATTTCTGGGCACTCTAGTGTTCAATCATCTTCCACCTTCAGATTACGAAAGGCACGTCAGCCAATCTGCATCCTCAGGTCTAAGAAGATTGAACAGGGGCAACTGTTGTACCCCAAAATTTGCCCTCCCATATTCTTCAAGATTTTCCAAGTCAAAGCTTCAAAATCTCCTCAAGGGTTGCACAGTTCAAGGGCCTCCTAACAGTCAAAAACTAGGGTTTTAGTTCTGGCAAAGAAAATGAAGTTTCCAAGGGTCCAATCAAGTCCCACATGCCTACAAACATGGTCAAGCATCCTCATACCAAGTTTCAAGACCTACAGCACAAAATTGCACAGTCAAAAACCCTAATTGCCCTACAGTCGACTGTAGGGGCAAAATGGTCATTTGACAGTCAAAAGTTCAAATTTTTGGTCAACATCTCTTTTTGAAGCCACAAACATCATTTGATCAATTCTTGATCATGATTCTCAAGGCTTGGCTCAAAAAGTCTCAAGATGCAAAGGTTTCCATATTTGGACAGTTGAAAAAGTCAACTGTAACTTGACCAAGGCATAACTTCCACATGGATTATCATAAAAATTCCATCCAAAGCTCATTTTGAAGAGAAAGACATTTCCTACAACTCCTCTTCACACTTCAAGTCCAAGAAATGCTCTCACAAAAAGTTATCAATTTCAACATTATAGGTCATTTTCAAAAGTCAACAAAAAGGGACTTTAAGTCAAAGGCCATAACTTGAGATTGGTAAATCAAAATGACATGGGACCAAAGGCATTGGTTAGAGGACTTCAAGACCTTTCTAAAATGTCCAAAAACATGATCAAAGCTTAAAAATTGAGCAAGATATGCCTTGTGGAAGTTGGGAAATTTTTGGGTATTTTGAAAAGTCAACTTTGCTTCAAATGTCTTAAAATTGCTAATGGGCCACATTTTCTTCCAAGATTGGTCATCCAAAGCATATGCACGACCATTTGGCCCAAAAGGGAGTTTTTTCATCATTTTTATTATTTATTTGAATTTTTAATTACAATTAATTAATTAAAATGTGAAAAAAATACCAAACTAATGTGATCAAATCTTTTTATGCAGTACAATCACTCATGATTCACTAAGGATTTCGTGCATATCTAAAGAGGAAAGAATTGGTGCAAATTGGCATGATTCTTCATGAAAAAATATTGAAAAAGATTCATCAAAATCAAATCTTGAAAACCATTAAAAGCAAGGTTATGGGCTTGGATTATTGACTGAATTCATTCCTTATACAAGTGCAAACCTAACCCTAGAGCCAAGAACCTCCAAGCTGCGCCCAAAGGCCATAAACAAGTTTGCATTTTTTGGCTAAAATTCAAAAACTGAAAACACCATTCCAAGGCGTTTCAAGGCCATATAACCATTCCACTAGCTTGCCAAGGCCACGAGGAGACTATTCCAATCAAGAACATTGTCCCATACTCAAGGAATTGGTATATCAAAGTCATACTTTTCACGAAAATATTCATAATCGTATCATGAATTCTATGCATTTTTCATATGTTTTTGATGTTGATTTATGCTAATTGGATCATTCTAAAGCTAACCATATACATCAATTGAGTTTTCGTGCACTATAGGAGAATTCACCATGGAAGCTTACTAGGGTTACGAAACTGAAAAATTGGGGGTTTCCTCGTCCAGAAAAATTAGACCCTAAGACCAGGACTGTTGGACTCAGAAGCTTCATGAGAATCGTTTCCATACCTCGCGATTAATTTATGATTAGCAGGGTGCTAAGCACTATTTTAGATTGTTTATGAGAGAAGAAGGGTAAAATTCCAGAGTTTGAAAGGTTTAGAGTGTAAAGAAGGAAAAAGGAAGGTTAAATTGACGTTTTATAATAAGAAGATTAAGCGTCCACCGAGTGAAAGTATGATACGTGGAGATCATGGATTGGTGTGATGAAGAGGTGGCGAGAAGTTGATATAGGTAATAGGCGTGATTTTAAAAACAATCATTACTTATAACTGCACCATGCTGTGAAGTGACTCTGGGCGGTTAAGGTACCCAAAGGATGCTATGATTGATGTGACTAGGGTCAAACGCATTAAATGCTATAATGATTCGAAAATCCTATCAAAATCTTGTATAAATGTTTAAAATAGGCATTTCTCAGAGAGATCGAAATACATATTTTAAAGGGGCAATTTGTTGGCTGAAGATTTTGATAGTGTTATTTAGAATTCAAAAAGAGCTAGAAGTTCTGATCGAAATGGAATTAAAACACCACGCTTCGAAATTGCAGAAGCAGTGTTTCGAATGAGTGTGTCAAAGCTTGAAGCTTCGAACGGTGATCATGGGAGCGTATCCAAAGGGGTCTCGAAACAGCAGCGAAGCTAGGTATGAGAAGAGCGTTCGAAACAGAGAAACACCAAAGCATTTAAAATTTAAATGAAAGCGGGACTTTCAAAGTTTGAAAGTTATGTGTTGGAGCATTTGGGGACACGTGGAAAGATGAAAGGAGCATTGTCTTGCATGTTCGAAACGTGGCGTGATCTTGTAGCGAGACCGTTAGGGTCGAGTTAGTATAAATAGAAGTCTTAGTGTTAGGATTTCAGTGTGTCATATCTGTTATACAAAATACTCAATAACATTCAAACTACCACATGGCAAGGGAAACGAATGCAAGAGAAATGTATGTATGATAGCACCATGTATTTCTAATTTAATAAAAGCCTTTTTACTATTTCCAGCACTTTCCTTCTTTTTCTTTCTGTCGAATAACATTTGCAAGTTTCTTTATCTACTGTCTTTTCATTTCAAAGTCTTTTCTTCAAAGTTTTACATTTTACTGCTTTCTTTATATTTCGAGCACTCTATATTTCAGAGAACTTTTACGCTCTCAATACCTTTACTTTCAAGTATTATTCTTCAAACATGTACTTTCACTTAAAGTCATTTCTAGATTTCTTGCATTAAACGCTTTCTTCACATTTCAAACTTCCACATTCCAGAAACCTTTTGTGTTAAATGTTTTATGGGTCGAAACCAGTTACTTCATTTTCCATACAGTTTTATATGTCTTTTCAATCAGCATTACAATTAGCAATCATTCGTATAACTTAGTTTTCACATACATTTTGACCACATTTTTAAACTCTTAGAGAGAGGGATTGAAATAAACCAAACATTTGTACAATAGCACCCATGAATAATTGTTCGATTGTGAGAGTAACCTTAATATCCAAGGAGTCCTAGGATCAATCTAGTCGATCCTGTGAGTTACCAAAGAGATTGAATAGCGTTAATAAAGATTATTCGATAGTTTGGAAGACTAGCGGTTGTTTACCAGAAATCACTGGAAACAAATTGGCACACCTGGTGGGACCCTAAGAATTGTCGAGACATAGCCATCCCAGAAACGTAGGAACCTAAGAAGTTTGCTGTTTTATGAACCTGAGAAGTGGTAAGATAACCAACAGCAACCAACCTTTATCCAGAAGAAAACGTTTGGACAAAATGTCTAATTCAGACAATCAACAGGGAGACCAAGGTGGCCCACAGGCAACAGGCACTAACGAGTCCATTTCGAGCGGAGCATCTAATGTAATCCCTTCGAATGCACAGGCTGTTGCATCTTCAACCAGTAACATGGCCACCAACGGAGTAAGTGGCATATCAACCAACAGTTCGATCTTAGGAAATACTGGAACTATGGGCTACCCTGGGGGATTCGTTCCGCCACCTGGGACACAATCCCATTTCGCCACTCCATCAACTAGACCACCCGGCTTCGATGGGAATAGAATTAGAAGTTCTTCTTACGGAATGCCAACATCTTTTATGGCAGGTTTACACAATTCCACATCGAATTCATCCCCACAACTAGGATCTGGGTCTGGGGCAAACCAATTTATGTCAAATAACCAAGGGTCAGTGGGTTATAGCACGTTGCCTATCCTAACCACAGATAACCAGTTGGCTTTTAGGCAATTGATGGATGACAGCAACCACAATATGATAGGGGTGTTAGCGCAAACCATGCAGGAAATATTCGCCCCAATAGTTCAGAATGTGACTGTGACGAACAGGGAAAACGCTGACAATATGAGTCGGATAGCAGATTTCTTTGCTCCCACAGAAAGGCGTAGGCAGAACCAGGCGGGATTTCGAACAAACGTGCCTGTTATAGAACAAATTGCCAACGACCCAATTCATAGACCACCCAGAGAAGAGGTTAACCTAGGGGCCAGAGCACCAAGGTTAGAAGCCCCAATAATTCCAGGCCCACAAAGGGAAGTTATGGAACCAGGGGCAAGGATCGAAAGACCAGAAGCCCCAGAATTTCGAGGAGAACAACCTGGGGGAGTTGTTTTGGTTGGTCGAAACCAAGATGCCGATGCTGTCGTTCATAGGATTCGAAACGATAACATCTTGGCAGAAAATAATCTGACCACCATGATAGAGAGGATCATGACCCAAAACGGCCTCAATATGGGAATGAGGAGGCCAAATTACGCTTCTCCTATATTAGATTGTATAATGCATACTGATTTACCAAGGGGATACAAAGTCCCTAAATTTACAAAGTTCGCTGGGGATACCAACGAGTCGACAGTCGAACACATAGCGAGATATTTAACCGAAGCGGGGGATATAGCCAATAATGAAGATCTCAGAATCAAATATTTCCCAAGTTCCTTGACAAAAAATGCCTTCACTTGGTTTACCACGTTGCCTCCTGGGTCTGTTGACACTTGGACCCTTTTAGAGAGATTATTCCATGAACAATTTTACATGGGACAATCGAAAATAAGTCTGAAGGAATTGGCCAGTGTTAAGAGAAAGTTCACTGAACCCATTGATGACTATTTGAATAGATTTAGGCTGTTAAAATCCAGATGTTACACAGTAGTGCCTGAGCATGAGTTAGTCGAAATGGCCGCTGGGGGATTGGATTACTCTATTCGAAAGAAATTAGATACTCAGCATTTGAGGGATATGGCTCAGTTAGCCGATAGGGTTCGACAGGTCGAAAGACTAAAAGCCGAAAAAGCCCGAGTCTTTAAGAATAGTAAGAAAGAAAGGATTTCCTATGTTGGAACTGAGGAAGTAGAAGAATATCCTGAATTCGAATTCGAAGAGGTCGAAATCGACCTCGCTGAATTAAAACAGGCCCCGCCTTACTCCTGCAAAATGTTAGTTCCTACGAAAGGGAAAGATATTGTTGAAAATGAGAAAAGTGATAAGTTTCCAAAGAAGGTTTACACCTTCGATGTCACTAAATGTGACGAAATCTTTGACTTGCTTGTCAAAGATGGCCAACTAATTGTGCCATCAAATGTCAAAATACCCCCTTTGGACCAGAGGAAGAAAAGGGGATTTTGCAAATATCATAGTTTCCTAGGCCACAAGACCTCACAATGTTTTCTTTTCAGGGATTTGATTCAAAACGCAATCAAAGATGGCAGATTAAAGTTTGCTGATAAGGTGAAGATGAAAGTGGACGAAGATCCTTTGGACGTCGCAGACACCAACTACTCCGAGCCTGCATGCATTGGAGAAGTCAACATGGTGGAAATTGATCGAAGCGACACCCTAACAGGAGAGAAGGACATTGGAGTCGAAAACTGGGTGATGGTCGAAGTCAGCGAGGAAGTCATTGAAGGCATCCAGAATACACCAGACACTTCGATTGCTGGACCTGTGGCTGTTGCAGGAGAAACCCAGGCTACTGAAGGCCAAGGGGATCACAACGAAGGATTTACACAAGTCACTGAGGGCTTGAGGTTGGAATTAGAGAAAGTCCAAATTACGCAGCCAGGCCCCTCTCAGAAGGAAATATGGGACACTCTAGGGGAACCCAGTGGAAAATATGACTATCTGGTCAAATATTCTGCCCCAGAAAGTTCGAGGGTCCAGATCGAAGATATAAAGCCCACAGGATGGGGCGATGACGAAACAAAAGAGGGGGATTTGGAAATAAATATGGTGGACATGGAAAGACCCCGTTCTGAGATGAAGGAAGTGGAAAAATACTTAGAAAAAGAAAAGCATAGGATGGGGGACAATCACACTGGAGATGATACTCTCAAAGACTATCTCATGTCATGCCACAAAGGAGATCCAGGCATGATACTGTGCCCTAGGTGCAGCATCCTCTGCAACCAAAGAATTGCTGCAAATTTCGAAAGGGTACAGAGGGCTCGAACTGGCAACAATTGGCGCCAGGATAACCAACTTTTTAGATGCTACCCCAAGGCTGGAGAGAGTTTGTTGGAGTTTGTTTTTCGCTGCTACAAGGGGGCAACTAAGTGCTTGGTGTGCCCAAGATGTTCTGCTGTGTATGACCAGAGCATGGCTAGGGCCTTCGAAACGATCCCCTTCGCCCCTTGCTGGAGCCATCAAGAAACTGCCCAGATGGGTCCGCGTTTCGACAGCAGATACAAACAGCGAAGACCTGATAGCCCTCACCCCAAGGTTGCTCGAAGAGTGACTTTCAAACTCCCTGCTGAAGTACCAACCGATAGATGGCTGCAAGCCAGAAATGACAAAGGCAAAGACAAATGGAGGAATGCTGAACGAAATGCACGCCATGCTGTGACATACAGGAGGCAATTCAACACACAAAAAAGGGAGGAAGTCAGATTGGAAAATTACAAAGGAAGGAACCCCATGTCAAGATCCCAGTGGCGCAGACAACAAAGGATTCGAAAGGCTGAAAGAGAAGCTGTGGCAAACAAAGGGGATACTTCAACAAAGATACAAGGTGAATCGAGCACCAACAAACCAAAAAGTCAGACGGAAGAGAAACCTCCAGTCAACAGAAGGCTTTTTTCTGAAGACCAACAAGACGGACCAAAGGAATACACTCCAGGCCCGGAAGAGGACGAAGATATGATAACAGATAACTTCGAATCGGAGGGGGAGTCTTCATTTAACCTGAACTGTAACGTAGTGTCTGTGCTTCCCTGCGAATTCGGGCAGGAAACCGAAATCAATGAATATGAGGAAGAAGACACCACAGATTTAATGAAACATAGGCCCGTATGCTACTACGTGATGGACAATGGGGTTGTTGAAGAACAAAATGCGTTCTTCGAACGTCCAGAGCCTACAATGAAGAATCATCTCAAGCCACTTTTCATTCGGGCGAAAGTAGGTGTCCATGGTGTGAACAAAGTTCTAGTGGATGGGGGTGCTGCAGTCAATCTGATTCCCCATTTCATGCTAAAAAGGTTGGAAATCCGCGAAGGAGATATCAAGCCCCATAATATGGTTCTATCCAATTATGAAGGAAAAGTGGGTAAAACACTGGGGGTGGTCCAGTTGGAATTGACAATAGGCTCAAGTTGCAGGCCCACCATGTTTATGGTTGTCGAAGCCAAGGCCAACTATAACCTACTGCTAGGAAGAGAGTGGATCCATGGCGTGGGAGCAGTTCCTTCGTCAATGCATCAACGACTAGTCCTGTGGAGAGATGACGGAATCGTGGAAAACATCGAAGCAGACCAGAGTTACTTTATGTCAACTGTCAATTTAGTTGACAAAAGGGATTATGATAAAAATCTGGCAAAGATTGCTCCATGTGTTCCAAATGATGAGATGAATGAAACTAGAAATGCCCACTACTACATGACACTTCGTCATGATGGACTTTACTGGGATAGAACAATAATCAGTAAAGAAGAGGAAGGTGAAGGTGCTATACAAAAACGGCCAGCAGGCTGGGACTTCGACAACCTTAACCATGACTGAGTCTACCTTTTTCGAAAGGATTTCGGCCTATATGGCTGAGAATGAATCGAAAGCGGCCTTAGAGGCTGAAATAAATGAATCATTTGAAAAAACGAATGAAGTTAGTGGGGGGGGTTCGAAATGCTCACCCAGCGAAGAGTTGGAGATGGATCAAAGGTTGGATGCCATCTATGACAAAGAACCCTTAGGCTTCGAAAGGGATCCCATAAACTCAGGTGTCAAAATGTTGGCACAGGACCCGCTCGAAGAAGTCAACTTAGGGGATGACAAAACAAAAAGAGTAACTTACGTAAGTGCTAAACTTAGCCCAGGCCTCAAGGAAAAAGTGATCGAAATCCTTAAGGAGAACAAAGATTGTTTCGCATGGGATTATGATGAGATGCCTGGTTTAAAGAGGGAGTTGGTCGAACATAGGCTGCCAATCAAAGATGGCAAGAGGCCCATCAAACAAACTCCCAGAAGATTCGCGCCAGCGGTTCTCACAAAAATTAAAGCTGAGATCGAAAGGTTGCTGCTTTGCAAATTCATCAGAACAACAAGGTACGTCGAATGGTTAGCAAACATAGTACCTGTTATCAAGAAAAATGGTTCTTTAAGGATTTGCATAGATTTTAGGGATTTAAATACTGCAACCCCTAAGGATGAATATTCCATGCCCGTGGCAGAAATGCTAGTAGATTCTGCTGCAGGATTCGAATACTTGAGCATGTTAGATGGATACTCTGGATATAACCAGATTTTCATTGCTGAAGAAGATGTTGCAAAAACAGCATTTCGTTGCCCAGGAGCCTTAGGCACCTACGAATGGGTGGTGATGCCTTTTGGTTTAAAAAATGCTGGGGCAACTTATCAAAGGGCGATGAATTCAATCTTTCATGACTTTATCGAAACCTTCATGCAGGTGTATATTGATGATATAGTCATCAAATCTATATCTGCAGAAGCACATTTGCATCATTTAAGCCAATCATTCGAGCGAATGAGAAAACATGGCTTAAAAATGAATCCCCTTAAATGTGCATTTTTTGTGCAGGCTGGAGATTTTCTTGGTTTTGTGGTCCACAAGAAAGGAATTGAAATCAACCAGAACAAAACCAAAGCCATAATGGAGACGAAAGCACCTGCGTCAAAAAGGGAGTTGCAATCTCTACTAGGGAAAGTTAACTTCCTCAGAAGATTCATTTCGAACCTGAGTGGAAGGACTCAAGCTTTCTCTCCGTTACTTCGTCTGAAGCAAGGTCAGGCCTTCGAATGGAACGAAGCTCACCAGGAGGCGTTTGACAAAATAAAAGAATATCTTTCCCAGCCTCCTATGTTGTCTCCCCCATCATGGGGGAAGCCCATGAGATTGTACATATCTGCCTCTGAAGTTAGCATAGGTAGTATGTTAGCACAAGAAGATAACAATGGCGTCGAAAGAGCCATATACTATCTAAGTAGAGTGCTGAATGATGCTGAGACCAGATATAGCAATTTAGAAAAGCTATGTCTCTGTTTGTATTTCTCTTGTATGAAACTCAAGTATTATATAAAACCTGTTGATGTTTATGTTTCGTCTCACTTCGATGTCATTAAACATATGCTTTCAAAGCCAATAATGCATAGTAGAGTTGGAAAGTGGGCTCTGGCCTTAACAGAATATTCATTGACGTTCATGCCCTTAAAAGCTATGAAAGGTCAAGTGATTTCTGATTTCATTGTGGATCATTCGTTGGTTGAGCAGACAAGCATGAGTTACGTCGAAATGCAACCATGGAAATTGTATTTTGATGGTTCAACCCACAAGAATGGAAGTGGTGTTGGAGTCCTTCTAATTTCTCCTGAAGGAATTCCAACAAAATTCAAGTATAAATTGGATGGTCCTCGTTGTTCGAACAACGAAGCTGAGTATGAAGCGCTCATTGTTGGACTTGAAGCTTTGTTGGAATTGGGGGCAACCAGAGTCGAAATTAAAGGAGATTCTGAGTTGGTGGTCAAACAAATCACAAAAGAATATAAGTGCATAAAGGAAAATCTAATGATGTACTTCGTCATAGTCAATAGGCTATTGAGAAAGTTTGAATACATGGATATTCAACACATACCAAGATTAGAAAACCAAGAAGCAAATGACTTAGCGCAGTTGGCTTCAGGTTATAGAGTATCTACCAAGAATCTTAAGGATTTGGTCGAAATAAGGGGAAGAGTTATGGCTACTAGATTCACACCATCGGATCTGGAAAGTATGAGATTGGGATATGCCGAGAAACAGGGATTCGAAATTCTAGCCATAAATACTTTGTCAGATACAGATTGGCGAAGTCCATTAAAGAGTTATTTAGCAGACCCAACTCTAAAAGTAGATAGAAAAACAAAATATAGAGCATTGTCATATCTCCTCATGGGGAACGAATTGTTCA
Organism: Vicia faba; assembly: GCA_948472305.1. Classification (NCBI taxonomy): domain Eukaryota; kingdom Viridiplantae; phylum Streptophyta; class Magnoliopsida; order Fabales; family Fabaceae; genus Vicia; species Vicia faba. The sequence continues at coordinate 750,901,702 of OX451735.1, read as the reverse complement.
AAAAGACCCAAGAAGGTGTTTTATTGAAATGCCTAGGAGAAAGTGAGGCATATTTAGCATTGTCTGAAGTCCATAATGGGGCATGTGGGGCACACCAAGCAGGCCATAAAATGAAATGGTTGCTATTTCGATATGGTTTGTATTGGCCTAGCATGCTCAAAGATTGCATAGACTTTGCGAAGGGATGTGAGGAATGTCAGAAACATGCAGGAATTCAACACGCCCCTGCAAGTGAGCTGCATTCGATCATCAAACCATGGCCATTCAGAGGATGGGCATTAGATCTGATAGGCGAAATAAATCCTGCTTCGTCCAAAGGTCAGAAATATATCTTGGTAGGAGTAGATTATTTTACCAAATGGATCGAAGCTATACCTTTGGTAGTTGCTGATCAAGAGGCAATTATCGAATTTATACAAAAGCACATTATCTATAGGTTTGGATTACCAGAAAGTATAACTACAGACCAAGGTTCTGTATTTACTGGTAGAAAGATGCAAGGATTTGCCCAAGAAATGGGGTTTAGATTGCTAACTTCAACACCATATTATGCTCAAGCAAACGGACAAGTCGAAGCGGCAAACAAAGTAATAATAGGATTAATCAAGAAGCATATTGGCAAGAAGCCAAGAAATTGGCACAAAACTCTGGACCAAGTATTATGGGCTTGTAGAACATCTCCAAAGGAAGCCACTAACACTACTCCTTTCCAACTTACATTCGGCCATGATGCAGTGTTACCAGTAGAAATTCATCTGCAATCAGTTCGAATACAGAAACAAAACGAAATTCCAGCCGCGTTATATTGGGAAATGATGATGAATGAATTAGTTGAATTGGACGAAATTAGATTACGTGCGTTGGAGATTTTGATGAGGCAAAAAGAAAGAGTGGCCAGAACATACAATAAGAGGGTGAAGAAAAAAGTATTCGTTATTAATGACTTGGTTTGGAGAGTCATATTGCCTATGGATAAGAAGAACAAAGCATTAGGTAAATGGTCACCTCATTGGGAAGGACCTTTTCGAGTATTAAAAGTTTTCTCAAACAATGCCTACGAAGTCGAAGAACTATGGATGATAAACGTGTCCTAAAGGTTAATGGGAAATATTTAAAGAAATATAAACCAAGCCTGCGGGAAATTCGAATAGTAACAACGTAAACAAAATATTATAAAAAAGCCAAGATGGCAAGATAAGAATGCCAAAATGGCGTTGTTCGAATATTACATTGAAAGAACCAAAGTTATGGTTAGATAGACAAAAAATCTAGAAATAAACATTATTTTTCAATCGATTAAAGGTACTTCGAAATGTTTCAAGTTTCTGCTGAGCAAACCGCCTGGCACCTTCCAAGGTTGCCACTTCTCCTTTAAGTTGTTCTGCAGTCTCCATTTCTGCAAGCCCCCGGTTGAGAAGCTCTTCGAATTGGTTACCTGCAGGATTAGTTTCGAAGGCTAGTTGTTGTTCCTTAGCCTCCTTAACTTTCTGCTGAAGTTCCAGAATCTGCCTTTCCCAAATAAGAATGGACTCAGCTCGAGCCTCATATTCAGTTTTTGCCTGCTTCAGATGCATAGCCTGATCTTCAGCTTCTTGAGAAAGCTTCGAAGCTTGTTCATAGGCGGCATCCATAGCAATGCGTTTCTCGTGAACCTTATTGGCAGCAGATTCGTCTTGGAGAAGATAGCCAGTTACGTTGTCCAGCAAATTCTGAAGATCAAACAAGAGAGTACTAACTGGCAAAGAGCAGTTGGAAAGATTAACCTTTGTAAGCAGCTCCTTCATAGTATAGCAAGCAGTACTATCTTGCTTAAGCACTTCGAAGATATCCACATTGAGAATAGTTCTCCTAATTTTGTTGAGAAGAACAACTCTTTCATCTGTGGGAAGAGGATAGCTGGTTGAACTTGTGCCAGCCCTAGCGAGTGGGATGTCCCTCTGGGCCAACTTTGCCTTCATGTACCCAATAGGGTCATTTCGCCTCAGAAGTGCCAGTTCCTCGTCAGTCGTTCGAGACGGAGAGGATTGGGGGAATTCCACGCGTAGGGGAACCACGTTTGTTTCAACCTCTGGGTTTTCGTTGATTGTATCACCATCCCCTTCATTTGCTTCGTGCTCTTGGTCTTCTTCATCCTCGTCCAAATCTACCACTTCGATACCATCCTTTTCACCGCTATGTGCATTAGACTCCGTCCCGGCAGTCGAACCATCATTGTCGTTTTCCCCATCATTGGCGTTTTCCTCCTCAGATTCTTCGTCTGCAGATTCTTCGAATCCTTGCCCAGAATCAGCTTTTTCCTCTTCAGTCTGAGTATCCTTTGGATCCTCTTGAAGAGTTTCAAGAGGGGACTTTTGAAGAACCCTTTGTGAATCCTCTGCAGACGTTTGAGGTATGGTTTCGTTCACCTCTTTCAGAGGAATGGAGGTACCTTGGTCATCTGGCTGCTCAGAAGTTCCAGCCAAAACCGCCACGTTGGAAGAACCTTTGTTTTGGACCAAATTGCTGGAATCTCCTTGAGGAGAGGAGTTAAGCGGAACAGCAGCCCTGGACGGTGAGGTCGAAATAGTAGAAGTGGGATTCAGGATGTTCTGCAAGGAGCAGCAAAATGTTAGAGGATGACACTCCCCAAGGTAATAAGAAGTTAAACATTTTTAAAGAAGTTCGATTTACCTGTGGGCCCTCAGAAGAGAGGTTACTAGCTATGCGTTCCAACTGTAGGTTGGAGGTCGAAGGTGGATTTTTGGATTTTGGTAAGGGAGCAGCATCCCTAGAGTCGAGTCCAGAGACACTAGTAGGAACAATACTTTTGGGTGTAGCTTTCTTTAGCTTCTTCTTCGAAGCAGTGTTTGAGTTTCCTCCAGCAGTCAGATCTTCCCCAGTGGTGTTTGGTTTCCGCTTCTTGGGAGTAGTGGGGGGAAGCTTGTTGGTCTGAACTAATTTTAACGAAGTTAGATATAAAAGGATTGAGTGAATTCGAAGCATAAAAAACTAAGTGATTACCGTTGGAATCGGGGCACTTGTTGTTGTTGGCGTTGTTGTTATTGGTGTAGTTGCAGCAGTAGTAGTCGTTTCGGGTGGATTAGCTTTTTCAGTAGTTTCAATGGAGGTTTGAGAGGCACTCCCTTCCTTCGATTTCGAGGCAGCAGTCTTTATCCTGATAGCTGAAAATCAAAACATTTAAAGCAAAGGTTAAAGATTTGGAAAATAAAAGATATTTGGGAGTTTTTCCCAAGCATTCGCACCTGTGCCTTGATCAGATTTAATTGACATGGCAGAAAGGTCATATCGAAGATGTCCTGGGAAATCATGAAGCCAGTGTCGAGCCCATGTCACAGTCTCAGATGGCTTTGGTTTCCTTTGAAGATATTTGAACATCTCTTTGCAAGTAAACCACCATGGATATGGGGGAAACCAAGCCAGAGCCAGTTCTGAGGTAGGTAATCTGGGAAATTTAGGTGGATGCATTTCGAATGCCAACCTATACCTATCCTCAGGTGACAGCCCTGAAGGAAGTTTTAGCTTAGAAACTTTTTGTTTAAATTTTTCCTTCAAGGTCTCAGCCGCTTGATGCACAGTGGAGTCCAAGCGTGTGGGGTTGTAAGTAGTTTCGAAGTAATTTTGAAAAGCTTTTATTTCTTTGGCATGAGTAAACATACCTTTCTTTGCTGGTACCTGCACATCGAAGGCATCAATTAGTTTCTGTCGAATAGTAAGTGTATCGAACATACAAGCTTGATAAAACTTAATCCACCACTCCAGAAATCCTTTGGCCGCGAGATGGGTAGGTTCGAAGGCTATCAGTTCAAATTGGGCAAAGCCCTGATATTGTTCTTGCTGGATCTTGGCTTCCCTTGCCTTGAAAGTTCGACCAGATGTGATGGCGCTCTCAGTCTGGAACAAAGGTTCAGGAATCAGTTGGCATAGGCCAAACTGCCTCGAAACGAAGTTTGGTTGGTAGGCAAAGAGAAGAATTTGGTTCTTAGCTGGGGTTATCCTTGAAGAGATAAGTCTAGGAAGCAAGAAAGCTCTCCACACATCTTGGATTTCCTTACTCTTGATGGCTTCTGAGAGAGCCATGGTGAACCAAGAAGGTCCATGAGCCCTCGAAGCAAAGGGCGCCATGCTCTCTTCGAACTTATGTCTTTTTGAGAGTATCAAGATGTACTTCGAAAATTGAACCTTGAAGTCGTCCTTGTCATCATTAGGGGTTAGTCTGCGAAGCCTAGTGCCTTCGACTATCCTATCACTTATTTCTGAATCTTGTTCATCTATGGTGTTGGCGGTTGATAAAGAAGGTTCGAACATGGCGTTGAGCCATAATTGAAGTAACCAAAATGGGCCAGCTAAGAGAATGTTTTTGGAAGTGTGGGATTTGAGGCTCGAAACAGCTGACCTCAGGCTCTCATAGAGGTCAACTAAGAGTAATTCACTTAGGCACACTTTGCGATTTTCATGTAAATCCATAGCTAAAGGAATTAACCTACTAGCTACCTGCAGGGATCTACTGCAGAAAACGTACCTAGACAGCCACAGGGTTAAGAAAGCAATGTGCTCTGTGTCAGACACATTATCCCCTTCAGCATGATAATGGCCGATAAATTTGGCGAAGCTGGCTAACTTGACTTCGAAGTCAATTATGCTTGAGTGCTCTTCATTGTCAGGAACATAAGTTTCCCCCACTGGCGACAGCCCAGTAATGGCTGCTATATCGAAGAAGGTTGGGGTGATCATTCCACCTGGAAGATGGAAAGTGTTGTAGGTACTATCCCAGAAATAGAGGGACGCAAATAGCAGAGGATGACTATAGGTGAATCCAGGTTTCGATAGCTTAATAAGGTTATAAATGCCTAGTTCTTCCCATTGCTGGGATTTTTTGGCTTCTACTTTCGTGAACCAGTTTTGATAAGCAACATCAGCAGTAGGGCAAGATCGGAATGGTTTAAAATTGCTTTTTACATAATCCAAGATAAATGGGTCCTTAGGATAAACAGTTGAGGTTTCTGTGGTATTCGGATTAAGAGATTCTACTGCCCTAGGGGCATCCATTTTGTTGAATAAAGGTTTGAAGTTATAACACACGGGAAAAATGGTCCTGGTGTCCTTTAGTATTTCAAAAACTGTAAGAGGGCCATTTAAGGCTAACCTCTTACCAGCAACATGGGTAGGGATGAGTACCTGTGATGCGTACATCATTTCTTTTTCTTTGGAAATCATTTGAGGAGCAAGAGCAGATTGGCCTTGAATGGTGACGATTTTACTCTCCATAGTTGCTCCTGTAGTTTTTCCTTTCTTCTTGGAGACTTTCTTGAGTTGGGATGATGTGGAAGAAGACATTTTTGTTGTTTGAGAGCTTAGATTGTTTATGAGAGAAGAAGGGTAAAATTCCAGAGTTTGAAAGGTTTAGAGTGTAAAGAAGGAAAAAGGAAGGTTAAATTGACGTTTTATAATAAGAAGATTAAGCGTCCACCGAGTGAAAGTATGATACGTGGAGATCATGGATTGGTGTGATGAAGAGGTGGCGAGAAGTTGATATAGGTAATAGGCGTGATTTTAAAAACAATCATTACTTATAACTGCACCATGCTGTGAAGTGACTCTGGGCGGTTAAGGTACCCAAAGGATGCTATGATTGATGTGACTAGGGTCAAACGCATTAAATGCTATAATGATTCGAAAATCCTATCAAAATCTTGTATAAATGTTTAAAATAGGCATTTCTCAGAGAGATCGAAATACATATTTTAAAGGGGCAATTTGTTGGCTGAAGATTTTGATAGTGTTATTTAGAATTCAAAAAGAGCTAGAAGTTCTGATCGAAATGGAATTAAAACACCACGCTTCGAAATTGCAGAAGCAGTGTTTCGAATGAGTGTGTCAAAGCTTGAAGCTTCGAACGGTGATCATGGGAGCGTATCCAAAGGGGTCTCGAAACAGCAGCGAAGCTAGGTCTGAGAAGAGCGTTCGAAACAGAGAAACACCAAAGCATTTAAAATTTAAATGAAAGCGGGACTTTCAAAGTTTGAAAGTTATGTGTTGGAGCATTTGGGGACACGTGGAAAGATGAAAGGAGCATTGTCTTGCATGTTCGAAACGTGGCGTGATCTTGTAGCGAGACCGTTAGGGTCGAGTTAGTATAAATAGAAGTCTTAGTGTTAGGATTTCAGTGTGTCATATCTGTTATACAAAATACTCAATAACATTCAAACTACCACATGGCAAGGGAAACGAATGCAAGAGAAATGTATGTATGATAGCACCATGTATTTCTAATTTAATAAAAGCCTTTTTACTATTTCCAGCACTTTCCTTCTTTTTCTTTCTGTCGAATAACATTTGCAAGTTTCTTTATCTACTGTCTTTTCATTTCAAAGTCTTTTCTTCAAAGTTTTACATTTTACTGCTTTCTTTATATTTCGAGCACTCTATATTTCAGAGAACTTTTACGCTCTCAATACCTTTACTTTCAAGTATTATTCTTCAAACATGTACTTTCACTTAAAGTCATTTCTAGATTTCTTGCATTAAACGCTTTCTTCACATTTCAAACTTCCACATTCCAGAAACCTTTTGTGTTAAATGTTTTATGGGTCGAAACCAGTTACTTCATTTTCCATACAGTTTTATATGTCTTTTCAATCAGCATTACAATTAGCAATCATTCGTATAACTTAGTTTTCACATACATTTTGACCACATTTTTAAACTCTTAGAGAGAGGGATTGAAATAAACCAAACATTTGTACAATAGCACCCATGAATAATTGTTCGATTGTGAGAGTAACCTTAATATCCAAGGAGTCCTAGGATCAATCTAGTCGATCCTGTGAGTTACCAAAGAGATTGAATAGCGTTAATAAAGATTATTCGATAGTTTGGAAGACTAGCGGTTGTTTACCAGAAATCACTGGAAACAGGTGGTTCAAGTGGCAGGCATGTGTATTGGTAACCTCTGGGACCTGGGTTCGAACCCCAGGTCCCCCTTTCTTATTCCATATTTTTCTTCTAACCACGTTCCTATGTAGCTCGCTTCCAAGCGCCCACTGTACGTCCACAATCCAAGTGTGCCACATGGCCACTGAAGGCAATCTAAAGGCCCAGATCTGATGAACACCATGGGCATCAGTCAACGCACCTGCACGCTTCCAGGAAAAGTCAAAAGGACTTGAAACAATTGGGCCAGAATTGCTAGGAACATACCTCCCAATTGGGGACAGAACCCCCCAGGGTTTGCAATTCTTCTCTTTTTTTTTATTTTCATTATTTGTATTAATTCAATTGTTTCTTTCTTAATTCTTTAAATTAATATTTTTCTCAACATAAAAAATAATGTAAAAATCAGAAAAGACAAAAAATCAAAAATATATTTTATTTAAGTATTATTTTTTTTTTTGTAAATAAATCTCACTAATTAACTAGATTTAAATTTAGGTTTAATTCAAATATTTTTCTTAGTAAATTAAAAAGATGTAGAATTAGGGTTTTGAGTATTTTTTCATTCCTTTTCTTTTTCTCTCACCATAATTAATTATTAAATATTTTTTTTAAATAAAACTTGCCATTAATTAATTAGGTTAACTCTAGGTTTAACTTTAACATATTTTTTTTATATAAATTAAAAATAGTTAGAACTAGGTTTTAATTCCAATTTAATTCTTATTAAAAATCCATAAATACAAAAAACTCAAAAAATAATTTCTTTTCATTTTAATTTAATTAATTTGTTAATTTAACCTAATTTCATTAAAAAGGGTCCAACGCCCTCGCTTTCGATTTTAATTCCAATTCGCGCAGTTATTTCCTTCTTTTAAATATTAATGTAATTCTCCCAAAGCCATGTAATTCGGACATTTATATTTCTCGCACTTTGCTTTATTTTATGTCAAATCGGGTCCTGGATTTAATTTGGCGATGTGGACCCGCGCCTTTGTAATAGTTTAGGAACTTTATATTTCTCGCAACTTTTTTAACTGTTAATAATTGCATGCAAGAATGAATGTCAAAATAAAAACAAAAGCGTAGATCACCCATGACATGAACAAGACAAAATATCTGAAAACGACACACAAATCACACACCACCCCTAGGGTACGCCTCACTGTTGCCTTGCCTCTCGAAAGGTGATCGTCGAGTAGAGGATGTCTTAGTAAGTCCTCATGATCCGGGAACCTGGCATGAGGGTAGCTTCTAAGGTATCTTCCCATTGCTCTGGTGATCACCATGTCCCGAACCTCGAATTGACCCGAACACCTCCAATGGTGGTGCTACCTACCTCTCAATGGTGGGATGGCACTACTTTTAAGGACATCTACACAGACGAATTCCTTAGGGTAGGTAAACGACTCTAGATACTTGCTCTAATTTCAAAACAAATCAAAAAATACTTTTCACACCGACACCTTTTCAAAAAAAGCTTTCGAAAGCAACTTTTCAAACACTCTTGAGGACTGATACAAGAGTCGAACTGAAATTTTCAAAGAAACTTTTTAAAACCCACAGTTGAAAAGCAAACAAACCATTTTTGAAAACACAAATGAGCAAGTATCTAAGAGCCCATGGATAACCATGGATAGAAAGGGTGCTAACACCTTCCCTTTCTATAATCTACCTCCCGAACCGAGAGCAATCTCTATAAAGAATTTTTCTGTGCTTTTGTCCTTTCCATTTGGAGAAAATAAAAGACGGTGGCGACTCTTGCTTCCGCGAAATTTCGCGAACCAGCGTTAAACAGTCAGTTCCAGATCCACCGATCACAATGTCTATCTTGTCTCTATTGATTTATTCAGAACCTCACATAAATGCTTTGATGAAATTGTTAAAGAATGCGTTCGTGCCACATGAGATAACAGTCAATCAGTTTGAGAATGTTTGTGCTAACATATCTGCCGGGAACGGTCTGGGCTTCATAGATTTTGATCTTCCTCCGGAGGGGACAGACCATAACAAAGCGTTACATATTTCGATGGAGTGCAGGGGCACTACTTTATCCCGGGTTTTGGTGGATACAGGATCGTCCTTGAATGTACTACCGAAGTCAGCATTGATGAATATTAATTATTCTGGACTGGAGCTGCGCCCTAGTGATTTGATGGTGAAGGCGTTTGATGGGTCTCGAAGGTCAGTGTTTGGGGAGGTGGAGTTACCAATCAAGGTTGGTCCGCACACCTTCATGGCTAATTTTTTTATGATGGATATACAGCCAGCATATTATTGTTTGTTGGTGCGTCCGTGGATTCATAGAGCAGGGACAGTCACTTCTACTCTTCATCAGAAACTCAAGTATCCTGCAGAGGGAAAGATGATAACTGTGTGCGGCAAGGAAGAATACATCGTGAGTCATTTGACATCATTCCGCGATGTTGAAGTTGAAGGCGAGATACATGAAACTCCGTTTCAGGCGTTTGAGACAATTCATGTTGTCAATTTTCCTCCTCCAGAGCAGAAAAAGAAACCTGAAACTGTTATGTCTTCTCTCAATGATGCGAAAGCTGTGGTGGAAAATGGTAACCCTGAAGGTTGGGGTCAGGTGCTAGACGTTACCCCAAAATTTGATAAATTTGGTCTTGGTTTTATCTTAGGTCAGTAGAGTTCAACTCCCAGAGAATCTAGTTTGTCTACTCCTATGAAGTTTTCCCGTCCTTGTGCTACTCAAGAAGGACACGTCAATGCAGTTGGAGATGAGAGGGTTGATGGCTACATATGAGGATTGTGATCTTCCTGAGGAATTAGCAAGATTGTTAAAACAAGAGGAGAAGGTTATCCAGCCGAATCAGGATTCGATTGAGGTGGTGAATATTGGCACAGAAGAGGTAAGGAGAGAATTCAAGATAGGGGCAGATCTCGAAGAAAGTATAAAGGCCAGATTGATTGAGCTACTCCGTGAGTATTCTGATATCTTCGCTTGTCTTATGAGGATATGCCTGGGCTGAATACAGACATAGTGGTGCATCGAATACCGCTCAAAGAAGGTTGTTCCCCTGTCAAGCAAAAGCTCCGAAGAACTCATCCTGAGATGTCCAAGAAGATCAAAGAGGAGGTCCAGAAGCAGTTGGACGTGAATTTCCTAAAGGTCGTCAATTATCCGCCATGGATTGCAACCATTATGCATGTGCCCAAGAAGGATGGTAAAGTTAGGATGTGCGTGGATTATAGGGATTTGAATAGGGCTAGCCCTAAAGATGATTTCCCTCTTCCGCATATTGATGTGTTGGTCGATAATACTTCTCATTCCAAAGTGTTCTCGTCCATGGATGGTTTTTCGGGTTACAATCAAATTAAGATGGCTCCGAAGGATATGGAGAAGACAACATTCATCACGCCTTGGGGAACTTTCTGTTATAAAGTGATGCCATTCGGTTTGAAAAATGTCGGGGCAACATATCAGCGCGCCATGGTCACTCTCTTTCATGATTTGATTCACAAAGAGATTGAGGTTTATGTAGACGATATGATTGCTAAGTCTGACACGAAAGAAGAACATCTTGTTCATCTGGAAAAATTGTTCGAAAGACTGAGGCAGTTCTTGCTAAGGTTGAATCCGAATAAGTGCATCTTCGGGGTGAGATCCGGCAAGCTGTTGGGTATTATTGTAAGTGAAAAAGGTATCGAGGTGGACCCGGCCAAGGTAAAAGCGATACAGGAAATTCCTGAGCCAAGGACAGAGAAGGAAGTATGTGGTTACTTGGGAAGGTTGAATTACATTTCTAGATTTATTTCTCATCTCACAACTACCTGTGAACCTTTGTTCAAGTTGTTGAAGAAAAGTCAGATAGTGAAATGGAATGAGGATTGTCAGAAGGCCTTTGACAAGATAAAGGAGTATTTGCAGGAACCTCCGATACTCATGCCTCTCGTGGAAGGAAGGCCATTAATCATGTATCTAACTGTGTTGGAGAGCTCAATGGGTTTTGTCCTCGGTCAGCACGACGAGACGGGGAAGAAAGAGCAGGCTATTTCCTACTGGAGTAAGAAATTTACGGAATGCGAGTCGAGGTACTCATTGCTGGAAAAAACTTGTTGTGCGCTTGCTTGGGCCGCCAAACGTTTGAGGCAGTATATGTTAACCCACCCCACCTACTTGATATCCAAAATGGATCCAATGAAGTACATTTTTGAGAAGCCAACTCTTACAGGCAGGGTAGCTCATTAGAAGATGATACTCACTGAATATGATATCCAATACACTACTCAAAAAGAAATCAAGGGTAGTGTACTGGCCGACCATCTTGCTCATCAGCCTTTGAACGATTATGAACCGATGAAGTTTGATTTTCCAGATGAGGAAATTGTGTATATTCGGGATTGTATTGTGCCAGACCCAGACGAAGGACCCAAGCCTGGATCACGTTGGACGCTTGTCTTCGATGGTGCCTCCAATGCCATGGGCAACGGCGTCGGAGCTATTATCACTTCCCCCGAGGGATACCATATTCCTTTCACGGCTCATATTTGTTTCGATTGCACTAACAACATGGTCGAATATGAGGCTTGCATTTATGGCATTGAAGCGGCAATCGACCTGTGCATCAAATTTTTGAAAGTTTACGGGGATTCCAATCTTGTTATCAACCAGATTAATGGAGATTGGGAGACTCGCCATCAGAACCTGATTCCGTATCGTGAGCCTGTTATAAAGCTGATTCCGTACTTCGAGGAGATCACGTTTGAACATATTCCCAGAGAAGAAAACAATATAGCTGATGCACTGGCAACTTTGTCCTCCATGTTCAAGGTTAAGTGGGCTAATGGGTCACCTTCCATTACTATCAGAAGTTTGAGTGAGCCAGCTTTCTGTTTTGAGGCTAGTTTGGAATCAAATGGTAATCCTTGGTTTTATGATGTTAAACGATATCTTGAAACACAAGAGTACCCTGAAGAGGCATCCGTCACGGATAAGAAGTTCTTGAGAAGATTTTCAGCCAAGTTCTTTCTCAGTGGTGGTGTGTTGTATAGAAGACATCATGACGGCTTACTGCTCAGATGTGTTGACAAGAAAGAAGTAGCTAAGATCATTGAAGAGATACATGAAGGTGATTTCGGGACCCATTCCAACGGGCACACCATGGCTAAAAAGATTTTGCGAGCAGGTTATTATTGGTACACCATGGAGACTTACTATTACAATCATGTGCGGGTGTGTCACAAATGTCAAGTCTATGCAGATAAGGTGCATGTGCCGTCAGTACCTTTGAATGTCTTGACTTCCCCTTGGCTGTTTGCGATGTGGGGAATTGATATGATCGGCAAAATTGAACCGACTGCATCCAACGGACACCGTTTCATTCTGGTTGCCATCGATTATTTTACAAAATGGGTCGAAGTTGCATCTTATGCCAATGTCACCAAGCAGGTCGTAACTCGATTCATTAAGCACAATATTATTTGTCACTACGGAGTGCCTGAGAAGATCATTACCGATAATGGGTCTAATTTGAACAACAAGATAATGAAGGAGCTTTGTGAGTCCTTCAAAATCAAGCATCATAACTCTTCCCCATACCGACCAAAGATGAACGGTGTTGTCGAAGCGGCCAATAAGAATATAAAGAAAATCGTGCAGAAGATGGTGGTAACCTATAAAGATTGGCACGAGATGCTGCCTTTCTCTTTGCATGGTTATCGCACCATTGTGCGTACTTCGACTGGGGCAACCCCATTTTCATTGGTTTACAGCATGGAAGCAGTATTTCCGGTAGAAGTCAAGATTCCTTCTCTTAGGATCATGAGAGATGTTGAGTTGGATGAAAGTGAATGGGTAAAGAATTGGCTGGATCAGTTGGAACTCATTGACGAGAAGAGGTTGACGGTTGTATGTCATGGTCAGGTATAACAGCAAAGGATGAGGAAAGCTTTTGATAAAAGGGTACGGCCTCAGTGTTACAAGCCAGGTGACCTTGTGCTAAAGAGGATAATTCTCCCCCAGGGAGATCCCAGGGGCAAGTGGGCTCCGACTTATGAAGGTCCTTTCGTGGTCAGAAAAGTTTTCTCTGGAGGAGCGATGATGCTCACAACTATGGATGGAGAGTATTTCCCTCTCCCTGTGAATGTTGACGTAGTTAAAAAATAATTTGCATAAAATAATAAAAACTCGCTAAACTGAAAACCCGAAAGGGCGGTTTAGGCAAAAAGAGGGTGTCCTGGTGAATCGAAAACCCGAAAGGGCGATTCAAGCAAAAGTTAGGGACTTAAAGAAAATGACTACGCTCAGCATGAGATCCTTTGTTTCTTTTCTTCATTTCGTCACCTGGCATAAGCTCTAAGCCAATCCAAGAATGATCTGTCTGAAAGCAGGAAGAGGAAGCGTAAGAGTCATAGCAGAGTCGGGACTTGATGGATATTCACATTCACGTTGCCATTTTTAAACACTTGTTTGCTTTGATTTTGTAATTACTTGCTTCCAATTGTAAATTCCTTTTTCACAGGTTGATTTCTCAAAATCAATAGAATATCTTCTTTCAAGTATACGTATATGTTTCTTTTCTCCCTTTTACTTTTTTGTTTGCAAAAACGTCCAATATTTTTGATAAACATGTGCATATAAACTTCGTGGGCCTTACACGGAGATGGTAATCTAAGTCATGGTTAGTTAATCGCTTGAAATGCGGATAACAAACACAACTACTAATGTGCAAGGGGCATGTTTGGTTCTAGGATTGATAGGTTTCTCATTCACTTTACTAGTGGACGCCTTGCCAAATTTGTTTCACAGCTCCGTGATGTTGGTGAAGGTCATGGGTCAAGGAAGTATCAAGATTACAACAGGTCGGCGATATCGGCGAACCTAATTGGAGAACATTTCTTCCCCATAAATGGCTTTTATTACGTTCTTTGTCGCACTTTCATGTGTTATCTTGATTGATTGTTTTAGCATTGTCTGCATATAGGATTTTGTTTATAGCCGAATGTCAGTCTTGATGCGTTGAATAGTTTTGACTTGAAAAAAAAATTGTTTCATTTTTACTTAATTCATCCAGTATCACTCTTTAATCGATTTTTTTTCGGACATTTTGATACCAACTGTGCCAATTCTTTTGCTTAGCCAAGAGTTTGGAGGAAGGAGCTTAGCTAAAAACAATTAATGTAGTGGTATGCTTTTGAATAGAACCCCGTTGACAATGTACATGCATTGTTTCAATCCCCAAACACCGGAGATGTAAGAGAGTTAGACCTTCGTTAACCCCTCTGAGCCTTCGAAGTAGGAGTTTCTTTTCCGTTAAAAAAAACCTTGTTTTTTTAACCAGGGGCAGGGTAGATGTTCAGTTGATTGGACCAAGCATTCAAATTTCAGAAGGAATGTCCCATCTGAGGATCACCACATTTTATCTTTCACATCATGAGATCAGGAAGAATGTCAAAACCACGAGGTTCATTTCCTCACAAAGTCCTAAGGTCGAGATCGAATCGATACAATAATGGCTATCCCTCACCGACCAAGGAGTGAGACATTTGTTTTCTTCAGGAAAAAAAAGAGAAAGAAAGAAAAATTCAAAGACCTAAAGTCGCATTGAATTTTTCAAAGTGGAAAGTATGGACAAGAAAGAAACAAAAAGCCCCGCTAAGTCGAATCTTGAAAATAAGTCGCTTAGGCAAAAGTTAGGGCATCCCACTGGATTCTCAAAGTTGAAATCCAAGAGATTTTGTCCAGGCAAAAGTTAGGGAAAAGAGAGGCTAAAAGGCCAAAACAAAAAAGAAGAGGAACAATAATATCAAAAAAAAAAAGCAGCAGAAGTTAAGCGACAATCATGTTGGAGAATTTGTCGTGATCACTCTACCATTGTAAATCCTTTTGAAATATGAATGCTTGTGATAAGTCAACTAAACTTAGGATCGGAGAATTTCACGAAGGGGGTGGGTACCAAATAACTTGAGCCTTGAAAAACTTTTTTCTAAAAAACCTCGAACCAGGCCACGTTACAACCTTTAAAAGTCCTAACTGAAATAAGGGTTTAACTCGGAAGCATACTACAACAGGATAGCGTTTCCTAAACTCCCAAATATGTGTTGCATATTCATGTTGGTATCTTATCACCCATATCTTGACTCGTTTTTTCTAAAAAGGGAGAAAGAAAAAAAAAGGTTGTGAAAATTTTTTGCACTCTAGCCAGTGATTCATTCACAACAGAGATGCGACACTTTGTAAAGGTTTTTAACTTCAAGGCTTAAATAATCATCGCATCAGGTCTGTCATTCCCAAAATAAACATCTTCCTGCATGCAAAACATTTGTTTAACATCAAAGGAAAGTTTACACGTTGAACACCTGTAAAGAGCTTAATAATTGTCAGGAAGGGAAATTCAGTTTTCTTCTGTTGGACAGGACCCGTGTATGTTTAAGACTTTACCTATCCCTAGTGAAGTTTCGTTTCCCCAGCGAAGTTTCATTTTCGCAGTGAAGTTTTATTGCCCCGGGAATCTTCTTTTAAAAGCTTCATTCTGAGACTTCAAGTTTGGATATGTCGCATATCCCAAATGGAGTTGTTTAATTGGGAACTCACTTGTTCCACATTTTTCTTTGATTCTCTCAATTCCCTTGCGCGTTTTGGTGGAATCTTCTTGCATTATCTTCTCCAATTGATAAGGATTGTATATCGAGGCTTGTTTTGCAACTGGAGTGAAGGAGACAGTAGATTCGTTTTTGCCTAAAAGGTTTGAATTCTTAACTTTGGATCTTGATTTCTAGCTTTGCATTATGTGATTTGAGTACATAATCATGTTGTATGAAGTTCTTAAAGTGTTTCTGTAGCTTCAGAGCTTTTAATTTGATGAGATGTGCATGAATGATGCATCTGAAACTTTCTGTTCAGTGAGTTTTTGACATTTTTGCACGATCTGTTCTTGATCCATGGTTAATTATTTGATGTGATTCTAATTGTTTGATTAGTGTTTATTTTTATTTTAATATTTCTTTGATTTGAAAATTTCCACAAAAAATATTTTGGACTCATAAAGTAATGTAGAATTTGATTCTAAAATTTTTTTTAGCATTTTTTTTATTTTTGATTATGAATTTAATTTGAGAAGTTTATTTTTAATTTTTGCTTTATAATTTTTATTTTAATACTTCCATTATTTAAAAAATCCTCAAAAAAATCATGCAAGCTTGTTTTTAATCATAGAATCTGAATATATTTTTATTTTGACCTTTTTGTGAATTTTGGCTAGGGTTTGCATTTTTGCCCTTAAATAATAGTTTAATTGTTAATTGTTTGTTTAATTTTTATTTTAATATTTCCTTTAATTCAAAAATTCCAAAAAAAAAATAGAGATGTGTGTTTTTTTAGTTCTAATATTTGAATATAATTTTGGTTGGACATTTTTCTGACTTTTGTTTAGAATTTCATTTTGAGATGAGATTATTGGATTAATTGATTAATTGTTTGGATTTAATTTTATTTTTGACTTTTCTTTAATTCAAAAAATGTGAAAAAATATGTATTCTGACATTTAGGGTTTCTTTGAGTCTTGCATGATCTTGGTTTGAATTGTTTGAATTTTGATCTTACTTAATCAATATTTAAGATTAAAAGACAAAAATTAGGGTTTTGTTGCTTATTGTGCATGTTTCTTTTTCAAAACCATTACGCCCTAGATTTTCAATAGAATTCAAGTCTTGATTAGGGTTCATGAATGTGTTGAGGATCTGAAAACCATTTTTCTTGAATTATTTGACTAGGTTTGACATTTTTCCATAAATTATTTTGAAAACTTGTCTAGTTTGGTAGTTTTGCCAACTAGTTTTGAACTTTGGGCCTTATTTGATCCCCTCCTAAATCATTCATGAACTTAAAGCTTTCTTTATGACTTCTACACACTTCAAAGATGCTAAGAAGTTTTTGGTTTGATTTATGGATCCTTGTTTCTATTTTTGATGTATTTTTGAAGTGAAGGTACCCAATTAATGTTGCATGTCTTGTTGCAATTTGTTTGATGGCCAATGAACTTGAGTGAGGTTTGTAATTTGGCACCTAATGATCATGTTGATTCTGATTATCCATAATAAACTCAAGTCATTTCACTTATTGCCCCATGTTTGAATGATTAAACCTTTTTTGATGTATTATGTGGGCTTCATCTTCTATTGTGCTTGTGAGTTGTGGTTGAATTAATTGAGTATGATTGAAATGTGTTTGCTCCTGACCTTCATGGTCTTTGATTGTATTATTCTCAAGCTCCCATGATCCTTTATTGATATTCAATTGTCAATTTAATATGGTGATAGAAAAGAGCAACATTCCTCTGATTCTTTTGACCAATTTGTGCACATACTTGTTTCTTTCTGTCTATCATGACTAATATTTGTTAGTTGTTATCATGTTTTCTCATTTCATTTTGGTGACATCATCCATACCTTATTTGAATCATCATTCCATTTATGGGAATATTAACGTGGTTGTTGAATGTGCGAGGTACTTTGAGAAAGGTTTTCCAATCTTGACTTAAGGCTATTGTGTTTCACTTTATTTGTGGGACACAATTTATTATATTGGCACTGCTCTTGTGTTTGGCATGTTTGATAGTCTATGAAGGATATACACATGTGATTATGAATGCTATACATTACCCATGGGATCTGTTCATATCTGATTATCTCATTACTTAAGTCTTGATGGCATAATTTTTGACTTGATTTGTCTACTGATGCCAGCTTGCTTGAAGTTCTCTGGGTTTCTTTATTTCTTGCTCAGTTCCTACGGATAATTATCCGTTTGGTAGTGCACTATTTCCTTTCTTACATTTTCATTTTGCATAGTTCTCTGATTGCATGATGGGATCTCTGTTGCTGATATATGTCAAGAGGCCCTCTGGTTTTTGTCAGATACATGTGTTGTGTTTGCTTTTGATCGATGAGTCACTCTATTTAGAAATTGAGATCATGACTTCGCTCTCAGTGCATGTTCCATATAGGATGTTTATTGCTTTTCTTCTTTAACTTTTTATCGATGAGTCACTCAATTTAGAAATTGAGATCACGACTTCGCTATCAGTGCATGTTCCCTATAGGATATTTATTGCTTTTATTCTTTAATTGTTGATCGATGAGTCACTCAATTTAGAAATTGAGATCACGAATTTGCTCTCATTGCATGTTCCCTATAGGATAGTTTTGTTAAGCTTCCTTTGACATGTTTATTAAGATAAGAATCTATGTATGCTAACATAGGGTAGGATTTTCCTTTATCCTCAACTTTAGGACCAATCATTGTATGATAACACTAGGGATAGTGCTAGGCTAGTTTCTCTTAGTTGAATTTTTCTTCCTTTGCATTTTGCATATTAAAACAAAAATTTGTTTTCTTGGCAAATCATAAAACACTTCTAATAAATTCAAACCCTTTTTCAAGGTAAAAGACACAAACCAATCCTTTTTGTTTGTGCGCCTCTTGGTTTTGTTTTTGAATCTTCTAGCCGATGTTTCGCCATCGCACATTTGTTTAAAGCTAATGTTTCGCCATCGCACATGTTGTTATCATACTTTGATTCTCAATATCATTGTTAGGTGTGATGTTTCGTCATCCGATTTATTGATGTTTTGCCATCTTTGCCATGATACCTTGTTATCTTTTAGCCGATGTTTCGCCATCGCACATTTGTTTGAAGCCTATGTTTCGCCATCGCACATGTTTGTTATCCTACTTTGATTCTCAATATCATTGTTAGGTGTGATGTTTCATCATCCGATTTATTGATGTTTTTCCATCTTTGCCATGGTACCTTGTTATCTTTTAGCCGATGTTTCTCCATCGTACATTTGTTTGAAGCTGATGTTTCGCCATCGCACATGTTTGTTATCCTACTTTGATTCTCAATATCATTGTTAGGTGTGATACTTTGTTATCCGTTTTATTGATGTTTTTCCATCTTTACCATGATATCATGTTACCTTTTAGACGATGTTTCGCCATCGCACATTTGTTTAAAGCCGATGTTTCGCCATCGCACATGTTGGTTATCCTACTTTGACTCTCAATGTCATTGTTAGGTGTGTTGTTTTACCATTTGATGTTCCGCCATCTGTGACATGTTACTTTGTTATTATTTAGCTGATATTTTACCATCTCATTTGTTTGGTCTTTTATTTGATGTTTTTCCATCTTGACTGTTTTTGTTGTCCTAACTAAAAAAACACAAACCAACCAAAATATGTAAGTCGAACTATGGCTGCTCTGATTCCTCAAAAGGGATACGTAGGCATTGGGGTAGGGCCCGATCGAGCACAACTTTTATTTTCCCTATATTGTTTTCTTTTTTTTTTCTTTCGCATGCATCCCCTTTTCAGTTTTAAGCCATAGACATAGGTTTTGACCACACCCATTAGATTAGACAACAAGAGTGGATACCATAGAGTACTACGGGCGTGTGGGGTGCTAATACCTTCCCCTCGCGTAACAGACTCCCTTACCCGATCTCTTGATCGAAAGACCGCAATTTCTCCCTTTTCAGGTTTTCTCGATGTTTACCTTTCCCTTTCGGCGGGATAAAAGACGTTCGGTGGCGACTTCATTGATGTTTCATTACATCCAGATGACAGGTCCGGCCAGCGGGTTGTTTCAAAGTGTCTTGATGCTATGACGGGAAAATGGATTCTTGATAGTGGATGTTCAAGACACGTGACGGGAGACTATCTCTCTTCTCTGACTTTATGGTGAAGAAGAAAGGTTTTGTATCATACGGTGATCACAACAAATGTGCAATACTCGAAAAAAGGTAATATAGGTAATCCCTCAACTATTACTATCTCAAATGTTATGTTAGTTGAAGGTCTTAGACATAATCTTCTTAGTAATAGTCAATTACGCGATAATGGGTATAAGGTAACTTTTGCTAAAGATTGTTGCATAATAGATAATAATAAAAATAAGTATTGCATGTTTAAGGGCATGAGGGTTAGTAATATCTATATGCTCGACTTAAGAGAGATTTCCTTGAATAATGTTCAATGTCTTGTTACCTTGAGTGAAGACTCTTGGCTATGGCATAGACGTTTGGCTCACATCAACTTTGATCTACTTAACAAAATAGTTATAAAAGATTTAGTAATCGGTCTACCAAAAATGATTTTTTTCAAAAGACCATCTATGTGATACATGTCAAAGGGTCAGCAAACGAGGGTCTCTTTTAAATCAAAAATGTTGTTTCAACATCTAGACCTCTTGAGCTCCTTCACATGGATTTATTTGGTCCTTCACATACTAAAAGCTTAGGTGGAAATTAATATGGTCTTGTAATCGTAGATGATTACTCAATATTTTTTTGGACTCTTTTCTTGCATAGCAAAGATGAAACGTTATCGGCTTTCACACATTTTTCCAAGTTAGCTCAAAACAAATTAAATTAAAAAATTGTTGCCATTAGAAGTGATCATGGAGGTGAGTTTGAAAATCATCTCTTCGAAGAATATTGTGATAAATTTGGAATTGAGCATAACTTTTCAGCTCCTAGAACTTCACAACAAAATGGTGTTGTGGAGCATAAAATCTTGTTTTAGAGGAGTTGGCAAGAACAATGTTCAATGATTATGGTCTACAAAAATATTTTTGGACCCATGTTATTAGAACAACATGTTATGTCTTAAATAGGATATTTATTCGTCCCATTCTTGACAAAACTCCGTATGGACTTTTAAAAGGTAGAAAACCAAATTTATCTCATATTCATGTCTTTGGATGTAAATGTTTTCTTTTAAATGATAGAAAAGATAATATTGGAAAATTTGACACGAAAGCCGATGAAGGTATTTTTCTTAGATACTTTCAATCTAGCAAAGCATATAGATTTTATAACAACAGATTACTTATTACTGAGGAGTCGTTCCGTGTTACTTTTGATGAGACTTCCCCAAATAGTGTTGGGAAAGGTAGTTATTTTCATGGTGTAGGTGCATCTACAGAAGACATACTCAAGGACACTGATAAAGGAGTTTATCAACCTAAATCGGTAGAAATTATGAAGGATAAAGATGACAACCAAGAAAAGAAAGATGGTGAAAATCGTGAAGAAAATGATGGTCTTCCATTGGAGTAGAGGACCTCCAAGGATCATCAAATTGACAACATTATTGGTGATAGCACCAAAGGGGTAACTACTTGCTCTAATATAAGTAATTTTTGTTATCATCATGCATATGTATCAGAAGTTGAACCTAAAAACGCTAAGGATGCCTTACTTGATGAGAATTGTCTTATGGAAATTCAAGAAGAATTGAATAAATTTAAAAGAAATGACGTTTGGGACCTTGTCCCTCATCCAGAAGATCATCAAATTATAGGCACTCAATGGGTATTTAGGAATAAACTTGATGAACATGGTGTAATAACAAGAAATAAGACTCATCTTGTGGCTCAAGGTTATAATCACGATGAGGGCATTGATTATGAGGAGACATATGCTCCGGTTGCCCGACTTGAGGCTATACACCTTTTATTAGATTATGCATGCTCAAAGGACTTCAAATTATATCAAATGGAATTAAAAGTGTGTTCCTTAACAAATACATAAGTGAAGAAGTGTATTTTTCTCAACCTGCAGGTTTTGAAAATTATGAGTTTCCTAATCATGTGTTCAAGCTAAAACGTGCATTATATTGTCTTAAACAAGCCCCTATGGCATGGTATGATCGACTTAGTAAGTTTTTTCTAGAACAAGGATACTCTAGTGGGAAAGTAGACACTACACTCTTTGCTAAACCTCAAGGAAAGCATATTTTACTATTTCAAATTTATATTGATGATATCATTTTTGGTTCAACTTATATTCATTTTGTCAAGGAGTTCTCTAAGCTTATGTAGGGAGAGTTTGAAATGAGTTTAATGGGAGAGTTGAACTACTTCCTAGAACTAAAAATTAAACAACTTGATGAAGGCACATTGGTATGTCAAACTAAGTATTGTCTTGAATTTATCAAAAGATTCGGTATGGACGGTGCTAAAGAAATTGACACACCTATGGCAACAAATGGTAATCTAGATAAATATGAAAAGGTTAAGGATGTTGAGGTAAAAATGTATAGAGGTATGATTGACTCACTTCTTTATCTTACCGCGTCTAGACCGGATATTATGTTTAGTGTTTGTATGTGTGCACGATATCAATCCATTCCTAAAGAATCACATTTAAAAGTCATTAAGCGCATTCTTAGATACCTCATTGGTACCTCTAAGTTTGGCCTTTGGTATTCTAAGGGAAAAGATTGTACCTTAGTTGGTTATTCCGATTTCGACTTTGTCGATTGAAATTGGATAGGAAAAGTACTAGTGGAACTTTTCATATGGTTTCAAAATCCTTGGTAAGTTGGCATAGTAAAAGCAAGTTTATGTGGCATTGTCAACCGACGAGGAGAAATACATGGCAACTGATAGTTGTTGTGCATAAATTTTGTGGCTTAAACAACAACTACTTGATTTTGATATTAAACTTTCACGTATTCATATCATGTATGATAACACTAGTGCTATTAATCTAACCAACAATCCTGTACTACATTCACGCACTAAACATATTAATATACGTCACCACTTCCTTCATGACCATGTTGAAAAAGGTGATGTTGTGTTTGAGCATGTTGATAGTGTCGCATTGTGTATACATAAATGTAGTGGTATAAATTTGAGACTAAGCCATTAATTGACTTAACTCACACAATGAATTTGCCACCATAATTTATTATTTCCAAAGGGAAATGGGAAAAAAACGAACAAAATCCAAAATAAAATAAAGGATCAGAGATCAAGGTACGGGGATCGGTTATGCAGAGGGAAGGTATTAGCATCCTAAGCATCTATGGTACTCTGCAGGATCCACTTTGTTTATTTTTAATCAGAGAATATGTTATCTAAAGACTTATTTGTGTAGCGGTAGAAATGTTAAGACTAAGCCATTGTATTGACTAGACTTGTACATATCATAATAAAAATTGCCACCGCACTTTATTGTTTCCAAAGGAATGGGAAAATAGCAAATAACCCAAAAGAGGGGGAAATATTTAAGGTAAGGGGTTGGTTATGCAAAGGGGATGTATTAGCATCTTAAACATCTATGGTACTCTGCAGGAACCTCTTTGTAAAATCTGTATATTTTGGCTATAAAATGTTGTATAAAAATAGATGGTGGAGGTGAGAAAAGAAATATTTTTTATGATTTTTTAATCCACCGCGGTTGCAAACCTTTAGTGCCTACGTACCACCTTCCGTGCAAAAGGGGATCAGGGTACACGTAGTTCACCTTTAAAATTTTAAAACAAGTGTGTTCGTTAATTTTATGAGATAAGACATCATTGTCATTGTCCATGTGAATAACATACTTACTACCCACAATTATGAGCAAGGAGAATTTGCATCATATCAAAGTGGAGGATATGGATTGGATTTTAAAATCAACAATGACTCACTCAACACCCAAGTGGAAAATATTTCACTTCACTATATATTGTAGAAGTATAGTTGTTTGCATCACTACAAGGATTGACAAGAGTCTAATCTTTTTTTTTTGAGAAAATTTTAAAGATAAGGGCCAAAATGGCAAAATGGTTTGAATGAGATTGATTGACTTTTAGTCTTCTCACAAAAATATCAAGGTATTGTTAAGTTGATTGAAGTTTATTTATGAAAATATTTTGAAAATGCATGGACCTAAGTCCAAGTTTATTACGAAAGTGGTTCAATTTTAGAAACAAGAAGAGTTTTCAAAAGGAGGGAGAAGATTTTGAAATTAAAGAAGATGGGAGGAGATGAAGGGACTATCCTAAAGCATAAGGTAAAATCTAAGAAGAAGAACCATCTAACCAAAAACAAGCCAACACTTGACATTATGAGTCAAGATATAATTTTCATTCTTTGGATTGAAACCAAGCAAGAAAAGATACTAGACCTCTTCTGAAGACCAAACTTCAAATGTATTAAGTCTTCACAAAAATTAGGCAGAGTAACGGCTGTATACGGGTGAATTCCAGATTACAGACAAAGTAGGTAATCACAATAATTTGCACACAAAACAAACAAAAAACCCAATGTCTTGAGGTAAACCTCAAGAACTCCAGACAAAATATCAATTAAGGTCACAAAGTCTCCAACATAGGTCAAGGTCTCTAATCCTAAGTCCAAGAAGTTTAATACTCCATAATGCCAAGGATAGTAACCAAATAGTCCAAGTATCATTAATGTTTTTTATGGTTCATAAAAGTAAATGCTAAAGTGAGCAAAGATGAAAATAGCATTAAATCTAAATGCTAATGTAATTGGTACATAAAGTAAAGGCATAAGATAAAAGCATAAAATAAATTCAATTGTTAGAAGTTAATGGTTAGTTGGATGACCATCTTGAAACTTGCATTTGGAACTCATTAAAGGATTGGTAGAACCAAAGCCTCTCAACAACAAGTTGCATTTGCTTTTTGTTAAGTATATCATCCATTTAAGAATCCCCAAGGTAATATTTAATGATAAATGATGTTTAAGTGATCCGTATTGACCAAAATTGATGAAGATCCATTGGAGGATTGGTAGAACCAAAGCCTCCTAACAATAAATCTCAAGGTTATTGGATCAAAGGGTTCAAATTAACAAACTTGGGCTTGCAAACATAGGTTTGGGACAAGAATAATCATTTTCTCAAATTGTGACAAAATTTAACGCTATGTTAAGCCATCGTAAGTGGACTTATATAGAAGTCGCACCTATTTTAAGGCCGGACAATAGCAATCTATGTACTTCATGTTTTGATAAATGATATAGAGATCATCATCCCATAACATGTAGCACAAATAAAAAATAAAGGGATAAGATGAAGAGGGAGGGGAATGATAAGCTAATTTGGATCACTACCTCAAATTTGTTTCATCTTTAAATTCAATCACTCATCTTGATGGATTAAAGTACTAAACATATCATTAATCCAAAGCACCAAAAATGAATTGAATGATTCACTCTTCGGTAGATTTGAATTAATGAACATTTATCCAACTTCATCTACACCTAAAATATATTTAATTTAAATAGAAATTGGACATTTAAAATTAGAATCCAAATCAACAATCAAAAGGAGTGAGTAGAAAAAGTGAGATGGATCAAAACAGCCCCAAAACAAGGCAGAAAAAGCATTTTGTCACTGTTACAATCGATTTCACTCTGGCACCAATCAATTGCATCAGTGTTTTTTTTAAAACATAAAATTCTTCTGTGACAATCGATTTCTCTTTGAGTGCAATCGATTTCATCCTGTGAAAAATAGAAAATCAACATTTTAAAAGGCCAGATTCTTGTTCAAACTTTTCATCAAACACCTTATGGTCATGAATTTAATTGAGCACGAAAATTGCATTAAATTATGAGAAAATAGCACCAATGGAATCACAAAACAATGCTCAATGAATCAAACCCAAAGATCAACAAGAGATCACATTGTGAAAGATGAAAAATCTAACTTACCAAAGGTAGATCTAGAGAATTATCAAAACAACTTCAAGAATTTGCTTCAGTTCAGCCCCAAGAATTAATTTCCCAAGCTTGGTTGTAGAGAATTGATAAATAAAAAAGTGTTTGGATGAAGGTTTATCTCAAAGATTAGTAAGCTTCAATGCAAAGCTTACTAACTTTTTTTGAAAATGGAGCTTTGAGTGAATTTGGTAGATGGAGGGAACTGAGAGATTTTTTAGCAAAGTGAATTTGGCTTTCAAAAGCTTGAGATTTGAATGAAATTAGGGCTCTATTTATAGAGTTTAGGCTTGGGATTAGTGGTGGTTTGGATTTTGGTTTGGGAAATGAAATTAGGCTTGGTAATTGATTCTTGGAGCCAAAATTTGAATTAATGATATATCTTTCAAAAAATGAAGAAAAATTGGAGGCAAAATTTGAATTAATGATATATCTTTCGAAAAATGAAGAAAAATTGGAGCCAAAATCTTGTACCCCAAAATTTTCCCTCCCATATTTCTCAATACATTTCAAGTAAGGTTTAAAATTTCCCAAGCAAGTCCAAGAGTTGACCAGACAAACCCTCTCCTAAAGGCAGTCTACCTCAAATTAGGGTTTCATTTTGCATCAAGATGTTTGAGTCTAAAGGGTCCCAAATTCTCACTATTGTCCTAATATGTTCTCAAGATCATCCATGTCAAGTTTCAAGCCTTGCAGAGGAAGTTTGCTCAGTAAATTGCTCAAAGGCCTGAAAGTCGACTGTGCTAGGGCAAAAGTCAACTGTGGCCCACATACAGTCAAACTTCAATATTTTTGGTCAACATCCTCATTTTGAAGTATTATTCATCATTTGATCAAGGGTTGATCATGATTCCTCAAGGATTACTCACAATTCATCAAAACCCAAAAGTTGCTAAATTAGGGTTTTGTAGGAAAAGTCAACTCAACTTTGACCAAACATAACTTTCTCATACTTGATCAGAAATGACCCATCCAAATCTCATTTTGAAGAGGATGTAATTCCCTACAATTCATATTAAGCTCCCAAGTTCAAAATATGCACTCACAAGAAGATATAAATTTGGACATTATAGGTCATTTTGAAAAGTTAACAAAAACACCTTTTGGGTCAAAGCTTCTTACATGAACATAGAAGATCCAATTGAGATGAAAATATATAGGTTGCTTAGGGGACATCCTAAGCTTTCTAAAAAGTCCAAGAATACCCTCATAAGGTTAAAATTGAGAGAGATATGCATTGTCAAAGTTGGACAATTTTTGAAAAAAAATGCATGAAGCAAATATTGACCAAACTTGGATTTTTTTTCCAAATGGGCCTATCTTTTCAAGTTTGAAACTCATTCCTAACATGGTCCACAATCTCTAAGCCCACCCATACATTTTTCTACTATTTATGCTATTTATTTTGATATTTTATTCATTAAAATTCAGAATTAAATAAATAAATAATAGAAATAACGTAAATTTTGATGTGAATCCATTTTGGGCAAGTTTTATGCTGGTTTATGTCAATTGATTTCGTGCAATAACCCTTCAAATATGTTCAGGTTCATCCACATGTGAAAATGGCATAAAATCATCAAATATGACATTTTTTTCAAATCTTGATCATGGTCTTAAAACACAACATTATAAGGGAGATTCTTTTCATGCTTTCTTGTCTCCTCATTCTCCTCTATAAATATAGAGCCATACAAGCTTGAAAGGGACGAAATTCCTCTCTAAAAAGCTCTCAAAAAGCTCTTCAAAAAGCTCTCTAAAAGCTCTTCAAAAAGCTCTCCAGAAATCAAAGAATTGGTGCAAGTTATATCTCGAGGTTCCGGTCTCTCTCAAATGACATCAAGCCTCAAACCATCCTGTTGAAGTCCTTGGGAGTCTTACAAGGCCCAAGAGTAATCCATCACACGCCTAGCACGCCACCATTTGACAATACCGGTTTGGTAAAATTTTAAACTTTGAATCTCTAATTTTAATCACATTTTATGGTATGCTAACGTTTGTTTGAGTTTATATAGAACAGTTATGGATGGTTGAATTATAGGTTCCACGCAAGAATCAAAAAAACACCATAGTTAGAGCATGAAGCTTTTGAAGATTCGGGCCTAGGGATTTCTGATAATTGCACCCCCTATTTACTTTTGCTACTAGGCCCGTCTTTATTTTCTTGTTTTATTCATTTCATTTATTTCTTTTAATCCCTTTTTTTATTTTTATCAATAAACAAATATAAAAATCACATAAAAATAGATTTAGGATTTTTTCTTAATTAAATTTAATTTTGGTAAATTAATTAACTAAACACTTTAACTTTTTTTAAAAAATTAAAATTAATAGAACTTAGGTTTAATTTCATTTTAATTCATTTTCCTTTTCGTAACAAAAATACCAAAAAAACATAGAATTAATTTCTTTTATTTAAATTTCATGTTTCTTTAATAATTATCTTTTTTTAAATATAGATCTAGATCAATTATTTTTTAACTTAAACCATTTTTATAAATTAAAACAAAAAAACAACAAAAAGATTTTTTTATATCTTAGGATTTTTAGACGTCTTTTCAAATTTGCGCGTTATTATTCTTTCGCACTTCATTTTATTATTGTAACTGTATATTGGGATGTAATAGATGATTAGTAGGACTTTACCGCTTTTATTTATTTTTTCCCCAGTTTTGGATATGTACATAATCCCCCTCCCCGAAGCCTTGTAA
Source organism: Vicia faba (assembly GCA_948472305.1). Taxonomy (NCBI): domain Eukaryota; kingdom Viridiplantae; phylum Streptophyta; class Magnoliopsida; order Fabales; family Fabaceae; genus Vicia; species Vicia faba. The sequence continues at coordinate 750,873,571 of OX451735.1, read as the reverse complement.
TAGCTAGGTTTTATATTTCTGCACTTTTAAATTACCGCAATTATTAACTGCTAGATGTATGACTAATAGGATTGTATGGCAAGAATAATCAAACATTAGCAAACTTAACACAAGACTAAAATAACTGAACATAACACACCTTTCACATACGCACCCTTAGGGTATACCTCACTTGGTTGCCTCGGAAAATAATGGTCATGTCCCTCGAACGTAGGGATACCCTTAGCAAAGGCCCTCGGTTAAAATCATCATAAAGATCATGGTCCCTCGATGTCCCTCGAAGTTGCTTACGGTATATGATCTTGTCCCTCGATGTTGCCTACGAATATATGATGACAATCCCTTAGAAATGCTAAGGTATCCCTATATGTTGCCTTCAATGACCATTACGTCCCTTTCGAATTGACCCTTACAACTCCAACGACGGTGCTACCTACTCTTTAATAGTGGGATAGCACTTTCTAAAGGAAACAAGAACAGAAACATTCTTTTTTAGAGTAGGTAGATGCTAGTAGGTACTTGCTCAAAATCAAACTTTTTTCACACTTACACTTTTTTTAAACAAAATTTTCAAAACGACTTCGTAACACTCTTGAAGACTGATACAAGGGTTAAAACAAAGTAAAACAAAAAAATTTCAAAAACATACAAACACGGAAGCAGTTTTTAAAATGATGAGCAAGTACCTAAGAGCCCGTAGAAAACTACGGATAGAAAGGGTGTTAATACCTTCCCTTTTTATAATCTACTCCCCGTACTCAAAATCTCGAAAAAGGAATTTTTTTGTGCTTTTTCCTTTCCAGTTGGATAAAATAAAAGTCGGTGGTGACTCTTGCTTACCGCGAAATTTTGCGAACAAAAAACGCAAAATGCAAACCAGCATTTTCCTAAAACAGTCTGGTTCTGCCACCGTATCACAGAACTGGCGACTCTGCTGGGGAGTTAATAAGTGGGGTATACCTTAGGATTAGTTCATCATAAATTGCTTCTTTTGTTTGATTTGATTGCTTTATTTTTAAGGGTCTTGTATCGAGAGTTACTATAGATCCTAACCCGGATCTGGAGGACACCTGTTAGGTAAGTAGCAATAAACATTGAGGGAATTGTACAGCATAGACCGATACGGTTGAAGCAATAGCTACATTGATGTGGAACATTGGTTGGTACCGGTATCCCTTGTAGAGAAACAAGGAGAATACGGGGCTGCTATATGGGTCGTTAAGCATCAACTGACCCTAGAACCTATAATTGACCAACTTGGCCATAGGAAGTAGTGAGATAGCCGATCTCGGTGTAAATCTGGGAACTGGTTGTTACTCGATGCTACACTCATTGAGACCATACTCTCTAGATAGTTCAGGCTGCAAGAAAAGATTGTGTAAGCTGAAACCATGACCGATGGAGGATGGTCAGTGATATTGAGAACCTCTAGAATCCAGTTTACTATTATTGGGACAGGTTGAAACCAACTGAACTTCAAGAGGGTAATACCTAGACCCCATGCAAGCCTTAAACTTAAGGGCTATTGCGTGACTTGTTTGCCTTTACCATGTATGTTATCTGCTATACCTGTTGTGTGTTTTATCATGACATCATGCATCATAACATAGTATGCATACTTCATTAGACTAACCATTTCAAAGACCGAGGGGATTTATCTTTGTTCTGTTTTGCAGATTATGGCTTCCTTGCGCAGAAACACCATTCGAGTCAACTTTGTGAGAATACCTGCTCAACTCAAGGATTTAGCCTCGAGAGTTTCTGATACTTCCTCATTCATTAGAAGACATGGTCAGCTTCTTAGCTTAGTTACCTCAAAGTTTGATGAGAAGATGATGAGTGTGCTTTTCCAGTTCTTCGATCCAGTGCATCATTGTTTCACTTTCTCGGATTATCAACTAGTTCCCACTATGGAAGAGTTTTCTCACTTATTGGGCATATCCATCCTCGAGCAGATGCTCTTCACAGGTTTGGAAGAGACTCTTAGACCAGAGGACATTGCTTCAGCTTTACATTTGAAAAGGGCTGATGTAGTATATAATTGGGAAACATGAAGCGGGGTTGAAGGTTTCTTAGCCAAGTTTCTGGTAGATCAAGCTCAACTATTCTAGGATAACTTGGATTTCCAGGCTTTCGAAGACATCTTAGCTCTCCTTATCTATGGTTTGGTTCTTTTCCCGAATCCAGATTCTTTTGTGGATGTGAATACGGTTAAGATCTTCTTGTCTCGCAATCATGTGCCTACCCTACTGGGTGATATCCTTCATGCCCTCTATACTCGTACTGTGCAAAGACGAGGGACTCTCATATGTTTCATGCTGCTGCTGGCGAGGTGGTTTATTTCGCACCTCCCCAAGTCCGTGCTGAAAAATGAAGAAGGTTTAGAATGGTCTTACATGATAATGTCCCTTGCTCATACAGACATTCTTTGGAGTTCTAAGGCTATGGAAAGCATTGTTGTCATTGATCGATGTGGGGGATATCCTAATGTCCCATTTCTTAGAATCAGAGGAGGAATAACCTACAGTTCATGCTTGGCTTTACGACAGTTTGGTCATGCTCGGAGAGACGGTCCTCATGAGCTACTTCTTACAGATATTGCCTTTGACTATAAGGGGGGCGTTGACGAGCATCGCTGAAGGTTTATACGAGCCTGGGGCACGGTGAACAGGTCTGACCCTCAAGAGCTAGGACCAAAGACTTCTCTCCCTATGCAACCTTATCTCTAGTGGGTCCGAGATCGAGCCCAGAAGCTTGGGATTCCTTATGAAGCTGTGTTGCCAGTAATTGTGGAGCCTACCAATGAAGAGGGCGTTCCTTATACAGTCCTTTATCCCTACATGCCCACTGACCTTGGGGAATTAAAGAGATCCTAGATTCAGCTGAAAGAGGAGAGGGATACCTACCGGGAAAAGTACCATGAGCAAGAAAGGAAGATCTTGAAGCTCACCAGGAAACTTGAGAATGAAATAACGATCAATGACTACGTCAGCACCAAGGGGAAGCGTCCATGGGATTTCTGATTTTGCTTTTTCTAGTTTAGATTTGTTTTTCATTTTCTTCTTTGTAAACGCCTTAAAGGCATTGTTGAACCTTTTTACAAGTTTAATCTAATAAAGTTTGTTGATTTCTTGGTTTGCAAATTTAAATCTCCCAAAGTCTTTGAAATCATTACATACGCATCCCATTATCATGCACACCCTTACAGGTACCATAACAGGTTTCTCATCTTCTTCGCTGTTTATTTCAGCAGAAATGTCTTCCGATCAAGCTATCAAATATCTTTAGGCACAAAATGCCCAATTCCAAGAGATGTTCTTGAGCTTGGCTAAAGGGAAAGAGGACTTGAAAGCTCTCATTATGAAAGAGAAAGAGAATAAGAAGAAGAAGAAGAAGAAGAACAAGAAGGTTGTTATGCTGAGTATGGGAAAAGGTTTGCGGATAGGTTGAAACAACAAGCTGATATGTCCTTTTCATCCAAGGGAGGGGAGGAACAAGAAGAAGAAAAGGGCCCCAGTCCTGCAGTTTCTGATAATGATACAGATTATGATGAGGAACAGTATCCTCCTGCTGAGGATAGGTACAAAAAACTTGAAGACTGTCTAAGTGCTATGGAGATTCAAAAGATCCCTGGTTTGGATTTCGGAGATTTGGGACTGGTATCTGGAGTGGTGATCCCTCAGAAGTTCAAAGCTCTAGTTTTTGCTAAGTATGATGGGGTGTCCTGCCCAAAACTCCATCTCCGTTCTTATGTCAAGAAGATCCAGCCCCACACAGCTGATAGAAATGTATGGGTTCACTTCTTTCAAGATAGTCTGGCAGGGACTCAACTTGAATGGTTCTACCAGCTAGAGGGAGCAAATATCCGAAACTGGGAAGATCTGGATGCTGCTTTCTACAAGCAGTATCAGTATAATGCCGACCTTGCTCCTACTCGTACTCAACTTCATAGTATGTCCATGGGTGCAAGTGAAGGATTTAAAGACTATGCCCAAAATTGGAGAGACTTGGCTGGAAGAGTCTAACCCTCGTTGTCCGATAGGGAGTTGGTTGATATGTTTCTGGGGACACTATCTGGTCCATTCTTTAATCATTTGATCGGCAGCTCGTCAGCGGGTTTCACCGAGCTGATTCTGACTGGAGAAAGAGTAGAAGTTGGGATCCTGAGTGGTAAGATCCATAAAAATACCTCTTCGAGTACAGAGAATAAGTCATTTGGTGGCAAGAGGGAAGCCAATGCTGTGCACGGCCAGAAGAGGCGTAGCAAGGCAAACTACCACCAATCTGTGGGGGCAGTGTTAATCTCTAATTTGGCACGCACACAACGACCACAACAACGAAACAATCAGCCAAGGGTGGAAAGACCTCAAAGGCAGTTCACCTAAATCAACATGTCATTGTCACAAGCATTGTAACACATGTTGAAGATGAATCTGATTACGGTGATAAACCCTCATCCGAACCCTAAGACTTCTTCTCCTAACTACAACCCAAATGCAAGGTGTTCTTATCATTCTGGTAGCCCGGGGCACGATACTAACGATTGTTGGGCGCTGAAATACAAGATTCATAATATGATTGACGCCGAGGAGATCAAATTCGACCCTCCTGAGACTCCCAATGTGATCACTGCTCCCTTGCCAAAACATGGCTAGGATTGAAAGCATTTTTGTTCATTTGAATTCTGAATTTGTATTTTCTTAGCTTATTCAAACAAGTATTATCATATCAAACTTTTTTATTTCATTAATGCATTACATGTGTCTGTCTTGAATTAATTTTTTTATTATGCTTAAATTTCTTTATATTTCCTTTTCGTGATATTCAACTCTCGACTAAAAAGTTGTAAGCCTTTAGAGGGAGGATGACGAAAACGATACCATAATCTCTATAGTATGCTTTTGAACAGACCTTGTTGACGATGTACAGGCGTTGTTTCAAATCCTAAACAGTGGAGTTATAAGGAAGATAATCCCTAGTCAACCCCTTCGAGCCAAAAAAGTAGGAGTTTTTCTTTTCACACTGTTGTACCCCAAAATTTGCCCTCTCATTTATCAAGATTTTCCTCACAAGACTTCTTGAACTCAAGACAAGATTAGGGTTTTGTTCAGCTCAAGGCATCACCTTGCACTGATAACCTGAAATTAGGGTTTGAGTTTTCACAAGGATTTTTGGACCATCAATGCTTCATGTGACTTTCATATACCACCTTGGACCCCTAAGATTGCTCATGTTAAGTTTCAAGCCTTAAATCACATTTTTGACCAGTCAACTGGACAGTTGACCTAAAAATCAGTTGTATTGGGGAAAAAGTCAACCATGGCCAATTTACAGTCAAACTTCATAATTTTTTATTCACAACAACATTTTAGACTCATATGTATCATTTTATCAAGTTTGGATCACAACTCCTCAAGAAATATGATCAAATCATCAAAAGGGCAAAATGGTCAAAATTGGGGTTTTTACTGAGAAAGGGCAATCTCTGATTTTTAACCTAGCCAATGGCCAATTGGGTTCAAACATAATTTCAAGGGTTCAATGGCATTATCTTTACCTAAGTACATGGTTCAAAAGATCTCAAATGCATAGGATTGACAGATGAATTTGCCAGTCAACTGATCAAAAGTCAATTGTACACTAAAAAGTCAAACTTCGACTTTTTGGTCAAAATCAAGTGCCAAGGGTCATAATTCATAAATATATGTCAAAAAATGAAACTTGTTGACCAAGAAAACCAATTTTGCAAATTAGGGTTTAAATTTAAAAATTTTCATAACTTAGAATTTTTCTAAGTATGGAAATTTTCTTATTTTTTCCCAACTTTTCACAACTTTTTCACCATGATGCAATTGGATTCAAAGGAAACTTCCAACATGAAAGTTGTAGTACTCCATGAAATATACAAATTTGATTCACAAAGTTTTCCCAAAAGATGCTTGGATCTCAAGTTATGAATTTGTGAATAGGGGTCCATGAACTAAATAACTTAGTGAAAATTTAACCTAATTTAGGCAGTTTCTTGACCTAACTTCATGGACATTTTTCACCTAGTTCCAAGAGGTATCTCAAAATTCATTTCAAATATGGATTGTATAGAATGTTGCGATCTTTCCAAAATGTCCAAGAACTCTCCAAGATCATTTGTTTTTAGGGAGAATCAAAGAAGAGAAAATGGCATTTTGTCACTTTTGTTCAAGCCATTTTCACAATGCACCAAGTTGCAAATCTGATCAAGCATGCTTGTACCTTTCATTACAGGTCCTAAACTCCTTCTACACTCCATAATTAAATTCTAACTCAATGGATAAAGGATTTTTTTCACTTTTGAAGCATTGTACAAGAAACAATTCCATAAATGGCCAAAAGTGCACATTGCCATTTTCATCAAGGCAAGCTTTTCCAACTTTACAAACCTTGAGCCTTGGACTTGTTCTTTTGTTACAAGCAATGTCCACAGATATCAAGCAATGTTTACCAACCCTTGGTAGCCCTAGAACTGGCCAGTACAAGCATGTTGGCTTAAGTCACTTCACTTTTCTTCAAAGGCAAGAAAAGTTACCAAAAGATCAGAACTTGTACAAGCTGATAAAGGGTGGGCTTGGCATCATTCTAGACAGATTCACAAACTTGTCACAAGCCAGAACACGAAGGCATAACATCCCAAACACTCCAAAACTAAAAAACCTCATTTTTCTGTCCAAACAGCCAGTTTCTGCAAAAACACTAGCCATTTCATTTTTGGCTCATGTGTTTCTTGTTTCAACACTTTAAACACCTTCCATACATCATATCAAAGCTATTCAAGCATTCATCCTGCAAATGTGTGCTCTATTTCAGCCATTGCCATTTTCACTTTGGAAGGTTGCAGCTTGACTTCTACAGGGAGTTTCAGCCATCCACAAGGCCAGCTAAGCATTGGAATAGCTTGAGGGAACTTCAAGGAAGCTCACACGATCCTCAGGCCTCACTCAAAGTCCCCACATTGCCATATCTAAATCCAGCTGAAGGAGGTATTTTTCAAAACTTTATCTCTCTATTAAGGCATCCTCAAGCCACAATTTGTGAAGCAAAAATGTAGTCTCTAGCATGGTGAAGTTGTACATATGCATACTTTCCATTTATATTAACTGAGCTAAGAGAATTTGAATGTTGAACATGCTGAAAAAACTAGGTCAGAAATTAGGGGTGATTAAATTCTCCTTGATCTTTGAAAGTTAGATTATGAATTTTATATCATTGGAATCGTGAGATTCCAAGCTACATTTTTTATGTTGCAAGTTTTTGTTTTTGTGCAAGCAATAGAGAGATACAGGTTTGAAGCAAAAACACGCGCAAATGGAAGCTGGAGGACAGGGATGAAGTGCCTGGGCCTTGGGCGCCTTGGGCCTTCTGTTTTGACTTTCCACACACCCGTGACTTGATATCCACACCCCCTTTGCATATTTGTTTTATTTTTCATTTTTCTTTTTATATTTTTATATTTATTGTTTTTATTTATTTTTTTGAATCACAAAAATCATGAAAAATATTTTCTTTATTTTTTGCATTTTTATTTTATTTTTTATTTTATTTTTTGCATAAAAATAGTTTACTAGAATAAATAGAACTTTATTTTCATAAATAAATTATAAATACATTTAAAAATACTACACATTTTCATTTTATTATTTTATACATAAAATATTTATTTTCATATATATTTTAATTTTTAATATTTGTACATAATATTATTTATTATTTTCTTGTACAAAAATGGACAAAATAAAGTAAATATTGAACATATATTTCTTTTAATCAAAAAGTAGGGTTTCCCCTTTTTTAAAATAATACTAATATTTCTCTCTTATTTCTAGGGTTAAATAATTTATTTTCTCATAGAAAAAATCAAATACAAAACATTTTTTGCATAAATACATTTTTATTGAATTTTTAATATTTGTATATTTATTTAATTTGTACTTAATTCAATTGGGTTGTAATAGTATATTAGGGTTTATTTTTGTGCAATATCCCCATTCAAAAACTTGTATCCCCCCTCCCATAATAATTGTTGTAATAGCTTAGTTTACTTTTACGCAATTTATCGCATTTATACCATATGTAGTAAATTAGGGTTTTGCATGATAAGACCAAAAACAAACAAATAGACAAAACCTAATACAAGACAAATGCATGTAAAATGACACACATTGCACACAAGCACCCTTAGGATTTCACCCACTTGGTTGCCTAAAAGAAAATGGACATGGTATGCATGCAAAGTATCTTGGCAAAACAAAACAAAACAAAAGATCATAGTCCCTCGATGACGCTATCAAAAGGTTGCCTAAAACAAAATGATCTTGGTCCCTTCAAACATGCTAAGATACTTGGCAACATTGCTATCATGGTCATACGATGACCCATGCTCGTCCTGTTTAACATCCAAAGATAGGGTTGTTTACCAAATCAATGGTAAATCAACAATGTCAAAGGAATAAAAATGTACAAGAAAGACTTTTGAGTAGGTAGATAGCTTCTAGTTACTTGATCATTTCAAAATAATCCTTGCTATTTTCAAAAACAAACACACACATTTCAAAACATTTCCAAACAACTTTCAAAATATTGAAACATTTTTCAAAAGACAAACATCTTTGTATACATTCTTACGAACGAGAATAATTACAAAGATCTCCTAAACGATGGCCTCTTTTCAAAATACTTTCAAAAACCACACCAAGCACCATTCAAACAATTTCAAAAGCAAAGCAAGTGATCTAAACAAGTAACTAAGAGCCCATGGAAAACCATGGATGAAAAGGGTGCTAGCACCTTCCCTTTTCATAATCTACCCCCCGAACTCAAGAAAACATCTCAAAGGTCTTTCCTGTGCTTTTTTACCTTTCCTTTTGGATAAAAGAAAAGTCGGTGGCGACTCTTGCTAAACCGCGACATTTGCAAACACAAACGCAAAACCTCAAGTCAGTTCTCCCACCGCATCACACACACATATTAAAAGCCTTAATCATAACCTGGGGCAGGGTTATGAATCCTCTACATTTTAAAACCCTTAATCATATTAAAAGCCTTTACATTTTGGTTCTATTGTTTGGGTTTGAATCCTCTACCCGGATTTGGGAAACTTTATAGGTAAATAGCAATACATTATGGAAACTGTGTGGGGTATACCGACATGGTCTAAGCAATAGCTATGTTAGTGCGACATATTTGTGGGTACCGGTAGCCTTTGAGTCAATCAAAGAGAATACAGGGCCGCTGAGTGATGTCATGAAGCACTAACGAACTTCTAGAACCTTTACTTGACCAACTTGGCCTTTTAGGATGTAGTGAGATGACCGGTTTTGGTGAAGTATGAAGTTGGTAGATACTCGATACTACACTCATTGAGGGTTGGTTCCTTGGAATATTTCGATCGCCAGTAAAGAGGCTTAAACTGAAACAATGAACAAGGAAACAATCCAGTGATATTTAGCTCCTTAGAACCCGGTTACTATTTCTAGGACAGGTTGAGCCAACTAAACTTCAAGAGGGTACTTACCTATGAAACCCCATGCAAGCCTAAACTAGGAACTTGTGTGACTTGCTTGTACATATACTTGTGCATAACATCATGGACATCATGAACATCATATGCATCCACTAACAATTTCAAGGATTTTGGAAATTCATCTTTGTTCTTGTTTTGTAGGTTATGAATTAACTTCGCAGGAAAACTGTCCAAATCAACCTTGTAAGAATTCCTCCACAACTCAAGGAGCTAGCTTCAAGGATTCCTGAGAATTCTCCATTCACCGAGAGACATGGTCGTCTACTCAACTTGGTCACCACCAACACAGAGGAGGATATGCTGAAAGTTCTCTTCCAGTTCTTTGACCCTTTGCATCATTGCTTCACATTTCCTGACTACCAACTTGTGCCCACTTTGGAGGAATTTTCTCAACTTCTGAGGATTCCTATTCTCAATCAACTACCTTTCAACGGTACGGAAAGAGATCCAAATCCAGAAGAGATTGCTCAAGCCTTGCACTTGCACTCATCTGATGTCACAACACATTGGGAATCTAGAAGTGGTGTCAAAGGCTTCTTGTCAAAGTTTCTGTTTGAGAAGGCCCAAAGTTGTTGGAATTATCTAGACTTGCAAGCTTTTGAGGAGATTGTAGCTCTTATCATCTATGGGATGGTCTTGTTCCCCAATCCTGACCAACTCATAGATGTGAGCACCGTCAAAATCTTCATGTCTCGCAACCTAATGCCTATATTGCTTGGGGATATCCTCCACTCTTTTCACACTCGTAGAATGAGGAAAAGAGGTGTTCTCATGTGTTGCACTTCTCTACTGGCAAGATGGTTTATTTCTCATCTTCCCCAATCAGTCTTGAAGGATGATCAAGGTTTGAGGTGGTCACAACGGTTAATGACGCTTAACCATTCAGATATTCATTGGTGTTCTCGATCCAGAGAGAATGTCATCATTGTTGACCGTTGTGGGTAATTCCCTAATCTCCCTCTACTAGGAATTAGGGGAGGCATCACCTACAACCCTTGCTTGGCTCTAAGACAGTTTGGGTATGCCCGAAGGGATGGCCCACATGACATGCTGATTCAAGGATTGGTTTTCGACTACGACAACAACGACCAAGGACTCCGTCAGAGATTCATCTGAGCTTGGAGGATGCCCAACAGGGTGGATAGCAAGACTCTGGGACACAAGAATTCCATCCCTCTTAAGCCTTACCTCAAGTGGGTACGAACCCGTGCCCAAAGTCTTTTGATGCCTTATCCCTCCATTCTCCCAGTGATTATAGAGCCTGTTAAGGAAAGAGAGGTTCCATACACCATCCTACATCCTGACATGCCAACATCACTCGAAGACCTACAAAGGAGTTGGATATAGCTCAAGGGAGAGCACGATACTTTCAAAGCCCAATTCTACGCAAGCGAGAAGATGGTTTTGGGACTCACTCGGCTACTTCACGAAGAGCAGACTCTCAACACCTACATTGCACCAAAGAGGATGCGCAACGTCTTTTTACCTTAGAATTCTGTATTATTTTGCCCAAGGGGCATTGATGTACTCACAAATTCTATTTTAATTAATATGACGTGTGTTTCTTTTTTGTTTAAAACAAATTTGAATTTTTGAATCCTTGAAAGCATTGCATGAATACATATCATTCATCATAAGCATAAACAGGTCTTCACACCAAGTTTCCTTATCTCTTTGTTGTTTATTTCAGCAAGATGGATATTGAACAAACGGTCAAAGATTTGCAAGCTCATAATTCACAATTCCAACAGTTGATCATGACCTTAGCCAAGGGGCAGGAGGAACTGAATACTTTGCTAGAGAAAGAAAAAGATAAAAAGAAGAAGAAGCCAACTGGTGTGGTTCTCATGGGCAGAAGATTTCAGGGACAAGACAGAAGGACCTTGGAATTCCCAACAACATCTGAAGAGGGGGGAGGAAAAGGAAAAGGAGCGACAGTGCCATCAGATTCTGAAGCAGAAGAAGAGGAGGAAGAGGACTACTCTGAACAACAATACCCTTCATCCGATGACAAATATAAACACTTGGAAGAGCGTCTAGCCGCAATGGAAATCCAGAGAGTACCAGGTTTAGATTTTGAAGAGCAAGGACTGGTGTCAGGAATAGTAATCCCTCCAAAGTTTAAAGTGCCACTGTTTGCTAAGTATGATGGGGTGTCTTGCCCTAAAATGCACCTCAGATCCTATGTCAGGAAGATTCAACCATATTTTACCGACAAAGACCTGTGGGTCCACTTTTTCCAAGACAGTTTATCAGGAACACAACTTGATTGGTTCTACCAGTTGGTGAGAGCAGATGTCCATAATTGGGAAGACTTGGCAGCAGCCTTCTATAAACAGTATCAATACAACACCGACTTGGCGCCAACCCGTACTCAGCTACAGAGTAAGGCTATGGCTACCAATGAAGGCTTCAAAGACTACGCCCAAAAGTGGAGGGATCTAGCCGGAAGGGTACAACCACCTTTATCTGAAAGAGAGTTAGTGGACATGTTCTTAGGGACTCTGTCATGCCCTTTCTTTAATCATCTGATTAGAAGCTCCTCTGCAGGGTTTACCAAATTGATTCTAACTGGCGAAAGAATAGAGGCTGGTATAAGAAATGGGAAAATTCGGAAGGACGCATCTGCCTTAACTATTGAAAAAAAGCCCTTCACTGGAAAGAAGAAAGTGTCTGCTGTCTATGCACAGAGGAATCAGGGAAGAACCGAAAGATGACCAATAGTGGGGGCCGTTATGATTCAAAAGCCTTCATCAGACCAGCCGAGAAACAACCAGCCGAGAAATGATCAGCCGAGAAATAACCAGCAAAGGGTGGAAAGGCCTGTATGGAAATTCACCAAGATCAACATGACTCCTGCTCAAGTACTACCACATCTCTTGAAGTTGAATCTGGCCACTTTGAAAGAGGCACCAAAAAATCCTAATACTACTTCTCCACACTACCATCCCAATGCCAGATGCGCGTACCATTCTGAAAGCCCAGGGCATGACACCAACAAATGTTGGGCTCTGAAGAATAAGATTCAAGATCTGATTGACACAAAGGAAGTTGAATTTGAAGCGCCTGAGAAACCGAATGTTATTTCCGCCCCAATGTCGAGGCATGGTCATAATGCCAACGCTATTGAAGAAGATCTGTTTGTTGCTACTGTGGATAAACTGTTAACTCTGCTACCGATTATCAAGTTGAATTTGTTGAAGGCTGGCATCTTCCCAGGTTGTGACAAAGATTGCCATGCTTGCCTATCCTCCCCATTTGACTTTCCTCTGTTGAAGAAAGGTATCCAGCGACTGATGGATAACCAAGAAATTTTGTTTGAGAATGCTCCTGTTCCACCCATTCCAGTGAAAGAAGTTTCAATAATAACCATATACGCCAATCCTTCCAGGGTTCCTAAAAAACCCGTTAGGATTATATATGCTCCGAAGACTGTTCGGCTTAAGATAACAATGCCCGGGCTTGCCCCATACAAATCAGATAAATCAGTACCATGGAACTATGGTGGAGAAATCTATTACCATGGTATTAAACAGATTGAACAGAATGCCGAAGAAGAAATCTCCGAGGAGGATAATCCCGACATTGGTGACATTTCCGGAACAAGCAAGGTTATCTATAGTGGAAGAATTTTTTCTCCAGAGATTGCTCCTCCAACAGCAGTCTTTGGACCCATGGCCATTCCGAAGATAACCTCTGCACCAATAATTGTACCTGCAAATGTACCTGCCGACAAAGACAATGCAATTCCTATCCCTACTTCCGCTGCTGAGAATAAAGGAAAGAATGTTCAAGAGGAGCCTGTCCAGACAAAGGCTCAACCACTAGCTATTCCTGAAACATCCAAGAAGGAGATGGAAGAAATCCTGAGGATCATTAAGAAGAGTGATTATGATGTGGTTGAAAAATTGGGGCAGACCCCGTCCAAGATATCTATGCTAGCCCTGCTACTCTGTTCTGAAGCGCACGCCAAAGATTTGGTAAAATTTCTAAAGACAGCTCACGTGCTGCAAGAGACGTATGCTGACCAGTTCGAGGACTGTGTGGCCAGTTTGACAGTTGATAATGGCCTGGGCTTCTCCGATGCTGACTTGACACCCCGAGGGAGAAAACACAACGATGCACTACATGTCTCAGTGGAGTACAGAGGAACAACCCTAGCTCATGTCTTGGTTGATACTGGGTCGTCTTTAAATGTTTTGCCAAAGAAAGCCCTTAATAGGTTGGATTGTGAGGGGCTGACTTTAAAACCAAGCAACATAGTGGTTAGAGCTTTTGATGGTTCTAAGAGGATGGTCCACGGGGAGGTGGACATCCCAATCAAGGTGGGAACTCAGGTTTTCAACTCGACATTCTATGTGATGGACATCCGTCCCTCTTATTCCTATTTGTTGGGACGCCCCTGGATCCACAATGCCGGAGATGTCACCTCCACCTTGCACCAGATGCTCAAGTATCCCGTCCAAGGGAAGATCATAATTATCCATGGGGAAGAGGAATATATGATTAGTCATCTGAATTCCTTCCGTTATGTGGAGTTAGATGGCGAATTCATAGAAACCCCTTTCCAACATTTTGAAGAAGTCTCTGAAGAAATAACGGCAACCAAGGTGGTATCTTCGATTCCAAAGATCACAAGACCTCCACCTAGGATGTCATCTCTCAAGGATGCAAGAGCAGTAATAGAGGAAGGGGGTGCACCATCTGGGGGCAGCTTCCATACATTCCTTACAAATCAGACAAGTTCGGCTTGGGGTTTACTTCGACTGGTAAGAAGGCCGTGCGCCGCGCCCGTGGTGGGGGGCCACCTGTGAAGATCACCAACCAAGGGATTAATGCACTAGAGGACAATGAAGAGGAGGGAAGCCTAGAAGATTGGATATTTCCTATTGTCAGCGAATGACTGTGCAACTGGGAAGCCAAAGACTTCATCCCGATAACTTTCGTACCGCAGTAATTTATATTTTACATTTTCGTTGGACTGTAATAATTCACAAAAAATTCGTACTTTAAAAGCCATGTGTCTTACCCGAGGCACATCGGTCCATTTGTAAGGGTTTTTATTTCATCTACATATGTCATTCAATGAATCATGGACGCTTTTTCACATATAAACCTTTTATGCTCATTGTCTTTCTTTTACATTTTATTGTTTTAAGATGGCTATACCCTTACACACACCCACACTCACAAATGCAGGTACCCTTCCATTCTGGATCCCATGGGTAACGATACTGCTATAGCCTTCAGTGACTCTGAAGATCTGATCTACCAAGCCAAATACGAAGGTGAGGAAGATTGTGAGGTGCCAGGGGAATTGGCCAGACTACTATAGCAAGAGGAAGGAGCAATTCAGCCTCATGAGGAGCAGTTGGATACAATCAACTTGGGTACATAGGAAGATAAAAAGGAAATCAAAATAGGTGCCAATCTAGAGCCGAGTGTCAAGGTGCGCCTAATTCAGCTATTGTATGATTATATTGAGATCTTCGCCTGGTCATACGAAGACATGCCGGGACTCGATACAGACATTGTGTTACACCTACTACCCATAAGAGAAGACTGTCCACTAGTGAAACAAAAGGTCCGCCGCATGAGGCCTGACATGTCCGAGAAGGTCAAAGCAGAAGTTATGAAACAGTTCAATGTTGGATTCCTGGCTGTTACTTCCTATCCTCAATGGGTTGCTAACATTGTGCCCGTGCCTAAAATGGACGGCAAAGTGATAATGTGCGTGGATTATAGAGATTTAAATAGGGCCAGCCCTAAAGATAACTTCCCACTTCCACACATCGACATCCTGGTCGACAACACAGCTCATCACAAAGTATTTTCTTTCATGGACGGATTCTCAGGCTATAACCAGATCAAAATGGCACCTGAGGACATGGAGAAAACTACATTTGACACACAGTGGGGTACGTTTTGCTACAAAGTGATGCCATTCGTACTGAAGAATGTCGGGGCAACCTATCAACGCGCCATGGTAGCTTTTTTTCATGATATGATACATCATGAGATAGAGGTCTACGTAGATGACATGATAGCCCGATCACAAACTGAAAAAGAACACCTTGATCACTTGCAAAAGCTATTTGTCAGGTTGAATGAGTACAAGCTAAGACTGAACCGAAACAAGTATACATTCGGAGTCCGGTCCGGTAAACTCTTGGGTTTCATTGTCAGAAACAAAGGCATCGAGGTTGATCATGCCAAAGTCAAAGCTATACAAGAAATTCCTGCTCCTCGCACTGAGAAGGAGGTCAAAGGTTTTTTGGGACGCCTAAACTACATTGCTAGGTTCATTTCTCACCTAACGTCTACCTGTGAGCCAATCTTCAGGCTGTTGAAGAAAGATCAGGTAGTCAGATGGGATGGCGAATGTTAAGTTGCTTTCGATAAAATCAAGGAGTATTTTCTAGAACCTCCTGTCTTGATGCCACCCGTCGAAGGAAGACCGCTAATCATGTATTTGACCGTCTTAGAGAATTCAATGGGGTGCGTACTGGGGCAGCATGACGTGTCTGGCCGAAAAGAGCATGCCATTTATTACCTTAGCAAAAAGTTTACCGACTATGAAACCAGATATTCACTGCTCGAGAAAACTTGTTGCGCTTTGGTATGGGCTTCTCGCCGGCTAAGGCAATATATGTTGACTCATACCACTTTGCTGATATCTAAGATGGATCCGATCAAATACATCTTTGAGAAGCCTGCTTTGTCTGGGAGGATAGCTAGATGGCAGATGATCCTAACAGAATACGACATACAATACACGACCCAAAAAGCTATAAAGGGGAGTGTGCTAGCTGACCATCTGGTCCATCAAGCTGTAGAAGATTACCAATCCATGAAGTTCGACTTCCCTGACGAAGACATCATGACATTGGACAACATTGAAGATTTCAGACCATATGACGGACCTGAACAAGGATCCCTATGGACCCTGTACTTTGATGGGGCCTTCAATGCACTTGGCAACGGTATCGGCGCGGTACTCATATCCCCAGAAGGTTGCCATACTCCTTTCACCGCCAGACTTTGCTTCAATTGTACGAACAACATGGCAGAGTACGAAGCATGCATCTTTGGACTCAAGGCTGCCATAGACTTTGGAATCAAATCCTTAAATGTGTTTGGGGACTCAACTTTGGTCATCAGTTAGATCAAAGGAAAGTGGGACACTAAGCATCCAAACCTCATCCCTTACAAAGAACATGTTTTGACATTGTTACCACATTTCGAGCAGATTACCTTCGAGCACTTCCCGCGAGAAGAAAATCAGCTAGCAGATGCTCTAGCTACAATGTCATCTATGTTTAAACTTGATTGGGATAATGAGGCTCCCCAAATCACCATTGAACGGATGGACGAACCAGCACATTGTCATGAGATTAATACCGAAGAAGTAGTGGACCAGCTGTGGTTTCATGAAGTCAAAAGGTATCTCGAGACTCAAGAATACCCAGAGGAGCTTCGGTCAATGACAAAAAGTTCTTAAGGAGATTCTCGGATAAGTTCTTCCTAAGTAATGGCATCCTGTACAAGCGCAATCATGATTCTATTCTGCTCCGTTGTGTGGACAAGATTGAAGCTGAAAAGATCATGGCTGAATTGCATGAGGGAACTTTTGGCACTCACTCTAGCGGGCATACGATGGCTAAGAAGATCCTACGGGCAGGCTATTACTGGTCTACCATGGAAGCTGACTACTATCAACACTCCCGGACCTGCCACAAATGTTAAATCTATGCAGACAAGGTGCACGTGCCTCTTGTTCCTCTAAATGTCCTAACAGCTCCTTGGCCCTTCGCTATGTGGGGAATCGACATGATTGGAGAGATCAAGCCTACAGCTTCCAATGCACACCGCTTCATTCTAGTAGCCATTCAATTTTTCACCAAGTGGGTCGAAGCAGCTTCCTTCACATCTGTTACTAAGAATGTTGTTGCTCGCTTCATCAGGCAGAACCTTATTTCTCGGTACGGTATCCCCGAAAGGATCATCACTGATAACGGTACAAACCTTAACAATACTATGATCACCACCCTGTGCGAGCAGTTCAAGATTCAACATCACAATTCATCTCCCTATCGGCCAAAGATGAATGGTGCAGTTGAAGTTGCTAACAAAAATATCAAGAAGATCATACAAAATATGACAGTCACCTACAAGGACTGGCATGAGATGTTACCGTTTGCTCTTCACGGGTACTGTACCACGGCACACACATCAACTGGGGTAACACCATATTCCTTGGTATATGGCATGAAGGCTGTTTTAGCTATCGAGGTTCAGATTCCCTCTTTGAGAATCATGAAAGATGCTGGTTTGAGTGAAGACGATTGGATCCAGACCCGGCTTGATCAGTTGAACTTAATTGACGAGAAGAGACTTACTGCTATTTGCCACGGTCAGACGTATCAAAAACGGATGATCAAAGCTTTCAACAAGAAAGTCAGACGCCAGGTATATCAAGTTGGAGATCTAGTGATCAAGCGCATCATTTTGCCACAAAGTGATCCCAGGGGAAAATGGACTCCTACCTATGAAGGACCATTTGTAATCAAGAACATCTTTTCTGGTGGGGTAATGATCTTAACCACCATGGACGGCGACGACCTGCCACACCCTGCGAACGCAGACATAGTCAAAAGATACTACGCATAAATGACCCGCTAGGTTGACACACCTAGGCAAAACAAGGGCATCCCGGCGAACCAAAAGGTTCGGGCAAAAATTAGGGATAAAATAAAAAAATATGTACACCCGGCAAGTTGAAAACCCGAAAGGGAGACTTGGGCAAAAAGGGGTTTCCCGGTGGACTGAAAACCCAAAAGGGTGATCCAGGCAAAAGTTAGGGAATTAAAGCGTATGATTATGTCTCGTCGGATCACTTTAAGGACAATCTCTTCACTGACAAACTCTGAGCTTCTGATCAATCCAATCATCTTCGGATGAAGCAATGAACGGACAAGATATTCGGAGATACGAAAGCTATAGCGGAATGGGAACCCCATGGGATTTTTTATATACACATAGCTATCTTTCTTTGTATAAAATTTTTCTCATTTTTTATGACACCATCCTCTTACTAGGATGTCTGTCTCCTTTGTACACAAATAATTATTCAAAGTAAATACAAAGATGTCTCTTTCAAAGTACAAAAATATTTGCCTTTTTCTTTTACACTTGTGTTTTTATTTGCAAAAATGTCCAATGATTCATTGATGAACATATGCATTTGAACATAATTACTGTTTACAAATAAACAAGGTGGAAAAGAACGATTACTGACAGACTGAAAAGATAGGAAAACGTCTTTAGGCTATTCCATGAGCAATCCCTACAGTACACCATCTAGATCCCCAGCGGAGCCAAAATTCCAAACCCTTAATCCCCATCAGAATTAAAACTTCAAACTCCCGATCCCTAGCGGAGCCAAAACTTCTAGCTATCAATCCCCAGCGGAAACCATCTAGTTTCTCTACTCCCCAGCCAGTTTTCTTGAAGTCTGAAAATCAACCAAATAGCAGTTAACTTTTGTCTCTCCCCAACCTAGGATAATTCCCCAGTAGAGTGGCAGACAACCCAAGCTTCTGAACCTACTCCCCAACAGTAAGCCTTCTCCCCCACAGAGTTTTCATTTTTTGAAGATTCTCATTCTTAATTCCCCAATGAAGTCGCCAAAGTTTTCATTGCTCCCCAATAGAATGAAGATTCTCATTCTTAATTCCCCACAGAAGTCATCAGAGTCTTATTAATTCTCCAGCAGATTAAGGTTTCCCATTGTGTAACCCCCAGTGGAAGTCATCAAAATTCTCTGGATTCCCCAAGCAGATTACTCAGGCAGTATATGGCATTGCTCGCAACAGAATTCTTGTCAGTACTCCAACTTCAAGACATAAAGGATCCTCACATCCCCACAAAAGTTGTCAAGGATTTCTTGTCCCCAACAGTCACCAAGGATTTCTTATCCTCAGCAGTCAAGGATTTATTTTCCCCGGTAGCAGTTAAGGGTTTTATTATCCCCAGCTGTCAAGGATTTATTTTCATCAGCAATACAACACATCAGCTTACATGCGCATACATTACATCCATATACCATTAACAATATTCAAAGCTTTCAGATACAGTTCAGATACGCTCCAGATACGGATGCCATCCTGATACTCATTCAGATTCAGCTTTCAGATACGCTCCAGATACGGATGCCATCCTGATACTCATTCAGATTCAGCTTTCTGATACAGTTCAAATATGCTCTAGATACGGATGCCATCCTGATACTCATTCAGATTCAGCTTTCAGATTCTAGTTCAGATATGCTCCAAACACGGAAGTCGTTTTGTTGCTCATTCAGATTCAAACTTCAGATACAGTCCAGATACGCTCCAAACACGGATGCCATTCTGTCACTTATTCTGATTTTCCCCAGCTTAGATACGCTCCAGATGCGGAAGCCATTCTATTTCTCATTCAAATCAAACCTTTAGATACAATACAAATACACTCCAGACATGGAAGTCATCCTGTTACTTATTCAGATTTAAAATTCTAGATACAATTCAGATACACTCCAGACACGGAAGTCATTCTGTTACTTATTCAGATTCACAGCTCGGATACGCTCCATACACGGCCGCTATTACTTTTCTCATACAAATTCAGTCTAAAGATACAGTTCAGATACGTTCCAGACACGGATACCATTCTGAATACTCATTCTTCTGGCTTACAACTTACAATTCAGCAAACATTCTTGGATGGCATCTACAAGTCCATCTCCGACAAGATTCTGTCACCTCTCCAAATGGCATCTTTAAGCCCATTCCCTCAACTACACTTTGACGAGTGCAAATTTACGGGCACTCTAGTGTCCAATCATCTTTTACCTTCGAGTCACGAACGAAAAACTCGCCAATCTAACTCTTCAGGTTCAAGAAGATTGAACAGGGGCAGCTATTGTACCCCAAAATTTACCCTCTCATTTATCAAGATTTTCCTCACAAGACTTCTTGAACTCAAGACAAGATTAGGGTTTTGTTCAGCTCAAGCATCACCTTGCACTGATAACCTGAAATTAGGGTTTGAGTTTGCACAAGGATTTTTGGACCATCAATGCTTCATGTGACTTTCGTATACCATCTTAGACCCCTAAGATTGCTCATGTTAAGTTTCAAGCCTTAAATCACATTTTTGACCAGTCAACTGGACATTTGACCTAAAAATCAGATGTATTGGGGAAAAGTCAACCATGGCCAATTTACAGTCAAACTTCATAAATTTTGATCCACAACAACATTTTAGACTCATATGTATCGTTTGATCAAGTTTGGATCACAACTCCTCAAGAAATTTGATCAAATCATCAAAAGGGCAAAATGGTCAAAATTAGGGTTTTGACTGAGAAAGGGCAATCTTTGATTTTTAACCTAGCCAATGGCCAATTGGGATTGACAGATGCATAGGATTGACAGATGAATTTACCAGTCAACTGATCAAAAGTCAACTGTACACTAAAAAGTTAAACTTTGACTTTTTGGTCAAAATCAAGTGCCAATGGTCATAATTCATCAAGATATGTCAAAACATGAAACTTGTTAACCAAGAAAACCAATTTTGCAAATTAGG
The DNA here is from genome assembly GCA_948472305.1 of Vicia faba. NCBI lineage: Eukaryota > Viridiplantae > Streptophyta > Magnoliopsida > Fabales > Fabaceae > Vicia > Vicia faba. The sequence goes on along the minus strand of OX451735.1, from coordinate 750,852,384 downwards.
GTTTAAATTTGAAAATTTTCATAACTTAGAATTTTTCTAAGTATGGAAATTTTCTTATTTTTTTCCCAACTTTTCACAACTTTTTCACCATGATGCAATTGGATTCAAAGGAAACTTACAACATGAAAGTTGTAGTCCTCCATGAAATCTACAACTTTGATTCACAAAGTTTTCCCAAAAGATGCTTGGATCTCAAGTTATGAATTTGTGAATAGGGGTCCATGAACTAAATAACTTAGTGAAAATTTGACCTAATTTAGGCAGTTTCTTGACCTAACTTCATGGAGATTTTTCACCTAGTTCCAAGAGGTATCTCAAAATTCATTTCAAATATGGATTGTAGAGCATGTTACAAGCTTTCCAAAATGTCCAAGAACTCTCCAAGATAATTTGTGGTTAGGTAGAATCGAAGAAGAGAAAATGGCATTTTGTCACTTTTGTTCAAGTCATTTTCAGAATGCACGAAGTTGCAAATCTGATCAAGCATGCTTGTACCTTGAATTACAGGTCTTAAACTCCTTCTATACTCCATAATTAAATGCTAACTCAATGGATAAAGGCTTTTTTTCACTTTTGAAACATTGTACAAGAAACAATTCCATAAATGGCCAAAAGTGCACATTGCCATTTTCATAAAGGCAAGCTTTTCCAACTTTACAAACATTGAGCCTTGGACCTGTTCTTTTGTTACAAGCAATGTCCACAGATATCAAGCAATGTTTACCATATTTGTATATTTGTTTTATTTTTCATTTTTCTTTTTATATTTTTATATTTATTGTTTTTATTTGTTTTTCTGAATCACAAAAATCATGAAAAATATTTTCTTTATTTTTTGCATTTTTATTTTATTTTTTTATTTTATTTTATGGATAAAAATAGTTTACTAGAATAAATAGAACTTTATTTTCATAAATAAATTATAAATACAATTAAAAATACTACATATTTTCATTTTATTATTTTATACATAAAATATTTATTTTCATATATATTTTAATTTTTAATATTTGTACATAATATTGTTTATTATTTTCTTGTACAAAAATGGAAAAAACAAAGTAAATATAGAACATATATTTCTTTTAATAAAAAATTAGGGTTTCCGCCTTTTTAAAATAATACTAAGATTTTTCTCTTATTTCTAGGGTTAAATAATTTATTTTCTCATACAAAAAATCAAATACAAAACATTTTTTGCATAAATACATTTTTATTGCATTTTTAATATTTGTATATTTATTTAATTTGTACTTAATTCAATTGGGTTGTAATAGTATATTAGGGTTTATTTTTGTGCAATATCCCTATTCAAAAACTTGTATCCCCCTCCCATAATAATTATTGTAATAGCTTAGTTTACTTTTACGCAATTTATCGCATTTATACCATGTGTAGTAAATTAGGGTTTTGCATGATAAGACCAAAAACAAACAAATAGACAAAACCTAATACAAGACAAATGCATGTAAAATGACACACATTGCACACAAGCATCCTTAGGGTTTCACACACTTGATTGCCTAAAAGAAAATGGCCATGGTATGCATGCAACGTATCTTGGCAAAACAAAACAAAACAAAAGATCATAGTCCCTCGATGACGATATCAAAAGGTTGCCTAAAACAAAATGATCTTGGTCCCTTCAAACATGCTAAGATACTTGGCAACATTGCTATCATGGTCATACGATGACCCATGCCCGTCCCGTTTAACATCCAAAGATAGGGTTGTTTACCAAATCAATGGTAAATCAACAATGTCAAAGGAATAAAAATGTACAAGAAAGACTTTTGAGTAGGTAGATAGATTCTAGTTACTTGATCATTTCAAAACAATCCTTGCTATTTTCAAAAACAAACACACACATTTCAAAACATTTCCAAATAACTTTCAAAACATTGAAACATTTTTCAAAATACAAACATCTTTGTATACATTCTTACGAACGAGAATCATTACAAAGATCGCCTAAATGAGGGCCTCTTTTCAAAATACTTTCAAAAACCACACCAAGCACCATTTCAAACAATTTCAAAAGCAAAGCAAGTGACCTAAACAAGTAACTAAGAGTCCATGGAAAACCATGGATGAAAAGGGTGTTAGCACCTTCCCTTTTCATAATCTACCCCCCGAACTCAAGAAAACATCTCAAAGGTCTTTCCTGTGCTTTTTGACCTTTCCTTTTGGATAAAAGAAAATTCGGTGGCGACTCTTGCTAAACCGCGACATTTGAGAACACAAACGCAAAACCTCAAGTCAGTTCTCCCACCGTATCACACACATATTAAAAGCCTTAATCATAACCCGGGGCAGGGTAGTTTTCTCACTTAATTCAGAGGCGCATTCAGTCACAATCTGCCGCTTCGTACATAATGAATGGCATCAAAGACGTCCTTCCGAAACAAAAGATGGTGATGGTTCCCTATAATCATCAAGATAGGCAGTCATTATCTCTCGAAATAAAAACCCATTAAGTCAAAACCTATGAAGGATACTTAAGAAAAAAACTGGGGCATCCCGCTGACTGTAATCACAAAAAGAAACAGTTCAGGCAAAAGAAAGGGATAATAAAATCAAAAAGAAAGAGGTCCTACAAACCCTCAACAAAAAATAAATGAATGCCTATTCAAAATAAACTGTCAGTATCTGAACCATCACTAGAATATCAGAGCAAAGACTCAAACGAGATCTAAATGCACAATTAGATGAGTTTAGGATCGAAGAACATCATGAAGAACGGGTGGGTACAAATAAAATTTGAGCCTTTATCCTTTGTTTCTTAAACCGTGAACCAGACCACGTTATAACCCTTAAAAGTCCTAGCTGAAGCATGAGTTAGTTCAAAAACATATTGTTACAAAAGGTATCCTGACTCCTGAAGGTCTGCTACAAATCCTGAGTTGATATCACATCTTTGCAAAATTCTATTTTTTCTATAAAAAAAACTGCATTTTCAAAACTTCAAGACAGACAAAAGCTTTGCATTCTTAAAATAACATTGTTTGCATATGACTATTTGTTCAACAGTAGAGAAATTCGCATGACGAATATCTAGTGAACAAAAACCTTCTCAATAAAAAGGATCACCTCAAGTGGAAAAACATTTCCAACCAAGGGGCACGGCATGATCATTGTCCATCATCTGGGGCAGTCAAGTCAAGATTCAAGGAATCTCTCAAAGATGCCAAATAGCCAGAGGCAGATCTACATATGAATCACTTGGGGGCATTGGGCATGAATTCCAGAAACGAATCATGTACGATCAAACAAACATCTTCTGGTAGTGTGGCAACACAACACTACCGACAGTGACAACTCCCTACACCCTGAGAGCGTGGACATAGTCAGAAAATACTGCGCATGAACAAAGACCCGCTAGGTTGACTGGCCTAGGCAAAAATAAGGGCATCCCGGTGAACCAAAAGGGTTCGGGCAAAAATTAGGGATAAAAACAAAAAAGATATGTACACCCGGCAAGCCGAAAACCTGAAAAGGCGGCTTGGGCAAAAAAGGGTATCCCGGTGGACTGAAAATCTGAAAAGACAGTCCAGGAAAAAGTTAGGGATTAAAGCGTACGACTATGTCCGGTCATCTCGTCACTTGCCTATCAGTAGAAGATTTATCATTTCGATCGGCAGTTACCAAGTACCTCATAAGTTGGGATAACACTCAAGCCACAAGGCCTCCGTAGGCACTTTCTCCAGCAGGTACAGGGGCAGAAAAGTCTTGATACGAAGTCATTGTCGTATCCTCAGCATGCGTCCTAGTAACATCTACACTCCCCACATAGTAGAGGCAACCAAAGTTTTGATCTCTGCCTCCCCAAACAGGAGTTACCTTCCCCAGCCAATCTCTTTCGGAGAGCCGGCGTCTATATTCCCCAGCCAAATTTTGTAATCGCAAGCGGTTCATAAGGTTTTCTCCCAAACAGAGTTTATTTCTATGAATACAGAAGCTCAATCCCCGACAGAGTTTATCTCTTCAGCTATGGAAGCTTATCTCTCCAACGGAATCATTCCCTCGCAGAGTTGTTCTCAAGCAGAGTATCTCCTCAGCAGAATATCCATAAACAAGGGGCAAATCCCCAACATAGTCATCTTTGGTTCACCATCCCCAGCGGAAGTAGAAGAACCACTTTTTCTACGACAGTCAGGAACTCAATTTCCATTACTCTCCAGCAACAGTCAGGGATTTATTTTCCCAAACTCGGACGTGCCACAATAGAATTTCATGTTCATATATCATGATGTGCGCATACATATTGCATACAGCATAATCTCATTTATTTTGAGAACATCATCATACAATGCATGTCATGCATCATATACGATTAATCATGTACCTTTTCAGGAAAGATGGTTATCATCAACAACTTCCAGCAAGTTCAAGATTAGCTCCGGAAACTAAATAGAGTAATTATCTGCACGATCAAATGCAGCTTTACACGGGTTCGTCACGAAGCAATCTTACACGGGTTTCTCCTAAATTCAGCTTCACACGGGTTTATCCTGAAAAATATTGCACGGGTCTTTTCTCATACATTTCCAAATAAAGTTTTACACGAACTTATCACAAAGTAACCTTACCCAGGTTCCTTCTGAATTTTTACACAAACTTATCACAAAGTAACCTTACCCAGGTTCCTCCTGAAGTTTTACACGAACTTATCACAAAGTAACCTTTCCCAGGTTCCTCTTGAATTTTTACACGAAATTATCTCGAAATAACCTTACCCAGGTTCCTCCTGAAGTTTTACACAAACTTATCACGAAATAACCTTACCCAGGTTCCTCCTGAAGTTTTACACAAACTTATCACAGAGTAACCTTACCCAGGTTCCTCCTGAAGTTTTACACAAACTTATCACAAAGTAACCTTACCTAGGTTCCTCCTGAAGTTTTACACAAACTTATCTCAAAGTAACCTTACCCCGGTTCATTTTTAAGTTTCACACAAACTTATCACAAAGTAACCTTACCCAGGTTCCTCTTGAAGTTTTACATAGACTTAGCCCAAAGTAACCTTACCCAGGTTCCTGCCGAAGTTTTACACGGACTTATCCCGAAGTAACCCTACCCAGGTTCCTCCTAAAGCCCTACACAGACTCCTCACAAAGCAACCTTACCTAGGTTCCTTCTCAGTTCAGATGCAGTTTTACCCAAACTCCTCAAAAAGCAACCTTACCTAGGTTCCTTCTCAGTTCAGATGCAACTTTACCCAAACTCCTCACAAAGCAACCTTACCCAAGTTCCTTCTCGGTTCATATGCAGTTTTACCCAAACTCCTTACAAAGTAACCTTACCCAGGTTCCTTCTCGGTTCAGATGTAGTTTTACCTAAACTCCTCACAAAGCAACCTTACCCAGGTTCCTTCTCGGTTCAGATGCAGTTTTATCCAAACTCCTCACAAAGCAACCTTACCCAGGTTCCTTCCCATAAGCCCTACTATCCAGGTTCCTTCTCATAACCTTACCATCCAGGTTTCTTTTCTCTTATCTCCAGACAGCAGTCCACAACACTGTAAGACCTGGACCTGATCAAACACAATTTGTTTCACCTTTCCCCAGTAGGTCGTGATGCAGCCTTTACACGACCAGATAGAAGTTCATTTTCACCTCCCCGACTAAGAGATGATTCCCCAGTAGAATAAAGGACGACTAAAGCTCCTAATAGAACTTAGGTTTAATTTCATTTTAATTTCATTTTAATTCATTTTCCTTTTCGTAACAAAAATACCAAAAAAACATAGAATTAATTTGTTTTATTTAAATTTCATGTTTCTTTAATAATCATCTTTTTTTAAATATAGATCTAGATCAATTATTTTTTAACTTAAACCATTTTTATAAACTAAAACAAAAAAACAACAAAAAGATTTTTTTATATCTTAGGATTTTTAGACGTCTTTTCAAATTTACGCGTTATTATTCTTTCGCACTTCATTTTACTATTGTAACTGTATATTGGGATGTAATAGATGATTAGTAGGACCTTTACCACTTTTATTTATTTTTTCCCCCAGTTTTGGATATGTACATAATCCCCCTCCCCGAAGTCTTGTAATATCTAGGTTTTATATTTCTGCACTTTTAAATTACCGCAATTATTAACTACTAGATGTATGACTAATAGGATTGTATGGCAAGAATAATCAAACATTAGCAAACTTAACACAAGACTAAAATAACTGAACATAACACACCTTGCACATATGCACCTTTAGGGTATACCTCACTTGGTTGCCTCAGAAAATAATGGTCATGTCCCTCGAACGTAGGGATACCCTTAGCAAAGGCCCTCGGTTAAAATCATCAAAAAGATCATGGTCCCTCGATGTCCCTGGAAGTTGCCTACGGTATATAATCTTGTCCCTCGATGTTGCCTACCAATATATGATGACAATCCCTTCGAAATGCTAAGTTATCCCTACATGTTGCCTTCAATGACCATTACATCCCTTTCGAATTGACCCTTACAACTCCAACGACGGTGCTACCTACTCTTTAATAGTGGGATAGTGTTGCCTAAAGGAAACATGAACAGAAACATTCTTTTTTCGAGTAGGTAGATGCTAGTAGGTACTTGCTCAAAATCAAAAATTTTCACACTTACACTTTTTTTTAAACAAAGTTTTCAAAACGACTTCGTAACACTCTTGAGGACTGATACAAGGGTTAAAACGAAGTAAAAAAAAAACTTTTCAAAAACACACAAACACGGAAGCAATTTTTAAAATGATGAGCAAGTACCTAAGAGCCCGTAGAAACTACGGATAAAAAGGGTGCTAATACCTTCCATTTCTATAATCTACCCCCCGTACTCAAAATCTCGAAAAAGGAATTTTTCTGTGCTTTTTTCCTTTCCAGTTGGATAAAATAAAAGTCAGTGGAGACTCTTGCTTACCGCGACATTTTGCAAACAAAAAACGCAAAACGTAAACTAGCATTTTCCTAAAACAATCTGGTTCTGCCACCGTATCACACAAAATTTAAATTAATGATATATCTTTTAAAAAATGAAGAAAAATTGGAGCTAAAATTGACAAGCTTGAAATTGCTGATTTTTTTCACATTTGCACTTTGTGCAATCGATTGCACTCTGGGACTAATCGATTGCATCGGTGTTTTTTTTCAAAAATTGCATAAAATTCACTCTGTGCAATCAATTGCACTCTAAGAGAAATCGATTGTACAGTGAAAAAAATGAATTTTTTTTTTTAATTATTTTTCTTGGAAAATAGAGATTTTAGGAAAATAATATCGGAAAACCTTGTTTGTCAGATGCTTTGACTCAGTACCTACAAAATACAAATATACAAAGACAAAGACAAATATATTTTGATTAGAAGTTAGTCAACAACACATATACAAAATATACCACTAGGTGCTTGGAAATCTCTCAAAAGCAAACATAAAGATAGGAGATAGAAAAAGAGGAAGAACCAAAGGTAATATGATCTTATTATAATCGAGTTAACATGATATGATAGGGGAATATTAGGAGAAAAAATTGGGGTACAACAGCTGCCCTTATTTAAGTGTCTTATATCCAGAGATGCGAAGATTAAAAATCTTTGTGTTGACGCGATTGAAGATACTTAAATATAAAACAAGCCCTATTTTTTTCCCTAAGATACCATGCAATGCTTATGAATATGAATGTAGATGAATAAGTCTAAAGGGACGCAAGACACCACTGGGGATGTAGCAAAGGAAACAAGGATCAAAAGAGAAACCCGATCAGGAGAACAAATCACTGGTGAACAAAAAAATTGACTCTATTTGGGTAAAGCCCAAGAAGGAGATAAGGTAGCATCAACTCAAATATTGAGGAGAGACAGTAAAGGATAAAAGTGATCGATAGATAACTGTGAACTACCAACTCAATAGTCGAAGGTAGAAGATCAAAAAGATACTGACTCACAGATGACGGTAAACTACCAACTCAATAGTTGAAGGTAGAAGATCAAAAAGATATCGACTCACAGATGACGGTAAACTACCAACTCAATGGTTGAAAGTAGAAGATCAAAAAGATACTGACTCATAGATGACGGTAAACTACCATCTCAATAGTTGAAGATAGAAGATCAAAAACATACTGACAAATAGCTAATGGTAAACTACCAAGTCAATGGTTGAAGGTAGAAGATAAAAAAGATACTGACTCATAGATGACGATAAACTACCAACTCAATGGTTGAAGGTAGGAGATCAAAAAGATACCAGCTCATAGATGACGGTAAACTACCAACTCAATAGTTGAAGGTAGAAGATAAAAAAGATACCGACTCACAAATGACGGTAAACTACCAACTCAATGGTTAAAGGTAGAAAGTCAAAAAGATATTGGCTCATAGATGAAGGTAAACTACCAACTCAATGGTTGAAGGTAGAAGATCAAAAAGATATCAACTCATAGATGATGGTAAACTACCAACTCAATGGTTGAAGGTAGAAGATCAAAAAGATACTAACTCATAGATGACGGTAAACTACCAACTCAATGGTTGAAGGTAGAAGATCAAAAAGATACCGACTCAGAGATGACGGTAAACTACCAACTCAATAGCTGAAGGTAGAAGATCAAAAAGATACCGACTCACAGATGACGGTAAACTACCAACTCAATGGTTGAAGGTAGAAGATCAAAAAGATACTGACTCACAGATGATGGTAAACTACCAACTCAATGGTTGAAGGTAGAAGATCAAAAAGATACTGACTCACAGATGACGGTAGACTACCAACTCAATAGTTGAAGGTAGAAGATCAAAAATATACCGACTCACAGATGGTGGTAAACTACCAACTCAATAGTTGAAGGTAGAAGATCAAAAAGATATCGACTCACAGATGACGGTAAACTACCAACTCAATGGTTGAAGGTAGAAAATAATAAAGATACTGACTCATAGATGATGTTAAACTACCAACTCAATAATTGAAGGTAGAAGATAAAAAAGATACCGGCTCATAGATGAAGGTGAACTACCAACTCAATAGTTGAAGGTAGAAGATAAAAAAGATACAGACTCACAGATAACGATAAACTACCAACTCAATGATTGAAGGTAGAAAGAGAAAACATAACACCAACGTTCACTGAAGGTGAACTACCAACTTCACTGAAGGTAGAAAGAGAAAATATAACACCAACATTCACTGAAGGTGAACTACCAATGTTCACTAAAGGTAGAGAGAAAAGATGACACCAACGTTCACTGAAGGTGAGCTACCAACGTTCACTGAAGGTAAAAAAAGAACATATTGACAATAACAAGTTTCCCAAAATCATGGCGTTTCACCTAGAACAGGTCTCAACTTCTTCTTTAACCAAGACATTTTTCCTTGAAAGAGTAATATATAAGCTATCTCAAATAAAGAGACTACCACTTATAAATATTTTTCAACGAACTATCTCTGTTATATTGAAAATACTTACCATCCATTGGAGTAATTTGACAACGAACTGTTAACTATCCACTCATAGAGAAGATAGCAAAAAAGTAACGTCGACTTTTAAAGGGAAGTACAAGTTGCTCAAATAAAGAGACATGTTACTTGTTGGTATGGGAAGGATTGTAAAAATGACTTCCTGCAGAAAGAAATATGGTTTCCTGGGGAAAGACCAACATACTCCTGTTGAGAAGCTAAAGTCTTCTCGTGCCAAAATAAATGCACATTCTCAAACCAGGGCTCGAAGCTTACAGAAATCCAAAGTAATAATATTATTGGGGATCATAGATTCAAACCAAAAATAAACTGGAATGAATTAGTCAACCAAAATAACTCCTCATGAGAAATAAACTCAAAGGGAAACCCAAATCATCCATATAAAGTTATACAGGAAATCTAAAGCAAAAATCTTCCACGAGGGACAACTCAGTGGGGAAATTGAAAGAACATACACTTTCTGCTTAAGGTTGACACTCTATTGGACAGAGGACAACACAACTTTGAAAAACAGGGTAATAGGCTAACAAAAAATGAATGCAAATGAGCAATAATTTTCTAAATTCAACTATGCATGATGTATTTATGAATGTATGAATGTTATCATATATATGCTGACAAAACAAACATATAACACTGGGGATAACCAGACAAAACCAACTCGAGTATAGTTAATACTCGGCTAAATCACATCCAAGATGAAAATTCCATAAGAAAATAAGAACCAACTGAGGAAACAAATTCCTGCTTCACGGCTTAACTTCATTGGGAAGGAACATAATCTGGAAATAATCAAATTATAGCAAAAAATCAGTACAGATACATGGATATAACATCCTCCTCCAGGCTTCACCGGGGGATATCACACAGACTTCAATAGGGAAAACAAATGTTTAAAGGTATGTACTTCTATTGGGAACTGCAATACTGATTTTAAATAAGGCAGATGAAAACCATATCTTCAAAACATCAACTGAGGATCTCGTGCTGACTTTATTGAGGAAATATCATACAGACTTCACTAAGGGAGATAGTGCCTCGTCATTGAGATATCAACTGGAGACCTCGTGCTGACGTCATTGGGGAGGACAACACCATATCGTCGAGATATCAACTGGAGACCTCGTGTTGACTTCATTGGGGAGGACAAAACCATATCGTCGAGATAACAATTGGAGACCTCGTGCTGACTTCATTGGGGAGGACAACACCACATCACCGAGGGGACACCAAGATACATTCTTCAACATTGAGAGTAAGTATTGCACCAATTTCTCTGGGGGAAAAGTATGAAACCTCATGGGGATAACAACTTGGAGAGTTAAGAAGTCAAATATAATAGCAAGAAATCAAAATTATAGGGATTTTAAATCAAACCCAACACTTAGCGGGTGAAAACACGAAAAATTGATAACCATTTCAACACTTCTTAAATAAAACATTGCCCCTGCCTGACTATCGAGCAGTCAAACAAAATGCAAGTACTGTCGAAAGGAGATACTTCGCAAATGAGTCCAACTCAGCATGCACGGGGAGAAAAGACTTTTATTAAATGAGTGAAGCCTTCACTGGGGAATCTTGGATATAGTCTTCATATCATGTAAACCTGAGGTTCAAATGAAACAAAACTTGGTTGGAAAAACATGATCATAAACCCAACACCGAGCCATACATCAATTCGTATCATCTTCAATTATTTGAGAAACACAAGAAGATCATACTTATTCCAACAAAAGTGCCCTGGGATAGCCTTCTTGGGGAATCGAGAAGTTAACATTATAGCAAGAGGTCAAACTTATGGGGATTTTAAATCAAACCCAGCTCTTGGTGGGTGAAAACCCAAAAAGTTGACAAATGTCTCAACACTTCTTAGAAAAGATACTTCCCCGGTCTAGTTACTTGGGAAATAAATACCAACAATAAATGCCAACACTACCAAAAAGAGCGATATTTTGCAAATAGTTCCATCTTAGCACACAAAGGGAGAAGGAAATTTCGTTATATAAGTGAAGACTTCACTGGGGGATCTGGGATAGAGGATTCAGACCATGCAAATCCAAAATCAAAAATGAACCAATACTTGACTGGGGATAATGAGATCACAAGCTCAATACCGCACCTTATGCCAATTGGTATCAACTCGAGCTACCCGAGGAAAGAAACAAAAGAGAATCATGCACATATTAGCAAGAGTGATCCCATGATATCTTTTTGGGGAATCAAGAAATTAATCATCACAACGAGAAGTCAAAATTATGGGGATTTTAAATCAGACTCAACAGTTGGTGAAAGAAAACCCAAAAAATTTGACATCTGTCTCAAAACTTCTTAGAAGATATACTGCCCTTGTCTGACTACTTGGGAAGCACATAACAAAAATTATCGTAACTAGAGGGAGCAATTCTCAATACATATAGGGAGAAAGAAATCCATCAAATGAGTAAAGGCTTCATAGGTTTTCAATCTTTGCTTGATCACAACCTGACTGGGGATAGAACCACACGCAGCTGAAGAAATCCGCAATAAGATCTGACTGGGGAATATGGGATTATAAACCCAACACCATACTATAGTTGTGCTGATTAAGATAACTTTCACAACCTACCATTGGTTGTATTCTTTTAAGATAACCTTTCTGATCAAATGCCTTCTAGAGATTTGTCAAATCACGACGTAACTTCCCTAGATTATCTAAATTTAAGATAACATGCCTGACCAACGGGCTTCTAGAGATTTGTCGAATCTCGACATAACTGCCCTAGATTGGCTGAATGCTGCATCCTCTTTACTTAACAACTTCTTCTCAGCAACATGCCTTTTACTGATACTCAAATGTTTTGTATGAAAGATAAAAAAACCATATGATACCAATCACAATAATTTAGCAAAGTAATGGGAGTCAGGAAACACTATCTCATTGGAGTATGCTTTCGAGATAAACCTTGTTTCAATTAGGACTTTTGAGGGTTGTAACATGGTTTGGTTCACGGTGTTAGAAAAAAATATTTAAGGCTCAAAAAATATTTGGTGCCCACCCCCTTCGTGATGTTCTTCAGTCCTAAGTTCAGTTAACTTTACACGAACATTCATCTCTCAAATGACATCTCGAGATGGTTGAGGAATCAAACAAGGTTTTCTTTGGACATGCAAGTCACTCATTCCTGCTTCTTTTGGGTTTCTTGTCATACGACTCTGTTCTTTGCTGAGGATTTCACACTGTAATCCTTTATCACATTTCAGGCTTTCCATTTCTTCCTTGCTTTATGGACAAATTCCTTTTGACTTTGACTCTGAAGTGCAGCGGGATGCCCTGACTTTTGCCTAAGCGACTTGTTTCGACTTAGTGGGGCTTTTTGTCTCTTTCTTTTTCATCATCATTTTTTTTATTATTATTATTTTTATTCATATCATATTTTTCTTTTTTTCTTTTTGAACATGTCGCGTGACTTCGAGTCGTTTGTGACTTGTTAGAAGAATTGTGACTGCCTTATTTCTGTGTAGATGAAAGATAACCATTGTTGTATCGTCATTTGTTGATCTCCTAGTGTGCAGGAGATAGCCATTAAGATATCATCAATTGACGCACCCTCCTGATATGCGAAGATTAAACATTGCGGTTTTGAATTCCCTCAACCTCTTGAAGGATAACCATTGTTGTATCCTTAGATGCGCACTCTTGATGAGATCTGAATACTCAATCAGATTAACTGAACACTACCCTGCCCCGGGTTAAAATGAGGGTTTTTTTCTAAATAGAAAAAGAAAATCCTACTTCAAGGCTCAAAAGGGTTAACAAAGGTTTCACTCCCTTATATCTCAGGTGTTTGGGAATTTGAAACAATACTTGTACATCGTCAACAGGGTTTAATCCAAAAGCATACAACCAGAAAATTTGCGTTTTAATATCATCATCCTCCCCCCAATCTCTGCCTAGGCGAGAGAATGGCTAACAAATTGGTATCATAAAGAAATTTAAAATTTAAAACAAATACGAGTGAAATGAATGAATTTATTCAAGACAAACATACTCATTGTATTAAGATTAAACATTCAAATGCAAACAAGTTCTCACATGCAAACAGTGTGATGATAAACAAGAAAAATTAAAAATGAGAAAGCAGTAAGAATGCTAATAAACTAAGATTACTCTCTTATCTGGTCTTGCACTGAAGGAAACATTTCCCAAACTTCAGAACTACCACCAACAGAGATATATTCATGCTCTGCTAAGGAATTATTTTGAACATTAGGATCAATGTCCTTAAATGATAAGATACCACTCTGAGCCAACCTCTGAACTTCGACCTTCAAAGAAAATAAATCTTCTAAATCGTGCCCAGGAGCATCCTGATGAAAGGAACATGAAGCGTCAGCCTTATATCCTCTTGGCAATTTTTCAGGAACAACTGGTCGAGCTCGGGTTTGAACCAGATTCTTCTTCAACAAAGAAGGATACAGCTATGTGTATTTCATAGGAATTGGATCAAATCTCTCTTACTCTAATGACCCTGCCCTTGATTACCTTGTTGAGGTGCCCTCTGATATGCAACAGCATTCAGAGTCACATTGACGATTGGAGTCACAAAAGCAACTTGTTGATTCCTATTATGAGATCTCCCTTACCTAGTGTGAAGTATAGAGTAGGAGTCTTGCTCTTTCTTTTTGGAAGAAATATCACCATACTTCTTAGGACCATTTGACAAGTCCTCGTCTTTAGATAGACGACCTTCACGGACAGCTTCCTCTAAGCGGACTCCCATGCTTACCATTTTAGTAAAATCATTGGGTGCACTCGCCAGCATTCTCTCGTAATAGAATACGTTTAGTGTCTTCAAGAAAATCTTTGTCATTTATTTTTCTTCCATTGGAGGAATTACTTGGGCGGCTACCTCACGCCATCTCTGGGCATATTCCTTGAATGATTCCTTGTCCTTCTGGACCAAGGCCCTGATTTGATCACGGTCAGGCGCCATGTCCACATTTTACTTGTATTGTCTGATAAATGCTTCACCTAAGTCATTAAAAGAATGAATACTGGCACTGTCCAGGCTCATGTACCATTTCAACGCTGCACCGGTTAGACTATCTTGAAAGAAATGGATCAACAAGCATTGATCATCTGTATGAGTAGACATTCTTCTTACATACATCACCAAGTAAGCACGAGGACAAGTATTTCCCTTGTACTTCTCGAATTTTGGAACTTTAAACTTTGCAGGTATCTTGACATTCTGGACCAAGCATAAATCATTCACATTATGCCCGAATAATTCCTTTCCTCTGAGGGCCTTCATCTCCCTCTGTATCTTGTCAAAGTGATCTTAAAAATCATCCATTCGATCATAGAGACCCAATCCTTCACTTGATGGAGGAAAAGGACGATAAGCTCCGTCATTAGCAAACAACACAACATTCACCGAAGGAGGTGCAGCAGGAGTAACATGCACCACATGAGATGCGGGAGTAACAGTAGTCTGAACAACTGGAGTAACTTGAGGACCAAGATTAAAACCTTCAGGCATAAAGTTCTCTTTCATTCCCCATGGATAACTTTGAGGCATGTGATTTTGAATAATAGTTGGAGTAGCATACATAGGAACAGTCAGAGCTTCAGTAGTAACTATTGTCTGTTGAGGTTGAGCAATCGGTGGCTGATTCTGAGCAGCCACCAAAGATTCCATCAGAGCTATGAGATTTGCCATTTCGGTCTTCAGAGCAGAAACTTCCTCGTGCGGCACGCGGTTCTCTTGTTCTAGATTATCCATCTTCCTTCTGAAATTAGCTCGGGTATTGTACTGGTGAGACAGCTTGCTGAACAAAGTAAAGAAGCTCAGTAAGACACTTTGATACGCATAAAAAATGCAAGAAGTATGTACAATATGATGCATGATATGAAATATACATGATTATCTAGAAGTTTTAAAACCAAGTTTTCAAATAACTTTAGAACATTATAAATGAATTGCAAACATCAATTAAAAGGTATAATTGGGATAACTGAAAAACTCATTTCATTAATATTGGGAGGATTACATTGGAAGTACAAGACTTCACTAATCCTAAACAGAATAAAGAGAAAGCTAAATCCTCAATTCCAAATGAACTACATCCAATTAAGATCCAACACTGTGTTGTAAAATCTTCTTGAGCTTGAATTTGGAATGCTGAAGGAAAATAAATCCTCTTGCACTCTTCTCTTCTACTTTGCTGATAATCAGGAAAATAAATCACTGATACAAAGGATTCAGGAACTAGATCAAGAGTGTGGAGAAATCCATCTTCAAGATAGCTAGGAGAATTTGAAGTCCCAAGGACTAGATACCAAGGATTAAGGCTTTCTCAATTCTTCTGAATCAGGACTCTTGACATTATACTTCTTAGTACTCTTTCCAAAATCCATAATTACAAAACTTGTGATGTTTGCAAGCAAAAGTCTTAAGTTCCTTAAAATTTGGTTAAAAAATGCTCATGGGTGCATGGATGCATGATGCAACAATCACACACAAGATCATAAGCATAGGGTTCATAGGTTCAACGTCACGAGCATGAGGTCGAAGGTACTATCCATAAGGTATGATCTAAAAGTTTATCACCTGCTGAATAAGGTTCTAGAGGTTCCCAGAGTCTACATCCTTCCTTCGGATATTACCAACTTCCCGATTAACTCGGTAATTAGTAAAATTCTCAAGAAAAACTCGTCTGAGCGTAGTATCGCGTGACAACTATTTACGAATTACCCCGTCATAGCTTTCGCGCTACACCTAAAAGGACAAGATGGGTTAGGTATTCTACGGTCCTCAGTTTTAGCAGGCTCCCAGGTTGAAAGCAGTATGTCTTCCCGATTACTCAGTAAATGACACTAAAGTCAAAGGGGCCTCCACTGAGTGAGGGATATCATGTCTCCTCTTTTGGGTTTACTCCCTCAAAGTTAACATGACTATACCGCCCGTCCTATCTTAAATTTTGCCCAAGTCCGAGTATAGAACTTATCTAAAATCACCAAGCACACTGAAAACCAGTAAAAGTCCAGACAAACATATATACAACATATAACATATAAAAAACAATAGCACATATACAGATATAAACAAAGATAGGTTTAACCCACTTAGGGATGGACCAGCAAGAGGTCAATCTTTCCCCAATGAAGTTGCCATTTTTTCTGTAGTGGTAGAAATGTTAAGACTAAGCCATTGGATTGACTAGACTTATACAGATCATAATAAAAATTGTCACCGCATTTTATTGTTTCCAAAGGAATGGGAAAATAGTGAATAACCCAAAAGAGGTGGAAAAATTCAAGGTAAGGGGGTTGGTTATACAAACGGAAGGTATTAGCACCCTAAACATCTACGTACTTCGCAGGAACCTCTTTGTAAAATTTGTATATTTTGGAAATAAAATGTTGTATAAAAATAGATGGTGGAGGTGAGTTAGACCTCTTGAGAAGACCAAACTTAAAATGTATTAAGTCTTCACAAAAATTGGGCAGAGTAATGATTGTATGCGGGTGAATTCCGGATTATAGACAAAGTAGGTAATCACAATAACCTAAACACAAAACAAACAAATAACCCAATGTCTTAAGGTAAACCTCAAGAACTCCAGACAAAATATCAATTAAGGTCACAAGGTCTCCAACATAGGTCAAGGTCTCTAATCATAAGTCCAAGAAGTCTAATACTCCATAATGCCAAGGATAGTAACCAAATAGTCCAAGTATCATTAATGTTTTTTATGGTTCATGTTGATTATTAAGTATCTTCAAAAGGAAAAGAAAAGCTCAAGTGAGCAAAATAAAAATGACATAAAAGTAAATGCTCAAGTGAGCAAAGATGAAAATAGAATGAAATATAAATGCTAAAAGTAAATGGTATATAAAGTAAAGGCATAAGATAAAAGCATAAAATAAAGTCAATTGTTAGCAGTTAATGGTTAGTTGGATGACCATCTTGAAACTTGCATTTGGAACTCATTAGAGGATTGGTAGAACCAAAGCCTCTCAACAATAAGTTGCATTTGCTTTTTGTCAAGTATATCATCCATTTAAGAACCCTCAACGTAACATTTAATGATCAATGATGTTTAAGTGATATGTATTAACCAAAATTGATGAAGATCCATTTGAAGGATTGGTAGAACCAAAGCATCCTAACGATGAATCTCAATGTTATTGGATCAAAGGGTTCAAATTAACATACTTGGGCTTGAAAACATAGGTTTGGGCCATGAATGATCACTTTCTCAAATCGGGATAAAATTTAGCGCTATATTAATCAATCGTAAGTGGACTTATATAGAAGTCACACCTATTTTGAGGCCGGTCAATAGCAATCTATGTACTTCATGTTTGGATAAATGATATAGAGATCATCATCCCATAACATGTAGCACAAATTAAAAAGAAAGGGATAAGATGAATAGGGAGGGGAATGATAAGCTAATTTGGATCACTACCTCAAATTTCTTTCATCTTTAAATTCAATCACTCATCTCGATGGATTAAAATACTAAACATATCATTAATCCAAAACACCAAAAATGAATTGAATAATTCACTCTTTGGTAGATTTGAATTAATGAACATTTATCCAACTTCATCTACACCCAAAGTCTATTGAATTTAAAGAGAAATTGGGCATTTAAAATTGCAATCTAAATCAACAATCAAAAGGAGTGAGTAGAAAAAGAGAGAGATGGATCAAAACAGCCCCAAAATAAGGCAGAAAAAGCATTTTGTCACCGTTACAATCGATTTCAGTCTGGCAGCAATCGATTGCATCAGTGTTTTTTTCAAAAAAAATTTAACTTCTTCTGTGGCAATCAATTGCGCTATGAGTGCAATCGATTGTACCCTGTGAAAAATAGAAAATCAGCATTTCAAAAGGCCAAATTCTTGTTCGAACTTTTCATCAAACACCTTATGATCATGGATTTAATTGAGCACGAAAATCCCATCAAATTATGAGAAAATAGCACCAATAGAATCACAAAATAATGCTCAATGAATCAAACCCAAAGATCAACAAGAGATCACATTGTTAAAGATGAAAAATCCAACTTACCAAAGGTAGATCTAGAGAATTATCAAAACAACTTCAAGAATTTGCTTCAATTCAGCCCCAAGAATTAATTTCCCAAGCTTGGATGTAGAGAATTGGTAAAGAAAAAGTGTTTGGGTGAAGGTGTAGCTCAAATATTAGTAAGCTTCAATGTAAAGCTTACTAACTTTTTTTGAAAATGGAGCTTTGAGTGAATTTGGTAGATGGAAGGAATTTAGAGATTTTTTAGCAAAGTGAATTTGGCTATCAAAAGCTTGAGATTTGAATGAAATGAGGACTCTATTTATAGAGTTTGGGCTTGGGATTATTAGTGGTTTGGAGTTTGGTTTGGGAAATAAAATTAGGCTTGGTAATTGATTCTCGGAGCATAAATTCTAATTAATGATATATCTTTCAAAAAATGAAGAATAATTGGAGCCAAAATTTGAATTAATGATATATCTTTCAAAAAATGAAGAAAAATTGGAGCCAAAATTTGAATTAATGATATATATTTCAAAAAAAATGAATAAAAATTGGAGCCAAAATTTGAATTAATGATACATCTTTCTAAAAATGAAGAAAAATTGGAGCTAAAATTGACAAGCTTGAAATTGCTGATTTTATTCACATTTTCACTCTGCAATCGATTACACTCTGGGAGCAATCGATTGCATCCGTGTTTTTTTCAAAAATTGCACAAAATTCACTCTGCAATCGATTGCACTCTAAGAGCAATCAATTGTACAGTGAAAAAAATGAAAATTATTTTAATTATTTTTCTTGGCAAATAGAGATTTTAGAAAAATAATACCGAAAAACCTTGTTTGTCAGATGCTTTGACTCAGTACCTACAAAACACAAATATACAAAGACAAAGACTGATATTTTTTGTATTTTTATTAGAAGTTAGTCAACAACACATATACAAAATATACCACTAAGGTGCTTGGAAATCCCTCAGGAGCAAACTTAAAGATAGGAGATAGAAAAAGAGGAAGAACCAACCTTAATGTGATCTTGATATGATCGAGTTGACATGATATGATAGGGGAATCTTAGGGACAAAAATTGGGGTATAACAATTTGCTAAAGGGATAGAATGAAAGAGTTATTAAAGAAACAAAGTTGCAAATCTTTGTGCCTACGTACCCCCTTTGTGCAATAAGGGATCAGGACACTCATAGTTCTTCTATAAAAGACATGTCTATTGGTTGATTTTAAATGAAGAGATAAGTCGTCATTTTTAGGAGAGAAATATCAACTAATCACCCACATGGTACGAGAAAGATAGACCATGCGTCAGTATGAGTGGGAGTTTGAGAACACCTCTAGTACTCAAGTGGAAAAGTCGACACCTTTATAACCATGGGGATGGGAGGATGATATCTCGATTATAAATGAATCATGTCTAATATTGGAAAAGGTAATAAAGGACAAAAGGTGCACGAGGGAACAA
The DNA here is from genome assembly GCA_948472305.1 of Vicia faba. Lineage (NCBI taxonomy): Eukaryota > Viridiplantae > Streptophyta > Magnoliopsida > Fabales > Fabaceae > Vicia > Vicia faba. The sequence goes on along the minus strand of OX451735.1, from coordinate 750,832,427 downwards.
AAAGGTTTGAATGAGGTTGAATATTTTTTAGTCTGTTTAAAAAGAGTTTGGTGATTTGAACCACATTAAAGACTATGACATGAGAGACTTTGGATGGTCGAGTCATACGCCTCGTATCCAGAGTTCTCCACACGTTCTTAAGGCTTGTGACACATGGTTTGCATCATTATTGTTAAATGTTTTATGTTTGATTAAGAAAAAGAAGAAGTTTGAAAAGCCACTCGGCATAGTTGAGGTTTATTATGAAAGTGGTTAAAGTTAGAAAACAAGAAGGCTTTGAAAAAATATGAGAAGGTTTTGAAAAAGAAATATGTTTTGAAAATTGAAGAATGAGAAAGAGATGAAGAGAGTATCATATGTACAAGAGGGTAAAAGATAAGTAATAAAGGTCTGACCGAACCAGAAACTGGTACTTGACATAATAAAGTCAATACAGTGTTCCCATCATTTTGGATTTAAATCCACAAGCAGATAAATAAGCCAAGTATATCAAACCTCAAGTGAAAGTAAATCACAAGCAAATAGCACCAAAGAAACCCAAGGTGTCTGATAAAACTCAAAGCATCGGATAAAGCGCATCAAGTGAAAATAAATCACAAGCCAGGAAAGTGCATCAGGTAAGCTCAAAGTGTTGGATAAAAATCCTTGTATCAGATAAAAATTCACCCAAATAGGCAATATCAGGATAACAGAGATATAATCTGAACATCTCATGTGAAATAATAATCGAGCCCAAGCAGACTAGAAACCTGTATCAAAGCTAAAATGAAGCAAATGAAATATGGAAATGGGTGCTTAATTAATTAAATTAATAGTTGATCAAGTTACAATAGGGAAGTTACTTTTGAATCTTCAAGCTAAAGCGGACAAATTGTGGGTGAGATGGATAAATACCTATTATCTTAAAAAGCATGATATCATGAATTGGAATGTTAAGAAGCACTGTTCTTGGATCATGAAGAGAATTATAAAGTGTAGAAATATTGTTAAGGATGTGGATTATTGAAAAGAGGTGGAACCCGAAAACAAATATCAAACAAGGAAGATGTATCAAGCTCTTAGAGGGGATAAAGATAAAGTTGTGTGGTGCAGGATTATGATCGATAATCGAGCTAGACCAAGAACTTCCTTCACTCTTTAAGTGGCCCTTAGTGGTAAGCTTCCAACCAAAGATAGGCTCATTCTTTTCGGTATGTTGTTGGATCCAAAGTGTTGTTTTTGTAATCAAGAGGAAAGTTTGAATCACCTATTTTTTTGTTGCCATTTGTTTTGTGATATTTGGAAGGATGTCTTGAATTAGATTGGTTTTTCTAAAACTCCTTTGAGCTTAAGTTTGGAAAATCATTGGTTAGTTAAGGAGACTAGGAAAAAAACTTGGAGATATCAAATTTTAAAAGTTGCTTGTGCATAAACTATTTATGTGTTGTACCCTAAATTTTGCCCCTAATTTTTTTCAATTGCACTTTCATATCATATTTTTTTCATTTGGTCACAGTCATTAATAAATAGCATCATTCATCACATTTGCATCCTATCTTTAAGTTTTCTCTTGTATTGTTGGCTAACTTCTAATCAAAATACAAAAAAAAAATTTGTCTTTGTCTTTGTATATTGGTGTTTTATAGGTACTGAGTCAAAGCATCTGACAAATAAGGTTTTCCGGTATTATTTCCCTAAAATATCTATTTACAAAGAAAAATAATTTTAAAAAATTCATTTTTTCACTGTACAATCGATTTCTCTTAGAGTGCAATCGATTGCACATAGTACATTTTGCATAATATTTGAAAAAAAATTCATTGTACAACTGATTGCTCCCAGAGTGCAATCGATTGCACAAAGTGAAATTTTGAAAAAATCAGCAATTTCAAGCTTGTCAATTTTGGCTCCAATTTTTATTTTTTGAAAGATATATCATTAATTCAAATTTTGACTCCAATTTTTCATTTTTCGAAAGATATATCATTATTTCAAATTTTGGCTCCAAGAATTAATTACCAAACCACCTCTAATCCCAAGCCTAAACTCTATAAATAGAGCCCTCATTTCATTCAAATTTCAAGCTTTTGATAGCCAAACTCATTTTGCTAAAAAATCCCTCAATTCTCTCCATCTACCAAATTCACTCAAAGCTCCATTTTCAAAAAAGCTAGTAAGCTTTGCCTTGAAGCTTACTAATCTTTGAGCTAAACCTTCATCCAAACACTTTTTCTTTATCAATTCTCTACATCCAAGCTTGGGAAATTGATTCTTGGGGCTTAATTGAAGAAAATTCTTGAAGTTGTGTTGATAATTCTCTAGATCTACCTTTGGTAAGTTGGATTTTTCTTCTTTCACAATGTGATCTCTTGTTGATCTTTGGGTTTGATTCATAGAGCATTGTTTTGTGATTCCATTGGTGCTATTTTCTCACAATTTGATGGAATTTTAATGCTTAATTAAATTCGTGATCATAAGGTGTTTGATAGAAAGTTTGAACAAGAATTTGGCCTTTTGAAGTATTGTTTTTATAATTTTAATAGGGTGCAATCGATTGTTGTAATAATGCAATCGATTGTCACAGCAAGATTTCACGTTTTTTTGAAAAAAAAGCACTGATGCAAACGATTATTGTCAAAGTGCAATCGATTGTACCCGTGTCAAAATGCTTTTTCTGCCTTGTTTTGGGGCTGTTTTGATCCATCTATCTTTTTCTACTCACTCCTTTTGATTGTTGATTTGGATTGCAATTTTAAGTGTCCAATTTCTTTTTAAATTTAATGGACTTTGGGTGTAGATGAAATTGGATAAATGTTCATTAATTCAAATCTACCAAAGAGTGAATCATTTAATTCATTTTTGGTGCTTTGGATTAATGATATGTTTAGTACTTTAATCCATATAGATAAGTGATTTAATTTAAAGATGAAAGAAATTTGAGGTAGTGATCCAAATTAGCTTATCATTCCCCTCCCTCTTCATCTTATCCCTTTCTTTTTTTTATTTGTGCTACATGTTATAGGATGATGATCTCTATATCATTTATCCAAATATGAAGTACGTAGATTACTATTGACTGACCTCAAAATAGGTGCGACTTCTACATAAGTCCACTTATGATTGCTTAACATAGCGCTAAATTTTGTCCCGTACCTCGACCTCTGATCTTTTACTTTATTATGGGTTTTGTTCGCTTTTTTCCAATTTTCCTTTGGAAATAATAAAGTGCGGTGGCGACTTCATTGTGTTGAGATAAGTCAATTGATGGCTTAAATCTCAAATCTTTACCCCTACATCTCTTTTTCTATCATCATTGTCGCAATATCTCGTTCATCTCTGCTACGTCTTCGACGGCGGCGATTTTGTGTGCGACAGGAAAATGGCGACTTCACTAGGGACAGATTGACCTACTGGTCCATTCCTAAGTGGGTCAATCCTAGCTTTGTTTGTTTCTTTTCTATAAGTGTTTATATATTGTTTTACTTGTTTATTACTTCTCATTATTCTATATATATGTTTGTCTGGACTTTCCTGGTTTTCAGGGGCTTGGTGATTTCTTATAAGTCTTCTACTCGGACTTTGGGAAAACCTAAGATAGGACGGGCAGTATAGTCATGTTAAATTTGAGGGAGTAATCCCAAAAAAGGAGACATGAGATCCCTCACTCAGTGGAGGCCCCTTTGACTGTAGTGTCGTTTACCGAGTAATCAGGAAGACATACTGCTTTCGACCTAGGAGCCTTCTAAATCTGAGGACCGTAGAATACCTAACTCATCTTGGCCTTTTAGGTGTAGTGCGGAAATTATGACGGAGTAATCCGGAAATAGTTGTCACGCGATACTACGCTCGGACGAGTTTTTCTTGAGAATATTACTAATTACTGAGTTAATCGGGACGTTGGTAATATCCGAAGGAAGGATGTAGACTCTAGGAACCTCTTAGAACCTTGTTCGGTAGGTGATAATCGTTAGTCCATACCTTATGGGTTGTACCTTTGACTCCAGGCTCGTGACTCTGAACCATGTGATCTTGTTACTGTACAGTGCATTTCATAACATTACATATCATTTGCATCATTCTGCATACATCCAGGTTGTTCAGGATCTTATTCCCAGTTGCTTCTTTCTTCCAGTTAGTCGTCTACCGTCAAGCCGATTCCTCAACACAACTACGGGACTAGAGTTGCTATCAGATTGAGAATGGAAAACCAAGAACAACATAACATGGAAGTCAAAAGGAAATTGACGAATTGAAGTCAGACATGGCCAAACTTACTGAAATGATGCAAGTCTTGATTTCCAGAGGAGAGTCACCTCAAAGGACTATGATATCTGAAATCCCAACTTCTACTGTTGACACTCAACCTATCCAGCACACATTTATTACATGGACAGAGTTTGGGTTACCTCGGAATTACTCTCTGCCTGTTGAAATTACTTCAATGGTTGGCCAGTCTTCCCGACCAATTTTTCAAGCTCCAGTTTTCACTGAACCTCAACCAATTGTTCATACTGCTTCTCGTCATCCTGCTGCACAAGCTGCTTTTAGGAACCCTTTCTTTGAGTACCATGCTTCCAGTCCTCGAAGTATGAGTCAAGGGGACCTTTGTGAGTTTGAAGAGTTCAAAGAACAATATCAGACTTTAGAGAAGAGACTTAGAGCTATGGAAGGAAATGAGTTCTTTAGTGTTGATGCTAACAACATGTGCCTAGTTTCTGATTTGGTTATGCCTGCAAAGTTCAAAACTCTTGAGTTTGAGAAATACTGGAGGCACACTTATCCAAGAAGTTATTTGGTGATGTACTTTCGAAAGATGTCTACTTACACAAAGAATGACAAGCTTCTTATCTATTGTTTCTAAGATAGTCTGAGTGGAGCTTTATTGAAATGGTATATGGGACTTGAGAAAGGTCGTATCCAATGCTTCCAAGATCTTGTTGATGCTTTCATAAAGCAATACAAATACAACCTTTACATGACACCTGGTCGTCGCCAACTGCAAAATATGTCTCAGAATGAGAAAGAATCTTTCAAGGAATATGCTCAACGATGGAGAGAATTGGCATCTCAAGTTGAACCACCTCTGGAAGAGAAAGAGCTAACTGGTTTATTCAAGTATACTTTGTCCCCTTTCTTTTGGGAGAAGATGATTGGTAGTGTGTCTTCCAGCTTCACAGACCTGGTGACAATTGGCCAAAGATTAGAAGAAGGAGTCAAGAACGGTAAAGTGTCTAAAGTTGCTGAATCTTCTAATGGTGCAAAGAAATTCCTTGGGAACTTTCAGAAGAAGAAAGAGGTAGAAGCCAATGTTGTCTCAACTGAGAAAAGAGGACCTCTTCGTAGGCCTTAATACATTGATCAATCATAAGTAGCGGTTGTTACTCCTGCGGTCAATGCTCAACCAATTCAGGTTCCTCAACGACAGAATATTACACAGAATCAGAATCGTTATGTAGGGAATAAGAGTCAATTTGATCCCATCCCTATGAAATACACTGAATTATATCCTGTAATAGTTCGGAAGGGCTTGATTACAACTAGGCCTCTGATTCCTCGAAATCCTCCTCCAGCCAGGTTCAGATCCGACCTTCACTGTGAATTTCATCAGGGAGTTGTCGGTTATGATTTAGAAAGCTGTTATACATTGAAAAAGAGAGTGCAAGAACTGGTGAAAGCAAATATTCCCACTTTCAAAGAGGCAGGTCCTAATGTTATCGAAAATCCTTTTCCAAAACAAAATGGCTGAAGACTGAGCCGGTGCACCCTCAAGTCACTTCCTAAAGCCAGTGTTTCAGACAGAACAACTCATTCTTGTTACTGATTAGTCACCAGGCCATCTTTCTTTCTGTTTGCATTTTCCCCTTGTTTATGTTAAAATTGTTGCTTTCAAATTTTGTTTTGTACTTTCATGTTAAGTTTAATAAAATGAGCATTGCAATATTTTGATTCAAATCATTTTCATTTATTGCTTTCAAATATATTTCTCTTGGTTGCTCTCTTTATCAAGCTTTTGTTTATGCAAAGATTTGAGGGAGGATGATGAAAATTAAATACCCATAATTGTTGCTGGTATGCTTTCGAATAAAACTTTGTTGAGGATGTACAGGCATTGTTTCAACTTCCAAACACCGGAGCAATAAGGAAGTTAATCCCCCGTTCACCCCTTTTGAGCCTAGAAGTTGGAGTTTCTTTCTATACGAAAAAAACCCGCAATCTTAACCTGGGGATGGGTAGTTCTCAGTTAATTTGGTTGTGCATTCAATTACAAGATAAATCGTGCGAGACACCTTTCAATAAAGGTCGCGATCAAGCTTTTCTTTGCACATAGCAAGAAATGTCAAAGATGCTCCCAAACCAAAAATGACAAGGATGGTTCCTCGTAAACATTGAGCAAGGCAGTCATTATCTTTCCAAAAAAGAAAGAAAAGAAAAATCTCGCTAAGTCAAAACCTCTGAAGGAGACTTAGACAAAAAACTAGGGCATCCCGCTGACTGTAATCTCAAATGAAACAGTTCAGGCAAAAGTTGGGAATAATAAATTCAATCAGAAGAGGTCTTCAAATCCTCAAAATTCTCCACCAGAGTTGACAAAAGTCCTCAAAACAGCAAAATGATGTAAGAAGAAGTGACTGTCATTCTAAAAAATCCCTTAACTTCTAAGCAATCGTCATTGCTACCATCAGTGCAATTCCAAAATCTCTTGGAACCTGAATGCATATTCTGAATTAACTAGACGTGGGACTGAAGAACATCACGAAGATTGGGTTGGGTACAAATAAACTTTGAGCCTTTATCCTTTATTTCTTAAACCGTGAACCAGGCCACATTACAACCCTTAAAAGACCTAATTGAAGCCATGTTTATTTTGAAAGCATACTACAGCAAGGTTGCGTAAACTGACTCCTAAGATCTTTTGCGAATCATTAGTTTTGGTATCATACCTTTGCTTTCTTTTTCACTTTAAAAGTATAAACCAATGTGTTTTAACTAGTGATGCAGAAAAGTAAAATCCTACGTGTGATACAGTGGGAGAACTGATTTGAAGGTTTTGTGTTTGATTGCAAATGTTGCGGTTAGCAAGTTGTAATTGCAAGCTTCTCAAGTCATATTTAAAGCATTTGTTTTGATGAAGACAACATGGATATCAACATTCAAAGGATGTGCAAAAAGCTTATCAACATCATATAAAAGTCTTGAAGATTATAGAAGAATTATTGAAGAATCATCAAATGTCAAAATGGTATAAATAATTCTTAGTCTTGAATATACATGTTCACAAAAATATGCATTCATCAACATATACATATCCCATAACTTTAACATCAAGAAAAACTTTGTTTGAAATATTTTTCAAAAAGTATTTTTGAAAATAACCCTTTAGGAACCGGTTCCTCCCTAACAGGGAACCGGGTTCCAGTCTTTCTCAAAAAACATGTCCCTGGTTTTTGTACCAGGAACCGGGTTGTACCAATAGGGGAACTGGTTCCTGTGTAATATTTTTTGAAATTTGACTTATAACGTTCACTAAGAACCGGGTTCTGTCAGTGTCGAAACCGGTTCCTAGCGAACCAGTGCAACTTTTCTTTTGTTTTTTGAACATTTTTCAAGTGGTATCTTTTCATGAATGCACTGCAACTTTTCATATGATTTGGCATGAATGAAGAGGTTCTTGTGACTTTATAAAATGCTGCAGATTTCCTTATTTCAAAAAAATACAAGAATGCTTCATTTTTCAAATTAACAAATATACTTCTTCAATAAACAATTTTTCATCATTCACATTTGAATTCATACTTTCATGTGTTCATAAAATTTTGTGAAACTTGACATATACACTTTCATTAAATCATTACAAGTTTCATACATTGTGAATATTTATATACATTGCTTGAGAATTGTTTTTATCTTGAAGAAGAAGATCAATTGAAGATTGATAAAGCTCTCCATATATTTCAAATCAATCATTGTATTACTTAAAGAATTTATTCCCTTACTATCCAGGATTGTTGGAAGTAAGTGTTGTGATTTGAAGAGGATTGTTCTTCATTCACATTAGTGTTTGTTTGGTCTTAAAGGTGTTAAGAACCTTTGATCACCCTATAGGTTAGATAGTAAGCATAGGCTGTACAATCATTCTAACTATAGTGAAATCTCTTTCGTGTTGGAAAGGGGACTGGAGTACTCTCAGATTGTGAGGGGAACCAGGATATATCACCGTGTTCTTTAATTTTCTGCATTTATCGCTTTCATCACCATAATCGGGAAAAGATAAAGATATAATCAAAACCTTCAAACACTTAACCAAAAAGTTCTACAAATATTCTCATAAAACCGAATAAATTTTTATAAGACCTAATTCACCCCCCCCTCTTAGGCACTCTGAGATTTACAATTGGCATCAGAGCAAGTTATAGGTAACTTGTTCCTAAAGATCCAGAATGGCTTCTGCAAATCCAAATCAAAATTCGGTTTTCAAAGATGGTGGAAGTAACAACAAGCCTCCACTGTTTTGTGGTGAATACTTCGACTTTTGGAAAATTCGCATGAAGTCTCATCTTGAAGCGCAAGGAGAAGAAATATGGAATGCTGTTGAGAATGGTCCATTTACTCCGGTGTGTGTTGTCAATTGTGTTGGGTCATCAAAGCCTAAAGCATCATGGGATGACGATGACAAGAAAAAAGTTCTCTTTGACAAAAAGGCAATCAATATTCTCCAAAGTGCTCTTAGTATGGATGAATTTTTCCAAGTATCGGCATGTACAATGGCAAAGGAAATTTGGGACACTCTTGTAGAAACTCATGAAGGAACCGCCGAAGTAAAAAGGTCTAGATTGAACACTTTGAGTCAAGAATATGAATTATTCAGAATGGTGCCCGGAGAATCCATCCTTGACTTGCAAAAGAGATTCGTTCACTTGACAAACCATTTGAAGGCAATTGGTAAAACTTTAACAAACGATGAATTAAATCTTAAAGTGCTTAGGTCTTTAACAAGGGAATGACAACCAAAAGTGACGGCAATATCCGAAAAGAAAAGCCTAGCAACTATGACTTCCGCAACACTTTTCGGAAAGCTTCAAGAATATGAGACGGAACTTGGAAGACTTGAAAAACATGAGAATAATGAGAATAAATCCAAAGGCATTGCTTTGAAAGTTGATTCAAAAGAAATTCAAGATAAAGATGCATCGGAGGAAGATGAAAATCTCTTGCTTCTTGTAAAAAGGTTAGGAAAATATTTTGGTCATAAAAATAATCTTCATAATGCTAACTTTGTCAAAAGAAAGAAATTCTATAAGCATAAAGACAAATAAGCCTCCACATCAACACAAGATGTCACATGCTATGAATGTGGAAAGCAAGGTCACATAAAGCCGGATTGTCCAAAACTCTCCAAGAAAAATGGATTCAAAGGCAAAAAGGAGTTCAAGAACAAAAAGGCTTATGTTGCATGGGAAGATAATGAGATAAGTTCTTCATCCAATTCGGAAAGCGACGAATGTGCAAATCTAGCATTGATGGCTTCACATCACTCCGACGATGAAGAAAAGGTTAGTAATGAATTTAATCTTTTTGATGATGATGTTCAAGGTGCTATTGATGAACTCTTGGGAGAATGCAAAAGTTTATACAAAAAGGTGTCAAATCAAGAAAAAGAACTTTTAATTTGTCTAAAAAAAATTGACACCATGACTAAAGATTTTGATCTTCAAAAACAAAATTTTATTAAAGAAAAGGAAAACTTTGCATGCTCCAAGTGTGAATCAAATATCTTTCAAATTGTTCAATTGAAAAGAGTCATTGAACGATATGAAAAAGGACAAATAAGATTGGAAGGATTACTAAGCCAACAACGTTATCCAAATGATAAAAGAGGTCCTGGTTATGTGAATACTAAGAAACCAAGTAACAATCCCACTGTTTTTGTAAAGGCTAGTAATAGTTCCAATCCCAAGAAAGTAGAAAAGAAACAAGTTGTTCATAATCATCAAAAGAAAAAGGCTAATGTATCGAAAAAGAAAACATTTCCTAAAAAGAAATCTTATCCTTCTAGATATAGAAGTAACTTTGAACCTACTTGTTTTTACTGTGGTATTAAAGGCCATACACCTAATGCTTGCTATGTTAGAAACTTTAGTATAGCAAGTGGGCATTATGTGTGGGTGAAAAAGGGAACTAACTATGAAGGACCCAAGGTAACTTGGGTACCTAACAAAGAATAATTTGTTTTTGTAGGTATGCTTGAAATCCACATCAAATTTTTGGTATCTTGATAGTGGATCTTCAAAGCATATGACAGGAGATGTTCACCAATTTTCATATCTAGTACACAAAGCCAAAGGGTATGTCACCTATGGAGACAACACCAAAGGAAAGATTCTTGGCGTTGGAATAGTTGGCACACCTCCATCCATTCAAATTGAGGATGTTCTCTATGTTGAAGGATTAAAGCACAATCTTCTTAGCATAAGTCAACTTTGCGATAGAGGGTTCAAGATCAAATTAAACAAAGATGAATGCCTTATTATGGATGAGACAACCAATGAGGTAAAACTCAAAGGTATAAGAACTAACAATATTTTTATGATTACTCTAGATGATTTGTCTATGAAGGTACAATGTCTTATGGTAAACAACAATGACGCTTGGTTATGGCACAAGAGGATTGCTCACATTCACATGGAGCACTTGAACAAATTGATTAAGCATGACTTAGTTATTGGTCTACCAAAGATGAAGTTCATCAAAGACAAATTTTGTAGCGCTTGCCAAAAGGGCAAACAGACCAAAACAACTTTCAAATCTAAGAATGTGGTGTCTACTACAAGGCCACTACAATTGTTGCACATGGATCTCTTTGGTCCATCAAGAACAAAAAGTTTTGGAGGTAATGTATACGCATTGGTTATTATTGATGATTTTTCTAGATATTCTTGGACTTTGTTTCTTGTGCAAAAAAGTGATGCTTTTAAAGCTTTTAAGAAGTATGCTAAGCAAATCCAAAATGAAAAATCACTAAAGATTGTATCCATAAGAAGTGATCATGGTGGAGAATTCCAAAATGCACAATTTGAAGAATTTTGTGAAGAACATGGTATCTCTCATAATTTTTCAGCACCAAGAACTCCACAACAAAATGGAGTAGTTGAAAGAAAGAATAGGTTTCTAGTGGAACTTGCAAGAACAATGCTTAGTGATGCAAATCTTCCTAAATATTTTTGGGCGGATGCAGTTAGTACGGCTTGTTATGTTGGAAATCGAGTTATCATTAGACCTATAATAAAGAAGACTCCATATGAACTCTTCAAAGGAAGAAAGCCAAACATTGCTCACTTTCACATTTTTGGATGCAAGTGCTTTGTTCTTAACAATGACAAAGACAATCTCGGTAAGTTTGACGAGAAATCCGACGAAGGTATATTTCTTGGTTATTCGCTTTCTAGTAAAGCATATAGAATTTATAATAAAAGAACTTTAACTATTGAAGAATCTATGCATGTATCTTTTGATGAAACTAACCCCTCCAAGGAGGAAGTAGTTGTTTGTGATGATGATGATCCTATAGATCTACCCCCGGAAGATCTTTCAATTGATCAAGTTGTGAAATCACCGGAAAATCAAGAAAACATTGTTCAACAAGATTCAAACATCAATGATCTACCAAAAGAATGGAGAACTCATAGAGATCATCCTATTGACAAAATTATTGGTGATATTAGTCAAGAAGTATCAACAAGATTGAATCTAAAAGATGCTTGCTTAAACATGGCGTTTGTTTCTCAAATTGAACCTACCAAAGTTGATGAAGCCTTAGGAGATGATCAATGGATTATTGCTATGCAAGAAGAATTAAATCAATTAGAGAGAAATCAAGTTTGGGAGCTTGTTCCTAGACCAAGTGGTAAACACATCATAGGTACCCGATTGGATGTTTAAGAACAAACTTGATGAGAATGGTCTAATTGTTCGAAACAAAGCAAGGTTGGTTACCCAAGGTTACAATCAAGAGGAAGGAATCGACTTTGAAGAAACATTTGCTCCGGTTGCAAGGTTAGAAGCTATACGTCTTTTACTTGCTTATGCTTGTTCATTAAATTTTCAGCTTTTTCAAATGGACGTCAAAAGCGCATTCTTGAATGGATACATCAATGAAGAAGTCTATGTCAAACAACCTCCGGGATTTGAAGACTTCAAACATCCTACACATGTCTTTAAGTTGAGAAAGGCTCTTTATGGCTTAAAGCAAGCACCAAGAGCATGGTATGATAGACTTAGCAATTTTTTGTGTGAAAAAGGTTTCGAAAAGGGTAAGGTTGATAAAATTTTGTTCATTAAGAAAATCCAAAGTAACACTTTATTGGTTCAAGTCTATGTTGATGATATCATTTTTGGATCAACTAACAAAGAAATGTGTGAGGAATTCTCATTGATGATGCAAGGAGAATTCGAGATGTCTATGATGGGAAAGATGAACTACTTTCTTGGACTACAAATTAAGCAACTAGAAGATGGAATCTTCATCAATCAATCTAAGTATTGCAAAGAACTATTGAAAAAGTTTGATATGGAACATTGTAAAGCAATGAATACTCCAATGGGCTCCGGTACATATGTTGATCAAGATGAATTCGGTACTCCAATTGATATTACAAAATACAGAGGTATGATTGGCTCTTTATTGTATTTGACGGCAAGCCATCCTGACATCATGTTTAGTGTTTGTCTTTGCGCTCGCTTTCAAGCAAATCCAAATGAATCACACCTCATGGCAGTTAAAAGGATCATGAAGTATCTAAAAGGAACAACCAATGTCGGCTTATGGTATCCGAAAGGTAGTATTTGCACTTTAATTGGTTATTCTGACGCGGATTATGCAGGTTGTAAAACTGATCGTAAAAGCACAAGTGGCACTTGTCACATTATTGGAAATGCATTAGTATCACGGGCTTGTAAAAAGCAAGCATGTGTTGCTCTTAGCACGGCCGAAGCAGAATACATAGAAGCAGGTAGTTGTTGTGCACAAATTCTTTGGCTCAAGCAACAACTCCGTGATTACGGACTTGATCTCGGATGCATTCCTCTTCGATGCAACAATACAAGTGCTATCAATATTACAAAAAATCTGGTCATGCATTCAAGAACCAAACATATAGATATTCGACATCATTTACTCCGTGATCATGTTCTTAAAGGAGATGTCGAAGTCACTTTTGTGGATACTCATAACCAACTCGCAGATATCTTCACAAAACTGCTTGCTCGAGAACATTTCTTCAAAATCCGAAGAGAACTTGGTATTTTGGATGAAGGTGATATCTAAAGGTTTCTCATAAGGTGCACGTCTTAATTCTTCAACAAAAATTTTTATGTTTCAGTACACTCTGCTTCTACTCCTTCTTTTATATGTTTTTATCGTCTTATTTTTAAACTATGTATTTGTTTCACTCTTTTTCCCCCTCCTTTTTGATGTTAATAAAGGGGGAGAAGAATATGCATATGTGTTGTTTTGTTTTCAAAGAAATTACAGGCCCAAATATCTATTATACTCACTCCAAAATTCAAGGAATCATGGACTTAGGGGGAGCATACAATTTAGGGGGAGCCTTGCATTTGCTCAACAATATTTGCTACTCAAAACAACATAAACAATTCAAGAATCGTTTTCAAGACTTGGTTGTCATCATCAAAAAGGGGGAGAATGTAATTGCAAGCTTCTCAAGTCATATTTAAAGCATTTGTTTTGATGAAGACAATATGGATATCAACATTCAAAGGATGTGCAAAAAGCTTATCAACATCATATAAAAGTCTTGAAGATTATAGAAGAATTATTGAAGAATCATCAAATGTCAAAATGGTATAAATAATTCTTAGTCTTGAATATACATGTTCACAAAAATATGCATTCATCAACATATACATATCCCATAACTTTAACATCAAGAAAAACTTTGTTTGAAATATTTTTCAAAAAGTATTTTTGAAAATAACCCTTTAGGAACCGGTTCCTCCCTAACAGGGAACCGGGTTCCAGTCTTTCTCAAAAAACATGTCCCTGGTTTTTGTACCAGGAACCGGGTTGTACCAATAGGGGAACCGGTTCCTGCGTAATATTTTTTGAAATTTGACTTATAACGTTCACTAAGAACCGGGTTCTGTCAGTGTCGGAACCGGTTCCTAGCGAACCAGTGCAACTTTTCTTTTGTTTTTTGAACATTTTTCAAGTGGTATCTTTTCATGAATGCATTGCAACTTTTCATATGATTTGGCATGAATGAAGAGGTTCTTGTGACTTTATAAAATGCTGCAGATTTCCTTATTTCAAAAAATACAAGAATGCTTCATTTTTCAAATTAACAAATATACTTCTTCAATAAACAATTTTTCATCATTCACATTTGAATTCATACTTTCATGTGTTCATAAAATTTTGTAAAACTTGCCATATACACTTTCATTAAATCATTACAAGTTTCATACATTGTGAACATTTATATACATTGCTTGAGAATTGTTTTTATCTTGAAGAAGAAGATCAATTGAAGATTGATAAAGCTCTCCATATATTTCAAATCAATCATTGTATTACTTAAAGAATTTATTCCCTTACTATCCAGGGTTGTTGGAAGTAAGTGTTGTGATTTGAAGAGGATTGTTCTTCATTCACATTAGTGTTTGTTTGGTCTTAAAGGTGTTAAGAACCTTTGATCATCCTATAGGTTAGATAGTAAGCATAGGCTGTACAATCATTCTAACTATAGTGAAATCTCTTTCGTGTTGGAAAGGGGACCGGAGTACTCTCGGATTGTAAGGGGAACCAGGATATATCACCGTGTTCTTTAATTTTCCGCATTTATCGCTTTCATCACCATAATCAGGAAAAGATAAAGATATAATCAAAACCTTCAAACACTTAACCAAAAAGTTCTACAAATATTCTCATAAAACCGAATAAATTTTTATAAGACCTAATTCACCCCCCCCCCCTCTTAGGCACTCTGAGACTTACACAAGTGTCGCCACCGACTTTTCTTTTATCCAAAAGGAAAGGTAAAAAAGCACAGGAAAGACCTTTGAGATTATTTCTTGAGTTCGGGGGGTAGATTATGAAAAGGAAAGGTATTAGCACCATTTTCATCCATGGTTTTCCATGGGCTCTTAGTTACTTTATAGATCACTTGCTCTTGTTTGAAATTGTGTTTTTTTGGTTTTTTGAAATTATTTTGTAAAGAGGCCATTGTTTAGGAAATCTTTGTAATGATTCTTGTTTGTAAGAATGTATACAAAGATGTTTGATATTTTTGAAAATGTTTTCAAGTTTATAAGATGTTTGAAAGTGTAAGTGTTTGTTTTGAAAATAGCAAGGATGTTTGTTTGAAATTGAGCAAGTAATTAGGAGCATTCTACCTACTCAAAAGTCTTTCTTGTTCATTTTCCTTTACCTTTGAAATTGTTATCTTGCCATTGATTTGGTAAGTAACCCTATCTTTGGATATAAGCGGGACGGGCGTGGGTCATCGTATAACCATGATTAGAAATGTTGCAAAGTATCTTAGCATTCTTTTTTAGAGGCTTAAGATCATTTGAAAGGTAACTTAGATAGCGTCATCGAGGGACTATGATCTTGTATTTGCTTGTTTTTGCTAAGATACCTTACATGCGTAATATGGCCATTTTGTATAAGGCAACCAAGTGGAATAATCCTAGGGGTGCTTGTGTGCAAGTTTATTGTTTTCATGCTTTTTTTTGTCTTGAATTAGGGTTCTCTATGTATTGGTTTTACTCTTTCCATACAAACCTTAATTACTAGCATATTATGTATAAAAGCGATAAATTGTGGAATTTAAAGTTACTACGACATTACAATATTTGTGGGAGGGGGTGTACAAATTGAATGGGGATTACAAGAATGTAAACCTAGTTAGTCTATTACAACCATATTGAATTAGTGTCAATGTACAAGGAATTAAATGAATACAATATACAAAAATGAATAAATGTACAAAAATGCAAAATGTGAAGTAAATGGATATTTTTATTTGGTTTTTTAGGAGAAAAGAGGTATTTGTTTTAACCTAATTAATTAAAGAAAATAATTAATTAAACTTAAATTTATTAAAAAAGATTTTAAATAAAACCCTAATTCTATTAATTGATTAAAGAAAATAAGTTTTAGAAAAAGTATTTTTTGGTATTTTTGTCTTGAAAATATTTATGGCATTATAAAATATTTTTGGCCTTTTTTGTATATAAATAAATACATTTTAATAGGTGTAAAAGAAAAATAAATACTAACCTAGTTTTAATTAAATTTAGAAGATGATTTGTATAAAATAAATAAAGTATAGTTAATAAAAATATTTTTGTGAGAACAAATAAAAATAATATAAGTTAAAATAAAAATGTTTTTTTTTTGTATTTTTCATGATTTTTTAGTATTTAGAAAATATATTAAGAAAATAAAAATGAAATTAAAAAAAAAAGAAAATAAATAAACTTGGGCCAGGGTGCAAATAAAGAAACAAGGGGTTAACTAGCAAAAACAAAAAAAATAATAACAAAAAAGCCCAACAGGGCCCAGCGCCTGCAAAAAAGACAAAATTAGAAAACAAAAATGTGAAAAAAAATTCAATAGGGTACCACTAGGGCTCGAACCCAGGTCCCAAAGTTTACAGGCGCGCGCTTCTACCACTGGGGTGGCTATACATCCGTTAACATATGCAACTGTAACTTGCTCATTTCTCATCAAAAATGAAAAGTGTAAACATGAAACTTGTAGCAAATTTTCTCACGATTTCAGAAATGTAAAGCATTAAGACTATAAATCAAAGATAAGCATGAATTTTAATGGCCCTAATTTGAACCCTAAAAATCTCAAAAATTTCAATTTCAAAATTCTCTAAGCTCAAGCAAAATCTATGGAAACTATGAACATGGTTAGCTTTAGGGCAATGATATCTACATGTTTTGTTCACAAATAAATCATTGATGATGTTTGTATGAAGAGTTCAAAGTTAAGAAAACTTACCTCAAAACTGAAAATCGTGTTTTGAGTTTGAGCTTGTTTCAAGTGATGGTGATGATCAGGTTAGCTTCCTTGAGGTCCTAGGAAGCTAATGCAATGATTAGCTTGAGCAATGGATGTCATAAATGGTCTGGAGAAGTCAATGTGCAGAACTCTGTTTTTAGAAATGGAAGATGGTGTTAATGGTGTTACAATTCTGTAACAGGGTGTGAGATCAACTCTATATGATGTTTAGAAGCTTTAGAAACCAAAAGGCCAAGAAACGCACGAGTAGATTATGAGTTTCAAGTTTCTGGTCAGTTTGTGTGAAAATGGAAGTGTGAAGTGTGATTCTGAGTTCTAGCTCTTTTCAGTGGTCAAGCCTCCGTGTATTTGGTGCAAATAGTTTGTGTATCTATAAGAAAAAAGATTGTAGTGCATTGGTGTTGTAACCTAAAATTTTCCCTCTCATTTTACTCAATACATACTCCTAGAGATCCTCAATTTGCTCAAGTTTGCCCAAGAGTTGACCAAATAAACTCTCTCCTAAGGCAATGTACCTCAAACTAGGGTTTCCATTTTTATCAAGATGTGTGAACTCCAAAGGCCCCAAATTCTTTCCATGGTCCCAATATGTTCTCAATATCATCCATGTCAAGTTTCATTCCTTGCACAAGAAGTTTGCTCAGTCAACTGCTCAGATGCCTGAAAATCAACTATACTAGGTTAAAAGTCAACTATGGCCCACATACAGTCAAACTTCAAGTTTTTGGTGAACATAAACATTTTGAAGTGATATACATCATTTGATAAAGGGTTGATCATGATTCCTCAAGGAATGCCCCAAATTCATCAAAACCCAAAAGTTGCTAAATTAGGGTTTCACAGAAAAGTCAACCAAACTTTGACCAGACATAAATTCTTCATACTTTATCAAATATTTTCCATCCAAGGCCCATTTTAAAGAGGATGCAATTCCATACAACTCATCTTCAGCCCACAAGTTCAAAATATTCACTCATCAAAAGATATGAATTTCTACATTATATGTCCTTTTGAAAAGTCAACAAAAACACCTTTTGGGTCAAAGCTTCTTACACGAACATGGAAGACCCAATTGAGATGAAACCAAAAGGGTTGTTAGGGGACATCCTAAGCTTTATAAAGAGTCCTATAAAACCTTCCTAGGGTCAAAATTGAAGGAGATATATATTGTCAAAGTTGACCAATTTTTGGAAATATGCATGAAGTCAACATTGATCAAAACGACTTTTTATCTAAATGGGCCCATGTTTTCTTGTTTGAAACGTGTTTCTAAGATGGACCACGACCCATGATATTATCCACCTATTATTTTATTATTTTTATTATTTATTTTTATTTTTATCCATTTAAATCAAAATAAATCAATTTAAATAGTAGAATAATCAAATAAAATCAAAGATTTGATTTTATGAGCATATTATGAGTCCATGAACAGCTAGCAAATCAAAAAATTCGTGCAAGAGCCAATTGATTGGAAAAGAACTTAATTTGGTCTATTTTGGAAACAAATCATACAAGGCAAAGAATGAAATCAAATCTCCATAATTTGCAAAGATATGATCAGTTTTTGTTGACCTAAATTATTCTATCATATATACATAACATCCCTAAAGCATAGAAAAGGGTTTGGGGGTCGTTAGAACAAGGGGAAGAAATTGCAAATTTTGGAAGAAAAAGTGCAGACCATATTCTCTTCCATAGGCCGTTTCAAGTAATTCCAAAGCCAACAATATGTTCCTGGACGTGTTCTGAAGCTATTCCAATCATCCTCAAGGCTAAAACATCAAGAAACACGACTTACAAACCCACGAGTTTCTCTATACAGGTTAAATTAGGCCAAGAAAAGAACACCATGATGCTCGTGAGATCAAAATGAATTGATCTGTACAACTAGAATTAATTTATCATGCATTTTGTGAATTTTTGAAACTTACAGGGTTATAGCTATGGAGTTTTGTCTGTAGGTAAAAGTAATTGGTCTAAAACGAAGGACATGGAAGAGGATGATAGAGTGGCTAACTATTATTGGTCCATTTGAATAATGACGCACACGTTTTTTCGTTTCAGTTACCCATTTTTGTTTTATATATTATTTATTGTGGTCATTATGTTAACAACTAATCCACGCAACGCATATGGCAAGGGTGTATGTTTGAAAGTAAAAGGGCCTGGGTTCGATCCCAGGTCCCAACATTTTGTAATTTTCTTAATATTTGACAACAGGTTCTATGCACCATCATCCAAAACGTCTACCATATGCATTCATCATCCTACCACTGGATTATCACTAATCCAAATCCAGCGCTCCATCAAAGGAGGACCATGGTACACCATCAGGAAGAGGATGCACAGAATCAAGCGCAAAGAGTGGGCTCAGCTAATGGGCTTGGCACAAATTCAACAATGCACCCCCTTGATTGCTTGCTAAATAGGCCCAATTTCTTTCTTTTCTTTTTATTTCTTATTTTTATTATTTACTAATTATCTTTTTTCACAAAATAACAAAAAATCATTTTTTATCATAAAATCAAAAATCACACAAAAAACATCAAAAATCATTTTTTTCATAAAAATATTTTATTTCCTTAATTAATTAGTTTAATTAAAATTAGGATAATTTAATTCTTTTCATAATTAAAAATACTTAGAATTAGGATTCAATTTGTACATAATTCAATTTTTTTCTCAAAAATAAGCTAAATATTTTTTCAATTAGATTTTTAGGATTCTTAATTCATCCTCGCATTTAATTCGCTGCACGCTTTTAATTTCCTTTTTTATTATTATTGTAACTGCTCCGAGTTTGTAATAGTAATTAGGGTTTTAAATTCCACATCTTTATTTTTAGTCCAAGATAATTATGTATCTGCAAAAGCCTTGTAATAGCTAGGACTTTTAACTTTCCCGCTTTTAATTCCGCAAACTATAAACCTCTTAGATGAATGTTAATAGGATTGTATGGGTGTTGGCTCCTAAATTCGACACCCTTGTTTGTTATCAATATAGACCATTAATTATGAGTCAGAAGAGTTTCCAGGCTTCGACCAGCTGATCCTGTCGAAGGCTCATCAGAGAATGACAAGGTACTTAGAGAATTTCCTTCAAGTGGGAATCTTGTCGTCTTCGACGTCGAAGGAACCTCTCGACAAAGGTACCTGATGCCCAGGGTCGAACGGTTTGAGATTTGAATGCTTGGAGGGAAAACGGTTCCCAGCAGTTACCAAGTGCAACGTGCCGAGATCAGGAGCGTCGAATGCTGTGAGCGTGCCATGTGGCGTCATCTCGAAGCGACGTAACTGTCCAACAGTTACTTAGGATTTGTTTTAGTATAAATACTAGTTGTTCACGTAGTTTTCAGGGGTGTTCATCATTTTATACAAGTCACTCATCTAGATTCAAGTACCCAGTGTGAGCGAAAGAATCGTTGAGAATGTATGTGTGAAACACCATTTAAATTAATCAAAGTCTTTTATATTCAAGCACTTTATTGCTTTTCATTTACTCATCTCCGTCGAAGCCTTTTATTTAACGCTTTTATTTATTCTATCAAGCTTTTCTTCATGCAATTTACTTAAAGTGTCTTTACTTTACCGACATTAATCACCATTAGGATTAGTCAAACTCCAGAAAATCAACCATGTCTTAGGATCAATCTGATCGATCCTGCGAGTCACCAAATAAGTAACCTTTTGAAAGATCAGCGGTTGTTTACCAATTTCAACGGTAAATAAATTGGCACACTCGGTGGGACCTTGTGTTGATTTTTAAGTTTAACCGTTTTATACAAAATATCCTCCTTTTTCGAGAGTATTGCATGTTATTGAGAAGTGGTAGAATATACACCAACGATACAAATACTAGGAGAAGAAGAGAAGCGATGGTGAATCCGCCAAACAATGGCGAAATCCCACAAACAAACGTGGGAACAACGGTCATCCCAACCGTAAGTGAAATGGTAACCGCTGGTTCAACACCAGCAGTAACGGTCACACAAACGGGGCCATTACCTCCATTTACTGGCCCCAGAATGCCTTTGGGAACTCCCCCACCAAGGGGAAACCAAGGAACTAGGCCTTATGTTCCCCCAGGGTTTTCGACAGTCGGTCTAAATCGAGAACCACTTTATGGCATGCCAACTTCTGAATTGGCTAGCTTGACGAATGCTGCGTCCACTTTTTCAGACCCTTTAGTGAGCGTCTCTTCGCCACTCCAAGGTTCTGGAGTTGGTATGGAGAACAGAGGTAGGACCCAACTCTTAGGAGGAACGTCCCAAGTAATGCATGGCCTTACGAATGCCTCAACATCAGTCTTGAGGCAGCAAATGGACGAAAGCAACCACGATATGGTTCAAATGTTGGCACAAACTTTAAGCATAGTGCTAAATCCTCTAATACAAAATACCACCCAGTCGAATCAGCAAATGACAGCGCAAATGGCGTGTCTGGCCTATTTTTTTGGGGTACCCCAACCTATTCGACAACCTCAAAGGGCACAGATGAGGGGAAACCAAGGTATACTTCTAGAGGAAGAAACCACTATTAACCAAGTCCAGCAGCCTGTCGAAGAAAACCTTAGGATGCGAATGGAACAACCCGGGGTCGAAGAACCTAGAGTCATAGCCCCGGAAGTAAGGATAGTCAATAGAAACCAAAATGCTGACGAAGTAGTTCAGCAGATCCAATACCAGAATATTGGTTTGGAAAATAACTTGACAGCCATGATCGAGAGAATCATGATGCAAAATGGGATGAATACGGGCTTCCGTAGGCCCAACTTTACATCCCCACTGTCAGAATATGTGTTACAAACGGACTTACCGCCTAGATGCAAAGTCCCTAAGTTCACTAAATTTTCAGGGGACACGACAGAATCCACTGTCGAACATGTGGCGAGATACTTGATCAAAGCAGGAGAGATTTCAAACAATGAAAACCTGAGGATTAAGTATTTCCCAAGTTCCCTAACAAAGAACGCGTTTACTTGGTTCACAACTCTTCCCCCCAATTCGATCCACCATTGGACCCAGTTGGAGAGATTGTTCCATGAGCAATTCTACATGGGACAAACCAAGATAAGCCTGAAAGAATTGGCCAGTGTAAAGAGGCGATTCACTGAACCTATAGACGAATATCTAAATAGGTTTAGGTTGCTCAAAGCAAGATGCTTTACGCAAGTGCCAGAACATGAGTTAGTCGAAATAGCCGCAGGAGGTCTAGATTATTCCATTAGGAAGAAATTAGACACTCAATACCTGAGAGACATGGCCCAATTGGCCGATAGGGTTCGACAGTTAGAACGCCTTAAAGCTGAAAAAGCCAGGGCGACAAAAACTCATAAAAGAGAAAGGATAGCATATGTCGAAATGGACGATGAAGATCCAGAAACATTCGACGAACCTATAACCGTCGAAGAAAGTGAGGTCGATTTAGCAGAGTTAAAATAAGGGCCACCATACTCTTGCAAAATAATAGTCCCCTCAAGTGGAAAAAACCCCACTAGTCCTGAAAGGGCCAACGATAGGTTCCCTAAAAAGACCTACAGTTTTGATATTACAAAATGTGACGAAATTTTTGACTTACTTGTAAAAGATGGCCAAATGATAATACCCCCAGGGGTAACAGTGCCTCCTCTTGATCAAAGAAGGAAAAGAGGATTTTGTAAATATCATAATTTTCTGGGCCATAAAACATCTCAATGTTTTCTTTTCAGGGATCTCGTACAAAATGCTATCGAAGAAGGGAGGTTGAAATTCGCTGATAAGACCCCCATGACTGTGGACTTTAACCCTTTGCAGGCTGAAGCCCATTATGCTGAACCTTCAGAGGTGAATGTGATCGAGGCGTCCAGAAGTCAGGTGAAAAGGCCAGGAATAACTATGGTCGAAGTCACCAAGGATCATATCAACATGCCAATCTTTGGCAGTTTTTCTGAGAATCTTTCTAGAAAAACAATCGAAGCAGTCCAAAAAGATGCTGAAGGCCCAAAACTGGAGACAGTTTGAGCCTCAAAATCTGGAGCTAAACCCAGTTCCTACTTGGCTGCAGTCCAAGGCCAGACAGAAGACCTGGAGGCCCAGATGAAGCATATGACTCTTGCTACCAAAGACACCATGAATGTCAACATGGTCGAAATCTCTGAATCGAAAGCTTCAGAGGAGACCATTAGGCAAGAGCAAGCAAACAAAACGGATTTCCCTTGGGAAAACGAAAATCTGGCAGATTTCCTGCAAAGATGCCAGAAGAAGAAGTCAGAAGTGATGCTGTGTCCTCGATGCAGCTCGATTTTCGACAAGAAAGCTGTTGAACACATCTAAGGTGTAAGAGCAGCAAACAGAAGAAGGGAGGGTGTTGATGTTCGACATGACCCCAGAAGAACCTACCAAAAGGGTTAAAATCAAGAAAAGAGGCCACTGACTTTCAGGCCTCCAGCCAATGTGCCAGTTGATACGTGGCATAAAACATCGGGTCGAAAGAGACCGAGCGAAGAAAGGTGGAACTCCTTCGAAGTGCCAAGGGGTTCATCTTTGACACACAAGAAAGAACCTCAGGTTGTTGCCTCCAAAGTGACCCAGGTATCAAGTAACTACAAGGGAAAGAATCCCATGTCTCGATCCCAATGGAGAAGATACCAGAGGCGGTGAAAGGCTGAGAGGGAAGCTATCAACGAACCAAAGCCAGAATCAAGTTCAAATGTCCCTCAGCGAAAGCAGAGAAAGCCTCTGGAGAGGCAACCAGTGACCAATAGACTGGTATGGCCTAATCAGGGCGAAGTTGATGACGAAGATGGCTCTGAGTCTGATGACACCCTAGATATCATGGTGAACATAGTCTCAGTGTTACCAAGAGAGTTCAACCGCCAGATGGAGGTCGAATCGAACGACTGGGAAGTCGAACAAGAAATGGCCAAGCATAGGCCAGTATGCTACTTCGTTATGGATAATGGCCGTACCGAAGAGCAAAATGGTTTCTTCGAACCACCTACTGAGGCGATGAAAAATCACCTCAAGCCTCTATTCATAAGGGCAAAACTCGAAGAAGCCACTGTAAATAAGATCTTGGTGGACTGTGGGGCAACCATCAACATCATCCCTCACTTCATGCTGAGAAAAATAGGCAAGAGTGATGAAAACATCAAGCCTCATAACATGGTCCTGTCGAATTATGAAGGCGGAATAAGGACCACTATGGGTGTGATCCAACTAGACCTCAAAGTAGGATCCATCCTTCAACCAACTATGTTTATGGTCATATCGGCCAAACCAAATTATAATATTTTGTTGGGCCGAGAATGGATACATGGTGTTGGAGCAGTACCATCATCAATGCACCAAAGGTTAATACTATGGCGTCCTGATGGAATTGTCGAAAATATAGAAGCGGATCAGAGCTATTACTTGGGCGAAGTAAATCACCTGGGGAGAGCTGACTTCGACAAAAATTTGGCTCACATTGGGCCATGCCCAACACCTGACTTCGACATGGCGCCAGCACCAAATGCTTTTTGTTCCTTGTACCTGCACCCTGAGCATGGTTTTCAATGGGACAGAGAAGACTTGTCCCACATTGATTTCAGTGGGCTAACTGATATCCAGCCAACTGGTTGGGGAAGTGAATTCAGTGATAATGACTGAGTCACAATCACTGCAGCGAATTTCAGCTTATGTAGCCGAAACAAGGATGATAGCGGCTCTCGAAGCCGAAGTAAAATATATGGCCACTCAGACCAACGATTAAGAGCTATCTTCTGCAGGTCCTGGAAAGGATTTCGACCCAGAACCTCCTGACATCATGACAGAAGGAATGCAGGAGCAAAGGCTCAACGCCATCTATGACGATGAGCCTTTGGGATTCGAAAAGGACCCCCTGGCGAACAACATCAAAATGTTAGCACAAGATCCTTTAGAAGAAATTAACTTGGGCGAAGGGTTAGAGAAAAAGCCAACTTACATTAGCGCCAAAATAGACCCAGAGCTCAGGTTTGAAGTGATCCATTTGTTAAAGGAGTTCAAGGAATGCTTTGCATGGGATTACGACGAGATGCCTAGTCTCGACAGAGGATTGGTAGAACTTCAGTTGCCAATCAAACCTGGGAAGAAGCCAGTCAAGCAAAGTCCAAGACGCTTCGCTCTAGAAATACTGTCGAAGATCAAAATAGAAGTCGAAAGACTGCTGAAGTGCAAATTCATACGAGCTACGAGGTATGTCGAATGGATTGCAAACATTGTGCCAGTAATTAAGAAAAATGGTACGTTGAGGGTATGCATAGATTTCAGAGATTTGAATGCTGCCACACCCAAAGATGAATATCCTATGCCTGTGGCAGAAATGCTAGTCGATTCTGCCGCTGGCCATGAGTACCTGAGCATGCTCAATGGTTACTCAGGATATAATCAAATTTTCATTGCTGAAGAAGATGTGTCGAAAACAGCTTTTAGACCACCTTCGACAATCATTTGAAAGAATGAGAGAACATGGTCTGAAAATGAACCCTTTGAAGTGTGTGTTATGTGTAAAAGCTAGAGATTTCTTGGGCTTCGTCGTCCACAAGAAAGGAATCGAAATCAACCAGAACAAGACGAAGGAAATCTTGGAAGCGAAAGCGCCAACGAACAAGAAGGAACTGCAATCTCTGTTGGGCAAGATAAATTTCTTAAGGAGATTCATATCTAACCTAAGTGGAAAAGCTCAAGCCTTCTCACCCTTACTTCGATTAAATAAGGAAAGATTCGAGTGGGAGCAAGAGCAACAAGAATCCTTCAACAAGATCAAAGGGTATCTCACCAAGCCACCTATTTTGGTGCCTCCTTGCAGCAACAGGAGTATGAGATTGTACATAGCTACATCCGACAGAACTTTGGGAAGCATGTTAGCCCAAGAAGATGAAAAAGGAGTCGAAAGACCCATTTACTATCTTAGCAGAGTTTTGAATGATGCAGAAACTAGATATAGTGAAGTTGAAAAATTATGTCTATGTCTTTATTTCTCTTGTACAAAGCTCAAACAATATATAAAACCAGTTGATGTGTATGTTTCGTCTCATTTTGATGTTTTCAAATACATGTTGTCGAAACCCATCTTGCACAGCCGAATTGGAAAGTGGGCGCTAGCATTAACTGAGTATTCATTGACCTTTATGCCTCTTAGGGCAGTAAAAGGGAAAGTGGTAGCAGACTTTATAGTCGACCACTCAATTCAGGTTGAAAATATAAATTACATGGAGATAGAGCCTTGGAAATTCTACTTCGATGGTTTCAGCCATAAAGATGGAACAGGAGTAGGGGTCTTGATTATTTCTCCAGAAAAAATTCCAACAACATTCAAGTACAAGATAGCAGGTACTTGTTCGAAAAATGAGGATGAGTACGAAGCTCTAATTACTGGCCTTGAGATATTGTTGGAATTGGGGGCAACTCGAGTCGAAATAATGGGAGACTCAGAGTTAGTCATTAAGCAAGTCACAAAAGAGTATAAATGCATAAGAGAAAATCTTATTATGTACTTTGTGATATCAAATCGTTTATTGAAAAAGTTCGAAGTGGTTAACATTCGACACATACCTAGATTGGAAAATCAAGTAGCCAATGATTTGGCACAGATTGCATCTGGGTACAAAATTTCAAAAACGAGATTACAAAGAGCAATCAAAGTTCGAGAAAAAATAAAAGCAACCAGCCTGTCTCCAACAGATTTGAAATCGACAAGACTAGGGTATGCTGATCAAAGGAACTTTGAAATATCGTTCATAGACAATTTGTTAGAGCAAGATTGGAGGAAACCCATTGTAGATTATCTATAAAATCCAGCAGCTTTGACAGAACGAAAAATAAAATATAAGGCGTTGAGTTAGGTACTCATGGGTAATGAGTTATTTAAAAAGACGCCTGAAGGGGTATTGCTAAAGTGCTTAAGTGAAACTGAAGCATACATGGCCCTTTCAACTATGCACGCTGGAGCATGTGGGGCTCACCAAGTAGGCCATAAGATGAAATGGTTGTTGTTTCGACAAGGACTATACTGGCCCACTATCTTGAAAGATTGTGTTGAGTTCGCGAAGGGTTGCCAGGAATGTCAAGCCCATACGGGCATCCAACATGTACCAGCAAGCGAACTTCACTCAATAGTGAAACCTTGGCCTTTTAGAGGATGGGCGTTGGATCTTATTGGAGAGATTCGACCAGCATCATCAAAGAGCCAGAAGTATATACTGGTAGGCATTGATTATTTCACTAAATGGATCGAAGCTATCCCTTTAGTCAATGCAGACCAAGAAAATGTCATTGAATTTATTCAAAAGAACATTATCTACAGATTTGGAATCCCTGAGACTGTAACAACTGATCAAGGATTAGTGTTTACTGGTCGAAATATGCAGGAATTCGCTCAAGAAACAGGCTTTAGACTCCTAACATCAACACCTTATTATGCACAGGCAAATGGTCAAGTCGAAGCAGCGAATAAAATAGTGATCAGCCTGATAAAAAAGCATGTGGGAAAGAAGCCAAAAAATTGGCATAAGACGTTAGACCAGATCTTGTGGGCCTGTCGAACGTCCCCAAAAGAAGCCACAGGTACAACACCATATCGGCTAACCTTTGGTCATGACGCAGTACTGCCAGCAGAAATTTGTCTTCAATCAGCAAGGGTTCAGAGACATCAAGATATTCCCTCTGAGGTTTATTGGGATATGATGTTAGACGAACTAGTAGATTTAGACGAGGAAAGACTACGCGCTCTCGACCTACTGAGAATTCAGAAGAAAAGAGTGGAAGACTCTTACAATAAAAAAGTAAAACCTAAGGAATTCTCGCCTGGAGAATTAGTTTGGAAGGTGATTCTCCCCATGGATCGAAGAGATCGAAGCATGGGAAAATGGTTACCCAAGTGGGAAGGACCGTTCAGAATTATCCAAATTTTTTCTGGTGGAGCTTATGAGGTTGAAGAGTTAGGCGAAGATAAAAGACTCTTGAGAGTAAACGGAAAATATTTGAAAAAATATAAACCTATGATCCAAGAGATCAAAATAAATAACAGTTAATGACCAAGTTAACCATAAAGAGCCAAAATGGAAAATTATATATTGATTAACCAAAATGGTTGCATTGTATTACAAATATTACAGTACATGGTCAATGAGGTGCTGAGCAAATTAGAAAGGGATGGAAGCTTTAAGTCGAAGATATTTGGCTTGCTGCAACTCCATCCGTTTGTTACACAAGGCAGTCGCCTGAGAAAGTTGGGCAATCTGGTCGTCAAGGGCTTGGGCCCTTTCAGCGAACTCTAAGCCTCGGGTAACTTCATCTTGGCCCTCTGCGTCTGAAACAGTCGAAAGGAGTTCCTCTTTGCGCTTGGTGTTAGCATTTAACTTGGCCTCCAACTCCTCGATTTGCGCCCTTATAGAGGCGTTATCTTGATCTATGGCGTCGATTTCCTGCTGCTTGGATGTCTTCTGTTTCGACAATTCTGCAATTCGAGAAGTTGATTCAGCTACTTCGGTCCAAGCAGAAGAACTCTTGCCATGTAGTGTTTCGAGTTGGCTGTTGAACCCCCTTCGACGTCTATAGTCTGCAGAGACTTGGTCAATGATGGAGTATAACTCCAAGATGAAGCTGGAAACTTCTGGAGAAACAACAAGCAAATCAACTGCACCCAGAACAACTCCCAGACAAGATGGGGCAGTAGGATCCCCCTCCAAAGCCTTCATTAGATCCTTTTTGAAGAACTGAGCCTTGACCTTCTTCAAAACCTCATCAAGAGGAGAAGTCGAAGTGGACTTCCCTGATGCAGTAGAAGCATCATGACTAGGGTCAGATGAATTCTCCCTACTCTCAATGATGGCATTCAGGTAGCCAATTGGATCAGTTTTCTTCAAAAGGGCCAAGTCTTCTTTAGACCTGGGCTTTGTCGAGGTGGTCGTTCCTACAGCAGTGGTGGCTTGGGGCTGAGTTTGTTCAGTAGCGTCAGCATCAACATGACCCTCTTCATCATGTTGCTCCTCTGTCTCATTGACCACTTGAGCTTCCTCTTCCCGGTGTTCCTCTGTTTCAGCAAGGACTTCATCATCCACCAGTTCCTCCTCTCGTTGTCTACTATGGTCAGCAGAGTCTTGTGGCTCTGAAGTTTTTGGTGCTGAACTTCCAGCGGTCTCCTGAAAATAGAAGGGGAAAAATATTCTGGTTTAGAGATGTAGGTGTTTAGGTATTGGCTTGCATTTTTGGTAAATTCCAAGTGTATGTGTGAATGTCATGACTGATGTCATAACATTCTAGTTCAGGTTGTACTAACTCTTTAGGTACATGTGCAGAAAAATATTGTAACTCAAATACTGATGTTTATAAGTGTGTATCTGAGCATGTTTGCAAAATGATCACATTTTGCTAATCAGTAGACAGGTTTTCTCAGATGTCATAACAGATGTTATGACATCCTGTTCTGAACTAGCAGGATTACATGATTGGATAAGTCTGAGTTTTTTCAGGAAATAACTCAGTCCTTCCTAAACAGAATCCTGCGTTTTCTGAGGAGTAACCTAGCTCAACTCTAACCTGATCAACAAAGTACTGTGACCTGGTCTTTAGGTCAAACGGAATCAACCCTAGGTTTTTGGAAACCCTAACTGAAGTTGCAGCTGCTATATATTCAACAGAGCTGCGGTTTTTGAAATCATCCCTGCTGATTGATTAGAAGATCAAGTTTGTAATCTGTATAGATTTGTGTATTGTACTCCAAGCAATTATCATTGTGATAAGTGTCTTGGAATAGGCTTCAATTGTAAGGGTTGTGTAGCACTCAAAGCTTTGAAGCAAGAGTGTTTGAATGTTACTTGACTAAAGCTGTGAAGCAGAGTCAAGTTAGTTGTGTACATCACTCAAAGCTGTGAAGCACGAGTGATTGTGTTACTTGATTAAAAAGCTGTGAAGCTTAATCAAGAGTGTGTTTTGAAGAGTGTCTTCATCAATTCTCAAGTCAAATTGGTTTATGTATCACTGCTGTGATTGAGGGGGAGTGAGTAGGAACTCAGGTTTAAGTTGTACTTAGATTAGAATTGCATTGGGTAGGTCTTAAGTGAAGGAGATAAACTGGTTGGTTTATTCCTGAATTAACATCTCTTATAGTGGATTCTCTCCCTGGCTTGGTAGCCCCCAGAGTAGGTGTTGTTGCACACTGAACTAGGTAAACAATTGATTGTGTTATTTACTGCTTTTGTATTTACTGTCATATAGTAAGTCAGATACGGTGTCATAACATCGGACGTGACATTAAGTATCTGTAGCCAGAATTTTCAATTGGTATCAGAGCAGGCACCCTGCCTGTATTACTGGGTGAGATCTAGGGATATCACTTTCTGGCACTATGGACAAAGAAGGAGTTTTTGGAAATAGACCACCCATTCTGGATGGAACTAATTATGACTACTGGAAACCTCGTATGATTGCCTTCCTAAAATCTCTGGACAAAAAGGCTTGGAGAGCTGCTGACAAAGGATGGATTCATCCCACCATAACTGAAAGAGATGGGACAATCAGTCTGAAGCCTGAGGAAGATTGGAGTAAAGAAGAAGATGAGTTAGCTCTGGGAAATTCAAAAGCCTTAAATGCCTTGTTCAATGGAATTGATAGAAACATCTTCAGATTAGTACATCAATATGAACTGGCCAAGGAAGTTTGGGACACCCTCAAAACTACTCATGAGGGCACTTCCAAAGTAAAGATGTCAAGGCTTCAGATGTTGACCACTAAGTTTGAGAATCTAAAAATGATGGAAGATGAAACCATCCATGAATTTCACATGAACATCTTGGAGATTGCCAACACCTCAGGAGCACTGGGAGAAAAAATGTCAGAAGAAAAACTGGTGAGGAAGATTCTCAGATCCTTGCCTAAAAGATTTGCAATGAAGGTAACTGCCATAGAGGAAGCCCAGGACATTAGCAAGTTAAAAGTGGATGAACTTATTGGGTCTCTTCAGACTTTTGAGATGGGGATCACTGATAATGGTGACAAGAAGAACAAAAGCATAGCACTTGTAACCAACACTGATGTTGAACACAAGGAGGATGAAGAAGAAAACATATCAGAAGCCATTGCCATGCTTGGAAGACAGTTCAACAGGCTCATCAAAAGAATGGACCCAAAGTCAAGGTCAAATGTTCATAACATTCCTTCTGACATTGACAGTTCCAGCAGAAGACCAAGATCAGAAGATAAGGAAAACCAAGGCAGAGGAATTCAATGCCATGGATGTGAAGGATATGGACATATTCGAGCTGAATGTCCTACCTTTCTTAAGAAGCAAAAGAAAGGAATGACTGTTACTTGGTCTGACTATGATTCAGAAAGCAATTCTGAAGAAGAATCTGCCAAACTAGTTACTGCCCTAACTAGTGTTTGTACTTCTGAAAGTGACACCAGTGATGAAGAAGTAACATTTGAAGAACTGGCTGATACCTACAAGAAATTGTGTATCAGAAGTGGTGAAGTCTGTGTGCAAAATGAGAAACAATCAAAACTCATTGTAAAGCTGGAGGCTGAAAAGAGAGCAAATCTTGAAACTATAAGTCATTTAGAAGGAGAAGTTCAACTGCTGAACTCACAACTGAATCAAATGACCAAATCAGTCAAGATGTTGACAAATGGAACAGACAAATTGGAAGAGATTCTTCAGGCTGGACAAAATATGGGAAATAAATCTGGCCTAGGATTTGTGGAAACAAAGAAATTTGTTACCAGGAAGCAAATGTCAAAATGGATGTCTCAACATTACTCTCAACATCAGGGACAGAGACACATGAAGAAGAGGTACCAAAGATGGAGATGTCATCATTGTGGGAAATATGGTCACATAAAGCCCTTCTGCTTCAGACTACATGGATATCCTAATCAGAAATCAGATGTCAAACCTAAGTCTAAAAAGGTACCACACGCTCCTCAATGGAAGAAAAAGGCTACTGCACTGATAGCACACACTTCCCTGAAGATCTCAGCAAAGGAAGATTGGTACTTTGACAGTGGATGTTCCAGACACATGACTGGATTCAAAAATCTCCTCAATAATGTTATGCCTCACACCACCAGTTTTGTGACCTTTGGAGATGGTGCTAAAGGAGAAATAAAAGGAGTTGGTAATTTGGACTACCCTGGAGTTCCAAGTCTGAATAAGGTACTGCTGGTAAAAGGGTTGACTACTAATCTCATCAGCATCAGTCAATTATGTGATCTAGGATTCATGGTCAACTTCTCAAGATCTGAATGTCTAGTGTTTAATGAAAAACTAGATATTGTAATGAGAGGAATAAAATCCAAAAATAACTGTTATGTGTGGCAGCCTGAGAACACTGATATCTCCACCTTGAGTCAAATCATCAAAGAAGAAAAAGATATGAAACAGTGGCAACATAAACTTGAAGGAATGAAAAGAGCTATTCCTATGGAAGATGTCAGAAGAACTCCTAAACTACAGGATGATAATATATGTGATGTGGCAAAGAACAAGTCTCATAAATTCTGTTCTCAAAAATTCTGGTCAACACAGATGCTACCTGAAGACAATGTTACACAAGATGTTGTGACATTGTGGTGTGATAATCTGAAAACATTCAACATTTCCTTAAACCCTATTGACTTTGGAGAGAAGAAATCATTTGAACTGAAACATAGTTTCTCTGAGCTTCAGCTAACTGATTCTTCTACCAAGGCGCTTGTTGGAAATCAACTTGAAAATTTGAGGGGCAGATTGGGTATTCACCAACATGAGAAATTATAGCAATTAGTTTTGCTGAAAACAAGGGTTGAAGGGATTAATTCTATTAAGTCTATATTTAGTGGGTTGATCATATTCATTCACAATTCCTTCAAAAACCTTCAGAAGTTGAAAAGACTCCCTTGTTCTCCCTATCTCTCTCATCCTTGCAACCTGTTTTCTTCTCCCAATCAAAGAGTTTTCTCAAACTGCTACTGCTACTCAACGTTAAACACAATGTCTCAGACATCATCTTCCACCATGGCGGCTTCGTCTCACTCATCATCTGATCAAGATTCTAGGGCAATCACCACATGCATAGAATCTGAAGTTCTTGAGGTCACTCCTCTCAGGGAGATGGCAACTGACCCAGCCAGAGTCAAAAAGCTCCGGACCAGACATGCAGGAAGAGCTCAAGCTACAGTCTCTGGTAATTCTTCTCTTCCTTCGTCTTCTACACCTAATAAAGAAGGATCAGTTCAAGTACACCAAGCTATTGCTAGACTGGTTTCTAGCATTCTGAGTGGCAACCAATCTGTACCGGGGATTTCTATCCCTTTGAATCAATCAGAAAATCCAAATGTGGAAGGTTCTGAAAATATAGATGTCACTAAGGATGTTGTGACACCAAAAGACAACATTCAAAAGGCTGCTGATCCACCTATCATTGATGTGGATGAAGATTACTCAGATAATGAACTGATTGCAAATGTGAACCCTAGCATTGCTAGGAGATTGATGAAAAGAAAGAGTAGTGAAACTGTTAAACCTGATGCTAAGAAATCCAAGGCTGAAGGGTTGGTGCAGACTGCTAGACAACCTGAAACTTCTGATTCTGAATCAGAATTTGAGGTTGACATTGACAATACTCCCATCAGAAGGAAGCTCCCCTCCAGCAAGATTGCTAGAGTGCCTGAAGTGCCAACAGACAACATCTCCTTTCATCATCCTGATAATGAAAACAGGTGGAAGTATGTTTGCTTGAAGAGAATAGCCTTGGAGAGAGAACTCAACAATGATGCTTTGGAGTGCAAAGACATCATGGAGCTGATCAGGAATGCTGGGCTAATAAAGACAGTGATGAAGTTTGGCAAATGTTATGAAAATCTGGTTAAAGAGTTTGTAGTAAACTTATCCAATGATTGTGCTGATGGGAGGTCAGCTGACTTTGAGAGTGTGTTTGTTAGAGGAAGAAGGGTCAAGTTCTCTCCATCAGAAATCAACAAGTTTCTTGGAAGAACAAAAAAGGACTGTCCTGATCTAGAGGCAACTGACAATGAAGTATGCTTGACCATCACTGCCAGGCAAGTAAAGTGCTGGCCATTGAAAGGGAAGTTGAATGCTAGTAAACTCAGCATGAAATTTGCCATCTTGCATAAAATAGGTGCAGCAAACTGGGTGCCTACAAATCACAAATCAACCATCTCCACAGGATTGGGGAGATTCATCTATGCTGTAGGAACCAAGACTGCCTTTGACTATGGAAGGTACATTTTTGAACAAACCTTGAAGCATGCTGGCAGTTATGCTGTCAAAGGACCAATTGCCTCTCCCTCCCTCCTTTGTGGAATCATCCTTGCACAATATCCTGACATACTTGTAGCAAGAGATACAGTCTGCAAAAGAGCCCCTGCCCTTGGCCTGCACTACAAACTGTTTCAGGGATCCCATGCTCCAGACATTGTCATAACATCAGCTGAGACATCGTCTGCAAAGATTCAGTCCAAAACATCAGATGTCATAGCTGTTTTAAAAGAAACTTGCAAAGATCTGGATGCTAGAAAAAGGACCCTAGAAGCTCTAATTGCCAAGCTAGAAAAGGAAGAAGCTGAAGCAAGCATGAGGGAAGAAGATGAAGGACAGCTCAACATTGAAGAAAGTGGCTCCTCTGAGTCTGATGACAGTACTTGAAGGATGATTGCTGCTTGTGGTGTTGCTGGTGGAGTTTGGAAGTATGTTCTGCTGTTGTCTGCTGCTGATCTCATTACTTTGTCTTGGATAACTGTATAACTTTATAAACATGTAATCTTTGGCCCATTTGTGGCTAAAGTGGGGGAGAATATTTTTGGTACTGCCTAATTAGTACTTAACACTATATTTTTCTGCTGTCACTTATTTCTGCTGCTATCTATCTATCTCTGATTGTTTAGGGACTTTAGCCAAAAATCTGCCAAAGGGGGAGTTTGTAGGTGTTTAGGTATTGGCTTGCATTTTTGGTAAATTCCAAGTGTATGTGTGAATGTCATGACTGATGTCATAACATTCTAGTTCAGGTTGTACTAACTCTTTAGGTACATGTGCAGAAAAATATTGTAACTCAAATACTGATGTTTATAAGTGTGTATCTGAGCATGTTTGCAAAATGATCACATTTTGCTAATCAGTAGACAGGTTTTCTCAGATGTCATAACAGATGTTATGACATCCTGTTCTGAACTAGCAGGATTACAGGATTGGATAAGTCTGAGTTTTTTCAGGAAATAACTCAGTCCTTCCTAAACAGAATCCTGCGTTTTCTGAGGAGTAACCTAGCTCAACTCTAACCTGATCAACAAAGTACTGTGACCTGGTCTTTAGGTCAAACGGAATCAACCCTAGGTTTTTGGAAACCCTAACTGAAGTTGCAGCTGCTATATATTCAACAGAGCTGCGGTTTTTGAAATCATCCCTGCTGATTGATTAGAAGATCAAGTTTGTAATCTGTATAGATTTGTGTATTGTACTCCAAGCAATTATCATTGTGATAAGTGTCTTGGAATAGGCTTCAATTGTAAGGGTTGTGTAGCACTCAAAGCTTTGAAGCAAGAGTGTTTGAATGTTACTTGACTAAAGCTGTGAAGCAGAGTCAAGTTAGTTGTGTACATCACTCAAAGTTGTGAAGCACGAGTGATTGTGTTACTTGATTAAAAAGCTGTGAAGCTTAATCAAGAGTGTGTTTTGAAGAGTGTCTTCATCAATTCTCAAGTCAAATTGGTTTATGTATCACTGCTGTGATTGAGGGGGAGTGAGTAGGAACTCAGGTTTAAGTTGTACTTAGATTAGAATTGCATTGGGTAGGTCTTAAGTGAAGGAGATAAACTGGTTGGTTTATTCCTGAATTAACATCTCTTATAGTGGATTCTCTCCCTGGCTTGGTAGCCCCAAGAGTAGGTGTTGTTGCACACTGAACTGGGTAAACAATTGACTGTGTTATTTACTGCTTTTGTATTTACTGTCATATAGTAAGTCAGATACGGTGTCATAACATCGGACGTGACATTAAGTATCTGTAGCCAGAATTTTCAAGAGAGATACACAATCGAACGTGATCGTTGACACCTAAGTTAAAAGTTGTCGAAGGCACTACCTGTAGAGGAACTTCAGCCCCAGGGCTAGAGTTATCACTCTCAACGGGTTTCCTGAGCAAGACGTTCAGCTCCTCCTCCATGGGCTCTTCGATGATCACAGGAGGTGGCCTGGATTTTTTCCCTACGACCTTGATTTTGATCGTAGGTCGAGGCTCAGGAGCAGGGGCAGCCTTCTTCACCTTTCTCCGTTTGAGAGGAACAGGGGGAGATTCATCCTCGTCGCCACTCGCAGATTCGACCGTTAATGCAGGTCGTTTCTTAGGTGCAGGTTCCTGAAACCCCAAATGGAGTTGATTTAGAGCGCAACATTGAAAACCAGGATGTTAAAACCAGCAGGAAACAAGAAAAATTTGGTTACCTGTGCTGGAGGTTTTGTAGAGGGACCTCCACCCTGATGGCTGTCTGTGGCTTTCTTTGCCACAGGTTTTCGAACAGCTGAAAGAAGACACGTTCACAAGTTATAATTGACAAGTTATAAGTCGAAATGGAAAGACAAATATAATTTGAAGAGTGAACGTACATTTCTTTATTTTGTCGAGAACCAAAACGAAGGACTTCTGGAGTTCGTCCGCAAAATCCTTTTCATCGAAGAATTCTTCGACATAATAACTCTTCCACCAGTCTTCAAAAGATGGTGAACAGAGGAAGTTGAGTTGGTAGTCGAACAATGAAAGTACAGTCCGACCAGCGTACCTACCAATGTGCTTGGTAGCAGCATCCTCAGTGTAATCATTACAAAAGTACAACACTGATTTCTCCCTAGGGTAAATGGGAGAAGGAAGCGATTGGATAATGCCAAACTGTCGAGAGATAAGATTTGGATGATAAGCAATCAGGCTCAGATGATTCTTTGAACTCTTGAAGGGCAATGGCATTATCCTGGGAGTGAGAAATGCTTCCCACAGTGTTGTGTGCTCTTCGAGGTGAGGATCCTCTGATGACTTGGGATGGGGCCTGGTGAACCACCCTGGACCAAACTTTCGACGGGCGAAAGGAGCCATGGTCGAGGTAAATTCCTTCCTCCCTGCAAACATCAAAACGAAGTTTGCAAAGGTCTGTTGGAGTTCCAACCCATTTTCAGTGGGAGTCAGTAAAGCCAGCCTGGTACCTTCGATACGCCTTCTGGCTATCTCAGGAGCCTGTTCGTTTATTTGAGCCTTCTGGGGTAGAAAAGACTCAAAAGTGGCGTTTAGCCATAGTTGTAGTAGCCAGAAGGGTCCAGCGAGCAGCAAGCTGGCTCTATTTTCTATTACCTTTAATAGAGTCGCCCCACTGCTTATCGACTCATATAGGTTCGCCAGTATTAATTCGGCCAAATAGATGTTTTGACCGTGATGAAGCTGAGTAGCAAGGGTGACCATTTTCTTCGTCACCTGTAGAGATTTCGTGCAGAACACGAAGCGTGACAGCCAAAGGGCTAGAAACGCAATGTGCTCCACGTCCGTCACCACAACCGTCGATTTGTCATGATAGTGGTTGGTGTAGGTGGTGTAAGTGGGTTTGGTGGCTGAAAACCCAATCTGGTCTTCAGACATTTCCTCTGGGTCAAAGTAATCCCCAGTTGGTCGAAGACCAGTAATGGCAGCCACGTCGAATAGAGTGGGTGTTACCATTCCACAAGGCAGGTGGAAGGTGAAGTGAGTATAGTCCCAAAATAGCAAAGAAGCTACCAGCATTTCAGAAGAATAGTTGAGACCAGTCTTTGATAGCATGACTAGGTCATAAATCCCCATGTTCTTCCAAATCGAAGCCTGGCTTTTCTCCATCTTGTCGAGCCAAGCGTTGTATTCTGGTGTAAGGCTAGGGCTAGACCTAAAAGCCCTAACCCCTCTGTTGAAGAAACGAAGATCTATCTTTTCTTTTGCAGGATCTTCGTTATCGTCTGTCACCTTTTTGGAGCA
This sequence comes from Vicia faba, assembly GCA_948472305.1. Classification (NCBI taxonomy): domain Eukaryota; kingdom Viridiplantae; phylum Streptophyta; class Magnoliopsida; order Fabales; family Fabaceae; genus Vicia; species Vicia faba. Next base: position 750,794,416 of record OX451735.1, on the reverse strand, counting down.
CCCAATGGGCTTGAGTGCCTCATGCACGGGGAAGAAACCCTTGATCTTCGTTGGGTCAGCGATGTATGCAGATAGAGGACCAGACATGGAGAAAACCTGGTTGGAATATCCAACAGGAATCAGCAGCTGAGAAGAGTAAGTCTCACACTCAGCATCTCCCATGGGTTCGGGAACCCTTCGCATTCCCTTGGAGTTAACTGTTGGAGCGGTTGAAAAGATTGTCGGTTGAGCAGTTTTAGAGGGAGTGTTAGAACTGGGGACATTGGAAGAACGAGAACCTGAAGCCATTTTTTGGTTTGAGATGAAGATGGATGAAGAATAAAGGTTCTTGCAGAAATTTTTGTTCGACTTAAGGCTTGGATGAAGGAAAGCGTAAAGAGTCCCACGAGGGGCACTTAGTGCTATTTATAGTGATTGGGAAATCACAAGACTCGAGGTCATTTAATGTCTCAGACAAGAGTGGGGCACGTGGCGCTCATTTGGTGATGTAGTCGTTCTGCAGAACAGAAGCGGTGCAGCGTGCGTCCTCGATTTCGGGGAATCGTCATGATGACAATCTGTGAAAAGACATTGGGCATGCCAAACGCCTTACTGAAGTGACGTCTTAGGAACAGGTGGAATGATGGCTTTTTGAGATTGTCAGTTGGTTGATAGGAGGCGAAAAGCGCACAAACTAATCTGTGGCTAAGAGTGAAGGACAGGTGTCGAGTGGAATCTCAAAGAATGCCTTTTTCTTTTCAGCGTCGAAATAAGACATTCTTGGGGGGCAATTTGTTGGCTCCTAAATTCGACACCCTTGTTTGTTATCAATATAGACCATTAATTATGAGTCAGAAGAGTTTCCAGGCTTCGACCAGCTGATCCTGTCGAAGGCTCATCAGAGAATGACAAGGTACTTAGAGAATTTCCTTCAAGTGGGAATCTTGTCGTCTTCGACGTCGAAGGAACCTCTCGACAAAGGTACCTGATGCCCAGGGTTGAACGGTTTGAGATTTGAATGCTTGGAGGGAAAACGGTTCCCAGCAGTTACCAAGTGCAACGTGCCGAGATCAGGAGCGTCGAATGCTGTGAGCGTGCCATGTGGCGTCATCTCGAAGCGACGTAACTGCCCAACGATTACTTAGGATTTGTTTTAGTATAAATACTAGTTGTTCACGTAGTTTTCAGGGGTGTTCATCATTTTATACAAGTCACTCATCTAGGTTCAAGTACCCAGTGTGAGCGAAAGAATCGTTGAGAATGTATGTGTGAAACACCATTTAAATTAATCAAAGTCTTTTATATTCAAGCACTTTATTGCTTTTCATTTACTCATCTCCGTCGAAGCCTTTTATTTAACGCTTTTATTTATTCTATCAAGCTTTTCTTCATGCAATTTACTTAAAGTGTCTTTACTTTACCAGCATTAATCACCATTAGGATTAGTCAAACTCCAGAAAATCAACCATGTCTTAGGATCAATCTGATCGATCCTGCGAGTCACCAAATAAGTAACCTTTTGGAAGATCAGCGGTTGTTTACCAATTTCAACGGTAAACAATGGGAAGACAAACTAAAAATTAATACAGTAGAAAACCCTAAATATGCAAAGATAAATTAACTGAAATCAAACACATGCACATGCTCACTCCTAGGGTTTGCCTCACTTGGTTGCCTCGGAAATAATGGTCGTGTCCCTCGAACGTAGGGATATCTTAGCAAAAGACCCTTAATCTAAAAGTCATCATAAAGATCATAGTCCCTTAACGTCCCTCGAGTTGCCTACGAGAAATGATCTTGTCCCTCGATGTTGCCTATGAATATATGATGACAGTCCCTTCGAACTGCTAAGGTATCCTTACATGTTTCCTTCAATGACCATTTCTTCCCTTTCAGTAGTCCCTTTAAAACTCCAACGACGGTGCTATCTACTCCTTAATAGTAGGATAGCATTGTCTAAAGGAAACGAGAACAAACAATCTTTTTTCGAGTAGGTAGAATCTTAAGTACTTGCTCAATAAAAACTTTTCACACAAACACCTTTCAAAACAAATTTTCAAAACAAACTTCGTCACATCCTTTAGGATTGATACAAGGGTTATCAAGAAGTAAAACATTTTCAAGACAAACACACACAAAAAATTTGAAAAATGAGCAAGTACCTAAGAGCCCGTAGATAACTACGGATAGAAAGGGTGCTAACACCTTCCCTTTCTATAATCTACCCCTCGTACTCAGAAACAATTCAAAAAATGTTTTTTCTGTTCTTTTTCCTTTTCCTGATTGGATAAAATAAAAGTCGGTGGCGACTCTTTCTTACCGCGACTTTTTGAGAACAAAAAGTGCAAAACGCAAACTAGTATTAACAGTCGGTTCTGCCACCGTATCACAGAACCGATGACTCTGCTGGGGAATAATAAATAAAATGGGGTATACCTTAGGATCTAGGTCATTTCAAATTGCTTCCTTGTTTGTTTGCTTTATTCTTAAAGGGTTTTTTCTTGGGTTACTATAGATCCTACACCCGGATCTGGGGGCACTTATTAGGTAAACAACAATAGATTGTGGAGACTGTACGGCGTAGACTGATATGGTTTAAGTGAAGGTTGTGGTAATGTGGCACTTTGGATGGTACCGGTATCCTTCATGGGGAAACAAGGAGAATACAGGGCCTCCGGGTGGTCTCATGAAGCACTAACGGACCTTAGAACCTTAGTTGAACAAACTTGGCCATTAGAAAGTAGTGAGATAGCCGGCCTCGGTGTAGAGATGAGGATTGGTTGATACTCGATGCTACACTCATTGAGATCAGAGTTTCGGGATATTTAGGCCGTAAGGAAAGATTGCTTGAACTAAGACAATGCCCGATAAAGGATGGTCAGTGACATTGAGATCCCTTAGAACCCGGTTACTATTTATAGGACAGGCTAAATCAATCCAACTTCAAGAGGGCATTACCTTAAACTCAAGCAAGCCTTAAACCTAAGGACTTGGTGTGATTTCTTTGTGCTTGTTATACCTGTGATTTCTCAACATAATCATGACATTATAAACATGGCATATCATACTAACCATTTCAAGGATCTCAAGGGTCTGTGATGTAGGTCATGGCGAACCAGACGTCTAGCAAGGGGAAAGGGGATTTATTTTCCTCTAGCCAATGTTGTCAAAGGATCTTGAGTCAGGGGCTATGAACCACTCGATATGGTGAGCTTGACTCTTGAAGAAGGACTCTCAACGACACAAAGTTTCTTCAATCAAGCTGCAATCAAATTCTAACAGTTTCTTGTTTACCCCGCGAGATCCTTGAAAACATTGCATGATATCGTACACATCATTACAGGTACCATTACAGGTTTCTCATCTCCTTCGCTGTTAATTTCAGCAAAAATGTCTTCCGAACAAAGCATCAAGGACCTTCTGGCACAACACGCCCAATTTCAACAAATGTTCATAAATCTGGCAAAAAGGCAGGAGGATCTGATAACCCTCATCCTGAAAGAGAAAAAGAAAAAGAAGAAGGCTGCCACTATTCTGAATATAGGCAGAAGGTTTAGAGGGCTGTTGAAGCAACAAGTTGATCTGACCTCTTCATCTAAGGAAGGGGAGAATCAAGAAGAAGAGACAATGGAGAAAGATCCCAGTCCTGAAGTTTCTGAAAATGATACCAACTATAATGATGAGTAGTATCCTCCCACTGAGGATAGATACAAGCAGTTGGAAGATCGCTTGAATGCTATAGAGGTCCAGAGGATACCTGGGTTGGATTTCAAAGAATTGAGATTGGTGTCGGGAGTGGTCATCCCGCAGAAGTTCAAAGCTCCAATTTTTGCAAAGTATGATGGGGTGTCCTGCCCAAAACTCCATCTCCGCTCTTATGTCAGAAAGATCCAACCCCACACCGCTGATAGAAATTTTTGGGTTCATTTCTTTCAAGATAGTCTGTCAGGGACTCAGCTTGAATGGTTCTACTAGCTGGAGGGAGCCAATGTCCGAAATTGGGAAGATCTGGCTGCTGCTTTCTATAAGCAGTATCAACACAACGCCGACCTTGCTCCTACTCGTACTCAACCCCAGAGCATGTCCATGGGGGCAAGTGAAGGCTTTAAAGACTATGCCCAAAAATGGAGAGACTTGGCAGGAAGAGTCCAACCCCCGTTGTCTGATAGGGAGTTGGTTGATATCTTTCTGGGGACGCTATCTGGTCCATTCTTTAATCATTTGATCGGTAGCTCGTCAGTAGGTTTCACCGAGCTGATTCTGACTGGAGAAAGAGTAGAAGTTGGGATCCGGAGTGGTAAGATCTAGAAAAATACCTCTTTGAGTATAGAGAAGAAGTCCTTTGGTGGCAAGAGGGAAGCCAATGCTGTGCACGGCCATAAGGGGCGTAGCAGGGCAGACTACCACCAATCTGTGGGGGCAATGCTGATCTCTAATTCGGAACACGCACAACGACCACAACAACGAAACAATCAGCCAAGGGTGGAAAGACCTCAAAGGCAGTTCACCCAAATCAACATGCCATTGTCACAAGCATTGCAACACATGTTGAAGATGAATCTGATTACGGTTATAAACCCTCATCTGAACCCTAAGACTTCTTCTCCTAACTAGAACCCGGATGCAAGGTGTGCTTATCATTCTGGTAGCCCGGGGCACGATACTAACGATTGTTGGGTGCTGAAATACAAGATTCAAAATATGATTGACGCTGAGGAGATCGAGTTCGACCCTCCTGAAACTCCCAACGTGATCACTGCTCCCTTGCCAAAACATGGCTAGGATTGAAAACATTTTTGTTCATCTGAATTATGAAGTTGTATTTTCTTTGCTTATTCGAACAATTATTGACATGTCAAACTTTATTATTTCATTAATGAATTACACATGTTTGTCTTGAATTAATTTGTTTTCATTATGCTTAAACTGCTTTATACTTCCTTTTTGTGATATTCAACTCTCGACTAAAAACTCTAAGCCTTAGAGGGAGGATGACGAATATGATACCACAATCTATACAATATGCTTTTGAACAGACCCCGCTGACGATGTACAAAGGCTGTTTAAAATCCCAAATAGTGGATTTATAAGGAAGATAATCACTAGTCAACCCCTTTGAGCCAAAGAAGTAGGAGTTTTTCTTTCACACAAATTAAAACCCTTAATCACAACCTGGGGCAGGGTAGTTTTCTCAGTTAATCCAGGTGCACAATGAATGGAATCGAAGACGTCCTTCCAAAACAAAAGACGATGATGGTTCCCTATAATCGTCAAGACAGGCAGTCATTATTTCTCGAAATAAAAGCCCATTAAGTCAAAACCTATGAAGGAGACTTAAGAAAAACTGGGGCATCCCGCTGACTGTAATCACAAAAAGAAACAGTTCAGGCAAAAGACAGGGATAATAAAATAAAAAAGAAAGAGGTCCTACAAACCCTAAAAAAAATGATTGCCTATTCAAAAAAAACTGTCAGTATTCGAACCATCACTGGAATATCAGAGCAAAGACTCAAACGGGATCTAAATGCACAATTAACCGAGCATAGGTTCGAAGAACATCACGAAGAACAGGTGGGTACAAATAAAATTTGAGCCTTTATCTTTTGTTTCTTAAACCATGATCTAGGCCACGTTATAACCCTTAAAAGTCCTAGCTGAAGCATGGGTTAGTTCGAAAGCATACTGTTACTAAAGGTATCCTGACTCCTATAAGGTTTGCTATAAATCCTGAGTTGACATCACACTTTTACAAAATTTGTTTGTTTTACTAAAAAATGAATTTTCAAACTTCAAGACAGACATAAGCTTTGCATTCTTAAAATAACATTGTTTGCATATGACTATTTGTTCAACAACAGAGAAATCCGCATGAGGAATATCTAGTGAACAAAAACCTTCTCAATAAAAAAGATCACCTCAAGTGGAAAAACACTTCCAACCAAGGTGCACGACATGATCATTGTCCATCTTCTGGGGCAGTCAAGTCAAGATTCAAGGAATCTCTCAAAGATGCCAAATAGCCAGGGGTAGATCTCCATCTGAATTACTTGGGGCACTAGGTATGAATTCCAGCAACAAATCTTGTACGATCAAACAAACATCTTCTGGTAGTGTGGCAACACTTACTACTATGGACAGTGACAATTATTCGTACCCGGTGAACGTGGACATAGTCGGAAAATACTACGCATGAATAAAGACCCGCTAGGTTGACTGGCCTAGGAAAAAATAAGTGCATCCCGGCGAACCAAAAGGGTTCGGGAAAAAATTAGGGATAAAAGCAAAAAAGGTATGTACACCCGGCAAGTCGAAAACTTGAAAAGGCAGCTTGAGCAAAAAAGACTATCCCGGTGGACTGAAAACCCAAAAGGGCGGTCCAGGAAAAAGTTAGGGATTTGAAGCATACGACTATGTCCCGTCATCTTATCATTTTTTTATTAATAGAAGACTTATCATCCTGATCAGAATCCACAAAGCCTCTGTGGGTACTTTCTCCAGCAAGTATAGGGGCAGAAAAGTCCTGATGCGAAGTCATTGTCGTATCCTTAGCATACGACCCTGTGACATCTACACTCCCCACAGAGTAGAGGCAACTAAAGCTTTGACATCGGATCCCCCAATCAGGAGCTATGCTCCCCAGCAAAGTTCCTTCAGAGAATTGACATCTATATTCCCCAATCGAATTTCATAATTGCAAGCGGGTCATAAAGTTTTCTCCCGAACAAAGTTTATTTCTCTGAATACAGAAGCTTAATCCCCGACAGAGTTTATCCCTTCAGTTATGGAAGATTCTTTCTCCAACAGAATTATCCCCCCGCAAAATTGTTCTCAAGTAGAGTCTCTCCTCGGCAGAATATCCGTAAACAAGGGGAAAATCCCCAGCATAGTCATCTCCGATTCGCCATCTCCAGCGGAAGTAGAAGAGCCACTTTTTCTACTACTATCAGGAATGTAATTAGCAGTACTCTCCAACAGCAGTCATGGATTTATTTTCCCAAACTCGGACGTGCCACAATAGCATTTCATGTTCATACATCATGACGTGCGCATACATATTGCATCCAACATAAGCTCATTTATTTTGAGAACATCATCTTACAATGCATTTCATGCATCATATACGATTAATCATGTACCTTTTTAAGAAAGATGGTTATCATTAATAACTTCCAGCAAGTTCAAGATTAGCTCCTGAAACTAAACAGAATAATTATCTGCGCGACCAAATGCAACTTTACACGGGTTCGTCACGAAGCAATCTTACACGAGTTTCTCCTAAATGCAGCTTCAGACGGGTTTATCATGAAAAATATTACACGGGTCATTTCTCATACATTTCCAAATGAAGTTTTACACGAACTTATCACAAAGTAACCTTACCCAGGTTCCTTCTGAAGTTTTACACGAACTTATCACAAAGTAACCTTACCTAGGTTCCTCTTGAAGTTTTACATGAACTTATCCCAAGGTGACCTTACCCAGGTTCCTTCTGAAGTTTTACACGAACTCATCCCAAAGTAACCTTACCCAGGTTCCTCCTGAAGTTTTACACGAACTCATCCCCAAGTAACCTTACCCAGGTTCCTTATGAAGTTTTACCTGAACTTATCACAAAGTAACCTTACCCAGGTTCCTCTTGATGTTTTACATAGACTTATCCCAGGGTGACCTTACCCAGGTTCCTTCTGAAGTTTTACACGGACTTATCCCGAAGTAACCCTACCCATGTTCCTCCTGAAGTTTTACACTAACTTATCCCAAAGTAACCTTACCCAGGTTCCTTATGAAGTTTTACACGAACTTATCCCAAAGTAACCTTACCCAGGTTCCTTTTGAAGTTTTACACGAACTTATCACAAAGTAACCTTACCCAGGTTCCTCCTAAAGGACTACACAGACTCATCACGAGCAACCTTACCCAGGTTCCTTCTGAAGTTTCACTCAGACTTATCCCAAAGCAACCTTACCCAGGTTCCTTCTCGGTTTAGATGCAGTTTTACCCAAACTCCCCACGAAGAAACCTTACCTAGGTTCCTTCTCAGTTCAGATGCAGTTTTACCCAAACTCCTCACGAAGTAACCTTACCCAGGTTCCTTCCCATAAGCCTTACTATCTAGGGCATTCATTTCAAAGAAACCCTACGACCCAGGTTTCTTTTCTCTTACCTCCAGACGATAATTTACAACACTTTAAGACCTGGACTTGATCAAACACGATTGGTTTTGCATTTCCCCAGTAAGTCATGATGCAGCCTGTACACTGACCAGATATGCAGTTCACCTCCGGAGTTAATTCCCCAGTAGAGTAACAGACAACTGAAGCTCCTAAAATTCTATTTCTCCCAAGACAAATACCAATATTCCTCAGCAGATTCCTCATTAACAACAGGAATAAGACTCTCATCGAAGGAACATCTCAGGAAATCAACATCCTCTAGATGGCATCTTTAAGCCCATCTCCGACGATTCTCTGTCATATCTTCCAGATGGCATCTTTAAGCCCATCTCCGACGATTCTCTGTCATATCCTCCAATTGGCATCTATAAACCCATTCCCGGTACTACCTACACAATCCAGCACTATCTCAGACGAGTGCAAATTTTTGGGCACTCTAGTGTTCAATCATCTTCCACCTTCAGATTATGAAAGGCAGACAACCAATCTACATCCTCAGGTTTAAGAAGATTGAACAGAGGAAGCTGTTGTACCCCAAAATTTTCCCTCTCATTTTACTCAATACATACTCCTAGAGATCCTCAATTTGCTCAAGTTTGCCCAAGAGTTGACCAGACAAACTCTCTCCTAAGGCAATGTACCTCAAACTAGGGTTTCCATTTTTATCAAGATGTGTGAACTCCAAAGGACCCAAATGCTTTACATGGTCCCAATATGTTCTCAAGATCATCCATGTCAAGTTTCATGCCTTGCACAAGAAGTTTGCTCAGCCAACTGCTCAGATGCCTGAAAATCAACTATACTAGGTTAAAAGTCAACTATGGCCCACATACAGTCAAACTTCAAGATTTTTGGTCAACATCAACATTTTGAAGTGATATCCATCATTTGATAAAGGGTTGATCGTGATTCCTCAAGGAATGCCCCAAATTCATCAAAACCCAAAAGTTGCTAAATTAGGGTTTCATAGAAAAAGTCAACCAAACTTTGACCAGGCATAACTTCTTCATACTTTATCATAAACTTTCCATCCAAGGCCCATTTTAAAGAGTATGAAATTCCATACAACTCATATTCATACCACATGTTCAAAATATGCACTCATCAAAAGATATGAATTTCTACATTATAGGTCCTTTTGAAAAGTCAACAAAAACACCTTTTGGGTCAAAGCTTATTACATGAACATGGAAGACCCAATTAATATGAAACCAAAAGGGTTGTTTAGGGGACATCCTAAGCTTTCTAAAAAGTCCAAGAACACCTTCATAGGGTCAAAACTAAAGGAGATATGTATTGTCAAAGTTGACCAATTTTTGGAAATATGCATATAGTCAACATTGATCAAAATGACTTTTTTTCTAAATGGGCCCATGTTTTCTTGTTTGAAACTTGTTCCTAAGATGGTCCAAGACCCCTGATCTTATCCACCTATTATTTTATTATTTTTATTATTTATTTTTATTTTTTATCCATTTAAATCAAAATAAATCAATTTAAATAGTAGAATAATCAAATAAAATCAAAGATTTGATTTTATGAGCATATTATGAGTCCATGAATAGCTAACAAATCAAAAAATTCGTGCAAGATCCAATTGATTGGAAAATATCTTAATTTGGTCTATTTTGGAAATAAATCATACAAGGCAAAAAATGAAATCAAATCTCCATAATTTGCAAAGATATGATCATTTTTTGTTGACCTAAATCATTCTATCATATATACATAACATCCCTAAAGCATAGAAAAGGGTTTGGGGGTCATGAAAACAAGGGGAAGAAATTGCAAATTTTGGAAGAAAAAGTGCAGACCATATTCTCTTCCATAGGCTGTTTCAAGTAATTCCAAAGCCAACCATCTGTTCTTGGACGTGTTCTGAAGCTATTCCAATCATCCTCAAGGCCAAAAACATCAAGAAACACGACTTACAGACCCATGGGTTTCTCTCTACAGGTTAAATTTGGCCAAGAAAAGAACACCATGATGCTCGTGAGATCAAAAGGAATTGATCTATACAGCTAGAATTAATTTATCATGCGTTTTATGAATTTTTGAAACTTACAGGGTTATAGCTATGGAGTTTTGTCTGTAGGTAAAAGTAATTGGTCAAAAAGGACGGACAGGGAAGAGGATGGTAGCGTTGCTAACTATTATTGGTCCATTTGAATAATGACGCACGCATTTTTTCGTTTCAGTTACCCACTTTTGTTTTTATATATTATTTATTGTGGTCATTATGTTGACAACTAATCCATGCAGTGCAGATGGCAAGGGTGTACGTTTGAAAGTAAAAGGGCCTGGGTTCGATCCCAGGTCCCAGCATTTTGTAATTTTCTTAATATTTGACAACGGGTTCTATGCACCATCATCCAAAACGTCTACCATATGCATTCATCATCCTACCACTAGAATATCACTAATCCAAATCCAACGCTCCATCAAAGGAGGACCATGGTACACCATCAGGAAGAGGATGCACATAATCAGGCGCAAAGAGTGGGCTCAGCTAATGGGCTTGGCACAAATTCAACAATGCACCCCCTGAATTGCTTGCTAAACAGACCCAATTTCTTTCTTTTCTTTTTATTTCTTATTTTTATTATTTACTAATTATCTTTTTTCACAAAATAACACAAAATCATTTTTTATCATAAAATCAAAAATCACAAAAAAAACATCAAAAACCATTTTTTTCATAAAAATATTTTATTTCCTTAATTAATTAGTTTAATTAAAATTAGGGAAATTTAATTCTTTTCATAATTAAAAATACTTAGAATTAGGATTCAATTTGTACATAATTCAATTTTTTTCTCAAAAATAAGCTAAATATTTTTTCAATTAGATTTTTAGGATTCTTAATTCATCCTCGCATTTAATTCGCCACACGCTTTTAATTTCCTTTTTTATTATTATTGTAACTGCTCCGAGTTTGTAATAGTAATTAGGGTTTTAAATTCCGCATCTTTATTTTCAGTCCAAGATAATTATGTATCTACAAAAGCCTTGTAATAACTAGGACTTTTAACTTTCCAGCTTTTAATTCCGTAAACTATAAACCGCTTAGATGAATGTTAATAGGATTGTATGGGAAGACAAACTTAAAATTAATACAGTAGAAAACCCTAAATATGCAAAGATAAATTAACTGAAGTCAAACACATGCACATGATCACTCCTAGGGTTTGCCTCACTTGGTTGCCTCGGAAATAATGGTCGTGTCCCTCGAACGTAGGGACATCTTAGCAAAAGACCCTCAATCTAAAAGTCATCATAAAGATCATAGTCCCTTAACGTCCCTCGAGTTGCCTACGAGAAATGGTCTTGTCCCTCGATGTTGCCTACGAATATATGATGACAGTCCCTTCGAACTGCTAAGGTATCCTTACATGTTGCCTTCTATAACCATTTCGTCCCTTTCGATAGTCCTTTTAAAACTCCAACGCCGGTGCTATCTACTCCTTAATAGTAGGATATCGCTGTCTAAAGGAAACAAGAACAAACAATATTTTTTCGAGTAGGTAGAATATTAAGTACTTGCTCAATAAAAACTTTTCACACAAACACCTTTCAAAACAAATTTTCAAAACAAACTTCGTCACATCCTTGAGGACTGATACAAGGGTTATCACGAAGTAAAACATTTTCAAGACAAACACACACAAGAAATTTGAAAAATGTGCAAGTACCTAAGATCCCGTAGATAACTACGGATAGAAAGGGTGCTAACACCTTCCCTTTCTATAATCTACCCCCGTACTCAGAAACATCTCGAAAAAGGTTTTTTCTGTTCTTTTTCCTTTTCCTGATTGGATAAAATAAAAGTCGGTGGCGACTCTTGCTTACCGCGACTTTTTGCAAAAAAAAAGCGCAAAACGCAAACCAGTATTAACAGTCGATTCTGCCACCATATCACAATTGGCAAGTCAGAAGTACAAGTTCTTAGCTTTTGGCTAGGTTACTTGATTTTGAAGAGATGAGGGAAATAAGTTTCAAGAGGAGGTACAAGCATGGGATGGGTGATTGTAAGTGTTTGAAATATTTCTCATGAGTTATAGGAATTTTTTTATTAGAAGAGAACAAGTGCAAGGCTCAAGAACAAGTTTTGTACAAAAAGTCACTTTATCAAAATGGCAATGTAACCTTTCTTCCAAAAATGGATACAAAGCATGTCCTGCATTGAATGCTTGAAGTGAGACTTCTAACAGCTGTATAAACCATTAATTATGGAGTGGCTAACTAGTTTTAGGCCTGCAAAGTAGATTTAATGCAGCACAACTTTGAATTTGAAGTTTGTTCATCACTAAAATGACTTATAATTAAAGTGATAAAATCCTAACTTCATCTCTTCGATTATCCCTACGCAAGAATGATCTCAAGGAGTTCTTGGATATTTTGGAAATCTTGCAATGTGCTCTACAACCCATCTTTGAAATGCTTTTAAATATTCCCCTTGGAACTATATGAAAAAGTTCCATGAAGTTGGGTCAAAATCCTGACCAAATTAGGGCAAAATTTCACTAAGTGTTTTGTTTCATGACCACATGTTCATAAAATTATAACTTGAGATCCAAGCACTTTTGGAAGAAGTTGTGTGAAGAAAATTTGTATATTTCATGGAGATATACAACTTTAATGTTGGAAGTTTCTCTTGAATCACTTTGCATCATGGTGAAAAATTTGCTCAAAGTTATGAAAAAATAATAAATTTTCAACACTTAGAAAAATTTCTAAGTTTAGAAATTTTGACTTTTCAAAATGAAATCTTGACTTTTTGATTTCTTGATGAATAAGTTTCATATTTTGACATGTTTTGATGAATTATAATCTTTGGCATTTGAATTTGACCAAAAAGTCAAAGTTTGACTTTTCAGTATATAGTTGACTTTTGATCAGTTGACTGAAAATTCATCTGTCAATCCTTTGAACTTGAGTAATGTTTTGGGCCATGTTATTAGGTCAAAATGATGCAATTGGAATCTTGAGATCATGTCTTAAACCAATTGATCATTTTCTAGGTCAAAAATCAGAAATTGCCCTTTCCCAATCAAAACCCTAATTTTGACCATTTTTCCCTTTTGGAGATTTGATCAAATTTCTTGGGGAATTATGGTCCAAACTTGATAAAATGATACATATGGGTTTAAAATGTTGATGTGGATAAAAAATTATGAATGTTTACTTTAAATTGTCCATAGTTGACCTTTTCCCCTAATACAACTGATTTTTAGGTCAACTGCTCAATTGACTGAGCAAAAGTTTGATCCAAGGATTGAAACTTGACATAAGTAATCTTGGGGGTCCATAATGATACATGAAAGTCATATGGGGTATTGGAAGTTCAAATATCCTCGTGCAATCTCAAACCCTAATTTTGGTCATTAGTGTTTAAGGAGGTGTCTTGAGCTGATCAAACTCTAGTGCAGTCTTGAGCTAAGGAAATATTGTGAGCAAATTCTTGATAAATGAGAGGGAAAATTTTTGGGTACAACAGCTGCCCCTGTTCAATCTTCTTAAACCTAAAGAGTTAGATTGGAGAGTTTTTCCATTCGTGACTCGAAGGTGGAAGATGATTGGACACTAGAGTGCCCAGAAATTTACACTCGGTGATGTGATGGTAGAGGGAACAGGCTTAAAGATGCCATTTGGAGAGGTGATAGAAAGTTGTGGGAGATGGGCTTGTAGATGCCATCCAAAAGTGATTGCTGAACAGTATCTATAAGCTGAAACTGAATGAGTATCAGAATTGCATCCGTGTCTGAAGCGTATCTGAACTGTATCTAAAAGTTGAATCTGAGTGAGTATCAGAATGGCATCTGTGTCTGGAGCATATATGAACTGTATCTGAAAAGTTGAATCTGAATGAGTATCAGAATGGCATCCATGTCTGGAGCGTATCTGAAATGTATCTGAAAGTTGAATTTGAATGAGTATCAGAATGGCGTCCGCGTTTGGAGTGTATCTGAACCGTATCTGAAAAGTATCAGAATGGCGTCTGTGTCTGGAGCGTATCCGAACTGTATCTGGAAGTCGAATCTGAATGAGTATCAGAATGGCATCCGTGTCTGGAGCATATCTGAACTGTATCTGAAAATTAAGTCTGAATGAGTATCAGAATGGCATCCGTGTCTGGAGCGTATCTGAACTGTATCTGAAAAGTTGAATCTGAATGAGTATCAGAATAGCGTCCGTGTCTGGAGCGTATCTGAACTGTATCTGAAAATTTTGAACATTGTTAATGGTAGCTGTTGATTAATCTTATCCTGAAAAGGGTAAAATGTTAGCTAATATGCAATGTCATATTGTATGAAATGCATGGTATAATGCATTCGTGTTATCAATGTTTATGATATATGGATGCGATGTATGCGTGTATGAGTAATCTGCTGCACTGCTGTTGGGTTGGGCAAAATAAATCCTTGGCCACTGCTGAGGATATGTAAGTCTTCATGTTGTGAAGTTGAAGTGTTGATGAATTTCCGCATAGAGAAATTAACTTTGTTGTAAGGGAAATGTCGTGTACCGCTTGTAAAATCCTGTCGTGAAATCCTGAGAAATTGAACGACTTCTACTGGGGATTGATAATTGGAAGCTTTGTTCCGCTGGGGATAAAACTGCACACTGTGGGGGATTTTATGGAAATAACTTAGAGATATTTCCCTATCTCTTTAAAGCCATCAATGATTGTCTTTCTAGTTTATTTATTTGTAAACAGTGATTAGGTTCAAGTGCATATGTTCAAAATAAATTATTGGACGTTTTTGTAAACAAAACACAAGAGTAAAGAAAAACAAATAGTTTTGCACTTTCAAAGGGATATGTGTAATAATCCCATGGGGTTCCCATTCTGCTATAGCCTTCGTGTCTCCGAGCATCTTGTCTATTTATTGTCTTGTCCGAAGATGATTGAATTGATCAGAACCTTTGAGTTTGTCAGGTTGTCCGTAAGATTATCCAACGAGACATAGTCATACGCTTTAATTCCCTAACTTTTGCCTGGACCGCCCTTTCGGGTTTTCAGTCCACCGGGATACCCTTTTTTATGCCCTTTTGAGTTTTCAACTTGCTGGGTGTACATATTTTTTTTGTTTTATCCCTAATTTTTGCCCGAACCTTTTTGATTCGCCGGGATGCCCTTGTTTTGCCTAGGTGTGTCAACCTAGTGGGTCTCTTATGCGTAGTATCTTTTGACTATGTCTGCATTCGCAGGGTGCGGCAGGTCGTCGCAATCCATGGTGGTCAAGATCATTGCTCCACCAGAGAATATGTTTTTGATTACAAATGGTCCTTCGTACGTAGAAGTCCATTTCCCTGGGATCACCTTGTGGCAGTATGATACGTTTGATCACCAGATCTCCAACTTGATACACTTGGCGTCTGAACTTTTTGTTGAAAACCTTGATCATCCATTTTTGATACATTTGACCATGGCAGACAACAGTAACCCTTTTTTCATCAATCAAGTTTAATTGATCAAGTCGAGTCTGGATCCAATCATCTTCATTTAGCCCTACATCCTTCATAATTCTTAGAGAGGGGATCTGGACCTCAATAGGCAAGACAACCTCCATGCCGTATACCAGAGAATAGGGTGTTGCCCCGGTTGATGTGTGAGTTGTGGTACGATATCCATGGAGAGAGAATGGTAGCATCTCATGCCAATCTTTGTATGTGGCTGTCATTTTCTGTATGATCTTTTTAATGTTCTTATTCGCGGCTTCAACAACACCATTCATCTTTGGCTGGTAAGGGGAAGAATTATGATGCTGGATCTTGAATTGCTCGTACAAGGCGGTGATTATAGTATTGTTCAAGTTCGTACCATTGTCTGTAATGATCCTCTCCGGGATACTGTAACGACAGATGAGATTCTGCTTGATGAACCGGGTGACAACATTCTTGGTAACGGAAGCGAAAGAAGCTGCCTCCACCCACTTGGTAAAATAGTCAACGACCACTAAAATGAAGCGGTGTCCATTGGATGTTGTTGGCTTGATTTCCCCAATCATATTAATTCCCCACATATCAAAGGGCCAAGGATCTATCAAGACATTAAGAGGAATCGGAGGTACGTGCACCTTGTCAGCATAAATCTGACACTTGTGGAAAGTTCGAGAGTGTTGATAGAAATATGCTTCCATGGTAGACCAGTAATAGCCTGCACGTAGGATTTTCTTTGCCATTGTATGCCCACTGGGGTGGCTATACATCCGTTAACTTGTATGAAATGATAAATATATAACATAAAACACGCCCTGACTGTACTTCATCTTCAACCTCCAGCCAAAGGATCCGTAACTTACTCATTTCTCAACCATTTGCAAAAATGTAAACATGAAAATTGCTCCATTTTATCACACGAATCCAACCATATAAATATCATAAACTATAAATCAAAGATGAATGCGAATTTTTAAAAGTACCAAATTCTGACCTAAATATTTCAGAAAGTTCAAACTCAAAATTCTCCTAACTCAATCAAAATAAATGAAATCTATGGACATGTACAGCTTCAGGGCAATGATGTCTACATTTTATCTTCACAAATGTAAGCCTAACAATGCCTAAGTAATGAGATAGAAGTTCAATAAAAATACCTCAAAACTGGAAATCGTGAAATGAATTTGAGCTTGTTTCAGGCAGTGCTGATGATCAGGTTAGCTTCCTTGGACCTCTAGGAAGCTAATGCAATGGATGGCTTGAGCTGAGGGTGGCTGGAATGGTCTGGAGAAGTCCAACTGTGATGCTCTATTTTTGGTTATAGAAGATAGGGAAAATGGTGTTACAGAAGTAAAACAGGTACAAGGATGAGTTACCCTTGATGCAAGGAAGCTTTAGAAACTAAAAGGCCAAGAAACGCACGAGGGAAATGTGAGTTTGAGGTTTAAGGTCAGAAACTGTGCAACAATGAAGTTTTTGGGAAATTTCTGATTTGAGAAAGTTTTGGTGTATTTCAGGCTGCTCAAGCTCGTCCCCTAGTTCACAAATAGTGCCTCTATTTATAAGCAACAAGTTTGGAGACTTGTTGTTGATCAGAATTCAAAATCACAAGTTTATGCATAACATGTGATTTTTGAGAATTTCAAGTTTCTAAACATTGTGTACTTGCTAAGATATAGTGGTTATGCTTTAAACAAGCTTGCTTCTGACTTTTTGGATGGAGTGTGATCAGAGGGAACAAGTTAGAGGCTCAAGAATTGACTTTACACAAAAGCTTGCTTTTCTAAAATGGAAGTGTTCACTTTGTGCCATTAATGGAAATGTGGATTGGAAAAGCTTAAACCACTTGGATTAAAGATCAAAAGTTTGTGTAATCCATTAGTGATGGATAGATACACAATTTAGGAGGCCTGCAAATCAATATTATGCAACCTAGGTTTGAAATTGGATTCTTGTTCATCACAAAATGCCTTGTAATTCAAGTGACAAAACACCAACTTCATCTCTTCGATTCTCCCTACTCAAGAATGATCTCAAGGAGTTCTTGGACATTTTGGAAAGCTTGCAATGTTCTCTACATTCCATCTTTGAATCGCTTTTGAAGATTCACCTTGGAACTATATGAAAAAGTGTCATGAAGTTGAGTCAAAATCCTGACCAAATTAGGGCGAAATTTCACTAAGTGTTTAGTTTTATGATCCTATGTTCTTGAAATTATAACTTGAGATCCAATCACTTTTGGAAGAAGTTATGTGAAGAAAAGTTGTATATTTCATGGAGATATTCAACTTTCATGTTGGAAGTTTCTCTTGAATCATCTTGCATCAGGATGAAAATTTGGCTCAAAGTTATGAAAAAACATGAAATTTCCAACACTTAGAAAAATTTCTAAGTTTATAAATTTTGACTTTTCAAAATGAAATCTTGACTTTTTGATTTCTTGATGAATAAGTTTCATATTTTGACATGTTTTGATGAATTATGATTTTTGGCACTTGAATTTGACCAAAAAGTCAAAGTTTGACTTTTCAGAATACAGTTGACTTTTGATCAATTGACTGCAAAATTCATCTGTCAACCCAATGGATTTGCAATGTTTTGAACCATGTCAATAGGTCAAAATTATGCAATTGGACTTTTGAGATCATGCCTTAAACCAATTGATGATTTACTGGGTAAAAAATCATAAATTGCCATTTCCCAGTCAAAACCCTAATTTTGACCATTTTGCCCTTTTGGAGATTTGATCAAATTTCTTGAGGGATTGTGGTCCAAACTTGATAAAATGATAGATATGAGTTTAAAATATTGATGCAAATAAAAAATTATGATATTTGACTGTAAATTGGCCATGGTTGACTTTTCCCCCAATACAGCTGATTTTTAGGTCCACTGTTTAATTGACTTATCAAAAGTGTGATCCAAGGCTTGAAACTTGACATGAGTAATCTTGGGGGTCCATAATGGTCCATGAAGGTCATATGAAGCATTTATAGTTCAAAAATCCTTGTGCAAACTCAAACCCTAATTTTGGTCATCAGTACCTAAGGAGGTGTCTTGAGCTGATCAAACCCTAGTGCAGTCTTGAGCCCAAGGAGATATTGTGAGCAAATTCTTGATAAGTGAGAGGACAAATTTTGGGGTACAACACTACGCTATTACAAGGCTTCGATAATGGGGGTACAAATAATAAAACAGGGGGAAATAGAAATAAAACCCTAATAAACTATTACAAACCGTAAACAGATACATAATTGGGAATAAACGTGTAAGTAATAAAATACGGGAAAGTAAAAGGAAAGGGAAAAGGAAATCGTCTTGTGATTGTTTGATAGAAAAGTTTGATGGTTAACCTAATGACCTAATTGATTTTAATTAGTTAAAAAAAGAAATAGATAAATTAAGTTAATCAAACCCTAAATTGATTTTAATTAATAAAAAACCTAATTAATTTATTAATTAAAAATGAATTGATTAAATGAAAACCTAAAAATCAATTAGGATTAATTAATTAATTAGGGTTTGTGAAAAAAAGGTTTTTTTGTAAAAAAAAATAGGAAAAGGAAAGAATAAGAAGAAGAGAGAATTGTAAGAAAAATAAACCAAATTGTAGGGGTGGGTGTTGAACACACGCCCTTGGAACCTTTAGCCAACACCTTCAGCACTGGGTCAAGCGTGCCATGGTGATAGAAAACAGCTCCAACGTGTTTTGTTAATTACCCTGCAAAAAATATGAAAATGTGAATAAAATAAATGACAAAAGGCAGGATCAAACCCGTGCCCTTTGATACCAATGACTTAACCCGCGCTTCAACCGCTGGGGCGGTGACACATCCATTAACTTAATTAAAACAAAACATATATAATATAACAACATGGCATGAACCAAAGAGGTGCCAGAGCCCTAGCTCCAGTCGTCTTCTCCGGTAACCTATTTTTGTCAAACCTGCAAAACAGCCAAAAGCATTAATCCAAAAACACCCTAACCCCCTAAATTGAGGGCTAAAAATTTAATAAGATGGTTATTTCATCCTAAATCACAAGGATTTGAGAGCTATAAAAAAGAATGCATGGATCAGTGCTAACATGGTGTTTTACGATTTCGATTGCGTGGGATCCCTATGATGATCCAGACCTGTACAAAGACATCTCAGAAACATATTGATGACATTAGTATGGCCTAAAACAAAACGAAAATTAAAATATGAATTTGGCAAAAGTATGAAATCTGAGATGCAATGAGATGTTGTTTCATGTGTTTTGGACCATCAAATTTTGTCCATCCTTACTCTGTATGACTGTTGGGAATGAATGGAGTGGTTTGTTTGTAGTGGAAAGGGTACGATAAGGGTTTGAAGTTCTTTAAGGTTATTTGAAAATTTTGGAATATTTGATAAGTTTTTTGAGGCAAGGTTTTTCGTGTTATGTTTGTGTGAGAATTAATGAGAATATATAAGACAAATTAGGTCAAAGATATGGGCTTGGTCTTTGTGTAAGAAAGGCCTATATTTTATCTTATTTATTTTTGAAATATTAATGAATAAATCAAAATAATTAAAATAAAATAGGTCAAGGTGTGCATGAACAAGGTTTGAGGTGTATAAGGAGTATAGAGCATGTTTAGACTCTGAAACAATGGCCCGCTAGCCCAAAATATCAAGTTTGCCAAATTTGAACTTCATGCATTTGCTCAAAACTGCCTAACTTGCACTGGTCATAACTCTCAATTTTCATCTTTTGAAGACAATTGTAATACAGTGGGAGAGCTGACTTGGGTGTTTTACGTTTGATCACAATTGTTATGGATAGCAAGAGTCGCCACCGACTTTTATTTTATCCAATAAGGAAAGGTTGAAAAGAACAGTAAAGACCTTTCGAGATTATTTTCTTGATTTCGGAGGGTAGGTTATGAAAAGGTAAGGTATTAGCACCCTTTTCATCCATAGTTATCTACGGGCTCTTTGTTGCTTACTAGATCACTTGCTTTTGTTTGAAAATGTTCTTGTGGTGTGGGTTTTGAAAGTATTTTGAAAAACGTCTTTGTAATGGTTCTCGTTTTCTATAAGAACGCGTACAAAGTGTTGTTTTGGAAATATTTCAAAGAGGTGTTTGTGGAATGTGTTTTTTGAAAGTGATTTTGAAAAGTGTCTTTATAATGACTCTCGTTTCTATAAGAACGCGTACAAAGTGTTTTAACTTTTGAAAATGTTTTTAATGAAAGTGTTTGGTGTATAAAAAGTATCTTACCATTGATTTGGTAAGAAGCCCCATCATTGGATGTGAAGGGACGGGCATGAGACGTTTGTATAGTCATGAATAGAAATATTGTAAGGCAACATTCAAAGCGTCATCGAGGGACTATAATCTTTTGATTGTTTTTGCTAAAATGTCTCACATGCATATTATGACCATTTTCTCAAGGAAACAAGTGGAGTTAACCCTAGGGGTGCATGTGTACAAGTGTGTTTTATTGCATGCATTTTTGTCTTGAATTTAAGGTTTTCTAAGCATTGGTTTTAATCTTTCCATACACACCCTAATTACTAGCATTTATATGAAAGCGATAAATTGCGGAACATAAATTTACTACACTACTACATCACTTGGGGATGGGGATACAAATGTACAAATGGGGGTTGCAAGAAATAAAATTATAATTATCTATTACAACCATATCGAATATGAATAAATGTACAAAATTGGAATGAAAAGAAGATGAACTTTGTTTTGACTTTTATTTATATGAAAGGTTTTGATTAATTAAAGTAATTATGAAAGTAAAAATATTTTTTGTAACATTTTTATATATTCATGAAATAAAAATTGTAAGTAAATAGTGTGTAAAAAATAGACTCAAAAGGAGTTGTTTTGATTGGTTGAAAAATATTTGAAGTTTGTTTAAAAAATACAAAGAACACAATCAGGAAGGCAAAAACTGATTTTGGTCCTGCCAAGGTTTGAACTCAAGTCCCTACACAGAACTACTTTTCGCCCGCGTTGTTGATACCACTGGGGTGGTCTGTTTAATCCATTCATGAGACAACTTCATATGGGTACAAGGTAAACTTGTTTCTGAATGTTTAAAGTACCCAGTTCTCCCCTTTGATTACAGTGATGCAACTCTTCCCAGTTGAGATTCGAAAGGCTCCCATGTTCAGCCAATCGAAGGATACACACAACCTGCCTAAAGTTTGGATATGAACCTAACAAAAGTGACTTTGAAAGCTACAGGCCCAGTGGTTGACACAAATTTATTTGGCACCAAAATCCAAAGACTAAATGTACATGGCAGTGATAATCGAAAGCTAAAACATGGTCAATTTCCTAGATGTGATATCTACATTTTTTCTTTTATTTATATGTACAAATGATGTTTTAAATGGAAAGTTCCAAGTTTAGAGGAACTTACCTCTTGAAGTGTTAATCGAAGGAGTTGTATATGACTTCCTTGGTGGTGGACCAAACTTTTCTTGAATCGAAAGGTTGGTATTTATGAGGAAATCGAAGGTGTTGGTATACTGCAGTCTGGGGGAGTGAATCGAAGGTGGAGTGAATCGAAGGTTACATTAATGATATTTTTTGTGAAAAGTTTCAAAGGTTTGAGGATTTTGGAATATTGGAGAGTTTGAGTGTTTGGGGATTTTTATGATTTTTCTCTTCAGTAAAAATCTGGCCCCTTTCTTTGTCAATGGTTTCTCTATTTATAGAGAAAAGGTTTGGTAGTTTGAACAAAGATGTGGCTTGGTTGAAACGTGAATATTAAGCTATGTCAGATTTTCCAAGATCCCAAAGTGAAGTACTAAAGTTGTTGGTTAAAAGGGGCTGACTTCCCTGACTTATGGTGAAGTACAATCAAGATTTAAGCAAAGCATGAGCTTAAGACAAGATTTATACTAGTAAGTTTACTTTCATAAAAAAATCATTTGGACAAAGGCTTAATTACTTGGATAATAACTTAATCCATAATGTAAGCAATTAATTATGGAGTGAAATACAAGCATTAAGGCCTGTAAAGTAAGATCATGTAGCATGGCCTATGGATTTGATCAGTGTTCTTTCAAAATCCTATTTTCCACTTGTATCGAAGAGTTCTAGAAATGTACCAAAGAAGACTGCTTCGAAGGGATAAAAATGCCCAAACTAAGCTTATGGATTAAACTTGCATTGAAGGAGACTTCCTTCCTAAATGGAGGACGTAACCCAAACTTTCATTCGAAGGAGGCCACAAAGCCAAACGAAAGATGCATGTTGTAACGCCTGTAATTTAATTAATTATTTAATTAAATTATTTTTGGATTATTTGTGAAGAAGTGTTATAATATAATTGGATTTATCTTATTAAGTGGAGAAATAATAATATTAGAGGTATAATATTTCTATTTGGTGAAATAATGTTAGAAGCTAATATTATTTCATGTGGGCCTATATTGTGTGAGTGGAAGTAATAAGGGGGTGTAGATTTTGAGCCCAATAAGAATAATATAATAATATTAGGTTATTTTATTATTTGTGAGAAAGAATAGAAGGAGGAAGCAGTAAGAAGAGAAATAAGGATTGTGAAGAACGTGAAGTTGCTGGAAATAGTGGAAAACGGCAAGAACGAAGAATTTAACCCGAAAATTATAGAGCGACCTTCAATCTAAGGTAAGGGTGGGGTTCTGACTTTATAATTGGGTTCATGATGTTTGATATATGGGGTTAGAGGATTTCCGTTTTGTTCTTGAATTGGATGTATTATGAATGATGTATGATGAGTCGATCCAAGGAGGGCTTGCGTCGATGCATGATAAGTACAAGACTCAGGATGAGTCGACACGAAGAGATGATGTATCGATACATGAGTGTGTGAGACTCAGGATGAGTCGACCGGTGAAGTGCATGTGTCGATACATGCTGCGTTTTGAAGTCAGGATGATTCGACCCATAAGGTTTTGCATCGACCCGTGTTGTAAAGGAGAAGCAGGATGAGTCGATCTATATGGTTTTGTGTCGACCCATAAGGCTGTTTGAGATGTCGTTTGAAGCGTTGATTAGCTAACGTGATGAACTTTATTCTAGATGATTTAGATGATGATTAATAAGTGTAATCTTAGTAACAAATTTAGGATTTAGGATTAATTCCCGTGATTGACAGTTATGCTGGATTTTGGACAGAATGATGAATATGAGATGTTGTTGTTCTGAGATTTTTATGAGATGTTGTTGTTCTGAGATGTTTATGAGATGTTGTTGTTCTGAGATGTTTATGAGATGTTGTTATTCTGAGATGTTTATAAGATGTTGTTGTTTTGAGATAATTGAGATGTGGTTGATTGAGTGTTGACATTACATTCATGATGAGTCGCATACATTGCATTTTTTTGAGATGTAGCTTATGCTGGTTGAGATGGCCTGGATTAGCAAATTTTGAGATGAAGGCTATGCCTTGTTGATGCCTCTATTAATTGGAAGATTTTTGAGATGGGAGTTCTGCTCCAATGGTACCATATGCATTTGCATAGTTTTGAGTCGCATTATATGAATGAATAATGAAATGTATTTGATGTTGATGAATGAGTATATATGATGTAATTATTGTTGATTATGAGATGAGAAGTGGTGATATTATTGATCTAATTTAATATATTAATTATCATGCGCTTTATTATATTGTTAGATATCTCACCCCTTCTGTTTGAATGTTGCCCCTATGTTGGTAACGTGCAGGTAATCGAGAGTGAAGGCCGTATACCTTCAATAGATCAAGTCGGTGTCATTTCTCTGATATGTAACACTCAGGGGGATGAACACTTGCTAATTTTTGATTGTTGATTTTTAGTTGTTGAACTTTAAATTGTTTATTTACTAAATATGAGATGTTTCGAAGTTGCTGTTTTATTGAAAGATGTTATTGAAGAATTCCGCTGCGTAGTTGTTGAATTATTTAATAAAAGATGTTATATTGATGGTTCATCCGATGTTTTGAAAATGTGTTATATATCCATGATGAATGCAATGAATTTGTTAGAAGAATTTGTGACGTCCCAATTCATTTGTATGATTGAAATTTTGTAACTCTGATTTAATTGCATAATTGCTTGGGGTAGAATTGGGGTGTTACAAAGTTGGTATCAAAGCAAAAGGTTGGTCCAACCTTGTCGTCGAGTCTTAGTTGTCTAACAATCGAGTATTGCTATTTTGAGTTCTAATCGTTGTTTATGTTGTAGTGATAAGTTGAGATGGTTGGAAGGAATGATGTTGCACTTGCTGCTGCTCTAGAAGCAATGGCTCATGCGATGGAAAATTAGCCGAATGCTGACGGGAATGCTGGATCTCGTAGCTTGGCGACTTTCCAGAGAGAGAATCCACCTACGTTCAAGGGAAAGTATGATCCTGACGGAGCATTGGAGTGGTTGAAAGAGATTGAGAGAATCTTTCACGTGATGGACTTCACTCCAACGCAGAAGGTTCGTTATGGGACTCATATGCTAGCAGTCGAGGCTGATGACTGGTGGCTAGAGACTTGCCATAAGTTGGAAGCTACAATTGAGAATGTCACTTGGGCTGTGTTCCGTAGGGAGTTTTTGATAAAGTATTTTCCTGAAGATGTCCGTGGTAAGAAGGAAATTGTATTCCTTGAGCTGAAGCAAGGAAGTATGTCTGTTGTTGAGTATGCTGCCAAGTTTGCTGAGTTGGCTAAGTTTTATCCGCATTACGTTGAGGAAAATGCTGATTTTTCGAAGTGTATTAAGTTTGAGAACGGGTTACGCCCGGAGATTAAGAAAGCAGTTGGATACCAGAAGATCCGTGTCTTTGCTGATTTGGTTGATAGCTGCAGGATTTATGAGGAGGATAATAATGCTCATTATAAGATTATCAGTGAGAAGAGGGGTAAGCACCAACAGAATCGTGGTAAGCCTTATGATGCCCCAACTAGTAAGGGTAAGCAGAAAATTGCTCATGGTCAGAGAACTAGTGGGGGAGATGCTCCTGTTGGTGTAATTTGCTTTAAGTGTGGGAAGCCTTGGCACAAGAGTAATGTGTGCACTGCTGAAGTGAAGAGATGTTACCATTGTAGTAAGAACAGACATGTTATATCTGAGTGAGAGCACAAGAATGTGGTTTGTTTCAACTGTAAAGAAGAAGGGCACATTGATAGTCATTGTCCGAAACCGAAGAAGGCTCAGTCAAGTGGTAAAGTGTTTTCTTTGGTTGAGGATCAGACAACTGCTGAGGAAGGACTTATTATAGGTACATGTTTCATTAATAATACTCCTTTAATTACTATTATTGATACTGGTGCTACGCATTGTTTTATTGCTGCTGATTGTGTTGAAAGATTAGGGTCTTGTGTTGTCTTCTTTGAATGGAGAAATGGTCGTCGATACTCCAGGCAAGGGGTCAGTGACTACTTCTTTTGTGTGTGCTAAGTGTCCCTTGTCGATCTTCAACAGAGACTTTTTTGTTGATTTGGTTTGTTTGCCGTTAAGAGGTTTGGATGTGATTTTGGGTATGAACTGGTTAGAGCATAAATGTGTTCATATTAACTGTTATGACATGTCAGTGAAGTTTTCTACTCCTGAAGAAGAGGAAGACGGCTTGTTGTCTGCTAGACAGTTGAGAAAGTTGACGCAAGAGGAAGTACAAATGCTTTTGTTTATGGCGTCGCTATCTGTAGAGACTCAAGCTATAATTGAGGAATTGCAGGTGGTGTGTGAATTTCCTGAAGTTTTCCCTGATGAGATTCCTCATGTACCGCCTGAGAGGGAAGTTGAATTTGCTATTGATCTTGTACCTGGTACCAGACCCAAGTCTATGGCACCATATAGGATGTCTGCATCTGAGTTGTCAGAGTTGAAGAAGCAACTGGAAGAGTTACTTGAGAAGAAATTTGTAAGACCAAGTGTATCACCGTGGGGTGCTCCAGTGTTGTTAGTAAAGAAGAAAGATGGAAGTATGAGGCTTTGTGTTGATTATAGACAACTGAATAAAGTGACGATTAAGAAGAAGTATCCGCTTCTAAGAATATATGACTTGATGGACCAATTGGTGGATGCCCGTGTGTTTAGCAAGATTGATTTGAGGTCGGGTTACCATCAGATTAAAGTGAAGGATAAGGATATTCTGAAGACGGCTTTCAGAATGCGTTATGGACATTACGAGTATTCGGTGATGCCTTTCGCTGTTACTAATGCGCCGGAAGTATTCATGAAATATATGAATCATATCTTTCATACTTATTTGGATCAGTTCGTAGTTGTGTTCATCGATGATATTTTGATTTACTCTAAGTCAGAAGAAGAGCATGCTGAACATTTAAGAATAGTATTGCAAGTTTTAAAAGAGAAGAAGTTGTATGCAAAGTTGTCCAAGTGTGAATTTTGGTTGAAAGAGGTTAGTTTTCTTGGTCATGTGATTTCAGGTAGTGGCATTGCTGTAGACCCATTGAAGGTTGATGCTGTGTTGCAATGGGAAACTCCAAAGTAAGCTAATGAGATTAGAAGCTTCTTGGGATTAGCTGGTTATTATAGAAGGTTTATAGAAGGGTTTTATAAGTTGTCACTTCCATTGACTAAGTTGACTTGTAAAGGTAGAGCGTTTATATGGGATGTTCAGTGCGAAGAAAGTTTTACGGAATTGAAGAAGAGATTGGCGTCGACTCTGATTTTGAAGTTTCCTAATCCAGGAGAGCCTTTTGTGGTGTATTATGATGCTTCTAAGATGGGTTTAGGAGGTGTGCTTATGCATAATGGTAAGGTAGTTTCTTATGCGTCAAAGCAGTTGAGGACTCATGAGAAGAACTACCCTACACATGATTTAGAGCTTGCTGCAGTTGTTTTTGTGTTGAAGATTTGGAGGCATTATCTTTATGGTTCTAGATTTGAAGTGTTTAGTGACCATAAGAGCTTAAAGTATTTATTTGATTAGAAGGAGTTGAATATGAGGCAATGAAGATGGTTGGAATTGTTAAAGGATTATGATTTCAGTTTGAATTATCATCTAGGAAAGGCGAATGTGGTAGCTGATGCGTTGAGTCGAAAGACTTTACATATGTCAGCAATGATGATTAAAGAGTTGGATTTGATTGAGCAGTTCAGAGATATGAGCTTAGTTTGCGAGGTTACTCCGCAGAGTGTTATGTTGGGTATGTTGAAGATTAATAATGGATTTCTAGACAGTATTAGAGAAGCTCAAAAGTTGGATGTGAAACTGGTAGATTTGATGGTTGGGATTGATCAATCTGAGAGTAATGATTTTAAGCTAGATGAGAAAGGTGTGTTGAGGTTTCGTAATCGGATTTTTATTCCTGATGATGCTGAGATGAAGAAAGTGATACTTGAAGAGAGTCATAGAAGTAAGTTGAGTATTCATCCAGGAGCTACAAAGATGTGTCAAGATTTGAAAGGTTTGTTTTGGTGGCCTGGGATGAAGAGTGATGTGGCTCATTTTGTGTATGCATGTTTGACTTGTCAGAAGTCGAAAGTTGAACATCAGAAGCCTGCAGGAATGATGCAACCGTTGGAATTTCCTGAATGGAAATGGGATAGCATTTCAATGGAATTTGTGACGGGGTTGCCTAGTACTTCGAGAGGGCATGATTCAATTTGGGTGATTGTTGATAGGCTTACGAAGTCAGCTCATTTTATTCCTATTAACATCAGTTTTCCAGTGCCGAAGTTGGCTGAGATTTATATTAGTGTGATTGTGAAGCTGCATGGTGTTCCTTTGTGCATTGTGTTAGATAGAGATCCAAGATTTACTTCTGATTTTTGGAAAAGTTTGCAAGAAGCGTTGGGTTCTAAGTTGAGGTTGAGTTCAGCGTATCATCCTCAGACAGATGGTCAGACTGAACGGACTATTCAATCGTTGGAAGATTTGCTGAGGGCATGTGTTCTTGAGCAGGGAGGTTCGTGGGATACTTATCTTCCGTTGATACAGTTAACTTATAATAACAGTTACCATTCTAGTATTGGGATGGCACCTTTTGAGGCGTTGTATGGTAGAAGATGTAGAACTCCGTTATGTTGGCATGAATCTAGAGAAAGTGTAGTACTTGGACCTGAACTTGTTCGTGAGACTACTGAGAAGGTGAAGTTGATTCAAGAAAAGATGAAAGCTTCACAAAGTAGACAGAAGAGTTATCATGACAAGCGAAGGAAAGATTTAGAATTTCAAGTTGGTGACCATGTGTTTTTGAGAGTTACACCTGTGACTGGTGTTGGGCGAGCATTGAAGTCTAAGAAGCTCACTTCTTATTTTATTGGACCGTATCAGATTTCAGAGAGAGTGGGGAATGTTGCTTATAGAGTGGCTTTACCGCCTAATCTTTCGAATTTGCATGATGTGTTTCATGTGTCGCAACTTCGGAAGTATATTTCAGATCCATCTAATGTGATTCATATGGATGATGTGCAAGTACGGGATAATCTTACGGTGGAGACGATGCCTGTACGGACCGCGGATCGTGAAATGAAGACGCTGAGGGGAAAAGAGATTGCTTTGGTTAAAGTGGTTTGGCTAGGAGCTGCTGGTGAAAGCATGACTTGGGAATTGGAGAGCAAGATGCGAGACTCCTATCCTGAATTGTTTGATTGAGGTAAATTTTTGAGGACGAAAATATTCTAAGTGGGGGAGAGTTGTAACGCCCGTAATTTAATTAATTATTTAATTAAATTATTTTTGGATTATTTGTGAAGAAGTGTTATAATATAATTGGATTTATTTTATTAAGTGGAGAAATAATAATATTAGAGGTATAATATTACTATTTGGTGAAATAATGTTAGAAGCTAATATTATTTCATGTGGGCCTATATTGTGTGAGTGGAAGTAATAAGGGGGTGTAGGTTTTGAGCCCAATAAGAATAATATAATAATATTAGGTTATTTTATTATTTGTGAGAAAGAATGGAAGAAGGAAGCAATAAGAAGAGAAATAAGGATTGTGAAGAACGTGAAGTTGCTGGAAATAGTGGAAAATGGCAAGAACGAAGAATTTAACCCGAAAATTGTAGAGCGACCTTCAATCCAAGGTAAGGGTGGGGTTCTGGCTTTATAATTGGTTTCATGATGTTTGATATGTGGGGTTAGAGGATTGCAATTTTGTTCTTGAATTGGATGTATTATGAATGATGTATGATGAGTCGATCCAAGGAGGGCTTGCATCGATGCATGATAAGTACAAGACTCAGGATGAGTCGATACGAAGAGAGGACATGTCGATACATGAGTGTGCGAGACTCAGGATGAGTCGACCGGTGAAGTGCATGTGTCGATACATGCTGCGTTTTGAAGTCAGGATGAGTCGACCCATAGGGTTTTGCATCAACCCATGTTGTAAAGGAGAAGCAGGATGAGTCGATCTATAGGGTTTTGTGTCGACCCATAAGGTCTGATTGTTGACAGAATTGGCTTTTAGTTGCTGTAACTTGAGTTTTAGGATGCTGTTTGAGATGCCGTTCGAAGCGTTGATTAGCTAACACGCTGAACTTTATTCTAGATGATTTAGATGATGATTAAGAAGTGTAATATTAGTAACAAATTTAGGATTTAGGATTAATTCCCGTGATTGACAGTTATGCTGGATTTTGGACAGAATGATGAATATGAGATGTTGTTGTTCTGAGATGTTTATGAGATGTTGTTGTTCTGAGATGTTTATGAGATGTTATTGTTTTGAGATGTTTATGAGATGTTGTTGTTCTGAGATGTTTATGAGATGTTATTGTTTTGAGATAATTGAGATGTGGTTGATTGAGTGTTGACATTACATTCATGATGAATCGCATACATTGCATTTTTTTGAGATGGAGCTTATGCTCGTTGAGATGGCCTGGATTGGCAAATTTTGATATGAAGGCTATGCCTTGTTGATGCCTCTATTAATTGGAATATTTTTGAGATGGGAGTTCTGCTCCAATGGTACCACATGCATTTGCATAGTTTTGAGTTGCATTATATGAAGGAATAATGAAATGTATTTGATGTTGATGAATGAGTATATATGCTATAATTGTTGTTGATAATGAGATGAGAAGTGGTGATATTATTGATCTAATTTAATATATTAATTATCATGCACTTTATTATATTGTTAGATATCTCACCCCTTCTGTTTGAATGTTGCCCCTATGTTGGTAACGTGCAGGTAATCGAGAGTGAAGGCCGTATACCTTCAATAGATCAAGTCGGTGTCATTTCTCTGATATGTAACACTCAGGGGGATGAACACTTGCTAATTTTTGATTGCTGATTTTTAGTTGTTGAACTTTAAATTGTTTATTTACTAAATATGAGATGTTTCGAAGTTGCTGTTTTATTGAAAGATGTTATTGAAGAATTCCGCTGCGTAGTTGTTGAATTATTTAATAAAAGATGTTATGTTGATGGTTCATCCGATGTTTTGAAAACGTGTTATATATCCATGATGAATGCAATGAATTTGTTAGAAGAATTTGTGACGTCCTGATTCATTTGTATGATTGAAATTTTGTAACTCTGATTTAATTGCATAATTGCTTGGGGTAGAATTGGGGTGTTACACATGCAGGAAGGTTTTAAATGCCCAAATGAAAGAAGCATCAAAGGAGGGCCACATGCCCAAACGAAAGAGGCATCAAGGAAGGTCAAATGCCCAAACGAAAGAGGCATGAAAGTAAACATGCCCAAACTAAAGAGGCATGCAAGAAGTAAACATGCCCAAATGAACGAGCCATCAAGGAAAGCTAACAAGCCCAAAAGAAAGAGGCGTGCAAGAAGCTTAAATACCCAAACGAAAGAGGCATCAAGGAAGGTCAAATGCTCAAACGAAAGAGGCATGCAAGAAGTAAATATTCCCAAACGAAAGAAGCATGCAAGAAATAAACATGCCCAAGAGAAAGAGCCATCAAGGGAGGTCACATGCCCAAACGAAAGAGGCATGCAAGAAGTAAACATGCCCAAATGAAAGAGCCCTCAAGGAAAGCTAACACACCCAAACGAAAGAGGCATGCGAGAAGCTTAAATGCCCAAACAAAAGAGGCATCAAGGAAGGTTAAATGCCCAAACTAAAGAGGCATGCAAGAAGTAAACATGCCCAAACAAAAGCGGCATGCAAGAAGTAAACATGCCCAAACAAAAGAGCCATCAAGGGAGGTCACATGCCCAAACGAAAGAGGCATGCAAGAAGTAAACATGCCCAAACGAAAGAGGCATGCAAGAAGTAAATATGCCCAAACGAAAGATCCATCAAGGGAGGTCACATGCCCAAACGAAAGGGGCATGCAAGAAGTAAACATGCCCAAATGAAAGAGCCCTCAAGAAAAGCTAACATGCCCAAATGAAAAAGGCATGCTAGAAGTTTAAATGCTCAAACGAAAGAGGCATCAAGGAAGGTCACATGTGCAATCGAAGGATGCCAAAAGGAGGCTTTTTTCCTTGGAATTGAAGGAGGTTACAAGAGGTTTTTTTCCTTATGCCTGTTGTCCTTATGGGAGCCTCTTGCGCGCAAAAAAGGAGTTATGGCTCAAACGAAGGCTACATATAGCCAGCCATCACTTTGTGAATTAAAGCAAGCACGGAGGGGAATATTTGTCCAGTCAACACATGCATGCAAACATCAAACATCCAATCAAAGCAGGCACATAGGCAGCCATTGCACTATGAATCCTGTGAGGCCAAAGATGCAATCGAAGGTGGCATGCAAAAAAGTCCTACCTTGTGAACCAAAACTAGCGTGTCATAAGCCAACGCCCAATCGAAGGATGCAAGCCAAGCTTGCATCGAAAGAAGCCAAAACGCCAATCGAAGGAGGTGAATCGAAGAAGACTTGTTTTTCTCCAATTTTGTCAAAAATATTATTTTTATCTATTTTCCCCTTTTTAACAGCTTCCTCTTTAATTTGATGCTGAAAAATCCAATTGTACTTGTACAAACTTGAGTTTTGCGAATCCTTGTGAGAAATGCTTTGAGAAATGAGAGGGAAAATTTTGGGGTACAACAACAATATTGGACTTTTGGAAAGCACAAGGTGTCCTCTACAATCTTTATGTTGATCATTTTTTCATTTGAAGAATTTATATTGATGTAAGTTGCCTTGATAAAAAATGTCATTTTGTTGACTTTTGAAATGACCTGTAATGTATTGGCTCATATCTCTCAAATGAAGCATTTTTGGGCTTGAGCTTAGAGATGCAAAGTTGTAGATAATTGAATTTCCTTCAAAAAGAGATTTGGTTGGGGAAAAACTAATGAAGCGTGTGAAAGTTATGCATGGTCAAAGTTCAGTTGACTTCTCCTAAGGAATCCCTGATTTGGCAACTTTTGACTTTTGATGCCTTGACAGTTTTCTTTGAAGAATCGTAATAAATCCTTGATCAAATGATGAATATGAGTTCAAAATGTTTATGTTGGCCAAAAATCTTGAAGTTTGACTGTACATTGACCACAATTGACTTTTCACCCAATACAATTGATTTTCAGTTCATCTGAGCAATTGATTGAGCAAACTTGTGATGCAAGGCATGAAACTTGACATGAGAATTCCTTGATACATATAAGGAACCATGGAATCCATTTGAGACCTTTGAAACCCAATCTTGTGAAAGATGAAAACCTATTTGTGGACCCATTGTTTTGGAGGAGAATTTGTTTGATCAATTCTTGAGCAACCTTGAGCATTTGGGAACCCTATGAGAATGTCTTGAAGAAAATGAGAGGGAAATTTTTTGGGTAAAAACACTAATCATTCTTAAATATTGGGTAAATTTTTTAAGGTTCTTGCATTATTGAGGTTCACATAAGTTGTGTTTGGAAAATGTTGACAAATTCCAATTACTCCCCAGATTGTCTTGGTGGTGACTGTGTGGAAGGCTATTGATAAGGAAAAGTTCTTCTAAAATATTCAAATAATTAATTGCTTAAGGAATCAGTAGGATCAAGGGGTTAATTGCTACACACGAAGGCTTGGAACAAATAGGTGATATTGGAAGATCAAGAAGCATTAATCAAGTGAGGATTATGCAGAACTGTTTGGCATTGAGTTGTATATGAGTCAAGATCCAGAATCAAATATTTATTTTCTTCAAAATTATTGTGGATTAGTTATTATATGAACTCTTTGAATATGTGTCTAAATAAAAGGAGCTATGCAGGTTCCAAAGGGAAAATATTGAAGAGTGCACGTAGGAAGAGTGAGGACGAACGCCGAAGCACTATAAATCCTGGTGGCTTCTCTCTCTCTCTCTCTCTCTCTCTCTCTATGTCTATATATCTCTCTATCTCTCTCTCTCTCTCTCACTCCCACCTTTAATTTATCATATATTGTATGCTTAGGTATTTAATTCTTGAAGAATTTTATCATTTATTTAATTTGGTAGCAATTTTATTTCTTAAAGTTAGGTTTTGTTAGAATTGGAACCTAATCGAGTTTTAGTGGTGATTAAAATATGAGAAACCTGCTGAGTTTAGAATTTGAGAATTAAAAACATTGTGTAATCACTACTTGTGAATCATACGATTGGTATCAATTGAATACATAAGTACCTTCATTAATTCAATTTGAGACATTTGTGAAGTGATTAAATGATTTAAATTTAATTCAAGTATAATTCACCATTTTTTCACTCAAAATTCTTTCGCATGCAAACTCTGGAAAAAATTCGATTATTTATTTTCGAAGTATCGATTGAATTTTGTTTTTAAGTCTATTCACCCCTCTAGACTGTTTTCTTACTCCATATTTTTGTAGCGGTAGAAATGTTGAGACAAAGCCATTGGATTGACTTGACTCACACAGATCAATAAAAATCGCCACTGCACTTTAATGTTTCCAAAGGAATGGGAAAAGAGCGAATAACACAAAAGAGAGGGAGAGAATCTAAGTTCGGGGGTTAGTTATGCAAAGGGAAGGTATTAGCACCCTAAACATCTACGGTACTCTGCAGGAACCTCTTTGAAAATTTGTGTGTTTTGGCTATAAATGTTGTATAAAAAATAGATGGTGAGGATAAGAAAAGAAGTATTTTTTACAATTTTTGCACCCGCTACGGTTGCGAATCTTTAGTGCCTACGTACCACCTTCCGTGTAATAGGGGATAAGGGTACTCGTAGTTCACCTTTAAAAATTTTAAAACACATGTGTGTTGATTAATTTTAAGAGACGAGACATCATCGTCTTATCCGAGTGGAAGAACATACTTACTACCCACAATTATGAGAAAGAAGAATTTGCATCATCTCAAAGTGGAGGGCATAGCTTGGATTTTAAAATCAACAAAGCCTCACTCAACACCCAAGTGGAAAACATCTCACTTCACTACATATTGTAGAAGTATAGTAGCTCGCATCACTACAAGAATTGACAATAGTCTAATCTTTTTGAGAAAATTTTAAAGTAAAAAGCCAAAGTGGCAAAAAGGTTTGAATGAGATTGATTGACTTTTAGTCTTCTCACAAAAAATATCAAAGTATCATTAAGTTGATTAATGTTTGATTAAGAAAAGATTTTGAAAATGCATGGACCTAAGTCCAAGTTTATTATGAAAGCGGTTCAAGTTTAAAAACAAGAAGAGTTTTCAAAAGTAGGGAGAAGATTTTTGAAATTAAAGAAGATGGGAGGATATGAAGGGACTATCCTAAAGCATAAGGTAAAAGCTAGGGAAAAGAACCGTCTAACCAATAAGAAGCCAACACTTGACACAATGAGTCAATGTAGAATTCCCATCCTTTGGATTTGAAACCAAACAAGCAAAGATAATAAAACCTCTTAAGAAAACCAAGCTTCAAAGGAATTAATCTTCACAAAAATTGGGCAGAGTAACGGCTGTATACAGATGAATTCCGAATCACAGACAAAGCACATAATCAGAATAATCTGCATACAAAGAAAACAAATAACCCGGTGTCTTGGGGTAAACCCCAAGAACTTCATACAAAATAATAGTATAATCCACAGGGGTCTTAAGGTAGGTCAAGGTCTCTAACCTTAAGTCCGAGAAGTCCATAACTCCAACATGTCAAGGATAGTAACCAAATAGTCCAAGTAACATTAAAGGTTTTTATTATTCAAGTTGGATATTAGGTATCTTCAAAAAGAAAATGAAAAGCTCAAGTGAGCAAAACAAAATGACATAAAGATAAATACTCAAATGAGCAAAGATGAAAATATGATGAAATGAAAATGCTAAAATAAATGTGTTTAAAGTAAAAAGAATAAAGTAAAAGCATAAAATAAAGTCAATTGTTAGAAATTAGAGGTTAGTTGAATGACCATCTTGAAACTTACATTTGAAAACTCATTAGAAGATTGATAAAATCAAAGCCTCTCAACAACAAGTTTCATTAGCTTTTTATCAAGTATATCATTCATTTCAAAATGTCAAGGCAACAAATAAATGACCAACGATGTTAAATGATTCACTTAGTTCTAAAATTTATGAAGATTCATTAGAGGATTGATAAGACCAAAGCCTCCTAGCAATGAACCTCAAGATTATTGGATCAAAGGTTTCAAATTAAACAAGCTAGGGCTTGCAAACATAGGTTTGGGCCACGAATGGTCATTTCTCGAATCGGGACAAAATTTAGCGCTATGTTAAGCAATCGTAAGTTGACTTATATAGAAGTCGCACCTATTTTGAGGCCGGTCAATAGCAATTTATGTGCCATATGTTTGGAGTGATAATATGTAGATCATTATCTAATAACATGTATCACAAAGGAGAAGAGGATGAGATGAAGAGGGAGGAGATACATTTGAATAAAAAATATAATCAAACTATCATTAAAATCATCCATCCATTTTAGTGGAGTTAAGCTCAACACTCAAGATCCAACGATGTTAATAAAGTTTATGATCAACAATCACATAGCCAGAATACATTAGAAAAATAAATTGCATTTAATGAATAAAGTAAAAAGGAAAAATGATTTTTAAATTGTTTTTAAAATGAAAATAAAAGGTAAAATAGTAAGCTATGTTCAAAGTACCAAAGAAAAATTAAAAGAGACCATAGAAAAGTCAGAAGTGATCTCAAATATTTTTATAAGTTTTTTTGATAATTTTTTAAAACAGAAAAAATATTTTTAAGCTAATTAAAGTCACTCAAATAAGTGAAAAAAGATCAAAAATAGTAAAAGTTAAAATAAAATTCTAGAAAAATTTCAGAAAGTCAGGAATAAAGAAAATGATCTTGATAATTTTTTTTTGAAATTTAAAATGCAAAGAAGTATTTTTAAAATAATAAAAATAAGGAAAAAAATACAAAAAATTATGAGAAATATCAAACATTAAAGTAAAAATATGAAAAAATATTCACAAAGTCAGAAATAATTCAAAGAATTTTTAAGAATTTGTTCAGATTTTTTGAGTCAGAAATGAACTTTTTATGAATTTTTGAAGTTTAAATCAATTAAAATATAAAAATCAAAAAATAAAAATAAACCAAAAAGATATAGACCATTGAATCAATGTCAAAACACGCACGATGTGCATATCATGGTCATTAGTGAATAAACCATTGCATCAACTATTTAAAACAAATTTGAAAAATGCGTGAAAAATTCTCATTGGTTGAAGACGCCAACGTGGTCGTCTTTAACCTCCAGCCAACCTCAACCAGGTTCCTTAAACTGTAAAATAAGAGGTTCATGCTAATGCCATTCTTTTCGTCTCATCAAGATGAAGACAATTGTACCCTCCCGAAAAATTTATATAAGTTGTAGCTCAATCGATTTGAAGAAAACCAGAAGAAAAAAGTTGAATAGGGATTTGAAAATTCATGATAAAAACTCACTT
The DNA here is from genome assembly GCA_948472305.1 of Vicia faba. Lineage (NCBI taxonomy): Eukaryota > Viridiplantae > Streptophyta > Magnoliopsida > Fabales > Fabaceae > Vicia > Vicia faba. Next base: position 750,757,065 of record OX451735.1, on the reverse strand, counting down.
CCAGTTGAAAACAAATGATACGAATAGTATCAGAGTGATGAGAGCTTTATTGTAGCAACAAATTTTGAAAGAATTGATGAAGGAATCTATCTATTGAAGTTCAAATTCAGAGCTCTGAAACTTGACTTGGATAGCACGATTTAGGATGCTTCAAGGCTTGGCTCTTCTTCTGTTAGCTTCAGTGAAGTTCAAGGATGAAGGATTAGCAAAGAAAATGGATTGAAGAAGGATGTAAAACCAAATTTGAAGTTGCAGAATTATGAGTTATGGAGAGAGTTTGACATGGTGATTTTGGATGTCTAAGCTTGAGGAAATGAATGCAATATTTCCCTCTATTTATAGAAGAGTGAATGGTGAAAAGAATTGGAAGAAATAGTGAGGTTTGGAGGGAAAACGAGTGAAGCCCGAAAATGAAAAACATGTGACTTGAACTTGCTCAAAACTCAGTTAATTCTTGCGTTTTGATCCTTAATTTAACTTTGGGAACTTTGTTAAACATGTTTAAATCAAAACCGCGTGCTGATTTGGTGTTTAGAAGCTGTATTATGGATTTCAAATTCTGACTTTGGAGAAAACTTCAGTTTCAAGGTACCAACTTTGAATCCATGGTGTTCATAGCTCAAAGGGTATTAGGGCATGATTCTTGAAGAATTCGAAAGATAAGTTTAAAACCTTTACAATGTACAAAGAATGGAATCAAATGGATGCTTGAGCTAAAAGTTGTGATGAGTCATAGTTGAGAAAAAGATGCTGACTTTTTGTACTTAAAAAAATTCTAAGTTTTTCTCAAAAAATGTCCTATAATATTTTGACTCCAAACAAGGCCTTTATTCAAAATTGAGATTTTATCATTAATTCTAGCTTGAAGTGGACTCCTTAAACAATATTGTGAAACTTGAATTACTCAAAAGTAACAAGCATTGAAAAAGTTATGGCCTTGTGAAGTTGGTGAAAATGCATGAGATGACCTATAATCTTTTGCATTCTTAGGGCATCTTCCATCCATTTTCAAGCTTTGCACATAAAATAAGAGTTGAAGTTCACAACCTTAAGATCATTGTGGAAAATTAATGGGCTCAAGGAGGTTAAAATTGACAAGTTATGATCTTTTGAAGTTACATAAGGGAATTTAATGGCGCATCTAGAGGACTTGTAATCTTTCTTCATCATTAGGCATCTTCCACATAAAATTTTCTTGAAACTTTTGAAGTGATTGGTTGATAACTCTTTAAAGAGAAGCATGTCTTTAGAATCACTCAAAAATACCAAAATGTGAGCAAGATATAGCCCTTATAAGTTCAAAACCCTAGCTCATAGAGCACCAAAATAACTTGGAAAACCCTTTCAATTTTGACAATCTTCCTTGCACAATAACTCTTTCCATGTGAATAAAGTTGTTGTGGATGATAATAAGAACCCATAGAAATAAAAACCACATCCAAATATTAATAATTGAGAGATTTATGCACTTGTGACCAAGAAATCAAGAACTTGTCCAATTAGGTCAAATTTCTTCAATCAACTCTTGCATCTTTTGATTTTCTTTGACAAATTGAGGCATGATAAATCATAGTAGACCTTGTTATGATATTAATTCAAAGTATCTTCAATGATGAAGCTTGAATCTCAATGAAACTTTGTTGAAGAAGGCATGGAAATAAACTCATGAACCTATAAATTAAATTGATGAAATATGTTGTGCCCTTACCTATAATATCATCAATTAGAGAAAACATTAATTGTATTTATTAGTCAAAAGTTAATCAATACAAAGAATAGATGATCAATATATAAATCAAGGTGCTTGCTGATTCCTCATGAGAAAACTTAAAGATAGGGAGAAGAACCAAATCCTAGTGTGATCTTGTTGTGATTGAGTTGATATGATATGATAGAGGAATCTTAGGGGAAATAATTGGGACACAACAACTACCCTTATTTAAGTGTCTTCTATCCGAGATACGAAAGTTAAAATCCTCGTGTCGACGCGATTGAAGATACTTAAATACAAAACAAACCCTATTTTTGGCCCTAAGAGGCCATGCAATGCTTATGATTGTGCATGCAAATAAACAGATCCAAAGAAAAATAGACCATTGGGGAAACAGAAAATACAAGATCAAAAGAAAAATAGACCAGGAAAATAAATCACTTGTGAATAAAAGACTCGACTATATTGGGGTAAAGCCCAAGGAGGAGACAAAGTAACATCAACTCAAACAATGAGGAGAGAAAATAAAGGATAATAGTGATCGACAGATAACTACAAACAATCCATTCACTAAGAAGATAGAAAAAAAGGTAATGTCGACCCACGAGGGGAAATAAATGGTAGGATAATACCAGCAAACATCAATATTAGGGTAAGCCACAAATAAACAACACCAGTACTTATGATTGGAAACAAACAAAATTCTTCAGAGCAAAGTGAATCTCAACGACGAACTATCTCCCATAATGACGAGCCAACCATTCATCGGAGTAACAAATCTGAACAATGAACTATCTCCCATAATGACGAGACTACCATCCATTGGATTAACAAATCTCAACAACGAACTATCTCCCATAATGACGAGACTATCATTCATTGGAGTAACAAATCTCAATAATAAACTTTCTCCCATAATGACGAGACTACCATCCATTGGAGTAACAAATCTCAACAATGAACTATCTCCCATAATAACGAGACTACCATCCATTGGAGTAACAAATCTCAATAACGAACTATCCCCCATAATGACGAGACTACCATCCATCAGAGTAACAAATCTCAATAACGAACTATCCCCCATAATGACGAGACTACCATCCACCGGAGTAACAAAATCTCAATAAAAAACTATCTCCCATAATGACGAGACTACCATTCATTGGAGTAACAAATCTCAACAACGAACTATCTCCCATAATGACGAGACTACCATCCATTAGAGTAACAAATCTCAATAATGAACTATCTCCCATAATGACGAGACTACCATTCATTGGAGTAACAAATCTTAACAATGAACTATCTCCCATAATGACGAGACTACCATCCATTGGAGTAACAAATCTCAACAACGAACTATCTCCCATAATGACGAGACTACCATTCATTGGAGTAACAAATATCAACAACAAACTATCTCCCATAATGATGAGACTACCATCCATTGGAGTAACAAATCTCAACAACAAACTATCTCCCCTAATGATGAGACTACCATTCATTGGAGTAACAAATCTCAACAATGAACTATCTCCCATAATGACGAGCTTACCATCCATTGGAGTAACAAATATCAACAACGAACTATCTCCCATAATGATGAGACTACCATTCATTGGAGTGACAAATGTCAATAACGAACTATCTCCCATAATGACGAGACTACCATCCATTGGAGTAACAAATATCAACAACAAACTATCTCCCATAATAACGAGACTACCATTTATTGGAGTAAAAAATCTCAACAACAAACTATAATGACGAGACTACCATCCATTGGAGTAACAAATCTCAACAGCGAACTATCTCCTATAATGACGAGATTACTATTCATTGGAATATAAATCATGAATCTTCTCTGGGAATTAACAGACTTACTGGGGAAGTACAAGTTGCTCAAATAAAGAGACCTGTCACTTGCTGTTATGAGAGGGAGTTGTAATAATGACTTCTTGGGGAAATGCCAATATATTCTTGATGAGGAGATAAAATCTTCACGTGCAAAATAAATGCACATCTTCAAATCAGAGCTCAAAGCCTACAAAAATCAGGATAATAATGTTTCCAGGAACCACATATCTAAACCAGAAATAAACTGGAGTCAAACAGTCAACCAAGATAGCATCTGATGAGAACTAAACTCAAAGGGGAAACACAGATCTAATCAGACAATGAATTGAATAGGAAGGCCGAAGAAAAATTCTTCCACGAGGGATAACTCAATGGGGAAATCGAAAGAATATACATTTTCTGCTTAAGGTTGACACTCTATTGGAGAGAGGGTAATATAACTCTGCAAAATAGGGTAATATGTCAACAAAATATTATAATAAATGCAAATGAGCAATGAATTGTTAAATTCATCTATGCATGATGTATGTATGAAATTACGAAAGTTATCACATATATGCCAATAAAATGGACATACATCACTGGGAATAACCAGACAAAACAAGCTTGGGTAAAGTCAATACTCGGCTAAATCACATCCAGGATGAAAATTTATAAGAAAGTAAGCACCAACTGAGGAAACAAATTCCTATTCTACAACTTAAATTCACTGGGAAGAAACACAATCCGAAAGTAATCAAATCAAAACAATAAAATTAGTGCAAATACAGGGATATAACATCCTCCTCCAGGCTTCACCGGGGAACATCACACAGACCTCAATGGGCAAATCAAATGTCTCAACGTCTAAATTTCCACTGGAGATTACAATACTGACTTCATTAGGGTAGATGAAAATCGCATCATCGAGATATGAACTTAGGATCTCATGCTAACTTCATTGGGGAGGGAAACACCTCATTGAGTGGAGCCCAAAATATATTCTTCAATACCAAGAGTGAAGATTACACAGACCTCATTGGGGAGAATTTATGAAACCGCATGGGGATAACAACTTTCAGAGAGAAACATTATCTCAAATTTACTTGGAGATTTAAGAAGTCAAACAATACCGCAAGAAATCAAAATCATGGGGATTTTAAATTAAACCCAACACTTGGCAGGAGAAAACCCAAAAAGTTGACAACTATTTCAACACTTCTTAGAAAAGATACTGCCATTGTCTAGTTGCCTAGGAAATAAACAACAAAAATAATTTCAACACTGCAAAAGGGTGACATTTTGCAAATGATTCCACATTAGCACGCAAAGGGAGAAAGGACTTTTGTCATCTGAGCAAAGACCTTATTGAGGAATCTGGGATAGAGGCTTGAGACCATGCAAACCCGAAATCAAAATGAACCAAGACTTGACTGGGGAAAATGGGATCACAAACCCAACACCACACCATACATCAATTGGTATCATCTCCAACTATTTGAGAAACACAAGAAGATCATACGCAAACCAACAAAAGTGACCCGAGAGAACCTTCCTGGGGAATACATACTTCTAAAATTTCAGAGTTCGTCCATCCTTGGAATCACCATTTTTGTTTTTCTTGAGTCACAAAATCTAAAGTAAAAAGTAATTTGTAAATTCTTTTCAAAAAAACAATTTTGTTATTTAATCTTTTTGTTTTGAAAATTACTATCAATAACAAATGGAGTATTTGTAAGAAGAATAAAATAAGTATTGCAAAGAATTGGATAAAAGCTCAAACTTTATTAATAGAATGGTAGTCTGCGAATGGTGAGACTCCATGGATGATTACAAAGTTTGGAAAATGGTAATACATTGGAAAAGGTACATTGAAACACAATGAACACTACTCTCCCTAACAACTTTGAATTCCTGAGCAGCGACTTCTGTTGAAGTGTGGTGAGGATCCAAAAAGATTGTTGCTTCAATGATCAAGTATTTTCTGATGCAGTTACTTGATAAGAAATCTCTAACTTTTGCCTAGGTTTCCCTTGCGGGTTTTCAACCTAACAGGAAGAACTTATTCTGTTTATGTCTCTTATTTTTTCCTAGACCGTCCTTTCGGGTTTTCAGCCCACCAAGACACTCTTTTTTGCCTAATCCACCCTTTCAGGTTTTCAACTTAGCGAGCTATTCTTTTATTTCTTTAGGCAAAGTATTTCTTGACTGCATCAGCATTCATAGGATGTGGTAACTCCTCACCATCCGTAGTTTCAAGAATCAATGCACCGTCAGAGAAGGATTTCTTGACAACATGAGAGCCTTCAAAATTGGGAGTCCACTTTCCCCTAGAATCAGCATTAAAAGACATGATCTTCCTGAGCACAAGGTCACTTTCTCTGGATTCGCGAGGCTTGACCTTCTTATCAAAAGCTTTCTTCATCTTCTTCTAGTATAACTGACCATGATACAAGGCTATCATTCTCTTCAATTAAATTCAATTGGTCAAACATGTTCTAGACCCATTCAGCTTCTGACAACTTGGTTTCTGTTATCACACGTAAAGAGGGGATCTCAACCTCGACGAGGAGCACTGCTTCCATTCCATACACAAGAGAGAAAAGGGTTGCCCTGTTGAAGTGCGAACGGATGTACAATACCCGTGCAAAGTAAAAGGGAGTATCTCATGCCAATCTTTATAAGTAACAACCATCTTCTGGATGATCTTCTTAACGTTTTTATTAGCAGCTTCAACAACCCCATTCATCTTTGGCCTATAATGATATGAATTGTGACAGACAATCTTGAATTCTTCACAAAGTTCTGTCATCATCTTGTTATTCAAATTCGAGCTATTGTCGGTGATAATCCTGCTGTGCACACCATACCGACATATAAGATTGTTCTTGATAAAACATACTACCATCTGCTTAGTAACAGGAATATGAAGCTACTTCCACCCATTTGGTGAAGTAGTCTATCGCTACCAAGATAAAATGATGTCCATTCGACGCCTTGGGTTCAATCATTCCAATCATGTCAATACCCCACATAGAGAAAGGCCACGGGGAAGAAATAACATTGAGAAGCGTCAGAGGCACATGAATTTTGTCAACATAAATCTGGCATTTATGGCACTTCTTTGCAAATTTGTAACAGTCAGATTCCATTGTCAGCCAATAGTAACCTACCCTAAGCATCTTATTTGCCATCGAATATCCATTGGCATGAGTGCCAAAGGAGCCTTCATGGATTTCATGCATCAACATGTCTACTTCGTGTCTATCCACGCATCTGAGCAAGACCATGTCATAATTTCTTTTGTATAGCACATCTTCATTGAGGAAGAAGTTGCCTGCCAACCTTCTCAATGTCTTTCTATCTTTGTTTGACGCACCAAACGGGTATTCCTGAGTCTGGAGAAAATGCTTGATATCATAATACCAGGGTTTTTCATCTGATGTTTCCTCTATTGCAAACATATGAGCTGCTCTATCCAGGCGTCAAACGGTGATACGAGGCACATTGTTCCAAGTATTTACTTGATACATAGAAGCCAGAGTGGCTAAAGCATCTGCCATTTGATTTTCATCTCTGGGAATATGATGAAATTCAACTTTATTAAATAAAGGTAATAATATTCAAGCCAAGGTGACGAGCATCCCATTCTCCTTTAATCTGATTTATCACCAAAGCTGAATCACCATACACATCTAGAATTTTGATTCTTAGATCAATAGCCTCTTCGAGTCCCATGATACAAGCTTCCTACTATGCCATGTTATTGGTGCAATCAAATGTCAACCTTGCAGTAAATGGGATATGCGATCCATGAGGAGTGATAATCACAACACCAATTCCTTTCCCATAAGCGTCCATAGCTCCATCAAATACCATACCCCACCGGGATTCAGGATCAGGACCTTCCCCAGACAAAGGTTCATCATAATCTTTTATTTTCAAAAACATCACATCCTCATCAGGGAAATCATATTTAACAGACTGATAATCATCAACCAGTTGGTAAGCAAGATAATCTGCCAACACACTGCTTTTTATAGCCTTATGAGTACAATATTCAATATCACATTCATACAACAACATCTGCCAATGGGCAATTATCCCAGTAAGAGCAAGCTTTTCAAAAATATACTTAATTGTATCCATTTTGGAAATCAACCAAGTAGTATGATTCAACATATATTGTCGCAACCGCTTTGTCGCCTAGGCCAGAGCACAACATGTCTTTTCCAGCATAGAATACCGCGACTCACAATCAGTAAACTTCTTGCTGAGATAATAAATAGTATATTCCTTCTTCCCTGTTTCATCTTGTTGTCCCAAAATATAACCCATAAAATTATCTAACACTGCCAGATACATAATCAATGGTCTTCCTCCAATAGGTGGAGAAAGATAGGGGGTTCCAGCAGATACTCTTTAATACTATCAAATGCCCTTTGGAAATCATCTGTCCACACGCAACCATTATAAAAAAAAATCTTCAAAATCGAATATATATATATATATATATATATATATATATATATATATATATATTTATATATATATATATATATATATATATATATATATATATATATATATATATATATATATATCAAAATAAATATCAAAATAAATTTTAAGCATAATTTAGGTAATTAATTTTTCAGATTAAATAGATCATCTTATAAAAAGTTTTTTTTTTTATATATAAAAATGGAAATAATTATAACAATAATAGATATAATAATTTATAATAGGGAAGAAATAAATTCAATTTTAGTATAAATAAAAAATTTACACGTCTTTTTATTCTATTTGTATATAATATTTAAAAACAAATAGTTAAAATTTCATCATTATTACTTATATTTTTATATGAATCTTCATCTTTTTATATTCAACATTATAATATCATTAATAATATCTGCATAACTTAAAACAATAAGGAGATGCATCTCTAAAATTTCTACAATTAAAACAACTCAATATTCATAATAGAAATTGGGTAATTATTTTTTATTATCTTTTAACTTTTATTTTTTTATTTTGTATAATATTATTTTTTAATCATTTATAGTGTACAAGATATTAATGATTCATCATGAGAAAGATAGAAATAAAGTGGAAAATAAAATATTTTGAAATTGTGATTAATATCTCTTTAAAAAATGTTCATTAAAATTAAGATCAAGCAATTGACAACTTAATATAAAACTCATATATGAGACAACAACTATAAGTACTTATATTTTTTTCTTTTCTATTGCAACCATAATAATTTATTTTATATATATTTTTAATTTATAGACATTTTAAATAAGAATAGATATATAAAATATTTTAAATTCCTTAAGTTTTATTTTTCTATATTATTTTTCTCTCTATTTTCACATTTACAAAATGAAAATTATATATATTATTATAAATAAAGATGTATTCTTAAAGATGTATTATTAAAAACTTACGAGAGCATCAAACCCTATAAAGAGTTGGCATCAAACATATATTATTATAAAATAAAATTAAGTCAATACAAAAATAGAAGATAAGCGGGCAATAAGTTGTGTCATTATTTCTTTTGGATTGTGAAATCAGTTCTCTTAAAAACTATATCCATAGACCTAGAAGATACAACATTGTTATTCATAAGTATTTGAACTCTCTGTAAAAGATTAAATGCTTCTGGTACTAGGAACCCAAAAGTGTCAAAGGAAAATGATATAAAAACATGTTAATTTTCAGAACACCATGTTTGACCACTTTACTAAAAGCAGTTTTGAGAGCTTCATGTCCCATAGTAAAACCACCACCCCTCAAACCCACCAATGGAGAAACTCTCGTCAAGTCCATGCAAGCATGTTTCCCTCCTACCCACCCGTACACCAAAACATCAACTGACCTAAGTGTCGATCTCCCCTCAAATGGGTAAATAAAAAAATTCCCAGGCGCCTATTTCTTCACAAATACTCCGACACATCGGAATATATAAAACAAGACACCCCTAACAAGGCCATGTCGGTATTTGAAGCATGGAAGCTCCCTACATTGATCAAGCGTTCCCCAAATGTATCCAAATATGCCTTATGACAAAAGGGAAAATCTCATCAATAGGAAATGAAATTCTGGCACACACAATATCAGGAGTCAAGACTGATGTCTTAACAACACACAATATCACGACATATGTTATAACATCTGCTGACAGAAAATAGACTTGATAAAACAGAAAGATTGTCCAAAAAAGTAAATTACAAAAACTTAAAGAACACAATCAATTGTTAACTCAGTTCAGTGCAACTCTCCTACTCTAGGGGCTACAAAGCTAGGAAGAAAAATCCACTATTAGTAGTATCAATTTGAAGTTAAACAGTCCCAGTTTACACTTCTCACTTAATCCCTACCGAGTGCATCTTCTACCTAGGCACCTCCTAGATATGAGAACCCCTCTCACTCCCAATCACCGCATTGATATCAAACAATCTCTATCCCAGGGAATGTCTCAAGAAACCAAAAAGAATAACACTTCCAAAATAAAATACTTAGTTTACTTAAAAGCTTCACTAAGAACAATACTCAACAATTTGCTTAAAAGCTTAGAGGAGAACAATAACTTGATAAATAAGTAACAATCAATCAACTCAAATGCATCAAAGATACATGGGGACGTACAAAAAATACACGGAGAACCTAAGGAACTATCAAACCCTAAACCCTTATTTTTCATAAGGTTTTACAATAAAACTATGCTTCTTAAAAACTAGGTCTTGGACGAGTCCTTATATAGACTTCTGCAGTTGGGCATGGACTCTTCAATCATATTCAATCTTTAGCTCTAAATCTCTGCAGAATCTTCTCCAAAAAAATAGAAACAAAAACAAATCTTTCAAATATTTCCTAAAAAGTCTCAAATATCATTTTTATGATATAAATCAAATATGCAATTGCTACTAAAAATCATTGATTGCCTGCGCTTGTTATGAGTACTAGAAACCTCCATAATCTCATATTTTTCAATCAAATCTTCATGGATATTATCCAGCTGTACTGTTACGAAGTTCTGTTTCAACATGTTACAACATCTGATAGAATATCTGTCAAATAAGTACCAGCAGACTCTGTTGTACCAGCTGGTCAAGATGTTATGGCATCTTGTTCAACATTAGGCTGCAATATACGTTTTTCCCAATGAAACATGTTTTGATAAAAGTGTTGCCAATCATAAAATCACAGATTTAACAATCCCCCCCTTTGATAAATTTTGGCTAAAACAACCAAATGCCAATTAACCTGGAGAGAGAGATAAAACCACAAATAAAATTTACATGAAACCTTATAAATTTTGTAAATACAACATAACTCAAAAGCTTGTACAATCAGACAAATCAAATACTCCCCTTGTCATACTCAATCAGTTTTCCCCCTTAAGAGAAAAACCACCAAATCAGAGTACATGCAGAAGAAGACACAGGAAACAAAGCATGATCAATCATGCTCCCCCTAAATGATTATATAAGCAATTACAAATAACTACTCTCCCATAAGAAGTAGCACACAATCCTATCACAATGCTAAGTCAACATGCCAAGATATGTGATGTAACATAAGGACATGACACTTTAATATTTATTTTTAGCCAAAATTTTGACAAAAATAAATAGATTAAATGTACACAAGCAGTGGAAATACATAGCATATTAGAACACATTACACCCAGGAAATACAACAGATGGAAACAAACATATTGCAAACAGTCAATACCATAAATGAAAACACACATCACTTTAGAACATATTGCACTAAGGAAATACCACATATAGAAACACACATTTGGAAACACAACTTCTTGTATAACTTTGGATGGTCTTCCACCTCTTGGCTCTATTAAAAAGCCTCATTCCCCTATCAAAGAGCCTTTTGCATTCCTTGGTGTTGTAGTCAGCCCCTCAGTCTTGCAGACCATCTTCCTTCCAAGTACAAACTTGTCCAGGCATGTCATGCCTCAGAATATAGAGGAAAGATGCAGCATTAGTTGCACTCCTCCATTTATATAATTTCTATAACTCCTTAATAGTACAAGTTCCAATCCCACTATTTTTGGTAACAACAAGTTGTTCCTTGTGGTCCATCTGATCTAGAGTTACAACCTTCACTTTAATAAGATTCTTGATCTATTTTTTACAACTACAAGGGTCCTTGTTCCAATCATGTTGAATGAGATATCTGAAAGAGTTCAGTTATTCACTGCAAAATTTCATGATATCCCTCTTGACATCATGTCTCTTCAACACCAGTTTAGAGAAACTTTCTTTTATTTCCATACCTTCATCTTCAGTAGTATACCAAGAAGCATGTTATTTATATGAAATCATGATTGACATACATTTTGGTAAAACCAGTTTGGCAACAACATGTTGAATAAGATGTTCCAACCTTCAGTTTTCAATATGTCGAAGACGTTGTTCCAACCTGGAGATAAGACATCACGTCTGCAGCAATTGTTGGTTATATTTCAACAGATTTATTAAGTTACTTAATATTTGGGGAATATTCAGTTAGCTTATGTGGCATCCAAGATTGACAAATCAAAATATTTTATGTTGGTTTTTGAAGATTACATAGTTTCTAAGTATGGAGACATTTTAGGAAACTAATGATTGAAGACCTATTATCTTGGAGAAGAATGTGCAAACTCTGTGCAGCCTCATTGCTGCAATTTTGAAGCCCAACCCAGTCCAGAATAATGTTATAAATAGACTGGTGTATACCTAGTATTAGGTGGAACTTACATTTATATTTTTGTTAGGGTTTTAGAATCCTTATTGTTAGGTTGTAAGTTCTCTGTCAGATGTTCATAAGCTTTTAAGCATTGAACATATTGTGTGTCAATTCTCATAAGCCTTTAATCATTGCGTCTTACGTGTTTCTGGAAGTGTATCTTCCAGTTTTTTATTCTCTACTTGTGTTTAGAGTTGCTCCAATTGCTGAGTGTAATTAAAGAGGGAATTGAGGAAGGCCTCATACCTAGGTGTGTCTTAGGTAGAAGTTAAGCAAAGGGGAGTGATTAAGTGCATAGGCTATAAACTGGGATGTTTTTTGTGAGGTCTACAAATTAATACTATCTAGTTAATTTAGTCCATGGCTTGGTAGCCTCCAGAGTATGAAGGTTGTTTCAAACTGGGTAAATATATCTTATGTTATTTACTTTTAGCACTGTTTTATTTTGTCTTTACATCTTGCTGTTGTTTGTGAAGTCAGATATGGTGTCTCCACATCTCTTAGGACATCCGAGATTTGATAGCCAAAATTTCAATTGTTATCAGAGCAGGCATCCTTCTCTTACTCTGGGTGAGATTCATGGAAGTTACTTTCTGGTGCAATGGACAAGGATGGTAAAACTGTGGTTAAAATACCGATTATGGATGGTACCATATGACAGTTGGAAACCTCATATGGAAACCTTTATAAATTCCTTGGGTGACAAGGCTTGGAAAAATATTGTCAAAGTTTGGGATCCACCGAAGATGTTGGATGCAGCAGGGAAGGCCACTTATGTGTTGAGGCCTGAAGAAGACTGGGATGATAATGATAAGGCGTTATCACAAGGAAACTCCAAAGCATTGAATGCCATTTTCAATGGAGTTGATAAAAATATTTTCAAGTTAATAAAGAATTGTAAGCATTTAAAAGTTGTATGGGAAACCATGAAGAAAGTCCATGAAGGAAATCCTAAGGTTAAATTGGAAAAGCTTCAGCTTCTCTCCTGCAAATTTGAGAACTTGAAGATGAAGGAGGATGAAAGTATCTAAGACTTTCACATAACTGTTCTAGATATTGCAAATGACTCAGAAGACTTGGGAGAGAAGATAGAAGAGGATAAGCTGGTCAGGAAGATGCTTAGATCTCTTCCTAAGATATTTGACATGAAGGTGATTGTTATTGAAGAATACCAAGATTTAAGCACTATGACAGTTGATGAGCTTGTAAGTTCGCTTAAAACTTTTGAGTCAGCTATCAATGACAGATATGAAAAGAAGAAGAGCATAACGTTTACTTCTAGTGCTGAAGGCTCAGAGGATAAAGGAAACATGAACTTAAAAGGAAATTCTGAGGATCTTGTGCTACTGGGAAGACAGTTTAGCAGGGTGCTGAGGAAGTCCAAATTACGTGCTAAGAACATGTCATACGACATCAACAAAAACCAGGACCTGGGAAGAAAGTTAAGATTTGAAGAAAAGCCAAACCAAGGAAAAGGTGTTTAGTGCCATGAATGTGAGGGATATGGACACATTAGAACTAAATTTTCCACCTATCTCAAAAAGCAAGGAAATAATTTGTATGTGTCATGGTCTGATGGGGAATCAAAAAGTGATCACGAGGAAGGTTCAGCCAAACAGGTGACTACCTTAACTGGAGTTTATGGATCTGACCGAGATTCATGCGCTTATGATAAAGAATCATATGTAGGAGAACTCACTGTTAGTGAACTGGCTGCTGGGTAGTCAGAGTTGTGCCTCAAGAATGAAAGATTGTGTCAGAAAGTATTGACACAAAAGTTTCTCAATACCAAATTGGAGGCTGAGAAAGAAGAGTATCTATCTATCATTGCTAAACTTAAAAAGGAGAATGCTATGAATGTAAATGGACTTGATTTTAATAACAAAATTGTGAAGAACAACAAACAAATAATGAAATTTTTCCTTAAAAGATTAAGCATGATCTGAAGATGTCAAGGTGTATGTCCCAACATCATTCAAGGTATCAGGGAAGATATCATAGTCTGATTTATAAGCCATAGAGGTGTCACTACTGTGGAAGGGTTTGTACATTTAAAGTCCTCGTGCTACAAACTGTATGGATATCCCATCCATAGACTTCCTTATAGAAGAAAAGATGATAGCTATAAAGAGAAGTCAAGAGGAGCTTTTCACCATGACTCATATGGACTCATAGCTTACACTTCTCTTAAAGCCTCTACTAGAGAAGATTGGTATTTTGATAGTGGCTGCTCCAGGCAAATGACTGAAGTTAAGAGATTCCTAGTGGACATTAAACCACATGCCACTAGCTATGTCACCTTTCGAGATGGGTCAAATAGTGAAATCAAAGGTGTGGGTTATACTGCACAATCGAGTCTAGATAATGTGTTATTTGTGAAAGGGCTAGTAGTAAATCTGATAATTACCAACCAACTCTGTGATCAAGGTCTCAAAGTTAACTTTACTCAATTTGAATGCCTGATTACAAATGATAAGAATGAAGTGGTTATGAGATGAACCAGATCAAAAGACAACTGCTACCTGTGGAATTCTCTAGATTTCCTCTTAACATGCCTATTGTCAAATGGAATCAAAAGCTTGGACATCTACATTTGAAGGGTATGAAGAAGATCATATCAAAGGAATCTATTAGAGATATTCCAAAACTAAAGATTGATGAAGGGAAAATTTATGGTGAATGTCAAATTGGGAAACAGACAAGGATGTCCCATAAGAAGATTCAACATCTTTCTACCTCAAGAGTTCTAGAGCTTCTTCACATGGACTTGATGGGGCTTATGCAGGTGGAAAGTTTTGGAGAGAAAAGGTATGTCTATGTTTTTGTTGATGACTACTCGAGATTCACTTGGGTGAAGTTCATCAAAGAGAAAACTAAGGTGTTTGAAGTGTTCTAGGAACCGTGTCACAAGATTCAAAGAGAAAAAGGCTGCGGTGTTGTCAGAATCAGCAGTGACCATGGGAAGGAATTTGAGAACAATAAATTTGAGGAGTTCTGTGTATATGAGGGGATTAGTCATGAGTTTTTCTCACCCATAACTCCTCAATATTCAAGAGTGTGCAAGAGTTATTCTTCTTGCATAGAAATTACCCCCTTTACTTTTGGGCTGAAGCCATGAATACTGCTTGCTATATTCACAACAGAGTGAAAATCAGAACTGGAACTTCGGTTACTTTGTATGAATTATAGAGAGGAAGAAATCCAACTGTCAAATATTTCCATGTCTTTGAAAGTAAATGTTATATTCTAGCTGACTTTGAGCCAAGAAGGAAGTTGGATGCCAAGAGCGGTGAAGGAATTTTTCTGGGATACTCTACTAACAGTAAAGCATATAGAGTATTCAACTCCCGAACCAAGGTAATGATGGAGTACTTAAATGTTATTGTTGATGACTCAACTAAAGAAGATGATGTCCCCTGAAGAAGTTGAGACAACTATTCCTACATGAGGTGTGATTGCTGAAGAAAATGTAACAACATCTTCCACAGACATTGCAAGTCCAAGTGCTGATTTTGAAGTTGAAGTACCTCAGGTAACTGAAAAAGGACCCTCTCTCAGAATTCAAAAGAATCATCATAAGGAACTGATAATAGGAAATCCTAGACAAGGAGTATTTACCAGATCAAGGGAAGTTGTATCAAATGCTTGTTTTGTGTCAAAGATTGAGCCTAAAAATGTGAAGGAAGCTTTGACTGATGAATTCTGGATCAATGCTATGAAATATATGAGCTTGGTCAGTTCAAAAGAAATGAAGTATGGGACTTTGTACCAAGACTTGAAGGGGTGAATATCATTGGTACAAAATGGGTGTACAAGAACAAGACTGGTAAACAAGGTGGTGTCATTAGAAATAAAGCCAGACTAGTTACTCATGGGTACACTCAAACTGAGGGAATAGACTTTGATGAAACATTTGCTCATGTGGCTCGCTTGGAGTCTATTAGATTTCTACTTGGTGTAGCTTGTCACCTCAGGTTTAAGCTATATCAAATGGATGTTAAAAGTGCCTTTCTAAATGGATACTTGAATGAATAAGTTTATGTTGAGCAACCAAAAGGATTTGTTGATCCTTCTTTTCTTGATCATGTGTTATGTGTGAAGAAGGCCCTATATGGGCTGAAATAAGCTCCAGGAGCTTGGTATGAAAGATTGATTAAATTTCTAGTCAATCATGGATACATAAAGGGTGGAATTGACAAGACCTTCTTTGTCAAAGATGAATCTGGAAAGTTGTTGATAGCTCAGATATATGTGGATGGCATTGTTTTTGGAGGAATGTCAGATGACATGGTCCAACATTTTTTCAGATAGATGCAATATGAATTTGAGATAAGTTTGGTAGGTGAACTGGCTTACTTCCTTGGATTGTAAGTCAAGCAGATGGAAGACTCCATTTTTCTTTGTCAGAGCAAATATGCAAGAAATATTTTAAAGAAGTTTGGGTTGGAAAATGCCAGCCATAAGATAACTCTGGCTCCTACACATCTTAAGTTATCTAAATATGAAAAAGGGGTTAGTGTTGATCAAAGTTTGTATAAAAGCATGATTGACAGCCTTCTATATCTTACTGCTAGCAGACCAGACATCACATTTATTGTTGGAGTATGTGCAAGATATCAAGAAGAACCTAAGATAAGTCACATTAATCAAGTATAGAGGATTTTGAAGTATGTGAATAGAACATGTGACTATGGTATGTTGTACTCCCATGATACGAATTCCTTGTTGGTGGGATTTTGGGATGCTGATTGGGCCGAAAGTGCTGATGATAGGAAGAGTATCTTTGGAGGATGATTCTTTATTGGAAATAACTTGATCTTATGGTTTAGTAAGAAGCAAAACTGTGTTTCTCTATCTACTGTTGAAGCTGAGTACATTGCAGCAAGAAGTAGTTGCTCTCAATTGCTATGGATGAAGCAAATTTTGTATGAATATAATGTCACACAACATGCTATGACATTGTTTTGAGATGATTTGAATGCTATAAATATTTTCAAAAATATTATTCACCATAGTAGGACCAAGCACATTGACATCAGACATCACTTCATCAAAGAACTTGTGGAGGATAAAATCATTAAACTTGGGCATGTCAAAACTGAGAATTAGTTGGCTGATATCTTTACAAAAGCTCTTGATGCTGCTCAGTTCGAGAACCTAAGGAGGAGACTTGGGATCTATATCTATGAAGAGCTATAGCAATTACTGTTGGTGCCGCATCTTGTGTTGAGGATGCTAAGTATGGTGTTACACCTAATGAATATTCTGCCAGTGCTTTCGAGGGAAGAGAAGATGCTACTTCACGACAACTAGTTATGGGATTTTGCTTGGATCTATCTTATAATCTTGTTTATTTTGGTTTATGATTATGTAACAGATAAATGCCCAGAATATTTTTGAATTTTTGCACCATAACTCTAAAACTTTAGGTGCTTAAATTTTTTTTCTAATATTGTCTGCTTACCTTTGTCACATTATGGCTACAAAGGGGGAGTAGTATGATATTAACGGTGCTGGAGCTGGAACTTGCTGAGGGGGAGAATTATGTGATTCTCTGTTTTGTGATAGTATGTATTTACTTAAGGGGGAGTTTCTGCTGTTTTGAAGAGATGCCAGACATGATGTCTTGACATCATGGTGTGAGAACTTATGAGTTCTCCATTTTTGGTGTTGTTGTGTTAGTAGATCAACTAACTACTAACTATGTGTGTGTTCTGCTAATTTATGTGCTTCTAACCTTGCATATGTGTTTTTCCTCTGCTTTTGTACCTCTGATGTGTATGTTTGATTTATTTTCAAGCATATTTTTGTGCAAAGGTTGTTTAAGTGTTTTAGCCAAAATGTGCCAAAGGGGGAGATTGTTATTTCTCTGAAATTATGATTGGTTTACATTTTTGTAAAACCATTTTAGCAGCAACATGTTGAATAAGATGTGCCAATTTTCTGTTTTCAACATGTCGAGAAGGATATCCCAACAAGGAGTTAGCACATTGCGTGTGCAGCAAGCTAATAGTGTAAATCAGATGTTTTTTTCTATTGGATATTCAGGGAATATTCAGTTAGCTTATGTGGCGTCCAAGATTGACAAATCAAAATATTCTTTGATTGGTTTTAAAAGATTTGATTAGTTTCTAAATATGGATATTTATTACGAAACTAATGATTGAAGACCTATTTTCTTGGAAGACTTTTTGCAGACTTTGTGCAGCCTCACTGTTGCGGTTTTGAAGCTAGACTCGATCTAGAATAAAGTTACAAATAGACTGGTGTATACCTAGTATTAGGTGGAACTTATAGATGTAATTGTGTTAGGGTTTTTAGAATCCTTATTGTTTGGTTGTAAGTTTCCTGTTAGATGTTCCGAAGCTTTTAAGCATTGAACATATTGTGTGTCAATTCTTATAAGCTTTTAAGCATCGAGTCTTGTGTGTTTTGGAAGTATAGCTTCTGGTTGTTTTTGTCCTCTACTTGTGTTTAGAGTTTTCTCAATTGATGAGTGTAATTGAAGAGGGATTTAAGGAGGGCTTCATACCTAGGTGTGTCTTAGGTAGAAGTTAAGCAAAGGAAAGGGTGGAAAGAACAAGACCTTTGAGAAATTTTGAGTTCGGGGGGTAGGTTATGAAAAGGGAAGGTGCTAGCACCATTTTCATCTGTAGTTATCTACGGGCTCTTAATCGCTAGCTCACTTTTGAAAATGCTTTATGTGTTTGAAAATATTTTGAAAATGCCTAAGTGCTGCAATTTTGTAATAATTCTCGTATCGTTGAAAATGTATACAAAATGTTTATTTTGAAAATATTTATCTGAAAAAGTGTCGTTTTATGAAAAGTGTTTTGAAGATGCCAATGTGAGGCAGTTTGCTTTATAATAACCCTTGTATCAGTCCTCAAGAGTGTTTATAAAGTGTTTTAAAAGTAGTGTTTTGAAAGTGTGAAGAGTGGAAATTGTTTTAGTTTGTGAGCAAGCGAAGGCAACATCGAAGTGTCATCGAGGGACTACGATCTTTTAACTGAGGGTCTTTGCTAAAGTGTCCCACGTTCGAGGGACATGACTATTTTCCGAAGGCAACAAGTGAAGTTACCCTAGAGGTATGGGTGTGAATAATGTTTTGATTTCAGTTAATTTATCTTGGATTTAGGGTTATCTAGCATTTTGTTTTTAAATCTTACCATACACGCCTAATTACTATATAGTTATATATACATACATGCATAGTTATAGATGTGGGAAGTAAAGTGTGGGAAATAAAATTTACGCTATTACAATGTTGGGATGGGGTTATAAACCATAAAAATGGGGTAAAAGTGAAAGTGTAATTAAACTATTACAAACCGTAAGCAGTTATAATAATCGAAAAATGCGAAAATAGTAAATTACACGAAAATAAAAGAAAGGGAAATTGTTTTTTGTGATTATATCAAGTAAGGAAATTAAATCAAATAAAAGCTATGAATAAAGATTCAAGAATTAAAATTCTAAATAGTATTTTTTGTATTTTTGTTTGTGAGAAAATTTGAAAAGAAAATAAAAACCTATTCTATTAAAGAAAAGAAAATAATTATAAATTTAAACTAATGTTTTGTATTTCTTGTATGAAATTTAGAATGAAATAACGCTAAAAAATAAAAGAAAGATTTATAACCAAAAACAATGAGGACCAGGGATCGAACCAGGGTTCTTTTTGTCACACTTGATCTGCTTAACCACTGCACTAACAATTTTTTTCATATATTATAGTCTTTCAAATTAAATAAGAAACAAAAACAGTCCATGAGTTTAATGGAAAAAAAACAGAAAAATGCTCCCTGTGGGTCTCAAACCCATGTCCTCACGCATATCACACACACACACTCTAACCACTACACCATGTCACTTCATTCGTCAATATATTGGATACAAAATTATAAGAGGTAAAATTGGCAAATGGGATGGGCTAAAAACGACCCAAAACCGACCCAGTTTGGGAAAGGGAAAGGAAGGGTTTTGAAACCCTAATTGGACTGAAGCGCAATTGTACATTAGGGAAAGGAAAATTTGTTATTTAATTTTCTTTTGATTCTCATTAATCCCAAGAAACTTTTAATTGAAAACACGTTAACTCTTCTCTCTTTATTATTAACAACACTCTATTTCTCTCAACATATCATCACCATCATATTTTGCTACTCCCCCACTTCTGAAGCAAACTCCCTCTATACTTCTCTTTGAGAACAACTACAACGTGGGTTTTTATGATACTCCCTTAAGAAATACTCTCTCTCTCTCTCTCTCTCTCTCTCTCTCTCTCTCTCTCTCTCTCCTCTCTCTCTCTCGATCTCTCAACTTCAAAACATAACTTAAGAAACACAACATTAAAGATACAAATAACATAAAAGGGCTAAAGAACTAACTGATGGCGGCAAGAGAAGGGCGTTCCGGAAAATTTCTAGTTGAAGCGACGGTGATGTGTCCAAGGGGCTCTGTGCGTCGGGGCTGCTGTAGCTTGAGGAAAAGCTCCGCTGGGTAGTGGTAGTAGGAGGGAGCAAAGCAGATCCCAATCTTCTCTCTTCTTCTGTCCCGATTTCTGCCATTTAACTAGTGTTTCTCTTTTTTCTTCGATCTAAAAAAATCCTTGAGAGGTAGTCGTCCGTGAATATTGAGAGATTCAATTGGTTTGTGTTTATGATGAGTTTTTATGTATGATTTTGGATGAGGGGTGGTAGTGTAATGAGTAAACAAGTGATTTTTGTGCTCACATTTACATGAAGGCTTTGGTATGAATGATGTTTTTTTGGTTTTCTTTTGTCTTTGTTTTATTGATGAAAAATTGAGATGGTGGTGAGGCAAAGTTTGATGAATATGTATGGAAGGAATTTCATGTGTGATGGTGATTTTTTCCTCCGTAATATCTTTTTTCTACCCCCTGCTAACTGTGATAAAAGTGTTGTTATATAGAACATGAAATGAAGTTTTTTTGGGGGAAAAACAGGATAACTTTTGAACACTTTTGGTATGTTATTTTGTAACTTAAGGATACAGGTTATGTTTTACTGAATTTGTGTAATGTTTTGGACTGTAGTTGGCAGTTTTCCTTCTGGTTTTTGCAGGCTGTTTTGTAGCAGAATTTTGCAGGTTTGGGCAGGGTATTTTGGATTTGTTATGAGCAGGGCAACATCATTGTTTTATTGTGTGCAACATGATTTGGGAGAAGCTTGGACAAGAACAATGCAGTAGGACTTTGTTACTTGTGGACATTTTTTCTCTCATCTTTTTATGGGCCTTTAAACTCTTTTGCATTGCTCGAAGATGAAGCCTTAGGCATAAGAACCTAAATTATTTCTTTTGTAATTGTAACTTGAAACTTGGAGAAACATGAATTGAATTGAATTTGTCGTGAAGCCTATTTTCTGTTTGTATTTTTGTAATATTTGAACGTCTTGTGAACTTTCAGAATTCTTGAGTAATGACATGAAACATCTTTGTAATGGTGAAGCTTGTATGAAATCTTATTGAAAGTCTCTCGAATTGTTTGGAAGATTATGAATGGATCTTGTAATCTTGATTATGAAACCATTTTATATTCAATACAAATCGAGTTCCAGTTGAAGCAGTCTTGTCATACAATATTGGCTTGATATATCAAAAGACAAATGGATTCCAAACTTGCACAAACCATGACTCCCTCCTTATTACTCAAAAATATGGAATTAAGGGATCATTTGAATCCTTAAATCAAATCTTCAATTCATAGTAACCAATGTTCAAAGACAAAATAAAAACAAAATCGAAGGATTCCCGAACTCATTTTAAATAAAACAATTATGACATGAATTAGAAGTTAGGAACATTTTAAATCAATAAATGACTTAAAACGATTCAAATAACTTTCAAAGCATAATTTGTCATCGATCCTTGAAGAAAACTCGTAGATGACATCTTTTATGCCAGTGTGCAAAAAGAATCGCCTAAAAATATTAAAAATCGAGGAAGTTATGATCCGTGGAAGTTGGGCACAACTATTTTGAGATTAGGTCAAAATTCGCAAAATGACCTCTAAAATATTTGAAATTCTGGTGATCCTTCGCACATAATTAGCTCTTGACTTGTAAAGAGAAGTTAGAGATGACGTTAAGGAGAGTCATACGCGAAAAGAACCACTTAAAAATATTTAATAATGAAGAAGTTATGACTATTTGAACTTGATCTTGAAAATATTGACTTTTTGGTCAATACAGTTGATTTTCAGTCATCCGAGCAATTGACTGAGCGAACTTGTGATGCAAGACATGAAATTTTATATGAGCATCATTGAATACATATTAAGAACCATGAAATCCACTTGAGACCTTGGAAACCCAATCTTCCTTGAGAAATACAAAACCCTAGTTGTGAACCCCTTGCTTAGGAGGAGAATTTGTCTGATCAATTCTTGAGCCACCCTGACATTTGAGAACCCTAGAAGAATGTTTTGAATGAAAAATGGGAGATAAAATTTTGGGGTAGAACAACTTCCCCTGTTCAATCTTCTTAAACCTGAAGAGTTAGATTGACATGTTCGCCATTCGTGACTTGAAGGTAGAAGATGATTGAACACTTAAGTTCCCAAAAATTTGCACTCGCATGTGCACGAAGTAAACATTGTTGGTTGATTATACCGGGAATGGGCTTAAAGATGCCATTTGGAGAGGTGACAGAGAGTCGTTGGAGATGGCCTTATAAATTCCATTCAAAGGTAACCATTGATGGATGTTTCAGAATGAGTCTACGCTCGACTGTATCTTAAGAATGTTTTCCTGAATGAACCTCTGGGAAAGGTGTTTGAGTAGATGGTTGTCATGTAGGTAGTCTCCACGTCCCATTTTGGGAATTGATCTACAATATTCTTTGTTGGTAAACCCGTCCTGTTTCGGGAATTTATACCATTCGTGATAAAGATAGTCGCCCCATCCTGTTTCAGGAATTGAATCTTTATCTGACCATAAAGAGAGAAAGATAGTTTCCCCGTACTTTTTCAGGACTTAATCTCTTCTTCGCTTTGATTTTGATTTTTGTTGGTAAACCCGTCCTGTTTCGGGAGTTCATACCAAGATAGTTGCCATGTCCTGTTTCAGGAATTGATCTTTATCTGACCATAAAGAGAGAAAGATAGTTTCCCCATCCTGTTTCGGAAGTTAATCTTTGCTCGGTTCATGTAGATAGTCGCCCCGTCCTTTTTCGGGAATTGATCTACAATCAGTTTCCACAGATAATTTCTCTGTCTTCTTTCAGGAATTAATTTGTGTCTGGTCATACAGATAGTTGCTCTGTCTTGTTTCAGGAATTAATCTGCGACCTATTTGAGAATTGTTGATGACATTCACCTGTTTGTATACTTTACCTAAAAAAGATAAAGAGTTAGTTGTATGCAATGTCATGATATATGAAATGCATTGCGTAATGATGTTCTCAAAGTAAATGAGAGTGTGCTATATGCATTTCGTATGCATATGCCATGATGTTTGTAAGTGATGTATGAATGTAAAATGTCATTGAAGCATATTTAATAGATTTGTATAACATTTGACTGGGGGAAAGCATCCTTGACTGGTGATGGGGATGAAGAATATGTGTAATCTTCAATCTTGTCTAAAATGTTTCTCTCGGGGCTTCTTGCTTCCTGTTTGAGGAAACTCCGCTGGGGAATGTTGACTTTTGTTTGGGGAGAAGATTTCAGGAACATTGGTCGTTCATCGCTCTACTGGGGAATTTAATTCTTATATACCCTAACTGGGGATAAAAGAGATGGATAACTTTCCGAGGTGCTGTTTGATCGAGTTTCTGATATGGATGCCGACTCTTCTGGGGAGGATAAGGTTAAGCGAGATTTTGTCTGGTTCCAGATTTAGTAGTAACTCTCCTGGGATAGTGGTTCAGACTGCTCTTTGCTGGAAATGGGAATCTTGTCGGTATTTAGAGAAATAGACTCAGACTGGGGAGATGAACTTTGCTAGGTAAATAAACCATGTTGGGGAAACAAACCCTGTTGGGGAAATAAACCCTAAACTGGAAGGAGAAATATTCCACTGAGGAAATACTCTTGCTGAGGAAATATGCTCTGCTGGAGAAAAGAAATCTGCAGGGTTTTTTACAGTTTTGGAGGAATAAATTCAGCCAAGGAAGAGAATTTCCATAAACTGTACTAATGTCATAATCTCTAACGAGACTGGAATTCCATTAGGTTAGCAATATTGCCGGGAAAAAGATCACATTCCTTTATCCTCTAGGGTGATTTGCTGGTGAGTATGATTAGGTTAATTTAGCCTCTCCAGGAATGTATCTATGTTGAAAATGAGTTTATGAAGATAACTCTGTGGGGATAATCCTATGAGGATCTTTCTATGGGGATACATGGCGACTTGAACATTATCCCGATTCCTAGAGTCTTTGAGCAAATTCTTATTCCTGTTTTTACGCATATATTTTTTTAAACAATTAATCATACTTATATGCATATGTTCATTCTATTTAGTCATTGGATGTTTTTGTGAACAAAACAGAAAAAAGTAAAACAAAAATTTTAATTTTGAAATGGTATTTGTATTGATAATTTGCCTATAAATAAGAAGTTTTTTCACAAAGAGACACAAATCCTAGTAAGAGGAAATCGTCGTGAAATGAAAAGAATACATAGTGAAAACAAGATAATAGTTATGTGGGAATAATCTCGTTGAGTCTCAACTCTGCTATTTCCCCTATGTCTTCAAGCATCTCATCCCTTGTTGTCGGAATAAGTTGACTAAACTGATCTGCACCATTCGAACTTGACATTGATAATAAAGCTGGTTGTGAGTGATCCAACGGGACATAGTCGTACACTTTAATCCCTAATTTTTTCCTGGACCGCCCTTTCGGGTTTTCAGTCCACCAGGATACCTTTTTTTGCCCAACCCTCCTTTTTAGGTTTTCGACTTGTCGGGTGTGTATATATATATATCCCTAATTTTTTCCCGAATCCTTTTGGTTCGTCGGGATGCCCTTATTTTTGCCTAGGCCAGTCAACCTAGCGGGTCGTTATCATGCGTAGTATCTTTTAACTATGTCTGCATTCACAGGGTGTGGAAAATCTTCAACGTCCATGGTGGTCAGTATCATAGCGCTGCTCGAAAATATATTCTTAATTACAAATGGCACTTCATAGGTAGGAGTCCATTTTCCCCAGGGATCACCTTGTGGTAGAATGATGCGCTTTATTACCAGGTCACCAGCCTGATATACTCGATGATTGATCTTCTTATTGAAGGCTTTGATCATACACTTCTTATACATCTGAACGTGACAAACAGCCGCAAGCCTTTTCTTGTCAATCAAATTCAACTGATCCAGCCTAGTTTGAATCCACTCGTCTTCGTCCAAATCGGCTTCCTTCATGATTCTCAGAGAAGGAATTTGAACTTCGACAGGTAGAAAAACTTCCATACTATAGACTAGAGAGAACGGGGTTGCCCTAGTTGAAGTTCATGCTGAAGTGCAATATCCATGAAGATCAAACGGTAACATCTCATGCCAGTCTTTGTAGGTCACAACCATATTCTGTATAATATTCTTAATATTCTTGTTGGCAGCCTCCACTGCGCCATTCGTCTTTGGTCGATACGGAGAAGAGTTGTGGTGCTTAATCTTGAACTGCCTGTAGAGTTCAGTGATTATAGTGTTATTGAGATTAGTACCATTTTCTATAATGATTCTTTCAAGGATGAAATACCGACAAATAAGGTTATGCTTGATGAACCGGGCCATGACATTCCTGGTAACATAGCGAACGGGGCAGTTTCAAACCACTTTGTAAAGTAATCGATGGCGACGAGGATAAAGCAATGTCCGTTAGAGGTAGTGGGTTTGATCTCTCCAATCATATCAATGCCCCACATTGAGAACGACCAAGGAGCAGTCAAAATGTTTAGAGGTACTTGTGGCATATGTACTTTATCAGCATAGATTTGGCATTTATGGCATGTTCTGGAGTGGTGATGGCATTCAATTTCTATGGCCGACCAATAGTAACCCGCTCTCAGGATTTTTTAGCCATAGTATGTCTACTGGAATGAGTACCAAAGATACCTTCATGCATATCTTCCATAATCTTTTTGGCTTCTTTCTTGTCCATACAACGAAGCAGAGATGAATCATGATTACGCTTGTATAAAATTCCATTGCTCAAGAAGAACTTAGCCGAGAACCTCCGTAGGAATTTCTTGTCATTGGTCGATGCTCCTTCAGGGTACTCTTGAGCTTCAAGGTACCTTTTCACTTCATGAAACCAAGGCTTTTCCTCTACTCCATTAGTGTCAATTTCATAGCATAGTTTCGGTTCTTCTAATATTTCAATGGTAATTTTGGGAGCCTTGTTATCCCATATGACCTTGAACATGGATGACATGGTAGCTAATGCATCTGCCAACTAATTCTCTTCTCTTTGGGTGTTCTCAAAAGTGATCTCCTCGAAGTATGGGATTAAGGTCAGCACATGCTCTCGGTATGGAATGAGATTTTGGTGTTTCGTATCCCTTTCTCCCTTAACCTGAATGATTACTAGGGCTGAATCCCCATATACACTTAAGAACTTGATTCTCAAGTCAATAGCAGCTTTAATACCCATGATGCACGCTTCGTATTCAACCATATTGTTGGTGCAGTCAAAGTAAAGTCTGGTAGTGAAAGGCGTATGTCAACCCTTAGGAGAGATAATTACAGCACCTATTCCATTGCCAAGTGCGTTGGAAGCTCCATCAAAAACCATAGTCCATCAGAATCCTGGCTCAGGTCCTTCATACGACCCATGTTTTTCAAAATCTGTAACTAGCATGATGTCCTTGTCCGGGAATTCGAAGCTCATAGACTGGTAGTCGTCTACAACTTGATGTGCCAAATGATCTGCTAGTACACTTCCTTTGATTTCCTTTTGAGTGGTGTACTGAATGTTGTATTCTGTTAGGACCATTTGCCATTGGGCTATTCTTCCAGAGAGAGCTGGCTTCTCAAATATGTATTTGATGGGATCCATTTTAGAGATTAATAGAGTAGTATGAGTCAACATATACTGTCATAGTTGGCGAGCAGCCCATGCCAAAGCGCATCAAGTTTTCTCGAGCAGTGAATATCTTATTTCACAGTCAGTAAATTTTTTGCTGAGGTAGTATATTGCATGCTCTTTTCGACCAGACTCGTCATGTTGGCCTAGTACACACCCCATTAAATTCTCTAGCACTGTGAGGTACATAATTAGAGGTCTTCCTTCTACTGGTGGCATCAAAATCGAAAGTTCTTATAGGTACTCCTTAATTTCATCAAAGTCTATTTGGCAGTCGTCATTCCACTTTACTACTTGATCTTTCTTCAGCAGCTTGAAGATTGGCTCACAGGTAGCAGTCAAGTGAGAAATGAATCGGGCAATGTAATTCAGCCATCCTAAGAAACATCTGACTTCCTTCTCAGTCCGGGGAGCCAGTATTTCTTGAATAGCTTTAACTTTTGCGGGATCAACTTCAATACCTTTAACACTGACGACGAAACCTAAGAGTTCTCCAGACCTCACCCCAAAGGTGCATTTGTTTGGATTCAACCTCAACTTATATTTATTCAATCTTTCAAATAATTTATGCAAATGATCAAGATGTTCTTCTTCCGTCTATGATCTGGATATCATATCGTAGACATAGACCTATATCTCGTGATGAATCATGTCATGAAATAAATCTACCATGGAACGCTGGTAAGTTGTGCCAGCGTTCTTCAACCCAAAAGGCATAACCTTATAGCATAAAGTTTCCCACTGTGTGACAAAAGTTGTTTTCTCCATGTCTTCGGGTGCCATCTTGATCTGATTATACCCTGAGAAACCATCCATGAAAGAGAATACCTTGTGTTGAGCGGTGTTGTCGACCAAAACATCAATATATGGAAGCGGGAAGTCATCTTTGGGGCTTGCGCTATTCAGATCCTTATAGCCTACACAAATATGTACCTTGCCATATTTCTTTGGTACTGGAACAACATTTGCAACCCATTGGGGGATAGGATGTCACTGCTAATAAACATGCATTGAATTGCTTCATAACCTCGACCTTGATCTTCTCTGACATCTCAGGACGCATGCGATGAACCTTCTGTTTAATCGAAGAACAACCCTCTTTCATCGGCAGATGGTGAACTACAATATCAGTATCGAGCCCTGACATGTCTTCGTAGACCAAGAAAATATCTCAACATAGTCGTGCAACATTTGAATTAATCTGTTCTAGACACTGCCCTCTAAGTTGGCGCCTATATTGACCTCTTTTCTGTCTGTCTCAGAACCCAAGTTTACCACTTCGATCGACACTTCATGCGGTTGGATAGCCTTTTCTTCTTGTATTAAGAGTCTGGCAAGTTCTCCAAGTATTTCACAATCTTCCTCACTTTCGTCCTCATCTTGGTAGATCGGATTTTCTAAGCCATAAGCCGCAATAGCAGGACCGTTATAAACGAGATCCAGAGTGGATGTGGATCTGCTATGTAGTGTATGGGTGTGTGTAAGAACACATAGCTATTCGAAAGTGCAATAAAGTAAAAGAAAGACAGAGAGCACAAAATTTAAATGCAAAACATCCAATGTTTTCATTAAATGAAAATATGACTTATGAAATGACAACCCTTAACAAATGAACTGTTGTTCCCCGGGAAAGACACAAGGTTTAAAGTCACTATTTTAAAAGAAATTACATAACCAAACTTCTTAAAGCAATAAAATAGAAATAACTATTACTCCTAATTAAAGGAGATATGGATAATGTCTTCCGCCTTCCAGTTGCTGAGCCTGTTGCCAATGGTAGGAAAGATCCAATTGTCGAAGTCACAATCACTGTCAGCATCTTATATAGCGTTGACCCCATTGTTGCTGATACGAAATAGAGGTCTTCCACCCCGAGCGCGAAGAACATCCCTTTGACCTTCTGCAGTAAAGGCTAAACCAAACTTATTAGATTTATAGGGGATATCAGGAAGATGACCCCAAATAGTGCAACCATCTTTTTCTATAGTAGCTTTGGCATCTTTCAAGGAAGCCATCTTGTGAGGAACCATGGTAGTTTTTGGAACAACAGAAACATCTTTAATAGCATCAGGGGAAATGCCTTCAAAATTTTCACAGGGAGTCTCTATGAATTCCCCGTCCATCTCCATGTACCAAAATGAATTCAGATGGCTGACCATGTACTTCTGTTCTCCACAGACAATAAGAATCTTCCCTTTCACATGATACTTTAATTTCTGGTGTAAGGTGGAGGTCACAACGCCTGCTCCATGGATCCAGGGGCGTCCTAATAGACAAGAATAAGCTGGTCAGATGTCCATTATATAGAAGGTGGATTCAAAGATCTTTGAACCCACTTTGATAGGAAGATCCACTTCTCCATGTGCCACTCTTTTGGACACGTCAAAGGCTCGAACTATAATGTCACTGGGTTTCAGCGCAACCCCTTCACAATCGAGTCTGTCAAGAGCGCCTTTTGGAAGAACATTCTGCAAAGAGCCAATATCAATCACCACATGAGCCAACGTAGTGCCCCTGCATTTAATAGAGACATACAGGGGCCTATTATGATTTCTCCCCTCCGGAGTCAGGTCAGCATCGGAGAAGCCTAATCCATTATCAGTTGTTAAACTAGCCACATAACTTTCAAATTGATCAGCTGAAATCTCTTGCGATACGTGAGCAGTCTTCAAGAATTTTAATAAAGCTTGTGTGTGGGCTTCAGAACACAACAATAAAGATAACATGGAGATTTTGGATGGGGTCTGCCCCAGCTGTTCAATAATTTTATAGTCCCTTTTTGCGAATGATCTTCAAAACCTCTTCCAACTCTTGTCTAGAGATGTCCTCGACTGTGGTTTCTTTAGGTGCCTCCGTCTGGGCAGGCTCTATCATTGGCTCTTTACCCCGAGCCTCGGTAGTTGACTTGGTAACTGTGACTTGAACAATTGTAGCAACATTTTTCAGAGAGATTTCTGAGGAGAAAATTCTCCCGCTTCTAGTAACTTTGTCGGTCCCCGCAATATTGTCAACATTGGGATCAACATCTTCAGTATCTTCATCACAAAATTCTTGTTTGACGCCATGGTAGTAGACGTCGGATCTATAGTTCCATGGAATAGCCTTTTCTGAGGAATATGGGATGGGTTAAGGTGTTATAATGATTAAAGCAGTAGCTTTTGGATTGGCAGTAATCCTTACAGGACCTTTGGAAGTGATCCTGACAGGAGTACCAGATACAACAGACAAATCTTGGCACAAATTCTCAGCGTACAGAATTTTCTCGATCAAAATTATGTGTTCATCCATCAGGCGTTGAACACCTTCCTTCAGTAACTCGCAGCCATTGGGTTGAACTGTACAACAATAACATTCTTTAACACAACCCAAAAATAAATTGGCCTGTAATAAATTATTTTTTATTATTGAGAGGGGAGTAACCATATCACCTACAATGGTAACATACAAAACGTCTTTAATAGAACTTACGCCTTTGTCATGCTTCGGCATAGGTGCAATAATCACATTTGGAGTCTCCGGAGGATCGAACTCAATTTCCTTGTTATCAATCATGTCCTTAATTTTGTTTTTCAGGGCCCAACAGTTGTTAGTGTCGTGCCCAGGACTATTAGAATGATAGGCACACTTCGCGTTCGTATTGTACTTAGGAGAGGATGTGTTGGGATTAGGAGGAGGATCCCGTAATATTATCAATTTTGCTTTTAACAAATGTTGTAATGCCCGAGACAATGGCATACTAATCTTGGTGAACTGCCTCCTCAGAGCGTCTGACCAATGCTGATTGTCGTGTTGTTGTGGTTGAACAGGCGCTGGATTAGAGATCAACACCGCTCCCACAGACTAATGGCGGTCATTTTTACTATGACTCTTCTGGCCATAGACAACATTGGTTTCTTTTTTACCACCGAATGGCTTCTTCACATCATTATAAGCCACAACCATTGGAATATTCCCACTCTTAATACCACTTACCACTCTTTCTCCTGTCAGTATCAGCTCAATAAAACCAACTGAAGAACTCCCAATTAGCAGGTTAAAGAATGGGCCTGTTAAAATTCCCATGAACATATCAACCAATTCCCGATCAGACAAGGGAGGTTGCACCCTTCCAGCTAAATCCCTCTATTTTTGTGCATACTCCTTGAACCCTTCATTCGAGCCCATGGACATATTTTGCAATTGTACACGAGTCAGTGCAAGGTCATCATTATATTGATACTGCTTGTAAAAGCAGCAACTAACTCTTCTCACATGTGAATGTTGGTTCCTTCCAGCTGATAGAACCATTTAAGTTGAGTGACGGACAAACTTTCTTGAAAGAAATGGACCCATAGTTTCCTGTCAGCAGTATGAGTTTGGTTTTTTCGAATATACGACCTCAGGTGAAGTTTGGGACAAGAGACCCCATCATATTTAGCAAATATGGGGACCTTGAGTTTGTGAGGGATGACCACCCCCGGGATCAGACCTAGCTCTCCAAAATCTAATCCATGCAATTTCTGGGTTTCCACAACTTTGAGACGGTCTTCCAACTGCTTGTACTTGTTATCTGCAGGAGGGTACTGTTCGTCGAATTATTCTTCATCTTCAGGAATATTCTCAGAACCCTGGTTATTTCTACCTTCACCCCTGACACTTCTACCATCCTCCTCTTGGTTGTCGTCTTCCTCAGAGGAAACATCATCCATTTGAACCGGTTGAGTAGGACCTTTGAATCTTCTCCCCATATTGAGGATGATAGCTGACTTTCTAGTCTTCTTATTCTTGGAGAGAAGCTCCATTATATCTTGTTGCCCCTTGGCTAGGTTCAGGAGAGTCTCTTGAAATTGTGCATGCTGAGCTTGGAGTTCCTTAAAGGTATGTTCGAGGGCTATCTTTTAATGAAATAAACAGTAAGTAGATGAGAAAACTTGTATGGAAAACCTATTATGTAATGATGCATGATATGTAAATGCAATGTTTTCAAGGACCTTAGGAGATTTAAATTTGCTAGCCAAGAGGAAACATAAACAAAGATTTCATTAGTAAGTTCAAAATTACAATTGCCTCTTAGCTTACAATGAAAACAAAAGGATCTCAAAGATACAAAAAAAAGAACTTCTAAAACCTAAGACTAAAGTCTCCCACAAACGCTTCCTCTTTGTGTTGATGTGTGCATTAAGGCTTTGCTCCTCATGAAGTTGCTTTGTGAGCTCCAACACTTTCTTTTCACTTGCATAAAATTGGGTTTCAAAGGTGTCCCATTCTTCCTTGAGTTGAATCCAAGACTTCTGCAATTCTTCGCGGTCAGTGGGTGTTGTGCCCCAATTTTTGCCCCTAAGATCCTTTCATCATACCATGTTGATTCATTCACAATAAGATCAAACTAGGATTCTTGGTTCCCCTCCCAATATGTAGCTTTTCCCTTTTAAGGAATCACCAAGCACCTTGACTTATGTTCTTTTGTGATCATGAATATTGTTTTTCTCTTGATTTCTTCTTTCAACAAAATAAAATGCAATGTTGGTTTGTCTTGCTTGTTATCCATGTAGGTAAAGGCAATGCGATTTAACAAGTTACCCCATGTGTTTATGAGTTTATTTCCATGCCCTAGTCAATAAATCTTAAGAAGTTAAAACCTCACCATTGGCTTGGTTTTGTAATAATTGGCATGGCAAGGTTGTTTTGGTTCATCACATTTCAAGTTTATCAAATTTGGTTGAAAAGCACAAGGGATTGATTGAAGAAGTTGTCATGGTTGGACAAGATTTCATTCCATTTGGTCACAAGTGCATATTTCTCTCAATGTTCAAGATATGGAATTGTTTTTGGTGGCTATGAGTTCCCATTATTATCCTCAACAACTTCTATTTACAAATCATGTGTGTTGGTACAAGAAGTTTGTTCAAAATTGTCAAAGTTCCTCAAAGCATTCTCTTGATCTAAGGAGTTAGGGTTTTGAACTTCAAAGGAATATATCTTGCTCATCTCTTGGTATTTTTAAGTGATTCCAAAGACATCTTTCTATTAAAAGGGTTATTAACAAATCACTTCAAATGTTTCAAGGAGTTTTCATGAGGAAGATACTCAATGAGGAAGAAAGATTACAATTCCTCCAAATGAATCCTCAATTTTCCATGTGTGACTTCAAATGATCATAACTTGGTCAATTTTTGTCACCTTGGGCCCATTCTTTTTCCATAATGATCTTGAAGGTGTGAACTTTATGCCTTCTTTTATGTGCAAAGTGAGAAAATGGATGGAAGTTGCCTTAAGGATGCAAAAGATTATAGGTCATTTCATGATTTTTTTCCAACTTCAACAATTCATAAATCTCTCAATTTTTGGATATTTTGAATGGTTCAAGTTTTAAAATGTCATTCAAGAGATCTACTTCATGCCATCTTTTTTGGTCAATAGCAAATTCCAAGTTGAAGTCCATGTTTAGATGCAAGACATTATAAGTCATTTTTGAAGAAGAACTTGAAATATTTCTAAGTATGGAAAGTCAACTCTTTTTCTCCAATTTTGACTCAACACAACTTTCAGCTCAAGCATCCATTTGATTCCATTCTTTTTCCATTGCAAAGCTTGTAACCTCGTCTTTCTAAAGCATCAAGAATCATGCCTTAAGACCCCTTGAGTTGAGAATGCCATTGTTTCAAAAGTGGTAACTTGGAATTGAAGTTTCATTGCAAGTTAGAATTTGAATTTCATGTTACAACCTCTAAACCTCAAATTAGCACGCGTTTTGGGTCTAAACATGATTAGCCAACTTTCCCAAGTGGATTAGTGCATCAAAACACGTGTTTTGGATGAGTTTTGACAAAAGAGAAGTCATATTTTCTTCATGATGTAGACCCACACGAATTCTCTCCAAATTGCATCATTCACCCTTCCTTTTGATCCCATTTGCTTCTCCTATAAATACATGAGCAATCCCATTCATTTTCTCAAGCTTGGATAGCCAGAATCACCCTGCCAAACTTTTTCCACAACTCAGAAATATTTTGATTATTCTCTTTCTGATTTTTAATTTTTCATAATTTAATTTTATGTTTTGGTATTTTTTATAAATTTACACTTTATTTGAATTGTTTTAAATGTTTAAAAATACTTTTATATATTTTTAAATTCTGAAAAAATTATGGAGTGATCCAATGATATTGTGACAAATATTGGTGACCTTATTTTATTTTTGCTTCTGACCTTACTATTTTTTTTAATCATTTTTGGTTTATTTTAACCATTTCTTTTAATTTTACAAATAGTTTATGACTTTAAAAAATTACCAAAAAAATTTGTAAAATTATTTAAGCCTTTTTCTGATTTTTCTATGGTCTTACTTTTTATTTCTTGATTAATTTGAACATAATTGATATTTTTCTCTTTATTTTCTATTTTTAAATATTATTTTTAAACCCTTTTGTATATATTAAAATGTAATATTATTTTGTGACTATTTTCTGGATGATCTTGGGTTAAATTTTGGATCATGAACTTTATTAACATCATTGGATCCATGGTGTTGAGTTTAACTCCACAAAAATGGATGAATGATTTTAATAATAGTTTGATTAAATTTAATTCAAAAGTGGTTTGTATGTTCTCTCCCATCCCTCTTCATCTCATTCCCTTCTTATTGTACTAAATGTTGTTGGAGCATGATCTCTATATCATGTCTCAGAATAAATGGTATATAGATTGCTATTGACCGACCTCAAAATAGGTGCGACTTCTATATAAGTCCACTTACGATTGCTTAACATAGCGCTAAATTTTGTCCT
The DNA here is from genome assembly GCA_948472305.1 of Vicia faba. Taxonomy (NCBI): domain Eukaryota; kingdom Viridiplantae; phylum Streptophyta; class Magnoliopsida; order Fabales; family Fabaceae; genus Vicia; species Vicia faba. The sequence goes on along the minus strand of OX451735.1, from coordinate 750,721,937 downwards.
GATTCGAATAAATGATCATTCGTGGTCCAAACTTATGTTTGCAAGCCCAAGTATGTTAATTTGATCTCTTTGATCCAATAACCTTGAGATTCATTGTGTGGAGGCTTTGGTTCTACCAATCCTCTAATGGATCTACAACACCTTTGGTCAACGCGGATCACTTAAATATTGTTGATCATTAAATGGCACTTGTGAGAATTCCAAATGGATGATATACTTGACAAAAAGCAAATGCAACTTGTTGTGTGGAGGCTTTGGTTCTACCAATCCTCTAATGAGTTCTAAATGAAAGCTTCAAGATGGTCATCCAACTAACCACTAATTATTTACTTGTCCTACATTATGCTTTTATTTTTTTTATGCTTTATGTACCATTTACTTTTAGCGTTTACATTTCATGCCATTTTCATCTTTGCTCATTTGAGCATTTACTTTCTTATCATTTTTACTTTGCTCACTTCGGATTTTCTTTTTTTTTAAGATACTTAATAATCAACATAAACCATAAAAATCTTTAATGGTACTTGGACTATTTGGTTACTATCCTTGGCATTATGGAGCATGGGACTTTTTTCTTGGACTTAGGATTAGAAACCTTGGCCTATCTTGGAAGACCTTGTGATCTTATCTGATTATTTTGTCTGGAGTTCTTGAGGTTTACCTCAAGACATTGGGTTGCTTGTTTATTTTTATGTGCAGGTTTTTGTGATTACACCCTTTGTTTGTAATCTGGAATTCACCCGTATACAACCGTTACTCTGCCCAATTTTTGTGAAGACTTAATATACTTGAAGTTTAGTTCTCTCAAGAGGTCTAGTATTTTTTTTCTTGATTGGTTTTCAATCCAAGGAATGGAAATTCTATCTTGTCTCATGATGTCAAGTATTAGCTTCTTGTTGGTTAGATGGTTCTTATCCCTAGATTTTACCTTATGCATTAGGATAGTCCATTCTTCTCCTCCCATCTTCTTTAATTTCAAAAATCTTCTTCCTAATTTTGAAAACTCTTCTTGCTTTTAAACTTGAACCACTTTCATAATAAACTTGGACTTATGTCCATGCATTTTCAAAATATTTTCATAAATAAACTCCAATCAACTTAATATTACCTTAACATTTTTTGTGAGAAGACTAAAAGTCAATCAATCTCATTTCAAACCATTTTGCCACTTTGGCTTTTATCTTTAAACTTTTCTCAAAAGATTGAACTCTTGTCAATCCTTGTAGTGATGCAAACAAATATAATTCTACAATATGTAGTGAAGAGAGATATTTTCCACTTGGGTGTTGAGTGAGGCATTGTTGATTTTAAGATCCAGGCCATATCCTCCACTTTGAGATGATGCAAATTCTCCTTTCTCATAATTGTGGGTAGTAGGTATGTTTTCCACACGGACAGTGATGATGATGTTTTATCTCATAAGATTAACCAACACATTTGTGTTTTAAATTTTTAAAAGAGGAACTACGTGTACCCTGATCCCCTATTGCATGAAAAGGTGGTACGTAGGCACTAAAGGTTCGCAACCGCGGAGGGTGCAAAAATTATAAAATAAATATATTTCTTTTCTCACCTCCACCATCCATTTTTATACAACATTTTTCATAGCCAAATATACAGATTTCACAAAGAGGTTCTTGCGGAGTACTTTAGATGTTTAGGGTGCTAATACCTTCCCTTTGCATAACCAACCCCCTTACCTTAAATCTTTCCCCTTATTTTTTGGGTTATTCGCTCTTTTCCCATTCCTTTGGAAACAATAAAGCGCGATGGAGATTTTTATTTTGATTTGTATAAGTCAAGTCAATCCAATGGCTTAGTATTAAAACATTTCAACCACTACAGTGGGCATGTCTGGATGGAGGATGGTGCGAGAAACGTCTCCTTTGCCAATAAGCTCTATGATCACCGGTAGAACAGATAGATATGGCATCATGAGATTTTGAGCGCGAGCTCATACCCATTTGAGGTAGGGCTCCAGAGGGATGGAGTTCTTCTGTCCTAAAGCCTTACTATTAATTTTTCTCACCATGCCCCAAACATGTATAAATCTTTGACGATAACCTTGAGGATCATTTTCGTAATCAAACACAATACCCTGGATAAGTGTGTCATGAGGACCATCTCTTTGAGCATAACCAAATTGACGTAGATCCAGAGAAGGGTTGTAAGTAATACCTCCCCTAATGCCAAGGAATGGAACATTAGGGAATTCTCCACAACAGTCAATGATAGTGATATCCTTATGAGATCGAGAATACCAGTAGATGTATGTATGAGAAAGTGACATTATTCTTTGCAACCACCTCAAACCTTGTTCATTCTTCATTACTGACCGGGGAAGGTGCGAAATAAACCACCTAGATAACAGAGGTATGCAACACATAAGAGTTCATCTTTTCCTCATAGTACGAGTGTGAAGAGAATGCAAAATATCTCCAAGCAAAGTAGGCACATGGTTACAAGTGAGAAATATTTTGACAGCATTCACATCTATGAGTTGGTCTGGATTAGGGAATAGCACCAACCCATATATTAGAAAAGCTAAGATTTCTTCGAAAGCCTGGAAACTCATAGAATCAAGAAACAGTTGAGCTTTCTCCATCAGAAATTTAGCCAGAAAACCTTTGACTACACTTCTTATTTCCCAATTAGATACAATGTCATACCGCTTCAGATGTAAGGTTGCTGCAATATCTTCTAGTTTCAGAGCTTCCTCTAAACCGGTGAAGGGTATCTGATCAAGAATGGGTACCCCAAATAATTGAGAGAACTCCTCCATTGTGGGTAATGTTGTACCCCAAAATTTCCCCTCCCATTTTACTCAAGACATGCTCATTGAGGTTCTCAATTGCTCAAGGATGACCAAGAATTGACCAGGCAAATTCTCCTCTTAAGGCAATGAACCTCTAATTAGGGTTTTAATTTTCATCAAGATGCGTGAGCTCCAAAGGTCTCAAATGTTTTCCATGGTCCTAACATGTCTTCAATATTGTCCATGCCAAATTTCATGCCTTGCACTACAAGTTTGCTCAGTCAATTGCCCAAATGTTTAAAGATCAATTATACTAGGTCAAAAGTCAACCGTGGCCTATATACAGTTAAACTTCAATATTTTTTTGTCAACATCAACATTTTAAAGCTATATCTATAATTTTATCAAAGGTTGATCATGATTCCTCAAGAAATGTTCGTAATCTATCAAAAGTCAAGAATTGCAAAATTAGGGTTCTTATAGGAAAAGTCAACTGAACTTTAACCAGGCATAACTTTCACATACTTCATCCATTTTTCTCCAACCAAAGCTCATTTTGAATAGGATCCAATTCCCTACAACTTATATTCATCCCTCAAGTCCAAGAAAGTCACCATTTGAAAGATACAACCTCATACTTTACATGTCATTTTCAGAATGTCAACAAAAGTCACTTTTTACCAAGACCTTTTACCTCAAGATAAAATCTTCAAATACAAAATTGATCAAAATAAGGATTGAAGTAGACATCTTGGGATTTCCAAAAAGTCCAAGATCATCACCATTATATAAAAATTGAGCTAGTTATGGCTTGCCCAAGTTGGGAAAAGTTGGGAAATTTCAAGAATTATGCATTGAGCAAACTTGAAGTTTTAGGTCAATGGCTTAATTTCTTGGACTTCAAGAATCTTCCTAAGCTTATAGGGGACCTCTAAAATCATTCTTACCATGCCTTACATTTTCTAACTATTTTGTACATATTTATTTTATTTTATTTAAATAAATATAAAATAAAATGTATCAAATAATTGGAAATGGGCTTTGAGCATTTGGGCTGATGTTTTGAACAACTTAGAGGCCCAAAAATTCGTGCAAGCAGGTCTAAGTTACTAGAAAATTCAAAAAGGGACAAGAAACCATGTCTTTGGCAAAGTTTAAAAGTGATATTCATGGCCTTAAAACCCCAAGTTAATGGTAGTTTATTCCTTTGCCCTCTTATCCCATCCATCCCCTCTATATAAGGAACACACTTGCAAGCTTCAAACAGGAGAAAACAGCCTGAAAGAGTCATACGAAATTGCAAAAAGTAAGCAAAGTTGTCAAAATCCAAAATACATTTCCATCCATCCTCCGCCCAAACAAAGGACTCAAACACGTTCCTGAAGGTCCCCTGAAGCTTTTGCAATCATTACCATGCCTTGAAGCATCACGAGACGTTCTAACCAGCTCTCACGGTTTACATTTCTTTTTCAAATTCGTTTATTTGATTCATGTGATATAAGCTCGTTTCAACCATGTATATTTGTTCATATGAATGTTTATAAGCTATCTATATAGCTGGATTTAAGTTTTGATGCAGGTACAATGCTTGGCCATGGTTAGGGTTTGGACCTCTGAATTGGGGTTTTTCGAATCATCCAAAATTAGACCCAACTAAGGGTACCATCGTGCTCAGGAGGTCGAGTCCAATTGATCCATGGCCTCACATTTAATTTATGTTGCATATTCTGGATGTTTCGAGATGCAGGTGCTATAGTGACAAACAAAAACTGTCATTATAGGTTTCTATACCTAAAACGACGGAGCAAGGAAGAAGACAAGGCGTGGTGGTTTTCCTATGGCCCATTTAAACCCATGGCGCATTTTTTTTTCATTTTTAATATATCTGACCAATTTTCTTATATTATATTATTGTTTTATTTTATGTAACGAATAAACAAGTAGCTCAACTGGCAAGGCGCGTTTGTGTGAAGGGAGAGGACCTGGGTTCGAGTCCCAAGTCCAACATTTTCTCATTTTTCTAACAATATTCATGCAGATCCCATGTAAAGCATAGCCAGATGTGCACCATGCACCCTCATCCTAGGCCATCAGATGTACATCTGATCCAAGCTAGCACATCTTAGCGTGCAGTATATCACATGCCTTCAAGACTTGTCCACAAAGGACCAGGCATGAAGTTTGGGCTTCACAACTTTGGGCCCAGCGAATTTCAAACAACACCCCCTTTTTTATTTTGCTATCAGGCCCATCTAGCATTTTGTTGTATTGTTTTAGTTTTATTTATTTTTGTTTTCTTTATTTATTAATTAAACAAATAATCAGAAAAATCACAAAAAATATTAAGTTAGTATTTTTTAATTAAACTAATTTTGTAAATAAATTAAATAAATATTTTAACTATTTTCTTTAATTTAAAATGAATTAGAACTTAGGACTTGATTTAGATTTAATTATTTTCTTTTCATAATAAAAAAACAAAAAAAAAGAACTTAGACTATTTTTCTTGATTAACTTTATTTTCTAAATAGACTTTAGGATAATTAATTTAATTATTTTCTCAAATCAAAAAATAAATAAAAAAAGTTTTTCTTATTTCATTTAGAATTTCCTTAGGTTTTAGACGTCTTTACCTTTCACGCGTTATTTGTTTTTCGCATTTTTACATTACTGTACTTGTATACTGGATGTAATAGACTAGTTAGGATTTTTTAATGCTTTCCTTATTTTTCTTCCCCCAAGCTTTGTATATTGTAAATTCCCCTCCACGAAGTCATGTAATAGTCTAGGTTTTCACTTTCCGCACTTTACATTTCCTGTAAAATATTAACTGTTCGTAAATAGGATTGTATGACAAGATTGAAAGAAAACGTTAGCAAACCCTAAATGCACAAGATAAATAATTGAACCAAATACAATTGCACATGCGCACCTCTAGGGTATTCCACTTTGGTTGCCTTTGGAAAACGGTCATAATTATCGAAACGTAAGAAGTTTTAGTGGCTGTCCTCTAGTTTAGAAGATCACAAGTCCCTCGATGACCCTCTCGATGTTGCCTCGGTTAAAAGTGATCTTATAACTTTAAGAAAGTTACTAAAATTCCTTGCCAAGTTGCCTTCGTGATCGTAACATCCCTTCGGTTGTCCCTCAAAACATCCAATGATAGGGCTGCCTACTCACTAATAGTAGGATAGCACTATCTAAAGGATAGGAAGAAAATAACCAATTTTTTCGAGTATAAGTATATAGTTCTTAGATGTTATGCTCAAAACAAACTTTTTACACTTACACATTTCAAAAACAACTTTCAAAAACATTTTCTTTGTCAACACTCTTGAGGACTGATACAAGAGTTATCACAAAGTGAATCGCCGCACTAAGGCGTTTCATTTTTTTTTCTTTCAAAACACACAAAGCACAAGGTATTTTTTTAAAAATGAGCTAAGAATCTAAGAGCCCGTAGATAACTATGGATGGAAAGGGTGCTAACACCTTCCCTTTCCATAATCTACCCCCCTTACTCATAAAATTCTCGAAAAAGGTCTTTTTCTATTCTTTTCACCCTTTCCTTAATTTGGATAAAAGAAAAGTCGGTGGCGATTCTTGCTTACCACAACATTTGCGAATAAAAATGCAAAACCAGTTTTAACAGTCAGTTTTTCCACCGTATCACAGCACTTGCGATTCTGCTGGGGAATATTGATTTAAAAAAATGGGGTTACCTTAGAGTTAGTTCATTATTTAACTGCTTTTTTATGCTTTGTTTGCTTTAAATTTGAGGGTTTTGTTTGGGTTACTATAGATCCTACACCCGGATCTGGGGAACCTTTTAGGTAAGTAGCAATAGATTATGGAAACTGTATGGGGTATACTGATACATTTGAAGTGATATCTACGTTGATGTGACACTTTGGTTGGTACCGGTAGCCCTTGAGTAGTCAAGGAGAATACGGGGCTGATGTGTGGTGTCATAAAGCATCAACTGACCTTAGAACCTTTAATTGAACAACTTGGCCATTAGGAAGTAGTGAGATATCCGTCTTTGGTGTAGCCCGAAGTCGGTTGATACTCGATACTACACTCATTGAGATTTGACTCTTGAGTTTTGTTTGGTGGTAAGTAAGTTGTCGATCAGAATGAAACTTATGGGAAAGATCAGTGATATTGAGATCCTTTAGAACCCGATTACTTTCTAGGACAGGTTAAACCAACTAAACTTCAAGAGGGTACTTACCTTAAAACATATGCAAGCTTTAAACTTAAGGTCGTTATGTGATTTGCTTGTGCTGCTATATTTGTGTTTTCTTAGCATAATCATGATATCATAAGATCATAACATGGCATATCATACTAACCATTTCAAGGATTTTTAGGACTTATCTTTGTGTTGTTTTGTAGGACATGGCATCCACTCACAGGAATACTATCCAAGTCAACCTCATAAGGGTACCTCCTCAACTCAAGGAATTAGCATCAAGGGTTCCTGAGATCTCTCCATTCACTGAAAGACATGGTCGACTTCTCAATCTGGTCACCTCAAGCCCTAATAAAGAAATGTTAAAGGTGTTCTTTCAATTCTTCTACCCTTTACATCACTACTTCACCGTTCCTGATTACCAATTGGTGCCTACTATGGAGGAGTTTTTTCAGTTATTAGGGTGCCCATTCTTGATCAGTTACCCTTTAATGGTATGGAAAGAGACCTAAAACTTGAAGAGATTGCTCATGCTCTATCTTTACAATGGTCCGATGTAGTGGCAAATTAGGAAACAAGAAGAGGAATCAAAGGGCTTCTAGCTAAGTTTCTATTTGAAAAGGCTCACCATTTTTGGGATACTTTGGATTTACAAGCTTTTGAAGAAGTGTTGACCCTTCTCATCTATGAGATGGTACTATTTCCGAATCCGGACCAACTCATAGATGTGAATGCAGTCAAGGTTTTTCTGTCTCATAATCTGGTGCCTAGTTTACTTGGAGACATCCTACACTCTCTGCATACCCGCACTGTAAAGAGAAGAGGGACCCTGCTGTGTTGTACTCCTCTGTTAGCTAGGTTGTTTATTTCGCACCTGCCTCGATCTGTGTTGAAGAATGAGCAGGGCATGAGATGGTCTAATAGGTTGATGTCCCTCACACATTCGGACATTCATTGGTGTCCTCTATCCTTGGAGAGTGTTACCATCATTGACCATTGTGGGGAAGTCCCTAATGTCCCTCTCCTAGGCATTAGGGGAGGAATCATTTATAATCCTTGTATGGCATTGCGACAATTTGGTTATGCTAGAAGGGATGGTCCTCATGATATAATTGTCCAAGGAATCGTATTTGACTATGAGAATGATGTTCAGGGTTATCGTCAAAGGTTCATAAGAGCTTGGGGCATGGTGAACAAAGTTGATAGCAAAACACAGGGGCATAAGAACACCATTCCTTTGGAGCCTTATCTTAAGTGGGCATGACCCCATGCTCAAAGTCTCAGGATGCCTTATGTGGCCATTCTACCCATCATCATAGAGCTAGTTGCAAAGGGAGACATTCCTTACATTGTTCTTCATCCTAACATGCCGTCTAATTTTGAGGAGTTACAAAATTCCTGGATTCAACTCAAAGAGGAACGGGATACCTTTGAAACCCAATTCTACGCCAGTGAGAAGAAAGTTTTAGAGCTCACCAGGCTACTTCACAAAGAGAAGAGTATAAATGTCTACATTGCACCAAAGAGGATGCGCCCGTGGGAAGCTTGAGTCCCTTTTTGCTTTGAGAGTTCATTTTTGCTTTGTTACTTCCTTTGTAAGCCCAAGAGGAATCATTGTAACTGCTTAAACTTCTTAATTCAATTAAAATTTTTTCACTTTGGCTAAGCAAATTTAAGTCTTAGAAATCCTTGAAAACATTGCATGCATATATCATACATATCATTGCATAAACAGGTTTCAAGATAGGATTCTTATCTTCTTCACTGTTTATTTCAACAATGACTCTTGAACAAATAGTTAAGGAGCTTCAGGCACAAAATGCTTATTTCCAAGAAATGTTCCTGAATCTGGCTAAGAAGAAGAAAAATAGGTCGGTGGGTGTTCTGATTATGGGAAGAAGGTTCAAAGGACCAGTGAGGCAAGTTTCAGAGCTCGCAACTCTGTCAAAAGAGAGATACAATCAAGAAGGAGAGCCAAGAGAAGAAGACCATAATACAAGGGAGTCTGAAGAAGATGAAGCTGATTACACCGAGGAACAATACCCTTCTGCTGATGATAAGTACAAACAGATGGAGGATCGTCTCAACTCCATGGAAGTTCATAGGGTACCTGGCCTGGATTTCAAAGCGCTAGGGTTGGTTTCTGGAGTGGTTATCCCGCAAAATTTAAAAGTGCACGCATTTGCTAAATATGACAGGGTCTCATGTCCTAAGTTGCATCTCAGATCTTATGTGAGGAAGATCCAGCCGCACACTACTGACAGGAATTTGTTGGTGCATTTATTTCAAGACACACTATCAGGGACTCAATTAGAGTGGTTCTATTAGCTGGAGGGAACCAACATCCGTAACTGGGAAGATCTGGCTGCTACTTTCTACAAGCAGTACTAATATAATGCCGACCTCGCTCCAACCCATACACAACTTCAGAGCATGTCTATGGGTTCTAGTGAAGACTTTAAAGATTATGCCTAGAAATGGAGAGACCTTGCAGGAAGAGTCCAGCCACCTTTGTCTGATAGGGAGCTGGTAGACATGTTCTTGGGTACTTTATCTGGTCCATTTTTCAACCATCTGATTGGAAGCTCTTCAGTTGGGTTTACTGAGCTGATCTTGACAAGAGAAAGAGTGGAAGCTGGTATTAAAAGTGTTAAGATTCAAAGAGATGCTTGTTCAAGTGCAGGAAAGAAGCCTCTCATGGGAAATAAAGAGGTCAGTGCTGCTTACAACCAGAGAAGTCAGGGCAGAACCGAACGTCATCCAACAGTGGGAGCTTTAAAGATATCCAAACTTGTAGCTACTCAACAACAGAACAATCAGTCCATAATAGATAAGCCCAGAAGACAGTTTACCCGGATTAATATGACCTTGTCTTAAGTTTTCCCACATTTTTTGAAATCTAATCTGGTTACCCTGAGGGAGGCTCCCAAAAATCCAAACACTGCAACTCCTTGCTACAATTCAAATGCTCAGTGTGCCTACCATTCTGAAATTCCAGGCCATGATACAAACGACTGTTGGGCTTTGAAGAACAAGGTGCAGGATTTTATTGAGGCAAAGGAGATTAAATTTTACGCTCCTGAGACTCCTAATGATATAACTGCCCCAATGCCCAAGCACGGTCGTGGTGTTAATGCTGTTAATGATTACATGTTTGTTGCTTCTGTTGATGAACTAGCTACTCCACTCCTGACTATTAAAAAGAAACTCTTGCAAGCCGGTTTATTTCTGGGTTATGGTGAAGATTGCCACTTATGTTTGTCTCTACCTAATGGTTGCCATTTGTTGAAGGAAGTTCTTCAGAGCCTGATGGATGATAAAGAAATTCTGTTTGAGAAGACTCCAATTACAAGTGCTCCATGTGAAGATGTTTCTATCATTACCATTTCCTCCAATCCTCCCAAGGTCTCCTCCAAAAGACCTGTAAGGATTACCTCTGTTCCAAAAGTTGCTCCATTGATAATTACTTTTCCTGGACCTATACCATATTTCTCGGACAAAGCTGTTCCTTGGAATTATGGTGCTGACGTTTACTACCATGGCATCAAGCAAGATTTACTGGTTGTTAAAGACAAATATGTTGAAGACTCTGATCCTGACATTAGTAACATTGTCGGGACCAGCAAAATTACTAGAAGCGGAAGGATTTTCTCTCCCGAGATATCTCCAAAGACTATTGCCACTCCTGATGTTATTCCTACTGTTGTTCCTACTAGTACTCCTGCTACGACTCCTGTCATCACTCCTGATGCCACCCCTGCTACTGAGTCAACTGAGACTCGGGGCAAAGAAGTACTGATTGAGCCTACCCAGACAGAGGCACCCAAAGAAATCATCCCTGGATCCTTCAAGCAAGAGATGGAGGAAATTTTAAAGATTATAAAGAAGATTGACTACAATATGGTTGAACAATTGGGGCATACCCCTCCCAAGATCTCAATGTTGGCCCTGTTATTGTGCTCTGAAGCCCATGCTAAGGATTCGGTGAAATTCCTCAAGACTGCTCATGTGCCACAAGAAACCTCCGCTGATCAATTCGAAGACTATGTTTCCAGTTTGACTGCTGATAATGGACGAGGTTTCTCTGATGTGGATTTGACATCCAAGGGAAGGAAGCATAATGATGCCCTGAATGTCTCCATTGAGTGAAGGGGCACTACTTTGTCCAATGTTTTAGGGGATACAGGTGCATCGTTGAATGTCTTACCCAAGAATGCTCTGGACAGATTGGACTGCGAAGGATTGACTATGAAGCCCAATAACACTGTGGTGAGGGATTTCGATGGTTCCAAAAGAATGGTGCACGGGGAGGTGGACATCCCTATCAAAGTTATCTCTTAGACCTTTGACTCCACTTTCTAAGTGATGGACATCCGACCATCTTATTCCTGTTTGTTAGGTTGCCCTTGGATCAATGGAGATGGAGCTGGTACCTCTACTCTGCATCAGATGTTGAAATATCCGGTAAAGGGGAGGATTGTCACGGTCCATGGTGAGGAGAAGTAAATGGTAAGTCACCTGAACTCTTTCAGGTATATTGAAATGGACGGCGAGTTCATCGAGACCCCTGTCAGAATTTTGAAGAGGTTCCTCAGACCATTGCTGCAACCAAGACTTCTACCACTGTTTCAAAGATTACCAGGCCTCCGCTAAAAATGGCTTCTCTCAAGGATGCCAAGGCAATAGTTGAAGAAGGTGGGTGTACCATTTGGGGCCAACTCCCAGACATTCCCTACAAATCTGACAAGTTTGGTTTAGGTTTTACATCAGGAGCTCAAAAGGCTGTACGTCGTGCTTGTGCCGGAGGACCACCCCTACGCATCAGCAATCATGGGGTCAACGCTTTGGAAGACAATGATAGTGATTGTGACATGTACCAGTGGATCTTCCCAACTGTCAGTGGCAGACTACCAACTGGAATACTAAAGACTTCGTGTCGATTACTTTTATTCAGGAGTAATTGTCTTTTTGTTTTTGGATATGTAATAAATGAACCATACAAACTCTATATCCTTGTGTCAGACCCGAGGCACAATGTTTTATTTGTGAGGGTTATCATTTTTCAATTTCATATGTCATAAATAAAACATTGGACGTTTTGCATACAAATTTTACGCTCTCTATTTTTCTTTCGTGTTCTTACTTTATCAAAAAATAAACAGCTATGCTCTTACACACACTCACATATCAAACTGCAGATCCATATCCACTCTGGATCGCATTGATAACAGTTCTGCTATTGCCAATTATGAATTTGAAAATATGATCAACCAAGCCAAATGTTGTACCCCAAAATTTTCCCTCTCATTTCTCAAGGCATTTCTCACAAGGGGCTCCCAAAAACTCAAGCTTACACAAATACATTTGGATTTTTCAGCATCAAGATTAAAGAGGAAATCGCTAAAAAAGGACAAAATAGATGAAAATACTCTTTTTGACAAAATTAAAGGAAAACCAAGTTCTCTTAAATTTTACATCCTTCGATTGGGCACTTTGGCTCCTTCGATGTAGGCTTTGGTTGCATCCTTCGTTTGGGCACTGAACTCCTTTTGAGCAAGTTCATTTCATGCTTCGATTGGGGCATTGGATTCATTTGGGCAAGTTCATTTCCTACTTCGTTTGGGCACTAGACTTCATTTGAACGTTTGTGCAAATCTTTCGTTTGGCCACATAGCATCTTTCTTGCGTGCTAGCCAAGGTTTACAAGGAAAAATTCCTTACCATGTTAACATGCACAAGGCTAAAGTCACCCTTTGAAGCAACTTGTTACAAGCTTCGACATGGAAATACTTATCATCAACTAGCTTCAATTCACAAGGCAAAAAGCCTCCTGATGATATCCTTTGATTCAGGAGGCCAAAGCCTCTCTTCTACTCGCTTTCGATTACACATATTTCCTCTTGCAGGCCTCATTTGTTTGGTGGCATATGGCCTTCCCAGTATTGCAAGTTTCGATTGTGACTTTCATCCTTTGCATGCATTCTTCACTTGGGGCATGTGAATCCTTTAGCACAAGCTCTTGGTTATACCTTTCATTTGGGCATGTGGCTCCCTTTTTTACAAGTCTTTGTTTGAGCATGTTTGCATATGGTCACAAGGCAGGGAGCTCCTGCATACACCCTTTCGTTTGTCCATATGGCCCCTTGAAGGAAAGTTTGAGTGGATAGTATCTCCCTTAGAAATGGCTTGCTTCAACATACAAATTCTACACTATGCCATTATCTCATGCGAAAGAAGTACCATGGTGGAACATTCAAAGGACTTGCCAAACATGTCTGAATGTCCCAATCAAATGACATGTTCTGCTGACCCACCCCAGGAGCTTGTATTTGGACCACGACCATATCTCTAGTATACAACCTAATGGTATCAGGTACTCTCATATCCCCGATGGAGCGAAACTTCCAATTACCACTCTAAATATTCCCCAGTGAAAATCGCCCAGTTACTCAGGAATTCCCCAACATGATTTCACCAGGTCCACAAGCAATGCACGACGTTTCCCTTCCCCAAAAGAATTTAGTTCTCTAATGACGGAAACCCATCTATCAACACTTCAGTTTCAACAAAATATGAAGGCTTACACTCCACATCCCCAACAGCAGTCAGAGATTTATTTTCCCCAATCTAAACAGCACTGCAGCAGAACAGCTAATATGTGCATACATTGCATTCATACATCATAACATCGACAACACAAATGCATATATCAATCTCATTTATTTTTGAGAAACATCATCACGCCATGCATTCCATACATCATGGCATTGCATACAATTAACTCCTTACCTTCTCAGGAAAGATCAATCAATAGAAAATTATCATCAACAAATTTTCGATAAGACATGACAACTATCTGTGAACAAATTAATTGTAAAGCAACTCCCGAAACAGGACAGGGTGACTATCTATATGATAAATACTTCTTTCAGACCTCTACTGGTTCAGTTTAAATCGAACAATGGTTTATCCTGATTCTTCTCCGATAGACATTTTCTCTGGTTCAGATAAACCGCTCCAAGATTTATTCTGATCCTTTCCAGTTAAAGAATATTCAAGACCTCTGCTGGTTCATTTTAAATATCTCAACGGTTTATCCTTATTCTTTCCTGTAGACCTATTCTCTGGTTCAGATAAATCGCTCCAAGATTTATTCTGATTCTTTCCCGTTAAAGAATATTCAAGACCTCTGCTGGTTCAGTTTAAATCTCTCAATGATTTATCCTGATTCTTCCCCATAGACATTTTCTCTGGTTCAGATAAATTGCTCCAAGATTTATTCTGATTCTTTCCAGTTAAAGAATATTCAAGAGCTCTGCTGGTTCAGTTTAAATCTCTCAACGCTTTATCTTGATTCTTTCCCGTAGACATTTTCTCTGGTTCAGATAAATCGCTCCAATATTTATTCTGATTCTTTCCAGTTAAAGAATATTCAAGACCTCTGCTGGTTCAGTTTAAATCTCTCAACGGTTTATCCTGATTCTTTCCCATAGACATTTTCTCTGGTTTAAATAAATTTCTCCAAGATTTATTCTGATTCTTTTCCAGACCTCTGCTGGTTCAATTTAAATTGATCAATGGTTTATCCTGATTCTTTCCCGTAGACATTTTCTATGGTTCAGATAAATCGCTCCAAGATCTATTCCGATTATTTCCAGTTAAAGATTATTCAAGACTTCTGCTGGTTCAGTTTAAATCAACCAAAAGTTTAGATGGTTGAATAATGAAGTGTATTTGATGTTGATGAATGAGTATATATGCTGTAATTATTGTTGATTATGAGATGAGAAGTTGTGATATTATTGATGTGATCTAATATATTAATTATCATGTGCTTTATTATATTGTTAGATATCTCACCCCTTCTGTTTGAATGTTTCCCCTATGTTGGTAACGTGCAGGTAATCGAGAGTGAAGGTTGTATACCTTTAATAGATCGAGTCGGTGTTATTACTCTGATATGTAATAGTCGGAGGGATGAACACTTACTAATTTTAGATTCCTGATTTTTAGTTGTTGAACTTTAAATTGTTTATTTACTAAATATGAGATGTTTCGAAGTTGCTATTTTATTAAAAGATGTTATTGAAGAATTCCGCTGCGTAGTCGTTGGATATTTTATTAAAGATGCTATGTTGATGGTTCATCCGATGTTTTGAATAAGTGTTATATATCCATGATGAATGCAATGAATTTGTTATAAGAATTTGTGACGTCCTGATTCATTTGTATGAATGAAATTTTATAACTCTGATTTATTTTGCATAATTTGCTTGGGGTAGAATTGGGGTGTTACAAAGTTGGTATCAGAGCAAAAGTTTGGTCCGACCTTGTCGTCGAGTCTTAGTTGTCTAACAATCGAGTATTTTTATTTTGATGTTCTGATCATTGTTTATGTTGTAAGACCAAGTGTGTCGCCGTGGGGAGCTCTAGTGTTGTTAGTGAAGAAGAAAGATGGAAGCATGAGGCTTTGTGTTGATTATAGACAGTTGGACAAGGTGAAGATTAAGAACAATTATGCGCTTCCAAGAATAGATGACTTGATGGACCAATTGGTGGATGCTCGTGTGTTTAGTAAGATTGATTTAAGGTCGAGTTATCATCAGATTAAAGTGAAGGATGAAGATATTCAGAAGACGACGTTCAGAACGCGTTATGGACATTACAAGTATTCGGTGATGCCTTTCGGTGTTACTAATGCGCCAGGAGTATTCATGGAATATATGAATCGTATCTTTCATACTTATTTGGGTCAGTTTTCAGTGGTGTTCATTGATGATATCTTGATTCACTCTAAGTCGGAAGAAGAACATGTTGAACATTTAAGAGTGGTATTGCAAGTTATGAAAGAGAAGAAGTTGTATGCAAAGTTGTCCAAGTGTGAATTTTGGTTAAAAGAGGTTAGTTTTCTTGGTCATGTGATTTCAGGTAGTGGCATTGTTGTAGATCCATCGAAGGTTGATGCTGTGTTGCAATGGGAAACTCCAAAGTCAGCTACTGAGATTAGAAGCTTATTGGGATTAGCTGGTTATTATAGAAGGTTTATTGAAGGGTTTTCTAAGTTGTCACTTCTGTTGACTAAGTTGACTTGTAAAGGTAGAGCGTTTGTATGGGACGGTCATTGTGAAGAAAGTTTTACGAAATTGAAGAAGAGGTTGACGTTGGCTCCAATTTTGACGTTGCCTAATCTAGGAGAGTCTTTTGTGGTGTATTGTGATGCTTCCAAGATGGGTTTAGGAGGTGTGCTTATGCAGAGTGGTAAGGTAGTTGCTTATGCGTCGAAGCAGTTGAGGACTCATGAGAAGAACTATCCTACGCATGATTTAGAACTTGCTGCTGTTGTTTTTGTGTTGAAGATTTGGAGGCATTAACTTTATGGTTCTAGATTTGAAGTGTTTAGTGACCATAAGAGCTTGAAGTATTTATTTGATCAGAAGGAGTTGAATATGAGGCAATGAAGATGGTTAGAATTGTTAAAGGATTATGATATTGGTTTGAATTATCATCCAGGAAAGGCAAATGTGGTAGCTGATGCGTTGAGTCGAAAGACTTTACATATGTAAGCAATGATGATTAAAGAGTTGGAATTGATCGAGCAGTCCAGATATGCGAGCTTAGTTTACGAGGTTACTCCGCAGAGTGTTATGTTGGGCATGTTGGAGATTGTTGTACCCCAAAATTTGCCCTCCCATATTCCTCAAGATTTGTCATGATTGATCTTCAAATTACTCAAAATTGTTCAAGGGTTGTACAAGCAAGCCACCTCCTAAGCCAGCTGAAATTAGGGTTTTGTTTCTTTCAAGGAATTTGAGGTTTTCAATGGTCCAATCAAGTCCCATAGGCCTATACATATTCTCAAGCATCTACATGTCAAGTTCAAGATTCACAATGCCAGTTTGCACAGTCAAAAGCTCCATTTGATCCACAGTCAACTGCAGGGGTAAAATGGTCATTTTACAGTCAAAAGTCAGATTTTTTGGGCAACATCATATTTTGAGTACACAATCATCATTTGATCAAGTCTTGATCATGATTCCACAAGGATAACTCAAAAATCATCAAGATGCAAAAAGTTACTATTTTTGGACAACAGAAAAGTCAACTGTATCTTGACTAGGGCATAACCTTTTCATGGTTTATCAGAAAAATCTCATCCAATGCTCATTTTGAAGGGGATGTGATTTCCTACAATCCATCTTCACACTCCAAGTCCAAGAAATGCTCTCACAAAAAGTTATCAATCTCAACATTATAGGTCATTTTCAAAAGTCAACAAAAAGGCACTTTAAGTCAAAGGCCATAACTTGAGATTGGTAAATCCAAATGACATGGGACCAAAGGCATTGGTTAGAGGACTTCAAGACCTTTCCAAAATGTCCAAGAACATGTTCATATGATTAAAATTGAGCAAGATATGCATTGGAGAAGTTGGGAAATTTTTGTGAATTTGCAAAAGTCAACTTTGCTCAAAACACCTTATTTTTGCTAATGGGCCTCAAATTTCTTCTTGAAACTTTATCCATGGCCTATGCACGACCCATCAAGCTTATTTGAATTTATTTTCTTATTTTTATTAATTAATTGGATTTTTAATTGATTTTAATTCATTTAATTAATTTAAATTGTAGGAAATACAAAGATTTGATTTTTCAATCTTTTTGTGAAGCAAATGTGGTCAAGATATGCTGGAAAATTCGTGCACAAATCAAATATGCCAAAATCTCCAAGTTTGGCAACTTTTTCCAATCATGAAGATTCAAAAATATTTGATTTTCAATCAAATATTCAAATCATCATTCCATGGATTTCTTTGCAAGATTCTGACCTAATTCTGTTCCTCTATAAATATGCAAGCCAACCCTAATCATGCACACGTGAATTTGCTGCAGAAAAAGCCATAACCATATTGAAAAAATTCAAGAAAACTTGAAAACTGTTTTCTATATTCTAGCACGATTCAAAGGCTTTTGTTGATTCTAATCTATTGCAGGAGTTCTCAGAGACGTTTTACAATCAAAACCAAGCATTTAAGCTCAAAGAATCATCAAGAACAGAGCCACGGTTTGCTTGTTATTTTGAAAATCGAATAGCTTAATTCATGCATCATTAACATGATTTATTGTTTGTTTTGTGTTGCTAGAGACCACATGAAGCTATTGGCATAGTTTAATTGGATTATAATGCACAGAATCACAAATTTCCATTGACGAATTCTAGGGTTCCTGAGCTTTGGATTTGGGGCTTTGCTATCCAGGAAAAATTGGAACCTTTAAGACCCATGGTTAGAATCGTTGAACCAAGACGAACATAACTGGACCCTCGCGAAACATTGATATAAACTGTAGAGCTATTCGCTATTTTTCGTCGTTACAGTTTGTGGGGGTTAAAAACCCCCGCTATCTAACATTTATTCTGCAGGTTCAGCGAGGAAGACGACTAGGTGTTGATACGTCATTGGACAATTCAAAATACGCGCGTTTTATTTGTTTTTATAGCATATTGTTTGGTTTCTTAATATAATGATTAGGTAGTATTATAATATCAAAGCGTGCAAGTTGGTGGAGTGGTTGGCCAAGTGTTCAATAGGCGTTGGGACCTGGGTTCGAATCCCAGGTCCCCCAAAATACTTGATATTTCTTTTCTTAACATGTTCACATGCAGACATTCTAAAAGCGTTCCACCATGTACTTCAATCATCCAAACGCCATGTGTCTACATGCACAAATCCAGTGGTCAGAGGTGAATGATCACCATGCTCCCAGTCAACCAGCGCCCTGGACAATCCAGAAAGTCAAAAGGGCTTGGAGTTAATGGGCCTGAGAATTGCCAAGGAAACCTCCATAATGGGCCAGCACCCCCTGGGTTCTTTTTCTTTTTTCTCTTTATATTTTCTATTTATTTAGTTAATTATTTTATTAATTAATTTTATTACTTAAATTAACCAAATTAATATTTTTCATAATAAATTCAGCAAAACTAAAAATGTAAATATTTTTATTATTATTATTATTTATTAATTTCACATTATTTTTTGTAAATAAATGCTAATACAAATTAATTTAGTTTAATTAGGTTAACTTTGACTTTTTTCACAATAAATAAAATCAACATAGAATTATGGTTTTCTTGACAATTTTAATTTCTTTCCTTTTATTTCATTAAAACATTAAAAAACTTAAAAAACATTTCTTTTAATTAATCAATTAATTAGTTAATTAGGTTAATTTAATTTAATAATCAAAATTCATTCTTTTCTCAAAAAGGGTCAAAACCCTAAGGACTTCTCCGATTTAATTTTTATTCGCGCATATTATTTTTGATCATATTTATGTAATTGCTCCGAGGATGTAATAGCGTAATTAGGACTTTTTATCGCTTTCTTTATTGTCTCGCATTTACTTTTCAAGGGTTGCTTTTGGCGATGTAAATACCCGACGCCTTGTAATAGCGTAGATTTACTTTCCGCAATTTACTTTCCGCACAATTATTAACTGCTATGCATGACTAAACTTGTTCTCAAAATAAAATCAAAACGTAGCTCACCATGACATGTGCAAAGATAATATAAACTGAATCCTGACACACTCGCACATGCCACTCCTAGGGTACGCCTCACTTGGTTGCCTCGACGTGGTCATTGAGTACATGGTGTTTTAGAGGTCGCCCTCCTGTCTAAAGATCCAAGTTGCCTCGAAACGGTTGCCTCAGATAAAAAGGATCTAGGACATTAGGGTTACCGCTAAGGCGTCCTACTATTGCTTTGGTGACCACATGTCCCTGTAATCGAATTGACCCGACAAACTCCGATGACGGTGCTACCTACTTCTCAATAGTGGGATAGTACTGTCTAAAGGACATTTACACAACTTAATTTCTTTTGAGTAGGTATAGGTTCTAAGGTACTTGCTCTTTCAAAACAAAAACAACTCTTCGTACTTACACTTTTCTGACAAAAGTTTTCAAACAAACACTTCATACACTCTTGAGGACTGATACAAGAGTTAAAGCGAAGTTTTCAAAAACAAACTTTTTCAAAACCCATGAACACAAGAGAAGCAAACATTTTTGAAAACATAGTGAGCAAGTACCTAAGAGCCCGTGGATAACCACGGATAGAAAGGGTGCTAACACCTTCCCTTTCTATAATCTACCTCCCGAACCGAGAAACATCTCGAAAAGGAATTTTGCTGTGCTTTTGTCCTTTCCTTGTTGGAGAAAATAAAAGACGGTGGCGACTCTTGCTTACCGCGACATTTCGCGAACCAGCATTTCAAAACAGTCAGTTCTATTTCCACCGATCACAGAGATTAATAATGAATTTTTAGACAGTATCAGAGAAGCTCAGAAGTTGGATGTGAAACTGGTAGATTCGATGGTTGGGATTGATCAATCTGAGAATAGTGATTTTAAGTTAGATGAGCAAGGTGTGTTGAGATTTCATAATCGGATTTGTATTCCTGATGATGCTGAGATGAAGAAAGTGATACTTGAAGAGAGTCATATAAGTAAGTTGAGTATTCATCCAGGAGCTACGAAGATGTATCAAGATTTGAAAGGTTTGTTTTGGTGGCCTAGGATGAAAAGTGATGTGGCTCGGTTTGTGTATGCATGTTTGACTTGTCAGAAGTCGAAAGTTGAACATCAGAAGCCTGCAGGATTGATGCAACCGTTGGAAGTTCCAGAATGGAAATGGGATAGCATTTCAATGGACTTTGTGACATGGTTACCTAGTACTTCAAGAGGACATGATTCGATTTGGGTGATTGTTGATAGGCTTATGAAGTCAGCTCATTTTATTCCTATTAACATCAGTTTTCCAGTGTCGAAGTTGGCTGAGATTTATGTTAGGGTGATTGTGAAGCTGCATGGTGTTCCTTTGTGCATTGTGTCAGATAGAGATCCAAGATTTACTTCTGATTTTTGGAAGAGTTTGAAAGAAGTGTTGGGTTCTAAGTTGAGGTTGAGTTCAACGTATCATCCTCAGACAGATGGTCAGACTGAACGGACGATTCAATCGTTAGAAGACTTGTTGAGGGCATGTGTTCTTGAGAAGGGAGGTTCGTGGGATACTTATCTTCCGTTGATAGACTTCACATATAACAACAGTTACCATTCTAGTATTGGGATGGCACCTTTTGAAGCGTTGTATTGTCAGAGATGTAGAACTCTGTTATGTTGGCATGAATCTGGTGAAAGTGTAGTACTTGGACCTGAACTTGTTCATGAGACTACTGAGAAGGTGAAGATGATTCGAGAAAAGATGAAAGCTTCACAAAGTAGACAGAAGAGTTATCATGACAAGCGAAGGAAAGATTTAGAATTTCAAGCCGGTGATCATGTGTTTTTGAGAGTTACACCTGTGACTGGTGTTGGGCGAGCATTAAAGTCTAAGAAGCTCACTTCTTGTTTTATTGGACCGTATCAGATTTCAGAGAGAGTGGGGAATGTTGCTTACAGAGTGGCTTTACCGCCTAATCTTTTGAATTTTCATGATGTGTTTCATGTGTCGCAACTTCAGAAGTATATTTCAGATCCATCTCATGTGATTCATATGGACGATGTGCTAGTATGGGATAATCTGACGGTGGAGACGATGCCTGTACGCATCACGGATCGTGAAATGAAGACTCTGAGGGGCAAGGAGATAACCTTGGTTAAAGTGGTTTGGCTAGGAGCTGCTGGTGAATGCATGACTTGGGAATTGGAGAGCAAGATGTGAGACTCCTATCCTGAATTGTTTGATTGAGGTAAATTTTCGAGGACGAAAATATTCTAAGTGGGGGAGAGTTGTAACGCCTGTAATTTAATTAATTATTTAATTAAATTATTTTTAGAATAATTGTGAAGAAGTGTTATTAAATTGGATTTATTTTATTAAATGGAGAAATAATAATATATTTGAGGTATTATATTATTATGTGAAATAATGTTAGAAGCTAATATTATTTAATGTGGGCCTATATGGTGTGAGTGGAAGTAATAAGGGGGTGTAGGTTTTGAGCCCAATAAGGAATAATATAATAACATTAGGTTATTTTATTCTTTGTTGTTAGAATAGAAGGAAGAAGCAGTAGAAGAGAAAATAAGGATTGTGAAGAACGTGAAGCTGCTGGAAAATAGAAGGAGACGACAAGAACGAAGAATTCAAGCCGAATTGTAGAGCGACCTTCGATCCAAGGTAAGGGTGGGGTTCTGGCTTTATAATTGGGTTCATGATGTTTGATATGTGGGATTAGAGGATTGTTGTTTTTGTTATTGAATTGAATGATGTATGGTGAATATTGATGAATTCTCGATGGATAAATGATGTTATGATGTTGTGTAATCGATGTTGTATTATAAGTTAATGTAAGTGATGAATTATCATGGTTAGGATAAGGTTTGTAGGACTGTAATTAGATTCCAGTAGTGAAATTATAATAGAAACGCATAAAATTATGCAGAAAATCGCATGATGCATCGACCCCAAACTAGATGTGTCGATACATGAAGGATGTTGGACTCAGGATGAGTCGATGCATGCAGGGCTTGCATTGATGCATGTCAGTTGGAAGACTCAGGATGAGTCGATGCATGGAGGGTTACGTCGATACATGATGAATACAAGACTCAGGATGAGTCGACACGAAGAGTGCATGTGTCGATACATGCTGGGATTTGAAGCAGGATGAGTCGATCCATAAGGAGGATGCATCGGTTCATAGTATGCAGATGAAGCAGGATGTGTCGATCCAAGGAGTTTTGTGTCGATACATAATGCTGGATTTTTGACAGAATTGACTTCTAATTGCTGTAACTTGAGTTTTAGGATGATGTTTGAGATGCCGTTCGAAGCATTGATTAGCTAACGCGATGAATATTATTCTAGATGATTTAAATGATTATTGAGAGGTGTAATTACAGTAACTAATTTAGAATTTAGAATTAATTCCCGTAGATGACCATTGTGCTGTTTTTAGGACAGATTGATGAATATGAGATGTTAGAGGCTTCCGTTAGAATTATGACAGTAGGATTTAGTGACAATAATGATGTACAGTAGCATAATAACAGTATGGATTACTTTATTATTGATATACAGCTGAGTTATTAGTAAGATGTGGTTAATCAAATGATGTTTGATAAATAAGTAATGTTTACTAAATTATTTTGAGATGTTTACGAGATGTTGTAATTGAGATGTTTATGAGATGTTGTTGTTCTGAGATGTTTATGAGATGTTGTTCTTTGAGATGACTGAAATGTTGTTGTTTTGATGATTGAGATGTTGTTGTTTGAGATGACTGAAATGTTGTTGTTTTGATGATTGAGATGTTCCTGTTTTGAGATGTGTTTTGAGATGTTGTTAACTGAGTGTGTTAATACATTCAAGTTGAGTCGCATACATTGCATTTTTTGAGATGGAGCTTATGCTCGTTGAGATGGCCTGGATTGGAAAATTTTGAGATGAAGGCTATGCCTTGTTGATGCCTCTATTAATTGGCAGATTATATTTTTGAGATGGGAGTTCTGCTCCAATGGTACCACATGCATTTGCATAGTTTTGAGTCACATTATATGGTTGAATAATGAAGTGTATTTGACGTTGATGAATGAGTGTGATCGGTGGATCTGGAACTGACTGTTTAACGCTGGTTTGCGAAATATCGCGGAAGCAAGAGTCGCCACCATCTTTTATTTTCTCCAACATGGAAAGGACAAAAGCACAGAAAAATTCCTTATGAGATTGCTCTCGGTTCGGGAGGTAGATTTATAGAAAGGGAAGGTGTTAGCACCCTTTCTATCCATGGTTATCCATGGGCTCTTAGATACTTACTCATTTGTGTTTTCAAAATGTTTGTCTGCTTTTCAATTGTGAGTGGGTTTGAAAAAGTTTCGTTTAAAGATTTCAGATCGACTCTTGTATCAGTCCTCAAGAGTGTTTGAAAAATTGTTTTGAAAGCTTTTTGAAAGGTGTCGGTGTGAAAAGGAGTTTTTGATTTGTTTTGAATTAGAGCAAGTATCTACGAGTCATCTACCTACCCTAAGGAATTAGTCTGTGTAAATGTCCTTGAGGTAGTGCCATCCCACCATTGAGGGGTAGGTAGCACCACCGTTGGAGGTGTTCGGGTCAACTCGAGTTTAGGGACAGTGTGGTCACCAGAGCAATAGTAGGACACCTTAGAAGCTACCCCCATTCCATGTTCATGGACATGAGGACTTACTAAAACGTCCTCTACTCGACGACCACGTTTCGAGGGGCAAGGCAACAACGAGGCGTACCCTAGGAGTGGTGTGTGAATTGTGTGTCATTTTCAGTTATTATTTGTATTGATCATGCATTGAGCGAGCTACACTTTGATTTTATTTGGGCATACATTCTTTCATGTGATTAACAGTTTAAAGGTGCGGAATTTAAAGTGCGGAAAATGAAAGTCCTACGCTATTACAAGGCGCGGGTCTATACATCGCCAAATTAACAAAGACCCGATTTTGAATAAAAGTGCGGAAAGTAAATGTCCTAATTATCTATTACAAGGCTTTGGGGCAATTACATAAGATTACAAAGAAAGATAGAAGCAAACGCGCGAAAAGGAATTATAATCGAAGGTGCGAGGGCGTTGGACCCTTTAAGGAAATTGAATTGAAATTACAATTTAATTAATGATTAAATAAAGAAAAGAACTTATTTTTTGATGTTTTTATGTTTTTTGTATTTAATGGAAATAAAGAGAATTAATTGGAATTAAAAATTAAATAAAACCCTAATTCTAGTTTGTTTTTAATTATTAAAAAAATGTTTAAGTTTTAACCTAATTTACACTAATTATTTAATTACAAGTTTAATTACAAAATAATTAAGAATTAATAATAATGAAAAAAAGTTATTTATTATGAAAAAGAATAAAAGTACTAAAACCCTAATTTCCACATTTTTAGTTTATTTAAGAAAAACATTAAAATTAAACCTAAAATTAAACTAATTTGATTATTAGAATTTTATTTACAAAATTAATAGAAATTAATATTAATAAAACATATTTTTTTTGTTTTATGATTTTCTGGTTTTATTATGAAAATAAAATTATTTGAAGTAAATTAAATAAAAGTGATCAAAAGAATTAAAAAAAAGAGAAAAGAAAAGAAAAGAAATTAAAAGATATACAAACATTGGGGGGTATCTGGCCCATTTGAGAGGTGTTGTGAGCATTTTGGCCCATTAGACAAAGTCATCTCTGACTTTCCTGATCATGTGCTTGTCGTTGACTGAGCGTGCATGATAGTCTCCATTTTATGGCCATTGGATGGAAGCTTCTGGGCGCGTGGCAAGCCAAGGCGCTGGGCGTATGGTGCTCCTTTGGATGAAAGTTGCATAGAAGCATGTTAATAGAAAAAGTATGAAATATATAGGGGGACCTGGGAATCGAACCCAGGTCCCAGTACCTGCAAGCCAAGCGCACTAACCATCTGAGCCAACGTGCATGTTTGTTAGTATAATGGGACATAAACATTATAATAAGAAAATAACAGCCAATGATACAAAGCAATAAAAACGCGCCAGATTCAAATACCCCAGTCCCATGATGACACTGTAGCATTGTCTTCTTCTTTCTGCAAAAGTATCAAACAAGTAGCGGGGGTTTTAAACCCCCACTAAATAGCACAGTGAATAATAGCGATTAGCTCATAAGCAAAAATAAAAAGGGCGCGATGGGTGATTTCAATCCGTTTGGATGTCACGATTCCAATGGTGCTGGTCTTATGGTCCAATTTTTCCAGATACGTAAACCCCTCTTTTGGAGCTTCAGGAACCCTAAAAAGCTTTAATGGCAACTTTGCATACAGGCCATATTAATTCAATTGGATAACACCATCAGCTTTAGAATAATCAAGTTAGCATAAATCAAGCATTAAAATGTATGGAAAATGCGTATGAATTCAAATATGATTAAGAAAATTTTCATGAACAGGGCGACTGCGTTCTACCACTTCTTCGAGTATGGAGACTTGGCTTTGATTGGAAAAGATTCCTGGTAGTCTTGGCAAGCCTGTGGAATAGTTTTGAGGCCTTGAATTATGCTCTAGCTATCAAAATAGTTTCAAGGTTTTTTTGAAAAAAATGCAAAGTTGTTCTTGTGGTTTTTGCGCAGCTTCTTTGTTCTTGGCATTAGGGTTCTGTTATGCTTATGTATGTGAATGATTTAGGTTAGAAAAACTGGCCCAAAATCCATGTTTTAATGCTTTTCAATATTTGATTTTCAAGCATCTTTTTCAATCTTTTCTTGCCATGGAACTTGCCTATTTTGAAAGATCTTGCCTCTTGATTTGGTACACGAAATCCCTAGGTCATGATGAGTGAATATGCTGCATAAAAAGATTTGAAAGGTGGCATTTGCTATTTTTGTCATATTTAATTTTAATTAAGTGAATTAATAATAATAATAATTCAAATAATTAATCAAAAATGATGAAATAACTCCCTTGGATGTAAATGGATCGTGCATAGCCTTTGGGTGATGATTCATGGAAGAAATTGAGGCCCATTAGCAATTTTGAGGCATTTGAAGCAAAGTTGACTTTTCAAAATTCCCAAAAATTTCCCAACTTCCACAAGGCATATCTTGCTCAATTTTTAAGCTTTGATCATGTTCTTGGACATTTTGGAAAGGTCTTGAAGTCCTCTAAACAAATTGTCTTTGTTCCCATGTCATCTTGATTTACCAATCTCAAGTTATCGTCTTTGACTTAAAGTGCCTTTTGTTGACTTTTGAAAATGACCTATAATGTTGAGATTGATAACTTTTTGTGAGAGAATTTCTTGGACTTGAAGTGTGAAGATGAGTTGTAGGAAATGTACTTTTATTCAAAATGAGCTTTGGATGGAATTTTTCTGATAAACCATGTGGAAGTTATGCCCTGGTCAATTTGCAGTTGACTTTTCCAACTGTCCAAAAATAGAAACTTTTGCATCTTGAGACTTTTTGAGCCATGCTTTGAGAATCATGATCAAGAATTTATCAAAGGATGTTTGTGGCTTCAAAATGAGATGTTGACCAAAAATTTGGACTTTTGACTATCAAATGACCATTTTGCACCTACAGTTGACTGTGAAGCAATTAAGGTTTTTTGACTGTGCAATTTTGTGTTGTAAGTCTTGAAACTTGGCATAAGGATGCTTGACAATGTTTATAGGCATGTGGGACTTGATTGGACCCTTGGAAACTTCAATCTCTTTGCCAAAACCAAAACCCTAATTTTTGACTGTTAGGAGGCCATTGGACTGTGCAACCTTTGGGAGATTTTGAAGCATGCTCTTAGCAAATCCTGAAGAAAATGGGAGGGCAAATTTTGGGGTAAAACAGTTGCCCCTGTTCAATCTTCTTAAACCTGAGGATGTAGATTGGCTGGCGTGCCTTTCGTAATCCGAAGGTGGAAGATGATTGAACACTAGAGTGCCCAGAAATTTGCGCTCATATAGTAGTGTGATGGTGGGAATGGGCTTACAGATGCCATTTGGAGATTAGTGGATAGGAGGATGGGCTTAAGATGCCATGTTGAGAGGTGATGGATATGTGGATGGGCTTATAGATGCCATCTGGGTGTCGATCGCGTAAGAGTTTCCTTAGCGAGAACTTGCGTACCTGAAAAAGAAAGATAATTACCTGGCCTGTTACAGGAGTTGATCTTCAAACTCTTTGTGTAGATGTGCCCTGACTGGTTATAGGAATTGAATCCTTAAACCTCTTCAGACGTTCCCTGGCGAGATACAGGAATTGAGTCTGGAGCTTCAAACGGTGATGAATGAATCAGGGATGGTTACTATCTCAACGGGACAATGAGAGAACCTTGGATGATTACTACCTCAACAGTAACGATGAGAGACCCTTGGGCGATTACTACCTCAACAGTAACGATGAGAGAACCTTGGGCGATTACTACCTCAACAGTAACGATGAGAGAACCTTGGATGTCTTCTACTGAGTCTTCATCAGGAAAATCTTTAGGAATCGATTTAACTGGACCAGAGAAGGCCTTTGACTGGATCGGTATCAGAAAAATCTTTAGGAGTCGATTTGACTGAACCAGGCAAGGTCTTGGAATCTTCAACTGGAATAAGAATCAGGGAGATCTTAGGATCGATCTGACTGAACCAGATAAGGCCTTTGGCTGGGTCGGCATCAGAAAAATCTTTAGGAGTCGATTTAACTGAACCAGGCAAGGTCTTGGAATCTTCAACTGGAATAAGAATCAGGGAGATCTTAGGGTCGATTTGACTGAACCAGAGAAGGCTTTTGACTGGATCGACATCAGAAAAATCTTTAGGAGTCGATTTAACTGAACCAGGCAAGGTCTTGGATTAACTTTGACTGGATAAGAATCAGAAAAATCTTAGAATCGATTTAACTGAACCAGACTAAAGTCTTGGAATATCTTTGACTGGATAAGAATCAGAAAAATCTTAGGGTCGATTTAACTGAACCATACGAAAGTCTTGAAATAACTTCAACTGGATAAGAATCAGAAAAATATTTAGGAATCGATTTAACTGAACCAGAGAAGGTCTTGAAATAACTTCAACTGGATCGGCATCAGAAAAATCTTTAGGAATCGATTTAATTGAACCAGAGGAGGTCTTGGACATAGCTGAGAACTTAACTGGATCTTTCCTGAAAGGTAAAGGTCAGTCATATGCAATGCATGATATGGATCAAGCAATGATGTTCTCAACATAAATGAGATTGTATGTTCATGCTGCGTATATGCATGCTATAATGTATAGAAATGCGATGTTTATGAATGTATGCTTTTGTCTTAGGAAAATAAATCCTTGACGGGTGCCCGAAAGTCACATCCTGGGCTGATGGTTGAAGAGAGTTCTTCGTTTCCGCTGGGGATGAAGATTGCAAGAATGAACCGGTAGGGGAAGATGACTCCGTTGGGGAATAAACTTGGCGAATGGATTACTCTGCAGGGAAAAATTACTCTAGCTACCTTGCTGGGGAACAGTACTCTGTGGGGAGAGAGGTACGCTGTTGAGATGTTGATGGTAACTTCGCTGAGGATACCGTTGTTATGTTGGAAGTGTTAATAGACTCCGCTGGGGATAGGAAGACTTCGTCGGGGACAATCTTTCTGTGGCTTTTGGCTGAGGATAACCCAGTTATATCCTGGTAGGGAAATAACCTTTGAATAAAGCCGGGAGACGCGTTCGTGCTCTGTAGGGGATAAGCTTCCAGAATCTACTGGGGATAAGCTTCCTGATGGGGAGATGATTCAAACTTTCCTGGGGAAATCTTGATTGGACTCTCCTGGGGAAATCTTTGAGATATATTGGGGAAGTGGCTCCGCTGAATATCTGGTATACCGCCGGGGAGCAATCTTAGATCAAGATTTCCGGGGATGCTTGTTAAGAATGTTTGTATACTTCGCTGAGGAATATTGAGATCTGCTGGAGGATACCCAACTTCCTTAAGGCTGATTGTATAACTTTGCTTGGGGAAAGTGCATTGACTTGCTGGCTCACTCTCTGGGGAATTAAGGTATATTGGTTATGTTCTTCAGCTGAACTTACCTTGGTACCTTGATGGACAGAGCAATTAGATCGCTTAGACAACTCATTATTGCCCCTGTTTCTAATGTTACCTGTAATTAATCCTTTGTTTCGTATGCCAATATTTATGAGTTAGCAATTAGTGTCAAATGTATATATCACAAATTGAACCTTGGACGTTCTTCGCAAAACAAAACAGAAAAGGAAAAACAATTGGCAGTTTTAACTGAAAACTGATTTTATATTGATTTTTGAATTTGCCCGTAAATAGGCGTTTTATGTACAAGAGGCTGGCGTCATAGTAAAAGAACGCCGCCGAACAAAAGGGTTTATACAAATTTGTACAAAGGAAAACAAAACAGTTGTGTGAAAAGAATAATCCCACTGGGTTCTAACCCTGCTATCACCTTTATATCTTCGAGCGTCTCATCACTTGATGACCTAGCTGAAGATGAAGCTGATTGATCGATGCCGTCTGAATTTAATGTTGATACCAGATTCTGGATGCAAGGTGATCCAATGAGACATAGTATTACGCTTTAATCCCTAACTTTTTCCTGGACCGCCCTTTTGGGTTTTCAGTCCACCGGGATACCCATTTTTGCCCAAGCCGCCTTTTCAGGTTTTCGACTTGCCGGGTGTACAGATTTTTTTTCATTTTATCCCTTCATTTTGCCCGAACCCTTTTGGTTCGCCGGGAAGCCCTAATTTTTGCCTAGGTATGTTAACCTAGCGGGTCTTTATTATGCGTAGTATCTTTTACTATGTCTGCATTGGCGGGGTGAGGAAGGTCGTCACCATCCATGGTGGTTAGAATCATGGCTCCTCCTGAGAACACATGTTTAACCACAAATGGCCCTTCGTACGTAGGGGTCCATTTTCCCCTTGGATCACTCTGAGGAAGGATGATGCGCTTGATTACCAGATCCCCAACTTGATACTCTTGCGGTCTGACCTTTTTGTTAAATGCCCTGATCATCCGGTTTTGGTACGTCTGACCATGACAAATAGTAGTGAGTCTCTTTTCGTCAATTAGATTTAACTGATCAAGTCGTGTCTGGATCCAATCATCTTCGCTCAGATCTGCATCCTTCATTATCCGGAGAGAGGGTATCTGCACTTCGATCGGTAAGACTGCCTCCATGCCGTAAACCAAGGAGAAAGGAGTTGCCCCGGTTGACGTCCTTGCTGAGGTACGGTACCCATGTAGAGCAAACGGTAACATCTCGTGCCAATCTTTATAGGTCACTGTCATCTTCTGCACAATTTTCTTGATATTCTTATTGGCTACTTCTATAGCCCCATTCATCTTCGGCCGGTAGGGAGAAGAGTTGTGGTGCTGTATTTTGAACTGCTCGCAGAGCTCAGTGATCATCTTGTTATTAAGATTGGTACCGTTGTCTGTAATGATTCTTTCCGGGACGCCGTATCGACAGATCAAGTTATGCCGAATGAACCGTGCCACGACATTCTTGGTTACAGTGGCGTAGGAAGCTGCTTCAACCCACTTCGTGAAGTAATCGATCGCAACCAGGATGAAGCGATGTCCGTTGGATGCCGTAGGTTTAATCTCGCCGATCATATCTATGCCCCACATTGCGAACGGCCAAGGTGCTGTCAAGACATTCAGGGGAACCGGAGGAACGTGCACCTTGTCAGCATAAATCTGGCATTTGTGACATGTCCGAGAATGTTGGTAACAATCAGCTTCCATTGTGGACCAGTAGTATCCTGCCCGAAGGATCTTCTTTGCCATAGTGTGTCCACTGGAATGTGTTCCGAAGGTACCCTCATGCAGCTCTGCCATGATCCTTTCTGCTTCAGTCTTATCCACACAACGCAGTAAAGTCGAATCATGGTTTCGCTTGTACAGGATGCCGTTGCTGAGGAAGAACTTTGCTGCGAACCTTCTCAGAAACTTCTTATCATTTACAGATGCACCTTCAGGATACTCTTGAGCTTCCAAGTATCTCTTCATCTCATGGTACCAAGGTTTCTCAGTCACTAATTCAGTCTCAAGATCACAACAGTATGCCGGTTCGTCCAGTTTCCAGATGATGACCCGGGGAGCCTCATTGTCCCATTTGACTTTGAACATGGAAGACATCGTAGCTAACGCGTCCGCCAACTGATTCTCCTCTCTTGGGAAATGTTCAAAGGTTATTTCTGTGAAGTGGGGGATCAATGTCAACACACATTCTCTGTAAGGAATAAGATTCGGATGTTTCGTATCCCACTCCCCTTTGATCTGATTGATCACGAGAGCGGAATCTCCGAAGACACTCAGAAACTTGATCCTTAAGTCAATCGCAGCTTGAAGACCCATGATGCATGCCTCATACTCCGCCATGTTGTTGGTGCAGTTGAAACATAGTCGGGCAGTGAGTGGAGTATGAGTGCCTTGAGGGGATATGATCACAGCGCCGATGCCGTTACCCAAAGCGTTGGAGGCTCCGTCAAAGTGCATAGACCATCGAGATCCTTCCTCAGGGCCTTCATCCAGTCCAGGTAATTCACAGTCAGTCACTATCATGATGCTCTCGTCTGGAAACTCAAAGTTCATTGACTGATATTCGTCTACTGCCTGATGTGCCAAGTGGTCTGCCAATACACTTCCTTTGATCGCTTTCTGAGTCGTGTACTGGATGCCGTATTCCGTCAAGATCATTTGCCATCTTGCTATTCTCCCAGACAGAGCAGGCTTTTCAAATATGTACTTTATTGGATCCATCTTTGAGATCAACAAGGTAGTGTGAGTCAGCATATACTGTCTCAGCCGGCGAGCAGCCCATACCAAAGCGCAGCAAGTTTTCTCGAGCAGTGAGTATCGGGTCTCGCAGTCGGTAAACTTTTTGCTAAGGTAATAAATGGCGTGCTCTTTTCGGCCAGACTCGTCATGCTGCCCCAGCACACACCCCATTGAGTTGTCAAGTACTGTCAGGTATAGTATCAGAGGTCTCCCTTCAACCGGTGGCATAAGAATGGGTGGCTCTTGGAGATACTCTTTGATTCTGTCAAAAGCGGCCTGACATTCATCATTCCAACGTACTACCTGATCTTTCTTCAGCAGCTTGAAGATTGGTTCACAAGTAGCAGTTAGATGTGAGATGAATCGAGCAATGTAATTCAGACGTCCTAGAAAGCCTCTGACTTCTTTCTCTGTCTTAGGAACTGGCATCTCTTGAATAGCTTTAACCTTGGCAGGGTCCACTTGAATACCCTTATCACTTACAATGA
Organism: Vicia faba; assembly: GCA_948472305.1. NCBI lineage: Eukaryota > Viridiplantae > Streptophyta > Magnoliopsida > Fabales > Fabaceae > Vicia > Vicia faba. The sequence continues at coordinate 750,689,219 of OX451735.1, read as the reverse complement.
AGCCTAGCAACTTTCCAGACCTTACCCCGAAGGTGCACTTGTTCGGGTTCAACCTCAGCTTGTACAGTTTCAGACGGTCAAATAACTTCTGCAGATGGTCAAGGTGTTCCTCCTCAGTTTGGGACCTTGCAATCATGTCGTCAACATACACTTCAATCTCATGATGGATCATGTCATGAAATAAAGCAACCATGGCACGTTGGTAGGTTGCCCCAACATTTTTCAACCCGAATGGCATGACCTTGTAGCAGAAGGTGCCCCACTGAGTAACAAAGGTAGTCTTTTCCATGTCTTCAGGAGCCATCTTAATCTGATTGTAACCTGAAAAACCATCCATGAAGGAGAACACCTTGTGCTGAGCAGTATTGTCAACCAGAACGTCAATGTGAGGCAGAGGGAAATCATCCTTGGGGCTGGCCCTGTTCAGATCCCTGTAATCGACACACATTCTGACCTTACCATCCTTCTTTGGTACCGGCACCACATTGGCAACCCACTGAGGGTAAGAGGTCACTGCAAGAAACCCGGCATCAAATTGCTTCATAACCTCAACTTTGATCTTCTCAGACATCTCTGGACGCATACGGCGGACCTTTTGCTTAACTGGAGGACAATCTTCCTTGGTGGGCAAATGATGGACCACAATGTCGGTATCCAACCCAGGCATGTCTTTGTAGGACCAGGCGAATATCTCCACATAATCATGTAACATCTGAGTCAACCGTTGCTTCATGCTGAGCTCTAGGTTAGCACCAATCTTGACTTCCTTCCTATCTGTATCAGTACCCAGATTTATTGTTTCCACTGGCTCTTCATGTGGTTGAATTGCCCTCTCTTCTTGGAGTAACAGTCTTGCAAGCTCGCCAGGCACTTCGCAATCATCTTCACCTTCGTCTTCGGCTAAGTTGATCGGATTTTCAAAGTCATAATTGGCAGTAGCAGAGTCGTTACTAGTGAGATCCATAGTGGATTGAAACCTGTGTAGGTGAGTGTGTGTAAATACAGCTGTTTTGCAATATATAAAGAAAGAAAGAAAGAAAAGGAGCACAAGATTTGAAATGCGAAAAACGTCCAAGATCTTTATTCATGATATATGTAAATGACAGTTATAAGCCCTCACAAATGAAGCCAACGGTGCCCCGGGTAAGACATCGGGCCATAAAGTTTCAGTTCATTGTTTATTACAAATAACAAAACAAAGGAATTCATTACTGCGTAACAAAAGTAACAGGTAGGTTGTCTTTTGCAGTCCAATTGCTAGGTCCACTGTCGGCCGTCGGATAAATCCAGTTGTTGAACTCAGATTCTTCCACTTCATCATCATCCCTGATAGCATTCACTCCATGGGAAGGCAGGGGAGCTGTCACTACATTGGGCTTCTCAGGTGCCTCAAACTGTACCTCCTTGGCATCAATAAGGTCTTGCACCTTGTTCCTCAGGGCCCAGCAGTCATCAGTAGAATGCCCCGGGCTATCGGAGTGATAAGCACAGCGAGCATTTGGATTATACTTGGGAGAGGAAGTATTCACAACCTTTGGAGCCTCTCGGACGGTCACCAGGTTGGTTGATAGCAGCTGCGGCAAGATTTGTGACAAGGTCATACTCAGCCGGGTAAATTCTCTTCTGGGTCTCTCAGCCCTTTGTTGATTGGTTTTCCGAGGAGCGGCAGCAGGGTTGGCAGTCACTACCGCGTTGACAGATTGGCGGCGCTTTGGTTTATCTTGTCTTCTAGGCCCATACACAGCACTGGCCTCCTTCTTAAAAGGTTTCTTCTCAGCACTTGAAGATGCACCTTTCTGAATCTTACCGGACTTCATGCCAGCCTCTATCCTTTCCCCAGTCAGAATGAGGTCAGTGAACCCTGCAGATGAATTGCCAATAAGATGATTAAAGAATGGCCCAAAGAGGGTCCCCAAGAACATATCCACTAGCTCACGGTCTGTTAACGGAGGCTGCACCCTACCAGCCAGGTCCCTCCACTTCTGCACGTACTCTTTAAAACCTTCGCCTAATCCTAGCGACATACCCTGGAGTTGGGTACGTGTAGGAGCAAGGTCGGCATTATATTGATACTGCTTCTAAAAAGCAGTAGCCAACTCCTCCCAGTTACAAACCTTGGTCCCATCCAGCTGATAGAACCATTCGAGATGAGTCCCTGAAAGACTCTCCTGGAAGAAGTGGATCCACAAGTTCTTGTCCATTGTGTACGGTTGAATCTTCCGCACATAAGATTTGAGGTGTAACTTAGGGCAGGATGCCCCGTCATACTTGGTGAAAGATGGTGCTTTAAACTTGTGTGGAATGATCACACCAGTAGATAAACCCAAGTCTCCGAAATCCAGCCCAGGAACTTGTTGAATTTCCATGGCATTCATCCGGTCTTCCAACTGCTTGTATCTGTCTTCAGCCGGAGGATACTGTTCCTCATTAAAGTCAGTCTCGTTGTCAGAGACTACCGGACTTGGAGCCCTTCCCCCCTGGGGACTGTCTTTGCCTACAGAAGAACCAGCTTCCTCATTCTGCAGAGTGTTACCAAACCTCCGGCCCGTGTTGAAAAGAACAGTTCTCTTCTTCTTCTTCTCCTTCTTCAGGAGCAAAGCCTTCAGCTCTTCTTGGCCTTGAGCCAAACCCATGATCAGCTCCTGAAATTGTGCGTTCTGTGCTTGAAGGGCCTTGATAGACATCTCGGTAGACGATTCAGGGTTCATGATGCTGAAATAAACAGCGAAGAACAATAAGCAACCTGAAAAGAAGAGTACCTGCTATGCAGATGATGAATGGAATGCGTATGATTTATGTTTTAAAAGACAATCGGGAATCAACTTTGTAAACAAAAAGGAACACACTTCATTAGATTCAACTTTGAAATTTAAATTGTTCAACAGGTTGCCCTTAGGCGTTACATAAAATGGAAATACTGAAAATGGAAATAAAACTGTAAAAGAACATCCAAAGCTCATCATTGATCCCAGGGTCTCCTCTTCTCAGTACGGGTGTAGTCATTCAGAGCTCGCTCATTCTCCAACTGCTTTGTCAGCTTCTGGATCTTCAATTCCTGCTCGTTGAACTTTTCCCGATAAGAATCCCGTTCTTCTCGCAGTTGCGACCAAGACCTCTTTAATGTCTCATAATCAGTAGGTATCTGAGGAGGGAGGACAGTTGGAGGAGCCCCATCTTTGTCAGGATACTCAAGAATGACGGGTCTGACAGCTTCGTATGGCATACCTAACTTCTGAGCACGGATGCGAACCCATTTGTAGTAGGCTTCCATAGGTAGAGAAGTCTTTGGCCCCAACTCTTGTGGGTCAGCTTTATGAACTTTGTCCCAAGCCTTGATGAACCTACGACGCAGCTCGTCACTATCCACCTGAAACTCAAAACTGATATGAGGCACCAACATCTCATGAGGCCCTGCTCTTCTGGCCCTTCCAAACTGACGGAGCGCTAGACATGGATTGTAAGAGATTCCTCCTTGAGTACCAATCAAAGGAACATTAGGGTATTCTCCACAACGATCAATAACAGCTATCTCATCCAAACCTCTGAAAGTCCAAATGATGTCCTTATCAGTGAGAGACATTAACCTATGAGCCTAACCTCTTCCTTCTTGGTTCTTCAGCACGAACTTAGGGAGGTGCGAAATAAACCACCTCACCAACAGAGGGATGCAACACCCCAGAGTTCTTCGTCTTCGGGCAGTACGAGCATAGAGTTGTTGCAGGATGTCACCCAAGAGAGTGGGCACAGGGTTCCGAGACATGAAGATCCTTATGGCAGTGACGTTAGTGAAGTTATCAGGATTAGGGAACAAGACTAGACCATAGGTTAAGAGAGCCAGGATGTCTTCATATGCCCTAAAGTCCAAGTCATTCCAGAAACTGTTAGCTTTACCAACCATAAACTTGGCCAAGAAACCCTTAACTCCGCTTCTAGTCACCCAGTTGTCCATTACTTCTTGGTGGGTCAAGAGGAGAGCTGCAGCAATCTCCTCAAGCCCGAGGGTCTTTTCCCAACCAGTGTAGGGAGTCTGATCCAAGATAGGGATGCCAAGTAAATCAGGGAACTCTTCCAGGGTAGGGACCAGCTGGAAGTCTTGAAAGGTGAAGCACTGGTACAGAGGGTCATAGAACTGGGTCAGGACACTCATCAGCTGTTGGTCCCACTTTGCCGTGACTAAACTGAGAAGAGAACCATGCCTCTGGATGAAGGAAGTAGTATTTGGAATTCTACTAACCAACTCTTCAAGCAACTCAGGTGGGTGAACAAAGTTGAACCGGATAGTATTCCTTCGCATAGGCATCATGATGTCCTACAAAACAGAGCAAAGGTGAAACCCTCTTGTCTTTGAAATGGTCAGTCCTTATGCAGGATGCATGTAATGTTATGATGGTATGATGTTATGATAAAGCACACCACAAATATTTACAAGGGCAAACATGATAAGGCACACAAGTCACACAAGACAAGCCCTTAGAGTTTAGGCCAGCATGAGGTCTAGGTATTACCCTCTTTCAGTTTGTTGGTTCATACCTGTCCTATCAAAAGTAACCGGGTTCTTAGAGGTTCCCAATATCATTGACTACCCTCAATCGGTCATAACTCCAGCATCGCAATCTTTTCTTGCAGCCAGAACCATCACGAGAGTTTAGCCTCAATGGGCGTAGCATACTGCTACTGTTCTATTGGCCAAGTCGGGTCATTTAAGGTTCTAAGGTCGGTTGGTGCTTAATGACTCCTCAGAAGACCCATATTCTCCTCGTTGCAACACAAGGGATATCGGTACAGACCAAGGTGCCACACCAACGTAGCCACTGCTTCACCCATGTCGGTCTACGCCGGACAGGTCCCTCACAACTTATGCTACCTAAACAGGGTATCCCCAGATCCGGGTTAGGATCTCTGTAACTCCGATGCAACCCACAATTTAAAGCAAACAAGTCAAAACAATTGAAAACACTGTTATGAACTATCCTAAGGTACACCTCACTTTAAGAATCCCCAACAGAGTCGCCAGTTCTGTGATCGGTGGATCTGGAACTGACTGTTTAACGCTGGTTCGCGAAATGTCGCGGAAGCAAGAGTCGCCACCGTCTTTTATTTTCTCCAACATGGAAACGACAAAAGCACAGAAAAATTCCTTATGAGATTGCTCTCGGTTCGGGAGGTAGATTTATAGAAAGTGAAGGTGTTAGCACCCTTTCTATCCATGGTTATCCATGGGCTCTTAGATACTTGCTCATTTGTGTTTTCAAAATTTTTGTCTGCTTTTCAATTGTGAGTGGGTTTGAAAAAGTTTCGTTTAAAGATTTCAGATCGACTCTTGTATCAGTCCTCAAGAGTGTTTGAAAAATTGTTTTGAAAGCTTTTTGAAAGGTGTCGGTGTGAAAAGGAGTTTTTGATTTGTTTTGAATTAGAGCAAGTATCTACGAGTCATCTACCTACCCTAAGGAATTAGTCTGTGTAAATGTCCTTGAGGTAGTGCCATCCCACCATTGAGGGGTAGGTAGCACCACCGTTGGAGGTGTTCGGGTCAATTCTGGTTTAGGGACAGTGTGGTCACCAGAGCAATAGTAGGACACCTTAGAAGCTACCCCCATGCCATGTTCATGGACATGAGGACTTACTAAAACGTCCTCTACTCGACGACCACGTTTCGAGGGGCAAGGCAACAGCGAGGCGTACCCTAGGAGTGGTGTGTGAATTGTGTGTCATTTTCAGTTATTATTTGTCTTGATCATGCATTGAGCGAGCTACACTTTGATTTTATTTGGGCATACATTCTTTCATGTGATTAACAGTTTAAAGGTGCGGAATTTAAAGTGCGGAAAATGAAAGTCCTACGCTATTACAAGGCGCGGGTCTATACATCGCCAAATTAACAAAGACCCGATTTTGAATAAAAGTGCGGAAAGTAAATGTCCTAATTATCTATTACAAGGCTTTGGGGAAATTACATAAGATTACAAAGAAAGATAGAAGCAAACGCGCGAAAAGGAATTATAATCGAAGGTGCGAGGGCGTTGGACCCTTTAAGGAAATTGAATTGAAATTACAATTTAATTAATGATTAAATAAAGAAAAGAACTTATTTTTTGATGTTTTTATGTTTTTTGTATTTAATGGAAATAAAGAGAATTAATTGGAATTAAAAATTAAATAAAACCCTAATTCTAGTTTGTTTTTAATTATTAAAAAAATGTTTAAGTTTTAACCTAATTTACACTAATTATTTAATTACAAGTTTATTTACAAAATAATTAAGAATTAATAATAATGAAAAAAAGTTATTTATTATGAAAAATAATAAAAGTACTAAAACCCTAATTTCCACATTTTTAGTTTATTTAAGAAAAACATTAAAATTAAACCTAAAATTAAACTAATTTGATTATTAGAATTTTATTTACAAAATTAATAGAAATTAATATTAATAAAACATATTTTTTTTGTTTTATGATTTTCTGGTTTTATTATGAAAAGAAAATTATTTGAAGTAAATTAAATAAAAGTGATCAAAAGAATTAAAAAAAAGATAAAAGAAAAGAAAAGAAATTAAAAGATATACAAACATTGGGGGGTATCTGGCCCATTTGAGAGGTGTTGTGAGCATTTTGGCCCATTAGACAAAGTCATCTTTGACTTTCCTGATCATGTGCTTGTGGTTGACTGAGCGTGCATGATAGTCTCCATGTTATGGCCATTGGATGAAAGCTTCTGGGCGCGTGGCAAGCCAAGGCGCTGGGCGTATGGTGTTCCTTTGGATGAAAGTTGCATAGAAGCATGTTAATAGAAAAAGTATGAAATATATAGGGGGACCTGGGAATCGAACCCAGGTCCCAGTACCTGCAAGCCAAGCGCACTAACCATCTGAGCCAACGTGCATGTTTGTTAGTATAATGGGACATAAACATTATAATAAGAAAATAACAGCCAATGATACAAAGCAATAAAAACGCGTCAGATTCAAATACCCCAGTCCCATGATGACACGGTAACATCGTCTTCTTCTTTCTGCAAAAGTATCAAACAAGTAGCTGGGGTTTTAAACCCCCACTAAATAGCACAGTGAATAATAGCGATTAGCTCATAAGCAAAAAGAAAAAGGGCGCGATGGGTAATTTCAATCCGTTTGGATGTCACGATTCCAATGGTGCTGGTCTTTTGGTCCAATTTTTCCAGATACGTAAACCCCTCTTTTGGAGCTTCAGGAACCCTAAAAAGCTTTAATGGCAACTTTGCATACATGCCATATTAATTCAATTGGATAACACCATCAACTTTAGAATAATCAGGTTAGCATAAATCAAGCATTAAAATGTATGGAAAATGCGTATGAATTCAAATATGATTAAGAAAATTTTCATGAACAGGGCGACTGCGTTCTACCACTTCTTCGAGTATGGAGACTTGGCTTTGATTGGAAAAGATTCCTGGTAGTCTTGGCAAGCCTGTGGAATAGTTTTGAGGCCTTGAATTATGCTCTAGCTATCAAAACAGTTTCAAGGTTTTTTTGAAAAAAATGCAAAGTTGTTCTTGTGGTTTTTGCGCAGCTTCTTTGTTCTTGGCATTAGGGTTTTATTATGCTTATGTATGTGAATGATTTAGGTTAGAAAAACTGGCCCAAAATCCATGTTTTAATGCTTTTCAATATTTGATTTTCAAGCATCTTTTTCAATCTTTTCTTGCCATGGAACTTGCCTATTTTGGAAGATCTTGCCTCTTGATGTGGTACACGAAATCCCTAGGTCATGATGAGTGAATATGCTGCATAAAAAGATATGAAAGGTGGCATTTGCTATTTTTGTCATATTTAATTTTAATTAAGTGAATTAATAATAATAATAATTCAAATAATTAATCAAAAATGATGAGATAACTCCCTTGGATGTCAATGGGTCGTGCATAGCCTTTGGGTGATGATTCATGGAAGAAATTGAGGCCCATTAGCAATTTTGAGGCATTTGAAGCAAAGTTGACTTTTCAAAATTCCCAAAAATTTCCCAACTTCCACAAGGCATATCTTGCTCAATTTTTAAGCTTTGATCATGTTCTTCGACATTTTGGAAAGGTCTTGAAGTCCTCTAAACAAATTGTCTTTGGTCCCATGTCATTTTGATTTACCAATCTCAAGTTATCGTCTTTGACTTAAAGTGCCTTTTGTTGACTTTTGAAAATGACCTATAATGTTGAGATTGATAACTTTTTGTGAGAGCATTTCTTGGACTTGAAGTGTGAAGATGAGTTGTAGTAAATGTCATTCTCTTAAAAATGAGCTTTGGATGGAATTTTTCTGATAAACCATGTGGAAGTTATGCCCTGGTCAATTTGCAGTTGACTTTTCCAATTGTCCAAAAATAGAAACTTTTGCATCTTGAGACTTTTTGAGCCATGCTTTGAGAATCATGATCAAGAATTGATCAAATGATGTTTGTGGCTTCAAAATGAGATGTTGACCAAAAATTTGGACTTTTGACTGTCAAATGACCATTTTGCCCCTACAGTTGACTGTGAAGCAATTAAGGTTTTTTGACTGTGCAATTTTGTGCTGTAAGTCTTGAAACTTGGCATAAGGATGCTTGACAATGTTTATAGGCATGTGGGACTTGATTGGACCCTTGGAAACTTCAATCTCTTTGCCAGAACCAAAACCCTAATTTTTGACTGTTAGGAGGCCATTGGACTGTGCAACCTTTGGGAGATTTTGAAGCATGCTCTTAGCAAATCTTGAAGAAAATGGGAGGGCAAATTTTGGGGTACAACAATGAGTATATATGCTGTAATTATTGTTGATTATGAGATGAGAAGTGGTGATATTATTGATCTGATCTAATATATTAATTATCATGTCCTTTATTATATTGTTAGATATCTCACCCCTTCTGTTTGAATGTTGCCCCTATGTTGGTAACGTGCAGGTAATCGAGAGTGAAGGCTGTATTCCTTCAATAGATCGAGTCGGTGTCATTACTCTGATATGTAACACTCGGGGGGATGAACGCTTGCTGATTTATAGTTGTTGAAATTTAAATTGTTTATTTACTAAATATGAGATGTTTCAAAGTTGCTGTTTTATTAAAAGATGTTATTGAAGAATTCCGCTACGTAGTCGTTGAATATTTTATTAAAGATGCTATATTGATGGTTCATCCGGTGTTTTGAATAAGTGTTATATATCCATGATGAATGCAATGAATTTTTTAGAAGAATTTGTGATGTCCCGATTCATTTGTATGAATGAAATTTTATAACTCTGATTTATTTTGCATAATTTGCTTGGGGTAGAATTGGGGTGTTACACTAACCCTTGGTTTATAGTTACACTTGAATGTTGCATTTTAAGAACTTAAGATAGGTTCATTGTACCTTTCGATTGGCTAAATGCTCAAGCCTTTCGAATCTCAACCTGAGGGCCTAACATACTTACAGTCGAAGGAGTCAACAAGGAGCCTATGGAAAAGAATGCACCTCACACTGACTCCAGACCTCAAATAAAGGAAGTAACCAGAAAGGTAACCTTGCTGACTTCCAACTCCCAATCGAAGGACATAACCTTCCTGACTTCCAACTCCCAGTCGAAGGACAGAACCTCGCTGACTCCAGGTCCAAATCGAAAGAGGTCAAAAGTGCAGAATCGAAGGATGCTTCTGCCTGAATCGAAAGAGCTCATTTTTCTTCTTTTTATTTTTATTTTGTCTTTATATTCTCTTGTTATTTCAATATGGTTGTAATAGTGAAGGATTTATTTTTTTTGCATTTTTTATTGCTTTTATGTAAATGTTAGTAACTAGGATGTATGGCAAGGTAAAAACAACAAGTAGACCACCCCTAATCGAAGATTAAATGCATGCAAATCAAACACACTATTCATACACATGCACCCTTAGGGTAATCCCACTTGTTGCCTTAGAAAAATAGTCATGTCCCTCGAATATGAGCGTTTTAGCAAAGACCCTCTGTTATACCCAAAAATTTGCCCTCTCAATTCTCAAGGCCTTTCTCACAAGGATTCTCAAAGGTTCAAGCTTGAACAAGTGCATTTAGATTTTCCAATACCAAAAGGAAACTGTCAAAAAGGGTAAAAACAGATAAAATTAATATTTTGGCAAATTTGGATAAAAACAAGTGTCCTTTGTTTCAGCTCTTTCGATTGGCTTTTTGGCCTCTTTCGACACAAGCTTGGCTTGCATCCTTCGACTGGGCATGGGCCTCTGACACAGTTTGGTTTGGATTCACAAGGAAAAGAGCCTCTTGTAACCTATTTCATTTACAAGGCAAAAAACCCTCTTGATGGTGTCCTTCGATCCAGGAGGAAAAAGCCTCTTTTTTTTGCCCTCTTTCGATCACACATCCTGCCCTTGCACGTTTTTTTGTTTGGGGGAATGACTTCTCCAGCGTTGCAAGTTTCGATTAAGCCTTCCATCCCAAGAGAATTAATTTGGCCCATTCGAAGGATTGTCTAAGGAAGTCATTCGAACGTCACTTCGATTGAAGAAAGGAGATGGTTACTGAAAGTCTGGTCGAAAGGTGAGGCGAGGGAGTCAAGACAAAAGGATGAGAGGCCAAAGGCATTTGTTGAGTAAGACTCATGCGCTTCCAGGCAGGGGCCTGATTCACTGGACATAAAACGCCAGGACTGCTGCACAGCAGTTCTGAAGCACTGTCCAAATTCCTTGCACTGAAATGGCAATAAAATACTGCCCCTCGAAGGCTACAAATACAGCATACTCTTTTTGTTTGAATTTTTTGTTTTCCCTCCAAAAGCATCAACCTAAGCCATCTATAAATATGAGCCTCCACCACACATGTTTAAGAGACCTTTTTTTTGGCCAGTCGAACGAATCTGCAGAAAATTCTCTAACAGCTCTCAAACACATATCCAGAATCCAAACACTTATCCCCTTGGAATCTGAAACGTCCATACACCTTGTCACCTTTTCGAATCCAGTAGGAAGAACCTCATACTTGTTCTTCTCTGTTGAATCCTGTATCAAGGACGTGACCCCTGGTTTCCCCCTCCGAATCTAGAAGCATTCAAGGGCCACCACTCAAGGCCCCACATCCATTCAACGCCTCCATCAAGGTAAGTCACTCTTACCCTTGAGCTTTTCATTTCATGACATAACATGTAAATAAACTCACTTTCGTTCCAAGCATGTACATACTGCTGATTCCTTTCGTTTCCACCCTGTTAACATGTTTCATTTTGCTTGTTGTTTGCCTGAATTAGCTTTAGTTATTAAACTGTTTACTAGCATGGCCTTAGGCCATGTTGCTATTTAATGTCTCAAACGAAGTAAACAGGAAACAGGAATATGAAACGAAGCCTCAGGCTTCCTCACTGACTCCAGGCCCGGTCGAAGGAGGCAGAAAAGAAGATTACATCTTGCACAGATTCCAGGCCTAATCAAAAGGCACAACATGCTGACCGTGAGGCCTCAGTCGAAAGTCATGCCTTCACCCTTTTCAGGCCAAATCGAAGAGAGCCAGAATGTGCAGAATCGAAGGGTTTTCTGCCCCAATCGAAAAACCTTCATTTTTCTTGTTTTTATTTTATTTTTGCCTTTATATTTTTATGCCTTTCGATATGGTTGTAATAGCGTAGGATTTTATCTTTCTGTATTTTATTTACTTTGTACAAATGCTAGTAATTAGGCGTGTATGACAAGATAAAAATCAACAAGTAGACCACCCCTAATCAAAGATTAAATGCATGAAATCAATACACCATCACACTTGCACCCCTAGGGTAATCCCGCTTGTTGCCTTCCAAAATGGGCCATGCTTGCACGTCGAGTTTCTTTGGCAAAACAATTCAAATGATCATAAGTCCCTCGATGACGCTTTCGAAAGTCGCCTAATAAAAAATGATCATAGTCCATTCAAAAAAAATTGCCAAAGACACTTGGCATCATTGCATTCATGGTCCATACGATAACCCTCGCCTGTCCCATTAAACATCCTAAACGCAAGATTGTCCACCCAATACAATGGTGGAACAAAATTGTCAAAAAAGGGTTAAAACATGAGAAAAAAACCTTTTGAGTATAATAGGGGTAGACAACTCTTAGTTACTTGATCAACTTGCAAAAACACTTGCCCACTTTTCAAACCACAAACACTTTCAAAACAAACTCCCAAAAACATTTGAAACATCTTTTTGAAAAGATACACACCTTCGTATATACTCAAACACGAGTCATTACAACGGTTGCCTAAGACAAGGCATCTTCTTCAAAAATATTTTCAAAACACACACACACACCATTTCAAGCAATCGAAAATCAAGGCAAGTGATCTAAAAACCAAGTAACTAAGAGCCCATGGATAACCATGGATGAAAAGGGTGCTAATACCTTCCCTTTTCATAATCTACCCCCCGGACCCACGAAACATCTCAAAAGGTTTTTTCTGTGCTTTTTAACCTTTCCTTTAGGATAAAATAAAAAGTCGGTGGCAACTCTTGCTCAACCGAAATATTTGCGAAAACAAACGCAAAACCTCAAGTCAGTTCTCCCACCGTATCACAGAACTGGCGACTCTGTTGGGGAGAGTATTTAAAAAGTGGGGTTACCTTAGGGTTTAGATCACCTTTGTTTTCAAGTGCTTGCTTTGTTTGCTTTTATATTTGTGGGCTTTGCATCGGAGTTTCATAGATCCTAACCCGGATCTGGGAAATACCCTTTTAGGTAGCATAAGCTGTGAGGGACCTGTCCGGCGTAGACCGACATGGGTGAAGCAGTGGCTACGTTGGTGTGACACCTTAGTCTGTACCGTTATCCTTTGTGTTGCAACAAGGAGAATATGGGTCTTCTAAGGAGTCATTAAACACCAACCGACCTTAGAACCCTAAATTGACCCAACTTGGCTATAGAACAGTAGCAGTATGCTACACTCATTGAGGCTAAAGTCTCGCGATGGTTCTGGCTGCAAGAAAAGATTGTGATGCTGGAGTTATGACCGATTGAGGGTAGTCAATGATTTGAGATCCTCTAGAACCCGGTTACTTTTGATAGGACAGGTCTTAACCAACAAAACTAAAAGAGGGTAACACCTAAACTTCATGCTGGCCTAAACCCTAAGGGCTGTCTTGTGTGACTTGTGTGCCTTATCATGCTTGCCTTTGTGAATATTTGTGGTGTGCTTTATCATGAACATCATACCATCATACCATTGCATGCATCCTGCATAAGGACTGACCCATTTCAAAGACAAGAGGGTTTCACCTTTGCTCTGTTTTGGAGGACATCATGATGCCCGTGCGTAGGAATACTATCCGGCTCAACTTTGTTCAACCACCTACTTTGCTCAAGGATTTGGTTGGTAGGATTCCAAACACTACTTCCTTCATCAAGAGGCATGGTTCTCTCCTTGGGTTAGTCACTTCATAGTGGGACCAACAACTGATGAGTGTCCTGACCCAGTTTTATGATCCCATGTATCATTGCTTCACCTTTCAAGACTTCCAGCTGGTCCCTACCCTGGAAGAATTCTCTGATTTGCTTCGTATCCCTGTTTTGGAGCAGATTCCATTCACTGGTTGGGAGAAGACTCTTAGGCCTGAAGAGATTGCTGCAGCCCTTCCCTTGACCAAAGAAGAGGTAATGGCTAACTGGGAAACTAGAAGTGGAGTTAAGGGCTTTTTGGTTAAGTTTCTGGTTGGCAAAGCTAATAGTCTCTGGAATGACTTAGACTTCAAGGCGTACGAAGACATTCTGGCTATTTTAATCTATGGTCTAGTATTGTTTCCAAATCCTGATACCTTTATTAATGTCAACTCCATAAGGATCTTCATCTCTCGGAACCCTGTACCCACTCTCTTGGGTGATATCCTGCAACAACTCTATGCTCGTGCTGCCCGAAAACGGGAAACTCTGTGGTGTTGTGCTCCTTTGTTAGTGAGGTGGTTTATTTCGCACCTCCCTAAGTTCATGCTGAAGAATGAAGAAGGAAAGGGCTGGGCTCATAGGTTAATGTCTCTCACTGATAAAGACGTCATTTGGGCTCTCAGAGGTTTGGATGAGGTAGCCATTATTGATCGTTGCGGAGAATATCCTAATGTCCCATTGATCGGTACCCAGGGAGGAATATCTTATAATCCATGTTTAGCTCTCCGTCAGTTTGGAAGAGCCAGAAGAGCAGGGCCTCATGAGATGTTGGTTCCTCACATCAGTTTTGAGTTTCAGGCAGACAGTGACGAGTTGCGTCGTAGATTCATCAAAGCTTGGGACAGAATTCACAAAGCTGACCCACATGAGTTAGGATTGAAGACTTCTCTACCAATGGAACCCTACTGCATATGGGTCCGCATCCGTGCTAAGAAATTAGGTATGTCGTACGAAGCTGTCAGGCCTATCATTCTTGAAGTTCCTGATGAAGATGGGGTTCCTCCAACTATCCTCCCTCCTCAGATACCCACTGATGTTGATACACTAAAGAGATCTTGGGCGCAGCTACAGGAAGAACGCGATTATTATCGGGAAAAGTTCAACGAACAGGAACAAAAGATCCAGAGGCTGACTAAGCAATTGGAGGAGGAGCGGATCCTGAACGACTATATCCGTACTGAGAAGAGGAGGCCATGGGAGCACTGATGGGATTTGGATGTTCCTTTTACAATTTTTACTTCCTTTTCAGTATTTCATTCTTGTAATGCCTAAGGGAAAATTGTTGAACAACTTAAAAGTTTGAATCTAATGAAGTGTGTTTCCTTTTTGTCTACAAAGTTGAATCCCGATTGTCTTTGAAAACATAAATCATAAGCATCTCATTGCATCATATGCATAACAGGTACCCTTCTTCTACATGTTGCTTAATCTTCTTCGCTGTTTATTTCAGCACTCGATCATCATGTCTTCCGAGCCTACTACCGAACAAGCTATCAAGGCCCTCCAGGCCCAGAACGCCCAGTTTCAAGAGCTGATCATGAGCTTAGCCCAGGGTCAACAGGAGTTGAAGACTCTGCTCTTGAAGAAGAAGAAGAAGAAGAGGACTGCGCTGTTCAACACCGGACGCAGGTTTGGGAATACACTACATAATGAGGCTGATCAGGCTACTTCCTCTGCAGAGAAAGACAGTCCCCAAGGGGGAAGGGCTCCTAGTCCTGCAGTCTCCGACAACGAGACGGATTACAATGATGAACAATACCCTCCTGCTGAGACAGGTACAAGCAACTAGAAGACCGTTTAAGTGCCATGGAGATTCAAAATGTGCCGGGGCTGGATTTTGGAGATCTAGGTTTATCTTCTGGGGTGGTGATCCCACACAAGTTCAAGGCGCCTGCCTTTGCGAAGTACGACGGGGCTTCCTGCCCTAAATTGCACCTCAGATCATATGTAAGGAAGATCCAACCTTACACCGCAGACAAGAACCTGTGGATCCATTTCTTCCAGGATAGCCTTTCAGGGGGTCAACTCGAATGGTTCTATCAGCTAGATGGAGCCAATATTCGAAACTGGGAGGACTTGGCTACTGCGTTTTATAAACAGTATCAGTATAATTCTAACCTCGCTCCCACACGTACCCAACTTCAGGGAATGTCACTGGGGACGGGCGAAGGATTCAAGGAGTATGCACAAAAGTGGAGAGACTTGGCTGGCAGGGTGCAGCCACCGCTAACTGATCGTGAACTTGTTGACATGTTCCTTGGGACCCTGTCTGGTCTGTTCTTTAATCATCTGATTGGTAATTCCTCTGCTGGGTTTACAGATTTGATCTTGACTGGTGAGAGGATAGAAGCTGGTATCAAGTCAGGGAAGATACAAAAAGGTGTCGCCGCGAGTACTGAAAAGAAGCCTTTCAAAAAATAAGCTAGTGCTGTTTATGGTCCCAGAAGACAAGTTAAGCCGGAATGCCGCCAAGCTGTCAATGCATTGGTAATTTCAAAGCCTGTTGCTGCTCCTCAGCAGTATAATCAACAAAGGGGTGAGAGACCCAAAAGACAGTACACTCGGCTCAGTATGACCCTGTCTCAGATTTTGCCGCAACTATTGTCAACCAACCTGGTAACTATCAAAGAAGCTCCGAAGGTAGTGAACACAGCTTCTCCGAAGTACAATCCCAACGCCCGTTGCGCTTATCACTCTGATAGCCCCGGGCATACTACAGACGATTGCTGGGCTCTGAGGAATAAGGTTCAAGACCTTATTGACGCTAAAGAAATACAGTTTGAGGCGCCCGAAAGACCCAATGTTATGACTGCTCCCATGCCCCAGCATGGAGTGAATGTTGTGGAAGAAGACCGATATGTAGCCTCTGTGGAAGAGATTGTTACTCCATTATCGACTGTCAAAAGGAATCTGTTGCTAGCCGGTTTATTTCTGGGATGTGGTGAAGATTGCCTTCTATGTGCTGTTTCTCCTTTTGGTTGTCCTTTGCTGAAATCAGGTATCCAAAGCCTGATGGATAGCAAAGAAATCTTGTTCGAGAAGATTGTTGTTCCTGATATCCCCGCCGAAGAAGTTTCTATTGTCACTATTTTCAACAAACCTCCTAAGGCTCCCTCAAAGAAGCCTGTCAAAATCATGTCCACTCAGAAGATTGCTCCCATCATCATCACTGTTGCAGGGCCTCTCCCTTATACATCCGACAAAGTTGTCCCATGGCACTATGGGGCAGATGTTTATGTGCTTGGAGTGAAGCAAGAGTTTGATACAAGTACCGGTGTCAGTAACATCACCGGGCCTGCCAAAATTACTCGCAGTGGTAGGTTGTTTTCGCTAGATATCACACCACCAACTATTCAGAAACCCCTTATCATCACACCTGCAAGTGTGCATGTTTCCCTTCCTAATCAAGTTCCTGTTTCTACCCCTGCTGCCGAGTCATCTGACGCTCGGGGCAAAGGGATTGCTACTGATTTGCCTTCCCTGACGGAAGCACCAAAAACAACCACTGTTGAAGCCTCCCAGCAAGAGATGGAGGAGATCCTCAAGATTATCAAGAAAAGTGATTTCAATGTAGTTGAGCAGTTGGGGCACACCCCATCAAAAATTTCTATGCTATCACTGTTATTGTGTTCAGAGGCCCACGCCAAGGCTCTGATCTCCTTCCTGAAGACGGCCCATGTGCCACAAGAAACATCTGCTGATCAATTTACTGATTGTGTGGCCAACTTGACTGCCGATAATGGTTTGGGCTTCTCTGACGCTGATCTGACCGCCAAAGGAAAGAACCATAATGACGCCCTGCATGTCTCTATTGAATGCAGGGGCACTACTCTTGCCCATGTGTTGGTAGACACCGGTTATTCATTGAACGTATTACCCAAGAAGGCCCTAGACAGGTTGGATTGTGAGGGTTTGGAGCTCAAGCCTAGTAACATTGTTGTCCGAGCCTTTGATGGTTCGAAAAGGATGGTACATGGGGAAGTTGACATTCCGATCAGGGTTAGCTCTCAAGTCTTTGATTCTACTTTCTATGTGATGGATATCCGACCATCCTATTCTTGTTTGATGGGTCGTCCATGGATCCACAAGGCTGGAGCTGTGACCTCCACACTACATCAGAAGCTTAAGTACCCTGTCAGAGGGAAGATTGATACAGTTCAGGGGGAGGAAGAGTATATGGTCAGCCACCTCAACTCGTTCCGGTACATAGAAATGGATGGGGAATTCATTGAGACCCCCTTTCAACACTTTGAAGAGGTGTCTCAGACGCTGGCATCAGCAGAGACTGTGACTAAAGAAGACTCTCCTTTGAAGATGGCTTCCTTAAAGGATGCCCGGACTGTGATTGAGAAGGGTGAGTGTGCAAACTGGGGCCGACTTCCTGACTTCACTCCAAAGACTGACAAGTTTGGTTTGGGCTTCACTGCAGAAGCTCGGAGGGCTGTTCGTAAGGCAAGAATTGGAAAACCTCCTGTGTTCATCACCAACCCGGGAGTGAATGCTATTGAAGACGATGTGGAGGAATCTGAATTCGACTGTTGGATCTACCCAACAACCAACGGTGGACCAAGCAACTGGACTGCCAAAGAATTCACACCTATTACTTTTGTCACTCAGTAATGAACTCTTTTGTTTTGAATTTGTAACATACAATATTTTGAAACTTTTATGGCTCGGTGTCTTACCCGGGGCACCGTGGCTTCATTTGTGAGGGCTTTTGTGTGTCATTTTCATATATCATCAATAAAAACATTGGACGTTTGTTGCATCTTGCGCTCCTTTTCTTTCTTTATTATATATTGCAAAAACAGCTATATTTACACACACTCACTTATACAGGTTCCAATCCACTCTGGATCTCACTGGTAACGACTTTGCTACTGCCAGTTATGACTTTGAAAATCCGATCAACTTAGCCGAAGATGAAGGTGAAGATGATTGCGAAGTGCCTGGCGAGCTCGCAAGACTGTTACTCTAGGAAGAGAGGGCCATTCAGCCACATGAAGAGCCAGTGGAAACGGTAAATCTGGGTACTGAGACGGACAGAAAGGAAGTTAAGATTGGTGCCAATCTAGAGCTCAGTGTGAAACAACGGTTAATTCAGATGCTGCATGACTATGTGGAAATCTTTGCTTGGTCTTACGAAGACATGCCTGGGTTGGATACCGACATTGTGGTTCATCACCTGCCTACCAAGGAAGATTGCCCTCCGGTAAAACAGAAGGTCTGTCGTATGCGTCCAGAAATGTCCGAGAAAATCAAAGCTAAGGTTATGAAACAATTTGATGCCGGGTTTCTAGCAGTGACTTCCTACCCTCAGTGGGTTGCTAATGTGGTTCCAGTGCCAAAGAAAGATGGTAAGGTCAGAATGTGTGTTGATTACAGGGATTTGAACAGGGCCAACCCTAAGGATGATTTCCCTCTGCCTCATATCGACGTTCTGGTTGACAACACTGCTCAGCATAAAGTATTCTCCTTCATGGACGGCTTCTCCGGTTATAATCAGATCAAGATGGCTCCTGAAGACATGGAGAAGACCACTTTTGTTACTCAGTGGGGCACCTTTTGCTACAAGGTCATGCCTTTTGGGTTGAAAAATGCTGGGGCAACTTACCAACATACCATGGTTGCTTTATTTCATGATATGATCCATCACGAGATAGAAGTATACGTCGACGATATGATTGCAAGGTCCCAAACTGAGGAGGAACACCTTGACCATCTACGGAAGTTGTTTGACCGTTTGAAATTGTACAAGCTGAGGTTGAACCCGAACAAGTGCACCTTCGGGGTAAGATCTGGAAGATTGCTAGGCTTCATCATAAGCGACAAAGGCATTCAAGTGGACCCTGCCAAAGTGAAAGCCATACAAGAGATTCCAACTCCTAAGACAGAGAAAGAAGTCAGAGGCTTTCTTGGACGATTGAACTACATTGCCCGATTCATCTCACATCTAACCGCTACATGTGAACCAATCTTCAAGCTGCTGAAGAAGGATCAAGCAGTACGTTGGAACGATGAATGTCAGGCCGCTTTCAAAAAGATCAAATAGTATCTCCAAGAACCACCCATTCTTATGCCGCCGGTTGAAGGGAGACCTCTAATCCTATACTTGACAGTACTTGACAAATCAATGGGGTGTGTGCTGGGGCAGCATGACGAGTCTGGCCGAAAAGAACACGCCATTTTTTACCTTAGCAAAAAGTTTACCGACTGTGAGACCCGGTACTCACTGCTCGAGAAAACTTGTTGCGCTCTGGTATGGGCTGCTCGCCGGCTGAGACCGTATATGTTGACTCACACTACTCTGTTGATTTCAAAAATGGTCCAATCAAGTACATATTCGAAAAGCCTGCTCTGTCTGAAAGAATAGCAAGATGGCAAATGATCTTGACGGAATACGACATCCAGTACACGACTCAGAAAGAAATCAAGGGAAGTGTATTGGCAGACCATTTGGTGCACCAGGCAGTGGACGACTACCAGTCAATGAACTTTGAATTTCCAGACGAGGATATCATGGTAGTAACTGATTGTGAAGTACCTGGACCGGATGAAGGACCCAAGGAAGGATCTCGATGGTCTATGCACTTTGATGGAGCTTCGAATGCTTTGGGTAATGGTGTCGGCGCCGTGATCATATCCCCTAAAGGAACTCATACTCCACTCACCGCCCGACTATGTTTCAACTGCACCAACAACATGGCGGAGTATGAAGCATGTATCATGGGTCTTCAAGCTGCAATTGACTTAAGGATCAAATTTTTGAGTGTCTTCGGAGATTCCGCTCTCGTGATCAATCAGATCAAAGGCGAGTGGGATACGAAACACCCAAATCTCATTCCTTACAAAGAGTATGTGTTGACGTTGCTCCCCCACTTCGAGGAGATAACTTTTGAACACTTCCCAAGAGAGGAGAATCAGTTGGCGGACGCGTTAGCTACGATGTCTTCTATGTTCAAAGTCAAATGGGACAACGAAGCTCCCCGGATCATCATTTGGAAATTGGATGAACCTGCACATTGCTGCGACCTTGAGACTGAAGAGGTAACAGAAAAACCGTGGTATCATGAAGTAAAGAGGTACCTTGAAACTCAAGAATACCTCGAAGGCGCATCTGTTAATGACAAGAAGTTTCTGAGAAGGCTTGCGGCAAAGTTCTTCTTCAGCAACGACACTCTCTACAAGCGAAACCATGATTCAACCTTACTGTGTTGTGTGGATAAGACTGAAGCAGAAAGGATCATGGCAGAGCTACACGAAGGTACCTTCGGAACACATTCCAGTGGACATATCATGGTGTTGTACCCCAAAATTTTCCCTCCCATAATCTTCAAAATTATGACAAGCAAATGGTTCAAAGTCTACTCAAGGGCTACACAGTCAACCATCCTCCTAAGCCAGTCAAACTAGGGTTTTGGTTCTTGCAAGGAAGTTGAGTTTTTCAAGGTCTCAATCAAGTCTCCCATGCTCATAAACATTGTCAAGAACCTACATGTCAAGTTTCAAGGCTCACAAGGTCAAGTTGCACAGTCAAAAACCCTAATTGCTCAACAGTCAACTGTAGGGGCAAAATGGTCATTTGGCAGTCAAAAGTCAAAATTTTTTGGTCAACATCTTATTTTGAAGCCACAAACATCATTTGATCAATGCTTGATCATGATTCTCAAAGTTTGGCTCAAAAAGTCTCAAGATGCAAAAGTTTCTATTTTTGGACAACTGAAAAGTCAACTGTAACTTGACCAAGGCATAACTTTTTCATGGTTTATCAGAAAAATCCCATCCAATGCTCATCTTGAAGGGGAAGACATTTCCTACAACTCATCTTCACATTCCAAGTCCAAGAAATGCTCTCACAAAAAGTTATCAATTTCAACATTATAGGTCATTTTCAAAAGTCAACAAAAAGGGACTTTAAGGCAAAGACCATAACTTGAGATTGGTAAATCAAAAGGACATGGGACCAAAGACATTGGTTAGAGGACTTCAAGACCTTTCCACAATGTCCAAGAACATGATCAAAGCTTAAAAATTGAGCAAGATATGCATTGGAGAAGTTGGGAAATTTTTGTGAAATGGCCAAAATCATTTATCCTTGAAACATCATTTTTTGACAAAAGGGGCCCACTTTTTCTACTTGAATCAGCTTGGCCATGCTTCCCACGTGTCCCACCTTTTATTTCAATATTTAAAATTAATTTTTCCATTTTTATTAGATTTTTTTGGATTTAATTCATTTTAAATCCTTTAAAATCAAATAAAAAATCAAAAAGGTTAATTAAAGAGGATATTTGGTTTTGATTAGCTTTGAATCACCATCAAACATATTCCAAATTCGTGCAAAAGGCCAAATGGAGCAAGAATTCAAAATTGGCTCAAAAATGGAAAGTTTGTTAATGGAGTTATTTCAAAATCTTAAAGCATGAATGCATGGTATTATGGGCCTTAATGCTGATTGGAATCACTTACATAACCTAGATACAAACTATCACAAAGCAATGGGGACGAGGGAGAGAGGCAGCAGAGAGAGAATTCTTTTTTTCAAAACTCCAAAGAATTGCACCAAGATCGAATTCAAGGGCTCAACCATCCACAAGACTTTCCACCCATCCTATCGTGATCTACAGGTAAAATAAGGTATAAACACACCCTTTTCATATAACCATGCAGACTGAAACTGTAGATACATGAACATTCACTTTGCAGAATTTCCATGGATCGTATTTTCACTTATGGCTTAATTTAATCCCTACTGACCATACCTTTGAGTTCCAGTGGATGTTCAGAACAGGTTTGGACCATCGCTTGGGGTCTTTAATGGCCAAAGTATAGAACACCATGGCTAGGGTTCAGATTATGTGGAGTTTCGTTTTGATGGGAATAGGCAACATTAAACCATGAAAACATCACCATGAGGATCGCCATGCCCTAATCATTTGATCTGGCTATTTTGTTTGCTTCAATTTCATTGTTTTCGTAGGTTTTCAGAATCGCCCTCGCCGGAGAAGACGACCGGAGCACTGCTCCGGCGTCATTGACTTCGCTTGACTCGGTTTGACGCAGGCGTGGCTTTTTCCTGTGTTTTGATTGGCCATTCAGGTTGCTGATTCAATTACTTAAAGCTGACTGGGCTTAGTGGATTCCATGTGCTTCCAGCTTCAATCCATACCATGCGCTTGTGAGATCCAGCCGTCAGATTGCCCCCTGATCCAAATCCAACGTCTCATGTACATCCCTCCATCGTGGGCGTTAGTCAAAGCAGGCATATGGAATTGGAGAAAGTCAAAGGAGGCCTTCAGCGTTTGGGCTCAGCTTTGCCATCCACACCCCCCTTTTGCTACAAAAAACCAGGCCCATTTCCTTTTTCCCTTGAATTTTTTCTTTTCTATTTTATTTTAATTTATTTAATTTGCTTTTATTAACAAAAATTAATTTTCTTTTTATTTCAAAAATCACAAAATATTCTTACCCAAATAAATTTCAGACTTTTCTTTTTTTCTAAATTTAATTAATTAATTAAGTTTTTTTTTTAATTCTAGGAAACTCTAAATTATTTTTTGTAATATTAAAATTGATTAGACTTAATTAGGTTCTAAATACTAATTTAATTAGTTTTACTTCTTAAAATAATAAAAAAATCAAAAACATGCCATAATTTATTTTAATTATTTAATTTATTAACTTAATTTAGTTCTTTAATTTAGGCTTAATTTCCTTCTTAATTTTAAAACTCAAAAATACAAAAAAAATAATTATTATGTCATTAAATTAATTCAATTTAATATAAAAACCCAAAAAAAAATCAGAAATCATAAAAAAAATTAAAAAATGTTTTATTTAATTTAATCCATTAATAGTTTCATTTTTGTAAATAAATTTCATAATGAATTTAGTTTTAATTTTAGGTTTTAACTTTAATGCATTTTTTTTAATAAATTAAAAACAATTTAGAACTAGAGTTATTTAACTTTTAATTCCAATTTAATTTTCTTTAATTTCATAAATCCAAAAACATCCAAAAAATAAGTTCTTTTCTTTATTTAGTTATTAGTTAATTTCTTAATTTCAACATTTATTTCTTTAAAGGGTCCGACGCCCTCGCATTCGATTATAATTTCTTTTCGCGCATTTATTTTATTTCTTTTATGAATGTAATGTATTTGCCCCAAAGCCCTGTAATAGTTAATTAGGCATTTACTTTCTGCATTTTATTTTAAATCGGGTCTTGGTTTAATTTGGCGATGTAGACCCGCGCCTTTGTAATAGCGTAGGACCTTTATTTTTCCGCACTTTAAATTCCGCACCTTTTAACTGTTAACTATCACATGAAAGAATGTATGCCCAAATAAAATCAAGCGTAGCTCACCAAATGCATGACAAGACAAATAATAACTGAAAATGACACACAATTCACACACCACTCTTAGGGTACGCCTCACTGTTGCCTTGCCCCTCGAAACGTGGTCGTCGAGTACAGGACGTCTTAGTAAGTCCTTATGTCCATGAACATGGCATGAGGGTAGCTTCTAAGGTATCCTATTGTTGCTTTGGTGATCACACTGTTGCCTTGCCCCTCGGAACGTGGTCGTCGAGTATAGGATGTCTTAGTGAGTCCTTATGTTCCATTGATCTAGTTGCCTCGAATAAGTTGCCTCGGAATGGTTGCCTCGAAATAAAAAGATCAATGGCATAAGGGTAGCTTCTAAGGTATCTTACTATTTCCTGGTGACCACACTGTCCCTAACCCTCGAATTGACCCGAACACCTCCGACGGTGGTGCTACCTATCTCTCAATGGTAGGATGGCATTACCTGAAGGACATTTACACAGCATAATTCCTTAGGGTAGGTAGATGACTCGTAGATACTTGCTCTAATTCAAAACAAATCAAAAAACTTCTTTTCACACCGACACTTTGCAAAAAGCTTTCAAAAACAATTTTTCAAACACTATTGAGGACTGATACAAGAGTCAATCTGAAACTTTCAAAGAAACTTTTTTTCAAACCCACTCACCTTGAAAAGCAAACAAACATTTTGAAAACACAATGAGCAAGTATCTAAGAGCCCATGGATAACCGTGGATAGAAAGGGTGCTAACACCTTCCCTTTCTATAAATCTACCTCCCGAACCGAGAACTAATCTCAATAAGGAATTTTTCTGTGCTTTTGTCCTTTCCATATTGGAGAAAATAAAAGACGGTGGTGACTCTTGCTTCCGCGACATTTCACGAAACCAGTGTTAAACAGTCAGTTCCAGATCCACCGATCACAGAACTGGCGACTCTGCTGGGGAAAGACTCTTATAAAGTGAGGTGTACCTTAGGATAGTTCATAACTGTGTTTTCAATTGCTTTGACTTGTTTGCTTTAAATTGTGGGTACTGTCTTGGGAGTTCTATAGATCCTAACCCGGATCTGGGGATACCTTCTTAGAAAGTAGCAACAAGGATGTGAGGGAACTGTGCGGGGTATATCGACATGGTTGAAATAGTCTGCTACGTTGATGTGGCACTTTGGTGTGTACTGGTAACCCTTGAGTTCAGTCAAGGAGAGTACGGGGCCTCCATGTGGTGTCGTGAAGCATCAACTAACCTTAGGAACCTTAATTGAACCATCTTGGCCTCTTTAGGGTAGTGAGATAACTGACTTTGGTGCAGTCCGAGGTTGGTTGATACTCGATACTACACTCAATTGAGGGTTGCTTTCCTGGGATATTTCGGTCACCAGTTCAGTGGCTAAATTGAAACGATGAACAATGAAAGCAATCCAGTGATATTGGGACCCTTAGAACCCGGTTACTTCTAATAGGACAGGTTGAGCCCACCAACTTCAAGAGGGTAATACCCAGACCCCATGTTGGCCTAAACTCTAAGGGTTTGCCTTGTGTGACTTGTGTGCCTTATCATGTTTGCCTTTGTAAATATTTGTGGTGTGTTTAATCATAGCATCATGACATCATACAACATCATATGCATTGGCTAACCATTTCAGGGGTTCGAACCTTCATCTTTGTTCTTGTTTTGTAGGACATGGAAACTGTTCGCAGAAAGACAATTCAGATCAGCCTTGTAAGGATCCCCCCTCAGCTTAAGGAGCTTATATCCAGGATTCCCGAGAGCTCTTCATTTAGTGAGAGACATGGAAGACTCATCAGCTTGGTCAACACCAATATTGAGGAAGACATAAAGGTCCTGTTCCAGTTCTTTGACCCTCTACATCACTGTTTCACTTTCCTGGATTACCAACTGGTATCTACATTGGAAGAGTTCTCCCGGCTTCTGAAGATCCCTATCCTTGATCAACTACCCTACAACGGTACGGAAAAGGAACCCAAACTTGAAGAGATTGCTAAGGCCTTACACCTACAATCATCTGACCTCAAGGGACATTGGGAAGCTAGAAGTGGTATCAAAGGGTTCTTAGCCAGGTTTCTGTTTGAAAAGGCCCAAGAATGTTGGAACTCCCTTGACCTACAAGCTTTTGAAGAAGTTGTGGCCCTCCTTGTCTATGGTTTGGTGTTGTTCCCTAACCCATATCAGCTTATAGATATCAGTGATGTCCAGATCTTCATGTCCAGAAATCCTATACCTACGTTGCTGGGGGACATCCTTCACTCATGTTACACTCGAACCATGAGAAAAAGAGGTGTCCTTATGTGTTGTACTCCTCTCCTGGGAAGGTGGTTTATTTCGCACCTTCCACAATCGGTTTTGAAGAACGAGTGGGGTTTGAGATGGTCACAACGACTGATGACTCTTACACATGCTGATATACATTGGTGCTCTCGGTCCAAAGAGGATGTCACTATCATTGATCGTTGCGGGGAGTACCCTAACGTTCCTTTACTTGGAATCAGAGGAGGTATCACTTACAACCCGTTCCTGGCTTGGAGACAGTTTGGTTATGCTCGGAGGGATGGCCCTCATGACATGTTAATCCCTGACATAGTTTTTGACTTCGACAACGATGCACAAGGACTTCGCCAGAGATTTATCAGAGCTTGGAGGATGCCCAGTAAGATAGACAGCAAGACATTGGGGAACAGGAACTCCATCCCGTTGGAACCTTATCTCAAGTGGGTACGCGCCCGCTCTCAGAAGTTAGAAATGCCTTATCCTCATGTTCTCCCTGTGATCAAAGAGCCAGTATTGGAAGGAGAGGTGTCATATGCTATTCAACATCCTGACATGCCCACATCCTGGGAATAGATGCAGAAGAGCTGGATCCAGCTTAAGGAAGAACGGAATTCTCTTGAGACTAGTCTACATGCTAGTGAAAAGAAGGTCCTGGAGCTCACCCACCTATTGCACGAGGAGAGGAATCTCAACACCTACATTGCTCCAAAGAGGATGCGTAGTGTCTTTTGGGATTGATTTGCTTTGTAATATGTGCCCATGAGGCTTTGATGTACTGAACAATTATTTCCTTAATAATAACGTGTGTTCCTTTTTTGGCTACAACAAATTTGAACTTTCGAACCCTTGAATGCATTGCATAAACACATATCATTCATCATATGCATAGCAGGTACTCTTCTTTTCAGGTTGCTTACTGTTCTTCGCTGTTTATTTCAGCATCATGAACCCTGAATCATCTACCGAGTTGTCTATCAAGGCCCTTCAGGCGCAGAACGCACAATTTCAAGAGCTGATCATGGGTTTGGCTCAAGGTCAACAAGAGCTGAAGGCTATGCTCCTGAAGAAGAATAAGAAGAAGAAGAGGACTGTGCAATTCAACACTGGGCGCAGGCTCGGGAACACCCTGCAAAATGAAGCTGAGAGGACTACTCCATCTGTGGGGGAAGGTAGTCACCATGAAAGGGAGGTCCCTAGTCCTGTGGTCTCTGATACTGAGACAGACTTCAACGACGAACAGTACCCTCCTGCTGAGGACCGGTACAAGCAGCTGGAGGACAGGTTAAATGCTATGGAAATTCAGCGTGTGCCTGGACTGGATTTCGGAGACTTGGGGTTATCTACTGGGGTGGTGATTCCACACAAGTTCAAGGCGCCTGCCTTTGTGAAATATGACGAGGCCTCCTGTCCCAAGATGCACCTCCGTTCTTATGTAAGGAAGATCCAGCCTTACACAGCAGACAGGAACTTATGGATCCACTTCTTCCAGGAGAGTCTTTCAGGGACTCACCTCGAATGGTTCTATCAGCTGGACGGAACTAACATTCGAAACTGGGAGGATCTGGCCACTGCTTTTTACAAGCAGTATCAATATAATTCCGACCTCGCTCCTACGCGTACCCAACTCCAGAGTATGTCGCTAGGATCGGGTGAAGGTTTTAAGGAGTACGCACATAAATGGAGAGATCTGGCTGGCAGGGTGCAGCCACCATTGACAGACCGGGAGCTGGTGGATATGTTCTTGGGGACCTTATCTGGTCCATTTTTCAATCATCTCATTGGTAATTCCTCTGCTGGGTTTACTGATCTGATCCTGACTGGTGAGAGGATCGAGGCTGGTATAAAATCGGGAAAGATACAGAAGGGTACCTCCTCCAATGCTGAAAAGAAGCCCTTCAAGAAGGAGGCAAGTGCTGTGTATGGTCCAAGAAGGCAAGACAAACCTGAACGCCGCCAAGCTGTCAACGCAGTGGTTATTTCTAAGCCTGCTACTGCTCCACAACAGTACAACCAACCCAGAGCTGAGAGGCCCAAACGACAGTATACTCGACTCAGCATGAATCTCTCTCAGATCCTGCCACAACTGCTGTCAACTAGCCTGGTAACTGTCAGAGAGGCTCCGAAGGTTGTGAATATTACATCCCTCAAGTTTAATCCAAATTCCCGCTGTGCTTATCACTCTGATAGTCCGGGGCATTCTACTGATGACTGCTGGGCCCTGAGGAATAAGGTTCAGGACCTTATTGATGCCAAGGAGATACAGTTTGAGGCGCCCGAGAGGCCAAATGTTGTTACCGCTCCCATGCCCCAGCATGGAGTGAATGCTGCTGAGGAGGATTTGTATGTAGCTTCTGTGGATGATGTTGCTACTCCGCTGCTGACCGTCAAGAGGAACCTGTTGCTAGCCGGTTTATTTCCGGGATGTAGTAAAGGTTGCCCTCTATGTGTTGATTCCCCTGCTGGTTGTTCTTTGCTGAAATCAGGCGTTCAAAACCTGATGGATAGTAAAGAGATTTTGTTCAAAAAGACTGTTGTTCCTGCTGCCCCTGTTGAAGAAGTTTCAATTGTTACCATTTTCAACAACCCTTCCAAGGCTCCTTCAAAGAAGCCTGTCCAAATTTTGCCTGTTCACAAGATTGCTCCCATCACCATTACTGTTCCGGGGCCCATCCCCTACAAGTCTGATAAGGTTGTCCCATGGAACTATGGGGCAGATGTTTATGTTCTGGGAGTGAAGCAAGAGTTCAATACTGATACTGGTGTCACCAACATCACTGGGCCTACTAAGGTCACTCGTAGTGGAAGACTGTTCTCACCAGACATTGCTCCTCCGGTAATTTAGAGGCCTTTGATCATCACACCTGCCAGTGTGCCTGTTTCCCCCCCTTACCAAGTTTCCACCCCTGTTGCCGAGTCATCTGATGCTCGGGGTAAGGGGATTGCTGCTGATGTGCCTACCCGGACGGAGGCACCAAAGACCATTGTTGAGGCTTCCAAGCAGGAGATGGAAGAAATCCTCAAGATTATAAAGAAAAGTGATTTCAACGTTGTCGAACAGCTGGGGCACACCCCCTCCAAAATCTCCATGCTATCACTGCTGCTGTGTTCAGAGGCCCGTGCCAAGGCCCTGATTGCTTTCTTGAAGACGACTCACGTACCCCAAGAAACGTCTGCTGATCAATTCACCGACTATGTGGCCAACCTAACTGCCGACAATGGTCTGGGTTTCTCTGATGCTGATCTGACGGCCAAGGGGAAGAACCATAATGATGCCCTGCATGTCTCCATTGAATGCAGGGGCACTACTCTTGCTCACGTGCTGGTTGACACTGGTTCTTCGCTAAACGTGCTATCCAAGAAGGCTCTGGACAGGCTAGACTGTGAGGGTCTAGAGCTCAAACCAAGTAACATTATTGTCCGGGCCTTTGACGGGTCCAAAAGAATGGTACATGGTGAGGTTGACATCCCAATCAGGGTTGGGTCACAGGTCTTTGATTCAAAATTCTATGTGATGGACATCCGTCCATCCTATTCTTGTTTGCTGGGTCGCCCGTGGATCCACAAGGCTGGAGCTATGACCTCCACGTTGCATCAGAAGCTCAAGTACCCGATCAGGGGGAAGATTGTAACAGTGCAAGCGGAAGAGGAATACATGGTCAGCCACCTCAACTCCTTCAGGTACGTGGAAATGGATGGGGAGTTCATTGAGACCCCCTTTCAACATTTTGAAGAGGTGCCACAAACATTGGCAGCAACAGAAGCAGTGGTTGAAGAGGTTTCTCCTTTGAAGATGGCCTCCTTAAAGGACGCCCGGGCTGTGATTGAAAAAGGTGAATGTGCAAACTGGGGCAAACTCCCTGATTTTACTCCTAAGACTAACAAATTTGGGCTGGGTTTCACTGCAGAGGCTCAGAAAGCTGTGCACAAAGCGAGGATTGGAAGACCTCCTGTGCTCATCACCAATCCAGGAGTAAATGCTGTTGGGGATGAAGACGAAGTGGAAGAATCCGAGTTTGACAGCTGGATCTACCCAACAACCAACGGTGGACCTAGCAACTGGACCGCAAAAGACTTTACACCCATAACTTTTGTCACCCAGTAATGAACTTCTTTGTTTTGGATTTGTAATAAACAATAATTTGAAACTTTATGGCCCGATGTCTTACCCGGGGCACCGTGGTTCTATTTGTGAGGGCTTTTGTTTGTCACTTTCATATATCATGAATAAAAGCATTGGACGTTTTTCACATTTCAAATATTGCGCTCCCTTTTCTTTCTTTTCTTTCCTTATATATATTGCAAAACAGCTGTATTTACACACACTCACTCATACAGGTTTCAATCCACTCTGGATCTCACTGGTAATGACTCTGCTACTGCCAGTTATGACTTCGAAAATCCGATCAACTTAGCCGAAGACGATGATGAAGATGATTGCGAAGTGCCTGGCGAGCTTGCAAGACTGTTACTCCAGGAAGAGAGGGCAATTCAACCACATGAAGAGCCAGTGGAAACAGTAAATCTGGGTACTGAGACGGACAGGAAGGAAGTTAAGATTGGTGCCAACCTAGAGCTCAGCGTGAAGCAACGATTGACTCAGATGCTACATGATTATGTGGAGATCTTCGCCTGGTCTTACGAAGACATGCCTGGGTTAGATACTGAAATTGTGGTCCATCACTTGCCTACCAAGGAAGACTGCCCTCCAGTTAAGCAAAAGGTCCGCCAAATGCGTCCAGAGATGTCTGAGAAGATCAAAGCTGAGGTTATGAAGCAGTTTGATGCCGGATTTCTTGCAGTGACTTCTTACCCTCAGTGGGTTGCCAACGTGGTGCCGGTGCCGAAGAAAGATGGTAAGGTCAGAATGTGTGTTGACTACAGGGATCTGAACAGGGCCAGCCCCAAGGATGACTTCCCCCTACCTCACATTGACGTTCTGGTTGACAATACTGCTCAGCATAAGGTGTTTTCCTTCATGGATGGTTTTTCAGGGTATAATCAGATCAAGATGGCTCCTGAAGACATGGAGAAGACTACCTTTGTTACTCAGTGGGGCACCTTCTGCTACAAGGTCATGCCTTTTGGACTGAAAAATGCTGGGGCAACCTACCAGCGTGCCATGGTTGCTTTATTTCATGACATGATCCATCATGAGATTGAAGTGTATGTTGACGACATGATTGCAAGGTCCCAAACTGAGGAGGAACACCTTGATCATCTGCAGAAACTGTTTGACCGTCTGAAACTGTACAAGCTGAGGTTGAACCCGAACAAGTGCACCTTCGGGGTTAGATCTGGAAAGCTGCTAGGCTTCGTCGTAAGTGATAAGGGTATTCAAGTGGACCCTTCCAAGGTTAAATCTATTCAAGAGATGTCAGTTCCCAAGACAGAGAAAGAGGTCAGAGGCTTTCTAGGACGTCTGAATTACATTGCTCGGTTCATCTCGCACCTAACCGCTACCTGTGAGCCAATCTTCAAGCTGCTGAAGAAGGATCAGGTAGTACGTTGGAATGATGAATGTCAGGCTGCTTTTGACAGAATCAAAGAGTATCTCCAAGAACCACCCATCCTTATGCCACCGGTTGAAGGGAAACCTCTGATATTATACTTGACAGTACTTGACAACTCAATGGGGTGTGTGCTGGGGCAGCATGACGAGTCTGGGCGAAAAGATCATGCCATTTATTACCTTAGCAAAAAGTTTACCGACTGTGAGACCCGATACTCACTGCTTGAGAAAACTTGCTGCGCTTTGGTATGGGCTGCTCGCCGGCTGAGACAGTATATGCTGACTCACACTACCTTGTTGATTTCAAAAATGGATCCAATAAAGTACATATTTGAAAAGCCGGCTCTGTCTGGGAGAATAGCAAGATGGCAAATGATCTTGACGGAATACGACATCCAGTACACGACTCAGAAAGCCATCAAGGGAAGTGTATTGGCAGACCACTTGGCACACCAGGCAGTAGACGACTATTAGTCAATGAACTTTGAGTTTCCGGACGAGAGCATCATGATTGTGACTGATTGTGAAGTACCTGGACCGGATGAAGGACCTGAGGAAGGATCCCGATGGTCTATGCACTTTGACGGAGCCTCCAACGCTTTGGGTAACGGTATCGGCGCTGTGATCATATCCCCTCAAGGCACTCATACTCCAATCACTGCCCGGCTATGTTTCAACTGCACCAACAACATGGCGGAGTATGAGGCATGCATCATGGGTCTCCGAGCTGCGATCGACTTAAGGATCAAGTTTCTAAGTGTCTTCGGTTATTCCGCTCTCGTGATCAATCAGATCAAAGGGGAGTGGGATACGAAACATCCGAATCTTATTCCTTACAAAGAATGTGTGTTGACCTTGATCCCCCACTTCACAGAGATAACTTTTGAACATTTCCCAAGAGAAGAGAACCAGTTGGCGGACGCGTTAGCTACGATGTCTTCTATGTTCAAGGTCAAATGGGACAATGAGGCTCCCCGGGTCATCATCTGGAAACTGGACGAACCGGCATACTGTTGTGATCTTGAGACTGAGTTGGTGACTAAGAAACCTTGGTACCATGAGGTGAAAAGATATTTGGAAGCTCAGGAATACCCTGAAGGTGCATCTGTCAATGATAAAAAGTTTCTGAGAAGGTTCGCAGCAAAGTTCTTCCTTAGCAACGGCATCCTGTACAAGCGAAACCATGATTCGACCTTACTACGCTGTGTGGATAAGACTGAAGCAGAAAGGATCATGGCGGAGCTGCATGAAGGTACCTTCGGAACGCATTCCAGTGGACACACTATGGCAAAGAAGATCCTTCGGGCAGGGTATTTCTGGTCCACAATGGAAGCCGACTGTTACCAACATTCTCGGACATGCCATAAGTGCCAGATATATGCAGACAAGGTGCATGTTCCTCCAGTCCCTCTGAATGTCCTGACTGTACCTTGGCCTTTCGCCATGTGGGGCATAGATATGATCGACGAGATCAGACCTACGGCATCTAACGGGCATCGCTTCATCCTTGTAGCGATTGATTACTTTACGAAGTGGGTTGAAGCAGCTTCTTACGCCATTGTAACCAAGAACGTTGTGGCACGGTTCATTCGGCATAATCTGGTCTGTCGATACGGCGTCCTAGAAAGGATCATTACGGACAATGGTACCAATCTTAATAACAAGATGATCATTGAGCTTTGCGAGCAATTTAAGATACAGCACCATAACTCTTCTCCTTACCGGCCAAAGATGAATGGGGCTGTAGAAGCAGCAAATAAGAATATCAAGAAAATCGTGCAGAAGATGACAGTGACTTATAAAGATTGGCACGAAATGTTACCGTTTGCTCTACATGGGTACCGTACCTCAGCTAGGACGTCAACCGGGGCAACTCCCTTCTCCTTGGTCTACGGTATGGAGGCAGTCTTACCGATCGAAGTGCAAATACCCTCTCTCCGGATAATGAAGGATGCAGATCTGAGTGAAGATGATTGGATCCAGACACGACTTGATCAATTAAACCTGATTGACGAAAAGAGACTTACTGCTATTTGTCATGGTCAGACGTACCAAAAACGGATGATCAGGGCATTTAACAAAAAGGTTAGACCACAAGAGTATCAAGTTAGGGATCTGGTAATCAAGTGTATCATCCTTCCTCAGAGTGATCCAAGGGGCAAATGGACCCCTACGTACGAAGGGCCATTTGTGGTTAAACATGTGTTCTCAGGAGGAGCCATGGTTCTAACCAACATGGATGGTGACGACCTTCCTCACCCCGCCAATGTAGACATAGTAAAAAGATACTACGCGTGAATAAAGACCCTCTAGGTTGACATACCTAGGCAAAAATTAGGGCTTCCCGGCGAACCAAAAGGGTTCGGGCAAAATGAAGGGATGAAATGAAAAAAATCTGTACACCCGGCAAGTCGAAAACCTGAAAAGGCGGCTTGGGCAAAAATGGGTATCCCGGTGGACTGAAAACCCGAAAGGGCAGTCCAGGCAAAAGTTAGGGATAAAGCGTAATACTATGCCTCATTGGATCACCCTGCATCCAGAATCCGGCATCAACACCAAGTTCAGACGGCATCGATCAATCAGCTTCATCTTCAGCTAGGTCATCAAGTGATGAGACGCTCGAAGATATAAAGGCGATAGCAGAGTTGGAACCCAGTGGGATTGTTCTTTTCACATAGCTGTTTTGTTTTCTGTGTACAAATTGTATAAACTCTTTTGTTCGGCGGCGTTCCCTTACTAGGACGTCAGCCTCTTGTACATAAACGCCTATTTTACAGGCAATTCAAAAATCAATATAAATTCACTCTTCAGCTAAAATTGCCAACTGTTTTTTCCCTTTTCTGTTTTGTTTCGCGAAGAACGTCCAAGGTTCAATTTGTGATATATGCATTTGATAATAATTGCTAACTCATAAATGTTTGCATACGAAACGAAGGATCAATTACAGGTGACATCAGAAACAGGGGCAATAATGAGTTGTCTAAGCGATCTAATTGCTCTATCTACCAAGGTATCAAGGTAGGTTCAGTTGAAGAACATAACCAGTATATCTTAATTCCCCAGAGAATGAGCCAGCAAGTCAATGCACTCTCCCCAAGCAGAATTATCCTGTCAGTCTTAAGGAAGTTGTGGTTCCTCCAGCAGATCTCAAACATTCCCCAACACATCATACAGATATTCTTGGCAAGCATCCATGGCAGTCTTAATCTAAGATTGTTCCCCGGCGGTATACCAGACATCCAGCGGAGCCACTTCCCCAATACATCTCAAAAATTTCCCCAGGAGAGTCCAGTCCAGAAGTTTCCCCAGGAAAGCTGAATCACCTCCCCAGCGGAAACAAAGCACTATTTCTCAATATCAGCCCAGAATTTAACTTCCTGGCATCCGTCAAGGATTTATTTTCCTAAGACGAAAACATGCATTCATAAACCTCGCATCTTCATACATTATAGCATGCATATACGCATCATGAACATATAATCTCATCACGCATGTCATACATCATGACATCAAATACAACTAACGTTTCGTCTTTTCAGGACAAAGGTTAATACCAATATGATTACCATCAACGGTCGCAACTAAAGATCCGATTCCTGTATCTTGCCAGGGTGTATCTGTTGACGACTACAGTACCAGACTCGATTCCTGTATCCTGCCAGGGCACGTCTGAAGAGTTCGAAGATCTGATTCCTGTATCTTGCCAGGGTGTATCTGTTGACGACTACATTACCAGACTCGATTCCTGTATCCAGCCAGGGCACGTCTGAAGAGTTCGAAGACCTGATTCCTGTATCTTGCCAGGGTGTATCTGTTGACGACTACAGTACCAGATTCGATTCCTGTATCTTGCCAGGGCACGTCTGAAGAGTTCGAAGATCCGATTCCTGTATCTTGCCAGGGTGTATCTGTTGACGACTACAGTACCAGACTCGATTCCTGTATCTTGCCAGGGCACGTCTTAAGAGTTTGAAGATCCGATTCCTGTATCTTGCCAGGGTGTATCTGTTGACGACTACAGTACCAGACTCGATTCCTGTATCTTGCCAGGGCACGTCTGAAGAGTTCAAAGATCCGATTCCTGTATCTTGCCAGGGTGTATCTGTTGACGACTACATTACCAGACTCGATTCCTGTATCCTGCCAGGGCACGTCTGAAGAGTTTAAAGATTTGATTCCTGTATCCAGCCAGGGCACGTCTACATAAAGAGTTTGAAAGTCAACTCCTGTAACAGACCAGGTAATTTTCTTTCTCAGGTACGCAAGTTCTCGCTAAGGAATCTCTTACGCGATCGACGCCTCCCGATGGCATCTATAAGCCCATCTCCACAATTATCCATCACAGTCCCAAATGGCATCTATAAGCCCATTCCCGCTGTCACACTGCTGACACTCTACTATGTGAGTGCAAATTTCTGGGCACCCTAGTGTTCAATCATCTTCCACCCTCGGATCACGAAAGGCACACAAGCCAATCTACATCCTCAGGTCTAAGAAGATTGAACAGGGGCAACTGTTGTACCCCAAAATTTGCCCTCCCATAATCTTCAAAATTATGACAAGCAAATGGTTCAAAGTCTACTCAAGGGCTACACAGTCAACCATCCTCCTAAACCAGTCAAACTAGGGTTTTGGTTCTTGCAAGGAAGTTGAGGTTTTCAAGGTCTCAATCAAGTCTCCCATGCTCATAAACATTGTCAAGCACCTACATGTCAAGTTTCAAGGCTCACAAGGTCAAGTTGCACAGTCAAAAACCCTAATTGCTCAACAGTCAACTGTAGGGGCAAAATGGTCATTTGGCAGTCAAAAGTCAAAATTTTTGGGTCAACATCTTATTTTGAAGCCACAAACATCATTTGATCAATGCTTGATCATGATTCTCAAAGTTTGGCTCAAAAAGTCTCAAGATGCAAAAGTTTCTATTTTTGGACAGCTGAAAAGTCAACTGTAACTTGACCAAGGCATAACTTTTTCATGGTTCATCAGAAAAATCCCATCCAATGCTCATCTTGAAGGGGAAGACATTTCCTACAACTCATCTTCACATTCCAAGTCCAAGAAATGCTCTCACAAAAAGTTATCAATTTCAACATTATAGGTCATTTTCAAAAGTCAACAAAAAGGGACTTTAAGTCAAAGACCATAACTTGAGATTGGTAAATCAAAAGGACATGGGACAAAAGACATTGGTTAGAGGACTTCAAGACCTTTCCAAAATGTCCAATAACATGATCAAAGCGTAAAAATTGAGCAAGATATGCATTGGAGAAGTTGGGAAATTTTTGTGAAATGGCCAAAATCATTTATCCTTGAAACTTCATTTTTTGACAAAAGGGGCCCACTTTTTCCACTTGAATCAGCTTGGCCATGCTTCCCACGTGTCCCACCTTTTATTTCAATATTTAAAATTAATTTTTTCATTTTTATTAGATTTTTTTGGATTTAATTCATTTTAAATCCTTTAAAATCAAATAAAAAATCAAAAAGGTTAATTAAGGAGGATATTTGGTTTTGATTAGCTTTGAATCACCATCAAACATATTCCAAATTCGTGCAAAAGGCCAAATGGAGCAAGAATTCAAAATTGGCTCAAAAATGGAAAGTTTGTTAATGGAGTTATGTCAAAATCCTAAAGCATGAATGCATGGTATTATGGGCCTTAATGCTGATTGGAATCACTTACATAACCTAGATACAAACTATCACAAAGCAATGGGGACGAGGGAGAGAGGTAGCAGAGAGAGAATTCTTTTTTTCAAAACTCCAAAGAATTGCACCAAGATCGAATTCAAGGGCTCAACCATCCACAAGACTTTCCACCCATCCTATCGTGATCTACAGGTAAAATAAGGTATAAACACACCCTTTTCATATAACCATGCAGACTGAAACTGTAGATACATGAACATTCACTTTGCAGAATTTCCATGGATCGTATTTTCACTTATGGCTTGATTTAATCCCTACTGACCATACCTTTGAGTTCCAGTGGATGTTCAGAACAGGTTTGGACCATCGCTTGGGGTCTTTAATGGCCAAAGTATAGATCACCATGGCTAGGGTTCAGATTATGTGGAGTTTCATTTTGATGGGAATAGGCAACATTAAACCATGAAAACATCACCATGAGGATCGCCATGCCCTAATCATTTGATCTGGCTATTTTGTTTGCTTCAATTTCATTGTTTTCGCAGGTTTTCAGAATCGCCCTCGCCGGAGAAGACGACTGGAGCACTGCTCCGGCGTCATTGACTTTGCTTGACTCGGTTTGACGCAGGCGTGGCTTTTTCCTGTGTTTTGATTGGCCATTCAGGTTGCTGATTCAATTACTTAAAGCTGACTGGGCTTAGTGGATTCCATGTGCTTCCAGCTTTAATCCATACCATGCGCTTGTGAGATCCAGACGTCAGATTGCCCCCTGATCCAAATCCAACGTCTCATGTACATCCCTCCATCGTGGGCGTTAGTCAAAGCAGGCATATGGAATTGGAGAAAGTCAAAGGAGGCCTTCAGCGTTTGGGCTCAGCTTTGCCATCCACACCCCCCTTTTGCTACAAAAAACTAGGCCCATTTCCTTTTTCCCTTGAATTTTTTCTTTTCTATTTTATTTTAATTTATTTAATTTGCTTTTATTAACAAAAATTAATTTTCTTTTTATTTCAAAAATCACAAAATATTCTTACCCAAATAAATTTCAGACTTTTCTTTTTTTCTAAATTTAATTAATTAATTAGGTTTTTTTTTTAATTCTAGGAAACTCTAAATTATTTTTTGTAATATTAAAATTGATTAGACTTAATTAGGTTCTAAATACTAATTTAATTAGTTTTACTTCTTAAAATAATAAAAAAATCAAAAACATGCCATAATTTATTTTAATTATTTAATTTATTAAATTAATTTAGTTCTTTAATTTAGGCTTAATTTCCTTCTTAATTTTAAAACTCAAAAATACAAAAAAAATTAATTATTCTGTCATTAAATTAATTCAATTCAATATAAAAACCCAAAAAAAATCAGAAATCACAAAAAAAATGAAAAAAATGTTTTATTTAATTTAATCCATTAATAGTTTCATTTTTGTAAATAAATTTCATAATCAATTTAGTTTTAATTTTAGGTTTTAACTTTAATGCATTTTTTTTAATAAATTAAAAACAATTTAGAACTAGAGTTATTTAACTTTTAATTCCAATTTAATTTTCTTTAATTTCATAAATCCAAAAACATCCAAAAATAAAGTTCTTTTCTTTATTTAGTTATTAGTTAATTTCTTAATTTCAACATTTATTTCTTTAGAGGGTCCGACGCCCTCGCATTCGATTATAATTTCTTTTCGCATGTTTATTTTATTTCTTTTATGAATGTAATGTATTTGCCCCAAAGCCCTGTAATAGTTAATTAGGCATTTACTTTCTGCATTTTATTTTAAATCGGGTCTTGGTTTAATTTGGCGATGTAGACCCGCGCCTTTGTAATAGCGTAAGACCTTTATTTTTCCGCACTTTAAATTCCACACCTTTTAACTGTTAACTATCACATGAAAGAATGTATGCCCAAATAAAATCAAGCGTAGCTCACCAAATGCATGACAAGACAAATAATAACTGAAAATGACACACAATTCACACACCACTCTTAGGGTACGCCTCACTGTTGCCTTGCTCCTCGAAACGTGGTCGTCGAGTACAGGACGTCTTAGTAAGTCCTTATGTCCATGAACATGGCATGAGGGTAGCTTCTAAGGTATCCTACTGTTGCTCTGGTGATCACATTGTTGCCTTGCCCCTCGGAACGTGGTCGTCGAGTATAGGATGTCTTAGTGAGTCCTTATGTTCCATTGATCTAGTTGCCTCGAATAAGTTGCCTCGGAACGGTTGCCTCGAAATAAAAAGATCAATGGCATAAGGGTAGCTTCTAAGGTATCTTACTATTGCCTGGTGACCACATTGTCCCTAACCCTCGAATTGACCCGAAAACCTCAGACGGTGGTGCTACCTATCTCTCAATGGTAGGATGGCATTACCTGAAGGACATTTACACAGCATAATTCCTTAGGGTAGGTAGATGACTCGTAGATACTTGCTCTAATTCAAAATAAATCAAAAAACTTCTTTTCACACCGACACTTTGCAAAAAGCTTTCAAAAACAATTTTTCAAACACTCTTGAGGACTGATACAAGAGTCGATCTGAAACTTTCAAAGAAACTTTTTTTCAAACCCACTCACCTTGAAAAGCAAACAAACATTTTGAAAACACAATGAGCAAGTATCTAAGAGCCCATGGATAACCGTGGATAGAAAGGGTGCTAACACTTTCCCTTTCTATAAATCTACCTCCCGAACCGAGAACTAATCTCAATAAGGAATTTTTATGTGCTTTTGTCCTTTCCATATTGGAGAAAATAAAAGACGGTGGCGACTCTTGCTTCCGCGACATTTCGCGAAACCAGTGTTAAACAGTCAGTTCCATATCTACCGATCACACATGGCAAAGAAAATCCTTCGGTCAGGATATTTCTGGTCCACAATGGAAGCCGGCTGTTATCAGCATTCTCGAACTTGTCATAAATGCCAGATCTATGCTGATAAGGTGCACATTCCTCCGGTTCCTCTGAATGTCTTGACAGCACCTTGGCCTTTTGCAATGTGGGGCATTGATATGATCGGCGAAATCAGACCTACTGCAACTAACGGGCACCGCTTCATCTTGGTAGCGATTGATTACTTCAATAAATGGGTTGAAGCAGCTTCCTACACTACCGTTACCAAGAACGTCGTGGCACGGTTCATTCGACACAACCTGATCTATCGATACGGGATACCTGAAAGGATCATTACGGATAATGGCACCAATCTTAACAACAAGATGATCACTGAGCTCTACGAGCAATTCAAGATACAACACCACAACTCTTCTCCCTACCGGCCGAAGATGAATGGGGATGTAGAAGCAGCGAATAAGAATATCAAGAAGATTGTGCAGAAGATGACAGTGACCTACAAAGATTGGCACGAAATGTTACCGTTTGCTCTTCATGGGTACCGTACCTCAGCACGGACGTCAACGGGGGCAACTCCCTTTTCCTTGGTCTATGGCATGGAGGCAGTCTTGCTTATTAAAGTCCAGATACCCTCTCTCCGGATAATGAAAGATGCAGATTTGAGCGAAGACGACTGGATCCAGACTCGGCTTGATCAATTAAACCTAATTGACGAAAAGAGACTCACTGCTATTTGTCATGGTCAGACGTACCAAAAACGGATGATCAGGGCATTTAACAAGAAAGTCAGACGACAAGAGTATCGAGTCGGAGACCTGGTAATCAAGCGCATCATTCTTCCTCAAGGTGATCCCAGGGGCAAATGGACCCCTACGTACGAAGGGCCATTTGTGGTTAAGAACATCTTTTCAGGAGGAGCGATGATTCTAACCACCATGGATGGTGACGACCTTCCTCACCCCGCCAATGCAGACATAGTAAAAAGATACTACGCATGATTAAAGACCCGCTAGGTTGACACACCTAGGAAAAAATAAGGGCTTCCCGGCGAACCAAAAAGGTTCGGGCAAAAATAAGGGACGAAATGAAAAAAATCTGTACACCCGGCAAGTCGAAAACCTGAAAAGGCGGCTTGGGCAAAAATGGGTATCCCGGTGGACTGAAAACCCGAAAGGGCGGTCCAGGAAAAAGTTAGGAATAAAGCGTAATACTATATTTCATTGGATCACCTTGCATCTCAGACACTGACATCAACTATCAGACTTCGGCGCCAATCAATCAGCTTCACCTTCAACTAAGCAGCAGAGTGATGAGACACTTGAAGACATAAAGGCGATAGCAGAGTTGGAACCTAGTGGGATTATTTTTCACATAGCTGTTTTGTTTTCTTTTCACAAAATTGTACAAACTCTATGTTGCTCGGCGGCGTTCTCTTACTAGGACGTCAGCCTCCTGTGCATAAAACGCCTATTTACAGGCGAATCTCGAAATCAATACAAGTTCAATTTTTTAGACAAAATTACCCATCGTTTTTCCCTTTTCTATTTTGTTTTGCAAAGAACGTCCAATGTTCATTTTTGATATATGCATTCGACATTAATTGCTAATCATGAATATTTGCATACGAAACAAAGGACTAATTACAGATGACATCAGAAACAGGGGCAATAAAGAATTTTCTAAGCGATCTAGTCGCTCTGTCCACTAAGGCACCAAGGTAGGTTCGGCCGAAGAACATAACCAAGTTACCCCAACTCCCCACAGAGTGAGACCAGATTTCAGCAATACTCTCCCCAGGCAGAGTTGGTCTCCCATTAGCCCTAAAAAGGTACAATGTTCCCCTAGCAAGTCAGCGGTACTCTCCCCAAGCAGAGTTAGTCTACTGTCAGCCTTAAGGAAGTTGGGTATCCCCAGAAAATCTCAACATTCCCCAGCGGAGTATAGACATTCCTCAGCAAGCATCCCCGGCAGTCTTAGTATAAGTTTGTTCCCCGGCGGAATACAAGACACCCCAGTGGAACCCTTCCCCAGTACGGTCCAAAGTTTCCCCAGGAGTGGAAAGCTTATCCCCAATAGATTCTGGAAGCTTATCCCCTGCAGAGTACGAACGCATCTCCCCGGCTTCATTCAAAGGTTATTTCCCCACCAGGGTACAACTGGGTTATCCTCAGCTAATCACCACGGAAAGATCGTCCTCGGCGAAGTTCTTCCTACCCCCTGCGGAGTTCATCAAATTCCCCAACAAGCTTGTCAACGGTATCCCCAGCGGAGTTCTCGTCAAAACCTCAGCGAAGTATCTCTTCCCACAGAGTAATTCCCCACAGAGTAATCTCTCCAACAAGTTTATTCCCCAATGGAGTCATCTTCTCCTACCGGTTTATTCTTGCAACCATCATTCCCCAGCGGAAACGAAGAACTCCACTCTTCAACATCAGCCCAGGATTCCACAAGTTCCTGGCAGTCGTCAAGGATTTATTTTTCTAGACAAAAATATATTCATGAACAGTTCACGTTTCATACATCCTGCTTACATACATGATAAAGTGCATACAACACTATCTCATTTTGAGCATCATGACATCATGCATATCATACGTCATGACATTGCATACAACTGATGTTTTTTCCCTTTTCAGGAAAAAGGTCAATCCAAAGATGATTACTATCAACTATCGCAATTCCAAATTCGATACCTGTATCTAGCCAGGGCATATCTGTGAGTGATTGATTGTAGAATCGATACCTGTATCCAGCCAGGGCATATCTGCATGAAGAATTTCCTGATCCGATTCTTGTATCCAGCCAGGGGACATCTGTAGA
Organism: Vicia faba; assembly: GCA_948472305.1. Classification (NCBI taxonomy): domain Eukaryota; kingdom Viridiplantae; phylum Streptophyta; class Magnoliopsida; order Fabales; family Fabaceae; genus Vicia; species Vicia faba. The sequence goes on along the minus strand of OX451735.1, from coordinate 750,646,364 downwards.
CGACAATTTCCAGATCTGATTCCTGTATCCAGCCAGAGCATATCTGCATGAAGAATTTCCAGATCTGATTCCTGTATCCAGCCAGGGCATATCTGTAGACGACAATTTCCAAATCCGATTCCTGTATCCAGCCAGGGCATATCTGCATGAAGAATTTCCAGATCCGATTCCTGTATCCAGCCAGGGCACATCTGTAGATGACAATTTCCAGATCTGATTCCTGTATCCAGCCAGGGCATATCTGCATGAAGAATTTCCAGATCCGATTCCTGTATCCAGCCAGGGCACATCTGTGGACGACAATTTCCAGATCCGATTTCTGTATCCAGCCATGGCATGTCTGTGAGTATTTGATTATGGATTCGACACCTGTATCTAGCCAGGGCATATCTGCATGAATGGTTTAGAGATTCGATACCTGTATCCAGCCAGGGCACATCTGTAAGCAACCTTTTGAAGTTCCGGATTCAATTCCTGTATCTAGCCAGGGCATATCTGTGAGCAATTGATTGTAGATTCAATACATGTATCCAGCCAGGGCACATCTGCATAAAGAGACTGAAGATCAACACCTGTAGCAAGCCAGGAAACCATCTTTCTTTCTCAAGTACGCAAGTTCTCGCTAAGGAATCTCTTATGCGATCGACACTTCTAAATGGCATCTATAAACCCATTCCCGACAAAGTTCTGTCACGTCCCCAGATGGCATCTATAAGCCCATCCTGCTATCCATTACCTCTCCAAATTGCATCTTTAAGCCTATTCCCTCTACCATCACATCACCGAGTGCAAATTTATGGGTACTATAGTGTTCAATCATCTTCCACCTTCAAACCACAAATGGCAGATTCGCCAATCTAACTCTTCAGGTGCAAGAAGACTGAACAGGGGAAGCTGTTATACCCCAAAATTTGCCCTCTCGATTCTCAAGGCCTTTCTCACAAGGATTCTCAAAGGTTCAAGCTTGAACAAGTGCATTTGGATTTTCCAATACCAAAAGGAAACTGTCAAAAAGGGTAAAAACAGATAAAATTAATATTTTGGCAAATTTGGATAAAAAGAAGTGTCCTTCATTTCAGCTCTTTCGATTGGCTTTTTGGCCTCTTTCGACACAATCTTGGCTTGCATCCTTCGACTGGGCATGGGCCTCTGACACAGTTTGGTTTGGATTCACAAGGAAAAGAGCCTCTTGTAACCTATTTCATTTACAAGGCAAAGAACCCTCTTGATGGTGTCCTTCGATCCAGGAGGAAAAAGCCTCTTCTTTTTTTTTTCCTCTTTCGATCACACATCCTGCCCTTGCACGTTTTTTTGTTTGGGGGAATGAATTCTCCAGCGTTGCAAGTTTCGATTAAGCCTTCCATCCCAAGAGCATTAATTTGGCCCATTCGAAGGATTGTCTAAGGAAGTCATTCGAACGTCACTTCGATTGAAGAAAGGAGATGGTTACTGAAAGTCTGGTCGAAAGGTGAGGCGAGGGAGTCAAGACAAAAGGATGAGAGGCCAAAGGAATTTGTTGACTAAGACTCATGCGCTGCCAGGCAGGGGCCTGATTCACTGGCCATAAAACGCCAGGACTGCTGCACAGCAGTTCTGAAGCACTGTCCAAATTCCTTGCACTGAAATGGCAATAAAATACTACCCCTCGAAGGCTACAAATACAGCATACTCTTTTTGTTTGAATTTTTTGTTTTCCCTCCCAAAGCATCAACCTAAGCCATCTATAAATATGATCCTCCACCACACATGTTCAAGAGACCTTTTTTTTGGCCAGTCGAACGAATCTGCAGAAAATTCTCTAACAGCTCTCAAACACATATCCAGAATCCAAACAGTTATCCCCTTGGAATCTGAAACGTCCATACACCTTGTCACCTTTTCGAATCCAGTAGGAAGAACCTCATACTTGTTCTTCTCTGTTGAATCCAGTATAAAGGACGTGACCCCTGGTTTCCCCCTCCGAATCCAGAAGCATTCAAGGGCCACCACTCAAGGCCCCACATCCATTCAACGCCTCCATCAAGGTAAGTCACTCTTAGCCTTGAGATTTTCATTTCATGACATAACATGTAAATAAACCCACTTTCGTTCCAAGCATGTACATACTGCTGATTCCTTTCGTTTCCACCCTATTAACATGTTTCATTTTGCTTGTTGTTTGCCTGAATTAGCTTTAGTTATTAAACTGTTTACTAGCATGGCCTTAGGCCATGTTGCTATTTAATGTCTCAAACGAAGTAAACAGGAAACAGGAATATGAAACGAAGCCTCAGGCTTCCTCACTGACTCCAGGCCCGGTCGAAGGAGGCAGAAAAGAAGATTACATCTTGCACAGATTCCAGGCCTAATCGAAAGGCACAACATGCTGACCGTGAGGCCTCAGTCGAAAGTCATGCCTTCACCCTTTTCAGGCCAAATCGAAGAGAGCCGGAATATGCAGAATCGAAGGGTTTTCTGCCCCAATCGAAAAACCTTCATTTTTCTTGTTTTTATTTTATTTTATTTTTGCCTTTATATTTTTATGCCTTTCGATATGGTTGTAATAGCGTAGGATTTTATCTTTCTGTGTTTTATTTACTTTGTACAAATGCTAGTAATTAGGCGTGTATGACAAGATAAAAATCAACAAGTAGACCACCCCTAATCAAAGATTAAATGCATGAAATCAATACACCATCACACTTGCACCCCTAGGGTAATCCCGCTTGTTGCCTTCCAAAATGGGCCATGCTTGCACGTCGAGTTTCTTTGACAAAACAATTCAAATGATCATAAGTCCCTCGATGACGCTTTCGAAAGTCGCCTAATCAAAAATGATCATAGTCCCTTCAAACAAAATTGCTAAAGACACTTGGTATCATTGCATTCATGGTCCATACGATGACCCGCGCCTGTCCCGTTAAACATCCTAAACGCAAGATTGTCCACCCAATACAATGGTGGAACAAAATTTTCAAAAAAGGGTTAAAACATGAGAAAAAAAACCTTTTGAGTACAATAGGGGTAGACAAATCTTAGTTACTTGATCAACTTGCAAAAACACTTGCCCACTTTTCAAACCACAAACACTTTCAAAACAAACTCCCAAAAACATTTGAAACATCTTTTCGAAAAGATACACACCTTCGTATATACTCAAACACGAGTCATTACAATGGTTGCCTAAGACAAGGCATCTTCTTCAAAAATATTTTCAAACACACACACACCATTTCAAGCAATCGAAAATCAAGGCAAGTGATCTAAAAACCAAGTAACTAAGAGCCCATGGATAACCATGGATGAAAAGGGTGCTAATACCTTCCCTTTTCATAATCTACCCCCCGAACCCACGAAACATCTCAAAAGGTTTTTTCTCTGCTTTTTAACATTTCCTTTAGAATAAAATAAAAAGTAGGTGGCGACTCTTGCTCAACCGAAACATTTGCGAAAACAAACGCAAAACCTCAAGTCAGTTCTCCCACCGTATCACACCCTCGATAAAAGATCGTAGTCCCTCGATGACCATTAATGTTGCCTTCGGTAAACGATCTAGTCCCTAAACAAAATTGCTAAAACATCCCATAGGTTGCCTTCTATGACTATACAAACGTCCCACGCTCGTCCCTTCACATCCAATGATCGGGCTTCTTACCAAATCAATGGTAAGATAGCAACATCTAAAGGAGGAGGAAAAGAACAATTAGGCCTTTTGAGTAGGTAGGATGCTCTTAGTTTCTCGCTTGCTCACAACAAAAACATTTTATATACCAACACTATCATTTGAAACATTTTCAAAATACAAAGCTCTTTGTATGCGTTCTTATAGAAACAAGAACCATTATAAAGATGTTTTTCAAAATCACTTTCAAAAACACATTCCACAAACACCTCTTTGAACTATTTTCAAAACAACACTTTGTACGTGTTCTATTAGAAACGAGAACCATTACAAAGACATTTTCAAAATACATTCAAAACCCACACCACAAGCACATTTTCAAACAAAAGTAAGTGATCTAGTAAGCAACTAAGAGTCCGTAGATAACTAAGAATGAAAAGGGTGCTAACACCTTCCATTTTCATAACCTACCTGTTGTACCCCAAAATTTGCCCTCCCATATTTCTCAAAACATTTCAAGAAAAATTCACAAGTCCAACCCGGCGCGTCATATTCAGGTGTTCTTTCACCAAGATATCTCTGATAACGTATTCTCAAATTCAGGTTCGGCTCAAGAGTCAATTCTTTAAAGAAGGTATCCGAATGTGCGAGTTTTCTTGAAGAAATATGGTGAAAAAGTGTGCTGAAAGTGCAGTTTTTACGCGCTAAAAAATTCATAACCTGAAGATCGTGACTCGTTTTGAACCTGTTCTGGTGGCCAAAATTCCGTCTTGACATTATCTACGTTTTCATCTCTCACGGCTGGAAGCCAATTTCGATCAGAAGGTCTTCAAAAATGTGGATTTATCAAGTATTTTCATACAGAAAATTTGTGACAGAAGTTTATTTGCGTCATGTTCAGAAAATCATAACTTGGTCGATTTTCATCATATCGAGCTGGTTCCGGCGCCAAAATTTCACAAATTGAGTTGGCTACATTTTCACAGAAGGTATTGAGTTCAAACGGTATTCAAAAGGCCTTCGTTTTTTGCTCAGAGTGCGTGACACACCGAAAATCCTGAATGCTGAATATTATTTCATCTGGGCCGAAACTTCGAAAATTCATAACTCGGTCATTTTTTATCGGATTGGGCTCATATTTTTACACAAGGTCCCTGACTCGTAGATCTACAACTTTGCTTCAAAAGTCGAGACCGGATTATGCTCCGATCAATACCAGTTTTTTATTGAAGAACGTGTCAGAGTCGACACTGGAGCCCAAAATAAGTTTGTCTGAGCTGAAACTTCAAAAATTCATAACTAATTCACCGTTTATCCGATTGAGCCGATTTTCGGACAGGAGTTAGTTATCGATGTCGGCTACATTTTGTTTTCACATTTTAACTTCAAAAATTGCACTTGAGTCCATGCGATTTAGCCTGGAAAGTGACGAACTCAATTGAACATTGGAGGCCTAATTGCACATTCAAAGCTCATTTTCTTTACCCTAATTTCCATTATATAATCACCTTCTTTTAACATAAACCAGGGAGGAGAAGAAGAGAGAAAAAACATTGCCACAACACTGTTAGAATATCAAATTCTTTCAAGAACCCTAAAACCTTGAAATCCTTATTATAAATCCCTCTCTCACTACAAACAAGCCATCACAGTTACAAACCAACACCTCACTTCTTCTTCAGTAAGGATAAGGCTGGCTTGATCTCCATGATCCAAAGGGCATAAAAGCATTCAGGTCACTAATTTTCCAGTAAGGGTAAGATTGATTTGATCTCCATGATCAAAAGGGTATAATTATTCATACATGCCATATGGTGCCTAAACATTAAATTTCTTCATATATTGGCTTTATTTGCATTTTATGATTTTATTTAATGTGTTCATGAGATTCAACACTGCAGATTTAGACAGGATCCCATGCAGGTTCATTAAGGAACGTTGAGGCCAAAACACAAATGGCCAAAAGCCAAATGGCCAAAGTAGAACAACTTATGCATGATGAGGCCAGAATACAAATGGCCAACAGCCAGAACACAAATGGCCATGAAACCCAATCCAATGGCCAAAGAATGCAGACCGTTCAAAAAAACCTCCTCTTGGGCCTGAAACCCCCCTTTGTTTGCATCCTTTTTAATTTTATTTTCTTTTCTTTTCTAATTCTTTTTTAATTGTTTTAATTGTTTTTTTTTCACCATAAAATAATTTTCTATAATAAAAACAGAAAAATCAAAAATACAAATATATTTAATTATTATTAATTTCATCACTAACCTATTTTTTGTAAATAAACTCTAACAATTAACTTAGTTTAATTTAGGTTTTTAAACTTTAATATTTTTCTTAATAAGTAAAAAGTATCTAGAATTAGGTTTTTTTTGACATATTCATCTTTTTTCTTAAAAAAAATTATTAATCATCATTATTTATCATTATTATTAATTATCATTAATTTTGTAAATAAACATGTAAATAAATTAATTAACTAGTAAATTAAGTTAACTTTAATATTTTCATTAATAATTAAAATAATCTAGATTTAGGGTTTCCTTTTAATTCTTTTTCTTTATTTTTCATAAATACAAAAAACACTAAAACACTTTCTTTTCTTTAATTAAATAATTAATTGGACTTTAATTTAATTTAATTTCATGCAAAGGGTCAAAACCCTCGGACGTCCTAATTTTAATTCTTTTCACGCATTATTTCTTTCGATCATTATGTAACTGTTTCTCAGATGTAATAGTAATTAGGTTTATCTTTCCGTCTTTACTTTCCGCATCTTTATCAAAAACGGGTCTTTGTATTTTGGCGATGTATAGACCCGCGCCTTGTAATAGCGTAGGATTTATCTTTCCGCATTTAAATTTCCGCACTCTTAAATTCTAAATTGCATGAAAGAATGTATGGCTAATTAAAAACAAGCGTAGCTCACAATACCCTGATCAAAGATAAATATTAACATGAAAACAACACACAAATTCACACACCACTCTTAGGGTACACCTCATTGTTGCCTTGCCTTCGAAACGTGGTCGTCGAGTATAGGACGTTTTAGTAAGTCCTTATGTCCGTTGATCTATATGCCTCAAAACAAGTTGCCTCGGAAAAGTTACCTCGAATTAAAAAAGGATCAATGGCATAAGGGTAGCTTCTAAGGTGTCCTACTGTTGCTCTGGTGACCACACTGTCCCTATAAACGAATTGACCCGAACACCTCCAACGGTGGTGCTACCTACCTCTCAATGATGGGATGGCACTACCTTAAGGACATTTACACAGCCTAATTCCTTAGGGTAGGTAGATGACTCGTAGATACTTGCTCTATTCAAAAACAAACAAAAACTCTTTTCACACCGACACTTTCAAAAAGCTTTTAAAACAATTTTTCAAACACTCTTGAGGACTGATACAAGAGTCGATCTGAAATCTTTAAAACGAAACTTTTTCAAACTCACTCACAATTGAAAAGCAAACCATTTTGAAAACACAAATGAGCAAGTATCTAAGAGCCCATGGATAACCATGGATAGAAAGGGTGCTAATACCTTCCCTTTCTATAAATCTACCTCCCGAACCGAGAAACTATCTCATAAGGAATTTTGATGTGCTTTTGTCCTGTACATGTTGGAGAAAATAAAAGACGGTGGCGACTCTTGCTTACCGCGACATTTCGCGAACCAGCGTTAAACAGTCAGTTCCAGATCCACCGATCACAGAACTGGCGACTCTGCTGGGGATACTTAAAGTGAGGTGTACCTTAGGACTAAGATCATTTGTGTTTTCAATTGTCTGAATTGTTTGCTTTATTATTGTGGGTACTGTCTTGGGAGTTCTATAGATCCTAACCCGGATCTGGGGGATACCTTCTTAGAAAGTAGCAACAAGACTGTGAGGGAACTGTGCGGGGTATACCGACATGGTTGAAGCAGTCTGCTACGTTGATGTGGCACTTTGGTGTGTACCGGTAACCCTTGAGTTCAGTCAAGGAGAGTACGGGGCCGCCGTGTGGTGTCGTGAAGCATCAACTGACCTTAGGAACCTTAATTGAACCATCTTGGCCTCTTTAGGGTAGTGAGATAACTGACTTTGGTGCAGTCCGAGGTTGGTTGATACTCGATACTACACTCAATTGAGGGTTGTTTTCTTGGAATATTTCGGTCGCCAGTTCAGTGGCTAAATCGAAACGATGAACAATGAAAGCAATCCAATGATATTGGGACCCTTAGAACCCGGTTACTTTGATAGGACAGGTTTGAGCCCACCAACTTCAAGAGGGTAATACCCAGACCCCATGTTGGCCTAAACTCTAAGGGTTGTGGTGTGACTTATGTGCTTTCATACTTGACTACTTGCATGCTTGTTATCTGACACTTGAGTTTCTTGCAGGTTTTGTTTATAGTCCTTAATTGGGACTCATAACAGGGTTTACCTACATTACCCCATGCATAGCATAACATCATACCATTGCATGCATCCCGCATAAGGACTAACCCATTTCAAGGATCTCAAGGGCTTGTGATGCAGGTCATGATGAACCAACATGTCTGGCAAGGGGCAAAGGGGATTTATTTTCCTCTAGCCAAGGTTGTCAGGGGCTATGACCCACTGGATATGGTGAGCCTTTGACCCTTGAAGAAGGACTCTCTACAACACGAAGTTACTTCAATCAAGATACCAGATTCTAATTTTAACAAATTTTCTTGTTTACCCCGCGAGATCCTTGAAAACATCGCATGCATACATACACATCATTGCATAACAGGTACCCTTTTTTCTACAGGTTGCTTACCTTCTTTGCTGTTTATTTCAGCAGTCTCATCATGAATCCGGAAACATCTACTAAGCAATCCATCAAGGCTCTCCAGGCTCAGAACGCCCAGTTCCAAGAGCTGATCATGAGTTTGGCCCAGGGGCAACAAGATCTGAAGACCCTGCTTTCGAAAAAGAAGAAGAAGAGGACGGTGTTGTTCAACCCTAGACGTAAATCTAGGAATGGATCACGAAATGAAGTTGAGCAGACTACCCTATCGGTTGGGAAAGACAGTCCCCAAGAAAGGGAGGTTCCTAGTCCAGTGGTCTCCGACAATGAGACCGATTACAATGATGAGCAGTACCCTCCAGCTGAGGACAGGTATAAACAGTTGGAAGACCGGCTAAGTTCCATGGAGATACAAAAAGTGCCCGGCCTGGACTTCGAAGATCTAGGTCTGTCTTCTGGGGTAGTAATCCTGCACAAATTCAAGGCACCTGCCTTTGCAAAGTACGACGGGGCATCCTGTCCTAAGCTGCATCTCAGGTCTTACACAAGGAGGATCCATCCCTACACGGCTGACAAGAATTTATGGATTCACTTCTTTCAGAATAGTCTGGCCGGAACTCAACTCGACTGGTTCTATCAACTGAATGGAGCCAACATCCGCAGCTGGGAGGACTTGGCCACTGCGTTCTACAAGCAATACCAGTATAATGCCGACCTTGCTCCCACGCGTACTCAGCTTCAGGGGATGTCTATGGGTACAGGCGAAGGCTTCAAAGAATATGCTCAAAAATGGAGGGACCTTGCTGGAAGGGTACAACCACCTCTGACTGACCGCGAGCTCGTCGACATGTTCTTAGGGACCCTGGCTGGTTCATTCTTCAACCACCTGATTGGGAATTCTGCTGCTGGGTTTACAGATCTGATCTTGACCGGGGAAAGAATAGAAGCTGGCATCAAGTCGGGGAAAATACAGAATGGTGACTCCTCGAACACTGAGAAGAAACCATCCAAGAGAGAATCTAGTGCTGTCTATGGCTCAAGAGGGCAGAATAGGTCCGAACACCGCCAAGATGTCAACGCGGTGGTTATTGCAAAACCGGCCGGCGCTCCTCAGCGTCACAATCAGTATAGGGAAGAGAGACCCAAAAGGCAATTCACTCCCCTCGGCATGACCTTGTCACAGATATTGCCACATTTGCTGGAAACCAAGTTGGTAACTCTCATGGACCCTCCAAAGAATCCCAACAGGACGCCTTCAAGGTATAACCCCAATGTTCGCTGCGCTTATCATTCTGACAGCCCAGGGCATGCTACAGATGATTGTTGGACTTTGAGAAACAAGGTTCAGGATCTGATTGACGCAAAGGAAGTCCAGCTCGACTCTCCAGAGGCTCCCAATGTGATCACTGCTCCCCTGCCCAAACATGGCTAGGATTGGAAACTTTTGTTCATTTGAATGTTCAGATTGTAATGCTCTTTGATTGTTCAAAACATTTTATTTCATGTTAAACTTGGTTATTTCATTAATGCATTACACATGTCTGTTTTGAAGTAATTATTTCGTATTCACTATATGCAAACTGTTTTCATATTTTTGTGATGATCAACTCTTGATTGAAAATTCTAAGCCTCTTGAGGGAGGATGACGAAAACGATACCACGATCTTTACAATATGCTTTTGAACAGACCCCACTGATGAGGTACAGGCATTGTTTCAATTCCTAAACACTGGAGTTATAAGGAAGATAATCCCTCGTCAACCCCTCTGAGCCAAAGAAGTAGGAGTTTTTCTTTTCGAAATTTAAAACCCTTAATCATAACCTGGGGCAGGGTAGTTCTCTCAGTTGATCCAAGTGCATAACGAATGGCACCAAAGAGGTCCTTACAAAACAAAAGACAGTGATGGTTCCGAACAATCATACAGACAGGCAGTCATTACTTCTCAAAATAAAAACCCATTAAGTCAAAACCTATGAAGGAGACTTACAAAACTGGGGCATCCCGCTGACTGTAATCACAAAAGAAACAGTTCAGGCAAAAAACAGGGATAACGAAATCAAAAAAAGGAAAGAGGTCACACAAACCCTCAATAACAAAAAGGAATGACTGCCTATTCAAAATAAATTATCAACATCCGAACCATCACGGGAATATCAGGACAAAAACTCAAATAAGGTCTAACGCACGATCAGCTGAGTTTAGGATTGAAGAACATCACGAAGAGCGGGTGGGTACAAATAATTTGAGCCTTTATCCTTTGTTTCTTAAACCATGAACCAGGCCACGTTATAACCCTTAAAAGTCCTAGCTGAAGCATGGGTTAGTTCGAAAGCATATTGTTACGAAAGGTATCCTGACTCCTTAAGGCTCACGGTAAAATAACGAGTTGACATAACAGTTTACAAAAAATTCACTTGTTTTTATGAAAAAAAATGCATTTTCAAAAACTTCAAGACAGACATAAGCTTTGCATTTTTAATATAACATTGCTTGCATATGACTATTTGTCTGAACAGCATAGAAATTCGCACGAAGAATATCTAATGAACAAAAGCTCTTCCAACCAAAGGGGCAGACATGATCGTGGTCTATCATCTGGGGCAGTTAAGTCAAGATTCAAGGAATCTCTCAAGAGGCCAACCATCTTGGGGCAAATCTCCATCTGGATCACTTGGGGTATTGGATGATCAAACGAAGATCTTCTGGTGGTAGGGCAACGCAACACTACTGACAATGACACCTCCCTACATCCTGAGAGCACGGACATAGTCGAAAAAATACTACGCAAAATCAAAGACCCGCTAGGTTGACACGCCTAGGCAAAAATAAGGGCTTCCCGGCGAACCAAAAGGGTTCGGGCAAAAATAAGGGATGAAAATGAAAAAATCTGTACACCCGGCAAGTCGAAAACCTGAAAAGGCGGCTTGGGCAAAAATGGGTATCCCGGTGGACTGAAAACCCGAAAGGGCGGTCCAGGCAAAAATTAGGGATCAAAGCGTACGACTATGTCCCGTCATCTCGTCACTTGCCTACCAGAAGATTTGTCAATCGGCAGCCGTCAAGCACCTCCACTGGTATCTTCTAACATCAGAAACAAGGGCAGTAATGAGTTATCTAAGCGATCTAGTTACTCTGTCCACCAAGGTACTACGATAGATTCGGCTGAAGAACAATCAAGAGGCCTTAATTCCCCAGAGAGTGAGCCAAGATTCAACAATTCTCCCCAAGTAGAGCTATCCTCAGTCAGCCTCAAGGAAGTTGGGTGTCCTCCGGCAGATCTCAACATTCCTCAGCGGAGTATACAAACATTCTTAACAAGTATCCCCGGCAGTCTTGATCCAAGATTGTTCCCCAGCGGTATACCAGACATTCAGTGGAGCCACTTCCCCAGTATATCTCCAAAATTTCCCCAGGAAAGTGGAATCAATCTCCCCAGCAGGAAGCTTATCCCCAGTAGATTCTGGAAGCTTGTCACCTGTAGAGCACGAACGTGTCTCCCGGCTTTATTCAGAAGGTTATTTCCTCACCAGGATATAACTGGGTTATCCTCAGCCAATAGCCACGGAAAGATCGTCCCCGGTGAAGTCTTCTTATCCCCAGCGGAGTTATCATCAACCTCAGCAAAGTTATCTCCCCACAGAGTTAACTCCCCGTAGAGTAGTCTCCCCAACAAGTTTATTCCTCAACAGAGTCATCTCCTCCTACCGGTTTATTCTTACAACAATCTCCCCAGCGGAAACGAAGAACTCTACTCTTCAACATCAGCCCAGGATTTAATTTCCCGGCATTCGTCAAGGATTTATTTTCCCAGACGAAAATACGTTCATAAACATCACATTATCATTGTCATGATACATGCATACACGCATCATATCATGAAATCTCATTTATGTTGAGAACATCATTGCTTGATCCATACCATGCATTACATATGACTGACCTTTATCTTTCAGGAAAGATGCAGTCAAATTCTCAAATCCAGTCAAAGAAGACAAATCCAGTTGAAATCAATTCCTAAAGTCATTAAAGACAACCCGTCGTTATAGACACCCGTCGTTATAGACACTCGACGTTATAGACACTCGTCGTTATAGACACTCGTCGTTATAGACACTCGTCGTTATAGACACTCGTCGTCATAGACACTCGTCGTTATAGACACTCGTCGTCATAGACACCCGTCGTTATAGACACTCGTCGTTATAGACACTCATCGTCATAGACACTCGTCGTTATAGACACTCGTTGTCATAGACACCCGTCGTTATAGACACTCGTCGTCATAGACACCCGTCGTTATAGACACTCGTCGTTATAGACACTCGTCGTTATAGACACTCGTCGTCATAGACACTCGTCGTTATAGACACTCGTCGTCATAGACACTCGTCGTTATAGACACTCGTCGTCATAGACACTCGTCGTTATAGACACTCGTTGTTATAGACACTCGTCGTCATAGACACTCGTCGTTATAGACACTCGTCGTTATAGACACTCATCGTCATAGACACACGTCGTTATAGACACTCGTCGTTATAGACACTCGTCGTCATAGACACTCGTCGTTATAGACACTCGTCGTTATAGACACTCGTCGTTATAGACACTCGTCGTTATAGACACTCGTCGTTATAGACACCCGTCGATAAAGACCACCCGTCCATGGAAATAACCTGTCAGTAGAGACAACTTACCAACCTTTCTGAATTCCAGACTCGATTCCTGTATCCGGCCAGGGCACGTCTGAAGAGTTCGAAGATCCGATTCCTGTATCTCGCCAGGGTGTATCTGTTGACGACTAACATTACCAGACTCGATTCCTGTATCTTGCCAGGGCACGTCTGAAGAGTTCGAAGATCTGATTCCTGTATCTTGCCAGGGTGTATCTGTTGACGACTAATATTCTCCGGACTCGATTCCTGTATCCTGCCAGGGCACGTCTGAAGAGTTTAAAGATTCGATTCCTGTATCCAGCCAGGGCATATCTATATAAAGAGTGTGAAGATCAACTCCTGTAACAGGCCAGGTAATTATTTTTCTTTCTCAGGTACGCAAGTTCTCGCTAAGGAATCTCTTACGCGATCGACACCTAGATGGCATCTATAAGCCCATCCACATACCTACGGTCTCCAAATGGCGTCTATAAGCCCATTCCCGACCAGGTACTGTCACACTTCCAGATGGCATCTATAAGCCCATCTTCCTACCCCACAGTCTCCAAATGGCATCTGTAAGCTCATTCCCTGCATCACACTGCTGACATTCTACTATGTGAGTGCAAATTTCTGGGCACTCTAGTGTTCAATCATCTTCCACCTTCGGATCACGAAAGGCACGCAAGCCAATCTACATCCTCAGGTTTAAGAAGATTGAACAGGGGCAACTGTTGTACCCCAAAATTTGCCCTCCCATATTTCTCAAAACATTTCAAGAAAAATTCACAAGTCCAACCCGGCGCGTCATATTCAGGTGTTCTTTCACCAAGATATCTCTGATAACGTATTCTCAAATTCAGGTTCGGCTCAAGAGTCAATTCTTTAAAGAAGGTATCCGAATGTGCGAGTTTTCTTGAAGAAATATGGTGAAAAAGTGTGCTGAAAGTGCAGTTTTTACGCGCTAAAAAATTCATAACTTGAAGATCGTGACTCGTTTTGAACCCGTTCCGGTGGCCAAAATTCCGTCTTGACATTATCTACGTTTTCATCTCTCACGGCTGGAAGCCAATTTCGATCAGAAGGTCTTCAAAAATGTGGATTTATCAAGTATTTTCATACAGAAAATTTGTGACAGAAGTTTATTTGCGTCATGTTCAGAAAATCATAACTTGGTCGATTTTCATCGTATCGAGTTGGTTCCGGCGCCAAAATTTCACAAATTGAGTTGGCTACATTTTCACAGAAGGTATTGAGTTCAAACGGTATTCAAAAGGCCTTCGTTTTTTGCTCAGAGTGCATGACACACCGAAAATCCTGAATGCTGAATATTATTTCATCTGGGCCGAAACTTCGAAAATTCATAACTCGGTCATTTTGTATCGGATTGGGCTCATATTTTTACACAAGGTCCCTGACTCGTAGATCTACAACTTTGCTTCAAAAGTCGAGACCGGATTATGCTCCGATCAATACCAGTTTTTTATTGAAGAACGTGTCAGAGTCGACACTGAAGCCCAAAATAAGTTTGTCTGAGCTGAAACTTCAAAAATTCATAACTAATTCACCGTTTATCCGATTGAGCCGATTTTCGGACAGGAGTTAGTTATCGATGTCGGCTACATTTTGTTTTCACATTTTAACTTCAAAAATTGCACTTAAGTCCATGCGATTTAGCCTGGAAAGTGACGAACTCAATTGAACATTTGAGTCCCAATTGCACATTCAAAGCCCATTTTCTTTACCCTAATTTCCATTATATAATCACCTTCTTTTCACACAAACCAGGGAGGAGGAGAAGAGAGAAAAAACCTTGCCACAACACTGTTAGAATATCAAATTCTTTCAAGAACCCTAAAACCTTGAAATCCTTATTACAAATCCCTCTCTCACTACAAACAAGCCATCACAGTTACAAACCAACACCTCACTACTTCTTCAGTAAGGATAAGGCTGGCTTGATCTCCATGATCCAAAGGGCATAAAAGCATTCGGGTCACTAATTTTCCAGTAAGGGTAAGATTGATTTGATCTCCATGATCAAAAGGGTATAATCATTCATACATGCCATATGGTGCCTAAACATTAAATTTCTTCATATATTGGCTTTATTTGCATTTTATGATTTTATTTAATGTGTTCATGAGATTCAATACTGCAGATTTAGACAGGATCCCATGCAGGTTCATTAAGGAACGTTGAGGCCAAAACACAAATGGCCAAAAGCCAAAAGCCAAATGGCCAAAGTAGAACAACTTATGCATGATGAGGCCAGAACACAAATGGCCAACAGCCAGAATACAAATGGCCATGAAACTCAATCCAATGGCCAAAGAATGCAGACCGTTCAAAAAAACCTCCTCTTGGGCCTGAAACCCCCCTTGGTTTGCATCCTTTTTAATTTTATTTTCTTTTCTTTTCTAATTCTTTTTTAATTGTTTTAATTGTTTTTTTTCACCATAAAATAATTTTCTATAATAAAAACAGAAAAATCAAAAATACAAATATATTTAATTATTATTAATTTCATCACTAACCTATTTTTTATAAATAAACTCTAAAAATTAACTTAGTTTAATTTAGGTTTTTAAACTTTAATATTTTTCTTAATAAGTAAAAAGTATCTAGAATTAGGTTTTTTTTTGATATATTCATCTTTTTTCTTAAAATAAATTATTAATCATCATTATTTATCATTATTATTAATTATCATTAATTTTGTAAATAAACATGTAAATAAATTAATTAACTAGTAAATTAGGTTAACTTTAATATTTTCATTAATAATTAAAATAATCTAGATTTAGGGTTTCCTTTTAATTCTTTTTCTTTATTTTTCATAAATACAAAAAACACTAAAACACTTTCTTTTCTTTAATTAAATAATTAATTGGACTTTAATTTAATTTAATTTCATGCAAAGGGTCAAAACCCTCGGACGTCCTAATTTTAATTCTTTTCACACATTATTTCTTTCGATCATTATGTAACTGTTTCTCAGATGTAATAGTAATTAGGTTTATCTTTCCATCTTTACTTTCCGCATCTTTATCAAAAACGGGTCTTTGTATTTTGGCGATGTATAGACCCGCGCCTTGTAATAGCGTAGGATTTATCTTTTCGCATTTAAATTTCCGCACTCTTAAATTCTAAATTGCATGAAAGAATGTATGGCTAATTAAAAACAAGCGTAGCTCACAATACCCTGATCAAAGATAAATATTAACATGAAAACAACACACAAATTCACACACCACTCTTAGGGTACACCTCACTGTTGCCTTGTCTTCGAAACGTGGTCGTCGAGTATAGGACGTTTTAGTAAGTCCTTATGTCCGTTGATCCATATGCCTCAAAACAAGTTGCCTCGGAAAAGTTGCCTCGAATTAAAAAAGGATCAATGGCATAAGGGTAGCTTCTAAGGTGTCCTACTGTTGCTCTGGTGACCACACTGTCCCTACAAACGAATTGACCCGAACACCTCCAACGGTGGTGCTACCTACCTCTCAATGATGGGATGGCACTACCTTAAGGACATTTACACAGCCTAATTCCTTAGGGTAGGTAGATGACTCGTAGATACTTGCTCTATTCAAAAACAAACAAAAACTCTTTTCACACTGACACTTTCAAAAAGCTTTTAAAACAATTTTTCAAACACTCTTGAGGACTGATACAAGAGTCGATCTGAAATCTTTAAAACAAAACTTTTTCAATCTCACTCACAATTGAAAAGCAAACCATTTTGAAAACACAAATGAGCAAGTATCTAAGAGCCCATGGATAACCATGGATAGAAAGGATGCTAATACCTTCCCTTTTTATAAATCTACCTCCCGAACTGAGAAACTATCTCATAAGGAATTTTGATGTGATTTTGTCCTGTCCATGTTGGAGAAAATAAAAGACGGTGGCGACTCTTGCTTACCGCGACATTTCGCGAACCAGCGTTAAACAGTCAGTTCCAGATCCACCGATCACACTACCCCCCGAACTCAAGAAAATATCTCAAAGGTCTTTCCTGTTCTTTTCACCATTTCCTTTATTGGATAAAAGAAAAGTCGGTGGCGACTCTTGCTATCCATAACAATTGCGATCAAACGCAAAACACCCAAGTCAATTCTCCCACCGTGTTACACCGAGGATGAAGGTGAGGAAGATTGTGAGCTACCAGGAGAACTTGCTAGACTTTTACAACAGGAAGAAAGAACTATACAGCCTCATGAAGAGCCATTTGAAACAATGAACTTGGGTACTGAAGAGGACATAAAAGAAGTCAAGGTAGGTGCTAACTTGGAGTCTAGTGTCAAAAAGCGGTTAGTTCAGATGTTGCATGATTATGTTGAGATCTTTGCCTGGTCATAAGAGGACATTCCATGATTGGACACTGATATTGTGGTTCATCGTATTCCAACTAAAGAAGTTTTCCCTCCAGTAAAGAAGAAGGTTCGTCGGATGCACCCTGAGATGTCAGAAAGGATCAAGGCTGAAGTTATGAAACAGTTTAACGCCAGATTCTTGGCTGTCACCTCCTATCCACAATGGGTTTCTAATGTCGTTCCGGTACCCAAGAAGGACGGTAAGGTACGTATGTGTGTGGACTACAAAGACCTAAATAGAGCAAGCCCCAAGGATGACTTCCTGCTTACCCATATTGATGTTATGGTTGACAACACCGCACAACATAAGATCTTCTCCTTCATGGACGGTTTCTCTGGTTACAATCAGATCAAAATGGCACCCGAAGTCATGGAGAAAATAACTTTCGTCACACAGTGGGGCACTTTATGTTACAAGGTTATTCCATTTGGGTTTAAGAAAGTTGGGGCAACCTATCAGTGTGCTATGGTAGCTTTGTTCCACGATGTGATTCACCATGAGATAGAGGTTTATGTTGATGACATGATAGCCAGATCTCAAACTGAATAGGAACACCTGGATCATCTGCAAAAACTATTTGATAGGATGAAGATGTACAAATTAAGGCTGAATCCGAACAAGTGCACCTCTGGGGTAAGATCTAGTAAGCTTATGGGTTTCATTATCGGTAACAAAGGTATTGAAGTTGACCCTGCAAAGGTAAAAGCTATACAAAAAATGCCAACTCCTCGCACTGAGAAGGAGGTCATGGGATTCTTAGGACGCCTGAATTACATTGCCAGATTCATTTCACATCTGACTGTTACTTGTGAGCCAATCTTCAAATTACTAAAGAAAGATCAAGCAATAAAGTGGAATGATGATTTCCAGAATTCCTTTGACAAAATCAAGGAATATCTTCAAGAGCCTCCAATTTTAATACCGCCAGTTGAAGGAAGACCTCTGATCATGTACTTAACAGTGTTAGATAACTCAATGTGGTGTGTGTTGGGGCAGCATGACGAGTCTGGTCGAAAAGAGAATGCAATATACTACCTTAGCAAAAAGTTTAACGACTGTGAAAAAAGATACTCACTGCTCGAGAAAACTTGCTGCACTTTGGCATGGGCTGCTCGCCGACTAAGACAGTATATGTTGACCCACACTACCTTGTTGATATCTAAGATGGATCCTATCAAGTACATCTTTGAGAAGCCCGCTCTCTCCAGAAGAATAGCAAGATGGCAAATGATCTTGATCGAATACGACATTCAATACACAAATCAGAAAGCAATTAAAGGAAGTGTACTGGCTGATCATTTAGCTCATCAGGTTGTGGACAATTACCAATCCATGATTTTTGAGTTCCCGGACGAGAACGTCATGTTAGTAATTAATTGTGAAGAACCTGGATCAGATGAAGGACCTGAAGAGGGATCCCGATGGACAATGGTTTTCAATGGAGCTTCCAACACACTTGGAAATGGCATTGGTGTCGTGATCATATCTCCCGAGGGTTGTCATACTCCTTTCACTGCCAGGCTATGTTTTAACTATACCAACAATATGGTTGAGTATGAAGCATGCATCATGGGTCTCAAAGCTGCAATCGATTTAAGGATCAAGTTCTTAAGTGTGTTTGGAGACTCGGCTTTGGTAATCAGCCAGAACAAAGGAGAATGGTACACGAAGCATCCTAATCTCATCCCTTACCAAGAGCATGTGCTGACATTGATTCCACACTTTGAAGAAGTTACATTTGAGCATTTTCTAGAAGAGGAAAATCAACTAGCGAACGCGCTAGCTACTATGTCATCCATGTTCAAGGTCAGGTAGGACAATGAGGCTCTTCAGATCACTATTGAGAGAATGGATGAACCAGCATACTATCACGAGATTGGTACTGAAGAAGTAGTGGACAAACCTTGGTTCCATGAATTCAAAAGATATCTTGAAGCCCAAGAGTATCCTGAGGGAGCTTCAGTCAACGATAAGAAGTTCCTAAGAAGGTTCTCTGCCAAGTTCTTCCTAAGTAACAGGATCCTCTAGAAGCGCAACCACGATTCTACTTTGCTTCGGTGTGTAGACAAGAGTGAAGCAGAGAAGATTATGGCTGATTTACACGAAGGTACCTTTGGCACTCATTCTAGTGGACATACTGTGATACGGTGGCAGAACCGACTGTTAATACTGGTTTGCGTTTTTTGTTTGCAAATGTCGCAGTAAGCAAGAGTCGCCACCGACTTTTATTTTATCCAATCAGGAAAAGGAAAAAGAACAAAAAAAACCTTTTTCGAGATTTTTTGAGTATGGAGGGTAGATTATAGAAAGGGAAGGTGTTATCACCCTTTCTATCTGTAGTTTTCCACGGGCTCTTAGGTACTTGCTCATTTTTAAATTTCTTTTGTGTGCTTGTTTTGAAAAGTTTTGTTTTACTTCGTGTTAACCCTTGTTTCTGTCCTCAAGAGTGTTACAAAGTTATTTTTGAAAACTTTGTTTGGGAAGTGTTGGTGTGAAAAAGTTTTTGTTTGTTTGAGCAAGTACCTAAGAACTAATCTACCTACTCGAAAAAAGTTCATTCGTTTTACTTTTAGACAATGCTATCCCATTATTGAGAAATAGGTAGCTTTTTCGTTGGAGTTTTTTAGGGACGTTCGAATGGGCGAAATGGTCTCTGAAGGCAACAAGTAAGGATACCTTAGCATTTTGAAGGGACTATTATCATAAGATCAATTCTTAGGCAAATCGAGGGACGAGTAGGGACTATGATCTTTATGACGATTTTGAATCGCGGGTCTTTGCTAAGGTATCCCTACGTTCGAGGGACACAACCATTATTTCTGAGGCAACCAAGTGGGGAAAACCCTAGGAGTAAACATGTGCAAGTGTGTTTTTTCTAGTTAATTATCTTTGCACAATTAGGGTTTTCTACTGTATTAATCATTTATCTTTTACATGCAAGCCTATTATCTATACATCTAACAGTTAAATAGTTGCCGAAATTCAAGAGTGCGAGAATAAAAACCTATCTATTACAAGGCTTTGGGGAGGGGGTTACATAATCAAACCTGGGAGTAAACAGTAAATAAAAGGCAGTAAAATAAACCCTAATTAAAAGCTATTACAAACTCGAAGCAGGTACAATAATTGGAAAAATAAATAAATAAATGCGCGCGAAGAATTATGACGGGAATAAAGTCTAAGTCCTAAAAAATTTAATCAATTAAAGAGAAAATATTTTTGTATTTTTATTATTGAGAAAAATATTTGAAATCTTAACCTAAATCTAATTACTTAAAGAAAAATATTTTTGTGTATTTTTTAGTGAGAAAACAATTTAATTACAAATTAAACCTAATTCTATAATTAATTTTAAATAAAAAACAATCAAGTTAATCTAATAAAACTATTTTATTTTCAATAAAATTAATTTCAAGAAAAACCTAATTCTATATTTTTTTGTGATTTTTGATTTTTATGATTCTTTTGTTGTAAAATGATTAAATAAATAAAACAAATAGAATGATAAATAATAATAAAAAATAAGAAAAATAAAACTGGGTCTGATGTTGTTAGCAAATTAGGGGTGTGGGATGGAATTGTTAAGCCCAGAATTATAGGCCCATTTGCCCACGTGGGGATTCAGTGCAGCTGGCCTTCAGGAGGTCCACCACGTGCCTGCATGCTTGAGGCGTTAGATCTGGCCAGGACATGATCTGATGGCGTGGATTTGAGGATGCATGATGGCTTTTTTGAAGGTGAGGCTCGCTGGATCTGGGACAAAGAAATTGGAAAATATGAAAACGTGAGATTCTGGGATCGAACCCAGAACCCTTTGCTTCACCGCCTGCGCCTTTTCCATCTGTGCTGGGATGGTTAGTTGTATATATAATAACATAGATAAAATATAAAGGAAATAAAGTGCCTTGCCCAGAAACACGCGCCAATTTCAAATGGGCCAATGGTGTGCTGCCACCTCTTGTCTTCTTCCCCATAACTGTTGTTTTTGATATCAGCTTTTACCTACGGACAAAACCGTCACTAAAGGCTATAGTGACAATTTTTATCCGTAGCTACATCCCTGCAAGATTCAAAAAAATAATACAAGCAAGATAAATCAAAATCAAAGGCATATATCAGTTGCAAATCACGCCCTGAGTTCATTGGTATCCATAATTTGGTCTAATTTCGCCTCTATGGAGAGTCCGCAATTTGGGACCTTAAAACCCTAACAATGGTGTCGTTCCATTCCTGCATTTGAACTCAGATTAAACCATCCAGAAACAATTCAAATATGATAACAAGCGTGGATATGTGATCAAAACAAGTTTATAATGGGTAAATCAATAAATTCGAGTTTGAGAAAAATATGCAAACTGTGGTACTGTAAGGGCATAATTCTTGATGTTTTTGGCCTTGAGGATGATTGGAATAGCTTCAGAACACGTCCAGGAACAAATTGTTGGCTTTGGAATTACTTGAAACGGTTTATGGAATCAAAACCAACCTTCACTTTTTTGAAAAAAAATTGAGTTTTGTTCTCTTGTTTTCACGACCAAAACCTTCTTTATGCTTTGGAAATGTTGTGTATATATCATAGAATGATTTAGGTAAACTAAAACTGATCATATCTTTTCAAATTATGGAAATTTGATTTCATTCTCTGCCTTGTATGATTTGTTTCCAAAATAGACCAAATTAAGATCTTTTCCAATCAATTAGCTCTTGCACGGTCTTTTTATTTGCTAGCTGTTCATGGACTCATAATATGCTCATAAAATCAAATCTTTGATTTTATTTGATTATTCTACTATTTAAATTGATTTATTTTTATTTAAATGGATAAAAAATAAAAATAAACAATAAAAATAAATAATAAAAATAATAAAATAATAGGTGGATAAGCTCAGGGGTCGTGGGTCCTCTTAGGTACAAGTTTCAAACAAGAAAACATGGGCCCATTTGGAAAAAAAAAGTCATTTTGATCAATGTTGACTTCATGCATATTTCCAAAAATTGGTCAACTTTGACAATACACATCTCTCTTATTTTTAACCCTAAGAAGGTGTTCTTGGACTTTTTAGAAAGCTTAGGATGTCCCCTAAACAAACCTTTTCTTTTCATCTCAATTGGGTCTTCCATGTTCATGTAAGAAGCTTTGACCCAAAAGGTGTTTTTGTTGACTTTTCAAAAGGACCTATAATGTAGAAATCATATCTTTTGATGAGTGCATATTTTAAACTTGTGGGATGAAGAATAATTGTAGGGAATTGCATCCTCTTAAAATGAGCCTTGGATGGAAAATTTATGATAAAGTATGAAGAAGTTATGCTTCGTCAAAAATTTGGTTGACTTTTCCTGTGAAACCCTAATTTAGCAACTTTTGGGTTTTGATGAATTTGGGGCATTCCTTGAGGAATCATGATCAACCCTTGATCATATTATGGATATCTCTTCAAAATGTTGATATTCACCTAAAATCTTGAAGTTTGACTGTATGTGGGCCACAGTTGACTTTTGACCTAATACAGTTGATTTTTAAGCATCTGAGCAGTTGACTGAGCAAACTTCTTGTACAAGGCTTGAAACTTGACATGGAGGGTATTGAGAACATATTAGGACTATGGAGAGAATTTTGGACCCTTGGACTTCAACCATCTTGATGAGGAGTGAAACTCTGGTTTGAAGCTTGTTGCCTTAGGAGGAGGATTTGTCTGGTCAATCCTTAGTCATCCTTGAGCAATTGAGGACCTCTAGAGGCATGTCTTGAGTGAAATGAGAGGGAAAATTTTGGGGTACAACAGCTGCCCATGTTCAATCTTCTAAAACCCGAGGATGTAGATTGGTTGTCTGCCTTTCGTAATCTGAAGGTGGAAGATGATTGAACACTAGAGTGCCCAGAAATTTGCACTCGTCTAAGATGGTGCTGGACTGTGTAGGTAGTATCGAGAATGGGCCTACAGATGACATTTGGAGGAGATGACAGAAGGTCACCGGAGATGGGCTTAAATATGCCATATGGAAGATATGACGGATAATCGTCGGAGATGGGCTTAAAGATGCCATCTAGAGGATGTTGATTTCCTGAGATATTCCTTGGTGGGAATTCCTTTTCCTGTTGTTAAGGAGGTGTCTGCTAAGGAATGTTGTTCTTGGGAGAAATATAATTTTAGGAACTTCAGTTGTCCGTTAATCTACCGGGGAATCATCTCTTAGTCGAGGAGATGAAAATGAACTACTATCTGGTCGTGCTCCAGGCCTTACTGTGATTTGCTAAGGATAATAAGACTGACTGCTATCTGGTCGTGCTCCAAATTTTACAGTGACTTACTGGGGAGATGAGATTAAACCTGTTATCTGGTCGTGCTCCAGGCTTTGCAATCTCAAAAACTGTTATATGGTCGTGCTCCATGCTTCAGAAGGAATTAAGTGGTTATCCAGTCGCATCTGAGTTTCAACTTGAATTTAAGGCATACTAACATCCGGTCATTTCCAGGCTTCAATAGTAATTGGCTGAGTAAACTGCTATCTGGTCGAATTCCAAGCTTCGTAGTACCTCATGCTGTTATCTGGTCGTGCTCCAGGTTTCATAGTGTCTCTTGCCGCTATCTGGTCGTGCTCCAAACTTCACTGCGTCTTATACCGTTATCTGGTCGTGCTCCAGGCTTCAGTAATTTGGGGAAATTAAGCTGTTATCCGGTCAATTTCCGGGCTTCATAGCTTTTTTAACTAGAATAGAAATCTTAGTATCGATTTGACTGAACCAGGGAAAGGTCTCGAGTTATCTTAAACTGGGAGAGAAATCTTAGTATCGATTTGATTGAACCCAAGAGAAGTCTCGGATTAATTTGATTGGCATAGAAATCAGGGGAATCTTAGCGGCGATTCGGCTGACCCAGACGAAAGTCTTAGAACATCTTCAACTAGAATATAAACCTTAGTGTCGGTTTGACTGAACCAGAGAAAATCTTGAAAAGTGTTGGAATATCTTCAACTGGAATAGAAACCTTGGTGTCAGTTTGACTGAACCAGAGAGAACTTGTGAGAACTTGTGAGAACTTGATTGCATCTTTCCCTGAAAGGTAAAGAGTTAGTCGTATGTAATGTCATGATGTATGAAATGTATTGAGTAATGATGTTCTCAAAATAAATGAGAATGTGATGTATAATATGTATGCACATGCCATGATGTATGGATATGCAATGCTATTGTGATATTCTCTAGCTGGGGAAAATAAATCCTGGGCTGCTGCTGGAGAGTATAAGGAGTTGAGTTCTTCGTTTCCGCTGGGGATAGTGACCGAAGATGATTAGCTGGGAATTTACATCCATTCTGCTTGAGAACATTCTGCCAGAGGAGTCTCTGTCTGAGAATAATCCTGTGAGGGAATGACTCTGTGGGGAAGATAGATACTTTGTTGGAAGATCTGCTGATTTGGAGAAATAAACTCAGCTGGGGATGAACTTCCATTGCTAGAGAGAAGCGCTCTGTTGGAGATTGAGCTTCTGTTGTCAGAGAAATAAACTCTGCTCGAGAGATGGCTTTATAAACTGCTCATGGTTATAAAACTCGGCTGGGGAATGCAGAGATCAGCTTTCTGAAGGAGCCTGATGGGGAAGTGTGATACAGTGGGAGAACTGACTTGAGGTTTTGCGTTTGTGTTCGCAAATGTTTCGGTTTAGCAAGAGTCTCCACCGACTTTTTATTTTATCCAAAGGAAAGGTCAAAAAGCACAGGAAAGACCTTTGATATGTTTTCTTGGGTTCGGGGGGTAGATTATGAAACGGGAAGGTGCAAGCACCCTTTTCATCCATGGTTATCCATGGGCTCTTAGTTACTTGTTAAGATCACTTGCTTTTGCGTTTCAATTGTTTGAAATGGTGCTTTGTGTGTGGTTTTGAAAATGTTTTGAAAAGAGGCCATCATTGTGGCAACCTTTGTAATGATTCTTGTTTGAATATATACAAAGGTGTTTATCTTTTGAAAAGATGTTTCAATGTTTGAAAGTTTGTTTTGGGAAATGTTTTGAAATTGTGTGGTGATGTGTTTTTGAAAATATCAAGGATATTTTTGCAAGTTTTGATCAAGTAACTAAGAGTTGTCTACCCTATCTACTCAAGAGTCTTTCCTATACATTTTTATCCCTTTTGACAGTGTTGTTTTACCATTGCATTTGGTAAATAACCTTGTGTTTGGATGTTAAACGGGACAGGTGCGGGTCATCATATTGACCATGATAGCAATTGTGCCAAGTATCTTAGCAAATTTTTAAGGGACTAGATCATTTTGTATAGGCAACCAAGATAGCATCATCGAGGGACTATGATCTTTTTGTTTTATTTTTGTTTTGCCAAGATACTCAACATGCATACCATGGCCATTTTAAAGGCAACAAGTGGATGAAACCCTAGGGGTGCATGTGTGCATTGTGTTGTCAATTTACATGCTTTTATGTCTTGTATTAGGTCTAACTATTTGTTTTGACTTTGGATATTGCATACAAACCCTAATCTCTATCATGACATATTTGAAAGCTATAAATACGTAAAACAAATCTACAACTATTACAACATTGATATGGGGAGGGGGATACAATTTTGAATGGGGAGTATTTGTAAGAAAATAAAACCCTAAGATTAACTATTACATCCAAATTGAATTTTTTGTATCAAACAATAAATAAGCAAATATTTAAATAGACAATTAAATAAATATGCAATATATCATAAATATGTAAAAAAATGTCTTTGTTTATTTTTATGTATGTAAAAATAAAATATTTAATATATTAAAAAAATAAAACAAAAGGTTATTTTTTTGTTAAGGGTAAAAACCCTAACTTTTGGTTTAAGAATATGTATATATTATAATATTTGTTTATGTATAATAAAATAAAAATATATACAAATGTCAAAAAATCAAAAAATAAAAATATGTTAGAAAAAAATATTATTTAAGTATATAAATAATAAAAATAAAGTATAATATTTTTTGTAGTATTTACAAGTTTTTATTAAAGAAAATAAAAGTATATACTATTTAATAATGATTTCTATGTCTAAAAAATAATAAAAAATAATAAAATAAAATGTGGAAATTTATAAAAATATTTTTGGTATTTTTAATGTTTAAGAAAAATAAAATAAAGTCAGAAACTAAAAATAAAATTCAAAAATATAAAAATATAAAACAATGGGCCAAGGGGGCGTGAGAAGTAAGTCAGGGGTGTCAATAGTGAGAAATGGCCAAGCTCAGCCCAGCTACTTCATCTTCAACCTTCGTTCAAACAAAAATACGCGCGCTTCCTGTACAAATGTCCAACTCCTGCATACGTGCTCTAAAGCGAAAACTCACAACACAAAAGTTATAGCATTTTTCAACACGATTCCAACCATATAAAGAACTTAATCTAACTCTCAAAGACCAGAGAGAATTTCTCTGGCCCTAATTTCTAACCTAAATTTTTCAGAATGTTCATCAATCAAATTCTCTCAACACAGTTAACTTAAATGAAATCTATGCACATGTACAACTTAAGGGCAATGAGTACTACATTTTTTATTCACAAACCTAAGCCTAATGATTCCTAAATAGAGAGATAGAAAGTTGGAAAATACCTGCTTCAGTTGAACATGAGTATGGCAATGTGGAGGTTTTCAGTGAGGCCTGAGATGTTTGTGAGCTTGCCTGAACTTCCTCTGACCTTCCCCAATGCTTTGTTTGCTTTGAGCTTGCTTGAATAAGCCTGTAGAAGTCAACCTGCACAAGCTGAAATCAGAAATGGTGAAGCTTGAAAATGGAGTTACAGTCAATGGCCAATGATTGGGATGGCTTAGGTGGGTTATATGGAATGTATTGGAAGAGGTTTGGGGCAAAACACACGAGTAGTTTGTGTTTTGGAACTCAAAGTGAAGAAACTGCCCTGTTTTGCAAGAAGATGGTGTTTTTGTGTTTTGGAAGGCTTGAGGGTTGGATATCTTATGCTTCTGACTCAAGGCAATATGCAAAAGTTGTTTCAAATGCTTACAAACTTTGTTCTTATCAGATTTCAAAGATATGGATATTTTGCAAGTTTACTTGGTTTTGAAGTAAAAGTGTGAAGTGATACAAGACAGGTCTGTACAGGCTATCTTCAAGCATGCAAAATATTGTTGTACCTTTGCCTAAGTTTATGGAACGTGTTTGCTGCAAAGAGAGGGGTCCAAGGTTCAAGGGAAGCAAGTTGACATAAAGTTGCCTTTATCAAAATGGCATAGTTCACTTTTTGCCAAAAATGGATTAAACTCTTGTGTAAACTTCCATTGATCAGAATAATGCCTTAGACCATTGAGTTTGCATTCAATTTTTGAGTGTGGAAGGGTTTAAAGACCTGTGAGCAAGTACAAGTGAGGCTGGATAGAGTTTGCAATTTGTGTCAACATGAAACATGCCATGGATCAAAGTGAGTTTTTGCCAAATTCAAACCTTCGATTCTACCTAACCATAAATGATTTTGGAGATTTCTTGGACACTTTGGAAATCTTGTAACATGATCTACAATCCATATTTGAAATGAATTTTGAGATTCCAAGTGGAACTAGGTGAAACATTTCCATGAAGATAGGTCAAAATTCTGCCTAAACTAGGGCAAAATTTCACTAAGTTATAAGTTTCATGGACCCTTGTTCCAAAATTCATAACTTGAGATCCAAGCTTATTTTGGGAAAACTTTTTGAATCAAAGTTGTAGATTTTATGAAGGAATACAACTTTCATGTTGGAAGTTTTGTTTGAATCCAATTGCATCACGGTGAAAATGTTGGGCAAAGTTGGGAAAAAATGAGAAACTTTTATAACTTAGAAAAATTCTAAGTTATGAAAATTTTCAATCTTACACCCTAATTTGCAAAATTAGGTTTCTTGATGAACAAGTTTCATGTTTTGACTCATCTTGATGAAAAATGACCCTTGGCACTTGATTTTGACCAAAAAGTCAAAGTTTGACTTTTCAATGTACAGTTGTCTTTTGATCAGTTGACTGGAAAATTCATTTGTCAATCCAATGCTTTTGAGATCTTTTGAACCTTGTGAATAGGTAAAGATGATGCCATTGAGTCCTTGAATCCATGCTTGAACCCAATTTTCCATTGGCTAGGTTAAAAGTCAGAAATTGCCCTTCTGCAGTCAAAACCCTAAAAATGACCATTTTGCCCTTTTGATGATCTGATCAAATTTCTTGAGGAGTTGTGGTCCAAACTTGATAAAATGGTTCATATGATCCTATAATATTGATGTGGATCAAAATTTATGAGGTTTGACTGTAAATTGGCCATAGTTGACTTTTTCCCTAATACAGCTGATTTTTAGGTCAACTGTCCAATTGACTGGGCAAAAATTTGATTCAAGGCTTGAAACTTGGTATGAGAAATCTTATAAGTTCAACATGAAGCATGAAAGTCACATTGAGAATTATTTGTCCAAAATTCCTTGTGAAAACTCAAACCCTAATTTAGGTCATCAGTGCAAGGAGATGCCTTGAGCAGAGCAAACCCTAGCTTGGTCTTGAGTTCAAAGAATCTTGTGAGGAGAAATATTGATAAAATGAGAGGGAAAATTTTGGGGTACAACAGGAAGGAATTCCTGCTTGGGGATACGGAGGTTACACCTTGGTTGTCTCGGCTCTGTGGGGAATATAGGTATCACTGGTTTATATGTGATAGTAACTTCGCTTTCAACTGTCTCTGCCCCTTGTACCATGCTGGAAAAAGTACATGCAGAGATTTTATGGATGGATCTATGTTGTGATTATACTTGAACATGTATTTAATGGGTGTTAGAATGACATCCGTCTCTGGATCTTATCTGAACTGTACTTGAAACATATGTTAAATGAGTGTCAGAATGACATCCGTCTCTGGATCGTATCTGAACTGTACTTGAAACATGTGTTGAATGGGTGCCAGAATGACATCCGTATCTGGATCGTATCTGAACTGTACTTGAAACATGTGTTGAATGAGTGTCAAAATGACATTTGTCTCTGGATCGTATCTGAATTGTATTTGAAACATGTGTTGGATAAGTGTCAGAATGTCATCCATCTCTAGATCGTATCTGAATTGTATTTAGAGGAGAATCTGGAGTAAGTATCACGATGACATCCGTCTCTAGATCGTACCTGAACTTTTTCTAGAAGAGAAATCTGGAATAAGTACTAGGATAACATCCGTCTCTGGATCGTACCTGAATTGTTTCTAGAAGAGAAGTCTGGAATAAGTATCAGGGTAACACCCGTCTCTGGATCGTACCTGAACTGTTTCTCAATGTATGAAAATCTTGAAAAGTAGCAGAATGACATCCGTATCTGGATCGTATCTGAACCGTTTCTCGATGTATGAAAATCTTGAATAAGTAGCAGAATGACATTTGTATCTGGATCGTATCTTAACCGTTTCTCGATGTATGAAAATCTTGAATAAGTAGCAGAATGACATTCGCATCTGGATCGTATCTGAACCGTTTCTCGATGTATTAAAATCTTGAATAAGTAGCAGAATGACATCCGTATCTGGATCGTATCTGAATCGTTTCTCAATGTATGAAAATCTTGAATAAGTAGCAGAATGACATCCATATCTGGATCGTATCTGAACTGTTTCTCGATGTATGAAAATCTTGAATAAGTAGCAGAATGACATCCGCATCTGGATCGTATATGAACCGTTTCTTGATGTATGAAAATCTTGAATAAGTAGCAGAATGAAATTTGTATCTGGATCGTATCTGAACCGTTTATCGATTCTGGTGCTCTTGATGAATGCTGATCAAGGTATAAGTCTTCCATTGATAGACAGGTGATGGGACATAGTCGTACGTTTTAAATCCCTAAATTTTGCCTGGACCGCCCTTTCTGGTTTTCAGTCCACCGGGATACCTTTTTTTACCCAAGCTTCCCTTTCGGGTTTTCGACTTGTCGGGTGTACAGATTTTTTCATTTTTATCCCTAATTTTTGCCCAAATACTTTTGGTTCGCCGGGATTCCCTTATTTTTCCCTAGGTGTGTCAACCTAGCGGGTCTTTTTTTTCATGCGTAGTATTTTCCGACTATGTCCATGCTTTCAGGATGTAGAGGGTTGTCATTGTCCATAGTGTTGTGTTATAGTACTATCAAACATGTTTTCTTGATGGCACATGATTCGTTGCTGGAATGTGTGCGTAATTCCCCAAGCGATTTAGAGGGAGATCTGCCCCTGGTTATTTGGCACTTTTGGAGAGACTGCCCCAGGTGTGTTTAGACATCATGTCATGCCCCTTTCTTATGGAAGACCTGTTATTGGAAGTGTCTTTCCCGCTGAGATGATTCTGTCTATTGAGAGGATGTATGTTCATTGAATATCCATTGTGAGGATTTCTCTGCTGTCAAACAATTAGTCATATGCAAACAATGTCATTTAAAGAATGCAAAACTCATGTTTGTCTTGAAAATTTTTTGGAAATGTGTTTTGTGTAGTAAAACGAAATTTACAAGAATGTGATATCAACTCAGGATTCGTAACAAAGCCTACAGGAGTCAGGATAACTTTGTAACAGTATGCTCTCAAACTAACCCATGCTTCATCTAGGACTTTTAAGGGTTATAACGTGGCCTGGTTCCCGGTTCAAGAAACAAAGGATAAAGGCTCAAATTTTATTTGTACCCAACCCGCTCTTCGTGATGTTCTTCAGTCATATGCTCAGTTAATTGCGCGTTTAGATCCCGATTGAGTATGAAATCTTTTCTCTGATACTTGGTGATGATTCAGAAATTGAACATTTGTTTTGAAAAGGCAGTCATTTTTGTAATCTTCTTTTTGTCGAGGATTTGTAGTAACCTCTTTTTTTTTGTTTTCGTAATCCCTTCTTTTTCCTGAACTGTTTCTTTTGTGATTACAAGCGGGATGCCCTAATTTTTTTCCATTAAGTATCCTTCATAGGTTTTGACTTAATGGGATTTTATTTCGAGAGATAATGATTGTCTGTCTTGACGATTATACGGAACCATCACCGTCTTTTGTTTTAGAAGGACGTATTCGATGTCATTCATTGTGTAAGAAGCGGAAGATTGTGACTGGATGCGCCTCTGAATTAACTGAGAAAACTACCCTATCCCAGGTTATGATTAAGAGTTTTAATTTGTGTGAAAAGAAAAACTCCTACTTCTTCGGCTCGAAGGGGTTGACTAGGGATTATCTTCCTTATAACTCCACTATTTAGGATTTGAAACAACGCCTGTACATCGTCAGCGGGGTCTGTTCAAAAGCATACTGTAGAGATTGTGGTATCATTTTCGTCATCCTCCCTCTAATGCTTATAGTTTTTAATCGAGAGTTAAATATCACAACAAAAAAAAATAAGGACGCATTTTTGAAATAGTGAATACGAATGAATTGATTCAAGACAAACATGTGCAATGCATTGATGAAATAACGAGGTTTGATATGAATAAATGTTCAAACAAATCAAAAGAAAATTACACATTGAAAATTCTAATGAACGAAAAGTATTCTTGTGAGAACTTGTCACTTCAGATGGTATGCCTTGGATGGATGGCAGAAGAACTCAGCCTGACCGTCTTATGCGAATTCTAGCGCTCCTTCATTAATCAGGTCTTAAATTTTATTTCTCAACGCCCAACAGCTGTTGGTGTCATGTCCAGGACTGTTGGAGTGGTACGCACATCTTGCATTTGAATTGTTACTTGGGGAGGCTATGTTGGGATTCTGAGGAGGGTCCCTTAACACAACCAACTTGGCCATCAACATGCGTTGCAATGCTTGAGCCAATGACATATTGATTTCGGTGAAGCATCTTTCGAATGTATTCTTCTTATGCCGATTGCCCCGTTGTCGTTGGCGAGGTTGTGGTTGGGCTTGTGATGTAGTAGCAATCTTAAAAGGTTTGTTCCCAACCTCTTCTCTCACTAGGGGCTGATTAATGCCTTGATCCACAACTTTAACTGTTTGTTTCATGGATCTACATCCATCTTGGTGAAGCTTGTTGAGGAAGTCTCTTAGCCCCTCTTGTCATCGAGCTAAGTTTTGGATAAGAGCCATCTTCCCCAACATCTGGATTCTCATTTCTTCTACCTCAGCTTGCAGTTGTTCCAATTGTTCATCCTTGTTGTTGTCAGGACGTTCCTTGGTCAGATTCCTGGCGAAGAGTGTTTTCAGGTCTTCTTTCCCCTTGGATAGATTCAGGAGAGATTCCTTAAAATGGGCATCTTGAGCTTGGAGATCTCTGTTGTCTTGTTGGAGAGCCATTGCGTGAGATAAACAGCGAGAACATGAGAGACCTGCTTATGCAACGATATGTATTATATATGTATGCAATGTTTTCAAGGATCTCGCGGGGTAAATAAGAAAATGTCAGAAGTTGAATTTTGCAGCTTTGATTGAAGAACTTTGTATCGTTGAGAGTCCTTCTACGAGAGTCAAGCTCACTATATCAAGTGGGTCATAGCCCCTGACTCAAGTTGTTGAGTTTTGATCTTCTGATGACATTGGCTAGAGGAAAATAAATCCCCTTGCCCCTTGTTAGACATCTAATTCATCATAACCTGCATCACAGGCCCTCAAGATCCTTGAAATGGTTAAGGAAATATTAAGGCATGATGTTATGATGTGTATGCTATGCTTTTAAGAAAAGGTGTGAAGTGATGTAAGCAAGTAAACCCTGCAAGAAATCCAAGTTATTGGATAATAACTGTAAACAAAACCTGCAAGGAACTCATGTTGTCAGGTAATAAAACTCTGCAAGTAGTTCAAGTTGAAAGCACACAAGTCACGCAAAAAACCTTAGGTTTAGGCTTACATGGGTTTTAAGGTCATACCCTCTTGAAGCTGGATTAGTTCAACCTGTTCTATAAATAGTAACCGGGTTCTAAAGGGATCTCAATATCACTGATCTTTCCCCCAAGCCTTGTTCAATCGATGATTGACTCGTAATCAAACAAAACTCAAAAGTCAAACCTCAATGAGTGTAACATCAAGTATATGTCGACCATGGGCATACACCAAAGTCGACCATCTCTCTACGTCCTACTGGCCAAGTTGTGAAATTAAAGGTTCTAAGGTCAGTTGATGCTTTATGACACCACGCGGCGGCCCCGTACATCTCCCTGATTGACTCAAGGGTTACGGGTACCAACCAAAGTGACACATCAACGTAGCTACTGCTTCAACCATGTCGGTATACCCCAGCACAACTCCCTCACAGTTTATTTCTAATTACCTAAAAGGTGTTTCCCGATCCGGGTGTAGGATCAAATAACCCAAACAGTTCCCATAACTATAAAGCAAGCCAGACAATCAAGAGAAAGCAATTAAATATGACCTAGATCCTAAGGTTTACCCCACTTTATATTTTAGTCCCCAGAAGAGTCTCCATTTCTGTGATACGGTGGCAAAACTTACTGTTAATACCGGTTTGCGTTTTTGTGCGTAAATGTCACGGTAAGCAAGAGTCGCTACCGACTTTTATTTTATCCAATCAGGAAAAGGAAAAAAAACAGAAAAAACCTTTTTCGAGATGTTTCTGAGTACGGGGATAGATTATAGAAAGGGAAGCTGTTAGCACCCTTTCTATCTGTGGTTTTCCACGGGCTCTTAGGTACTTGCTCATTTTTAAATTGCTTTTGTGTGCTTGTTTTGAAAAGTTTTGTTTTACTTCGTGTTAACCCTTGTTCCTGTCCTCAAGAGTGTTACGAAGTTGTTTTTGAAAAATTTGTTTGGGAAGTTTTGGTGTGAAAAAGTTTTTGTTTGTTTAAGCAAGTACCTAGGAACTAATCTACCTACTCGAAAAAAGTCTGTTCGTTTTCCTTTTAGACAATGCTATCCCATTATTGAGAAATAGATAGCATCGTCGTTGGAGTTTTTTAGGGACGTTCGAATGGACGAAATGGTCTCTGGAGGTAACAAGTAAGGATACCTTAGCATTTCGAAGGGACTATCATAATAAGATCAATTCATAGGTAACTCAAGGGACAAGTAGGGACTATGATCTTTATGACGACTTTGAATCGCGGGTCATTGCTAAGGTATCCCTATGTTCGAGGGACACGACCATTATATCTGAGGCAACCAAGTGGGGAAAACCCTAGGAGTAAACATGTGCAAGTGTGTTTTTTTCAGTTAATTATCTTTGCACAATTAGGGTTTTCTACTGTATTAATCATTTATCTTTGACATGCAAGCCTATTGTCTATACATCTAACAGTTAAATAGTTGTGAAAATTAAAGAGTGCGAGAATAAAAACCTAGCTATTACAAGGCTTTGTGGAGGGGGGTTACATAATCAAACCTGGGAGTAAACAGTAATAAAAAGGCAGTAAAATAAACCCTAATTAAAGGCTATTACAAACTCGAAGTAGGTACAATAATTGGAAAAATAAATAAATAACTGCGCGTGAAGAATTAAGACGGGAATAAAGTCTAAGTCCTAAAAAATATAATCAACTAAAGAGAAAATATTTTTTTATTTTTATTATTGAGAAAAATATTTGAAATCTTAACCTAAATCTAATTACTTAAAGAAAAATATTTTTGTGTATTTTTTAGTGAGAAAACAATTTAATTACAAATTAAACCTAATTCTATAATTAACTTTAAATAAAAAACAATCAAGTTAATCTAATTAAATTATTTTATTTTCAATAAAATTAATTTCAAGAAAAACCTAATTCTATATTTTTTGTGATTTTTGATTTTTATGATTTTTTTGTTGTAAAATGATTAAATAAATAAAACAAATAGAATGATAAATAATAAAAAAATAAAAATAAAAATAAAATTGGGCCTGATGTTGTTAGCAACTTGTGGGTGTGGAATGGAATTGTTAAGCCCAGAATTATAGGCTCATTTGCCCACATGGATCTGGGACAAAGAAATTGGAAAATATGAAAACGTGAGATTCTGGGATCGAACCCAGAACCCTTTGCTTCACCACTTGCGCCTTTGCCATCTGTGCTGGGATGGTTAGTTGTACATATAATAACATAGATAAAATATAAAGGAAATAAAGTGTCTTGCCCAGAAACACACGCTAATTTTAGATGGGCCAATGGTGTGCTGCCACCTCTTGTCTTCTTCCCCATAACTGTTGTTTTTTATATCAGCTTTTACCTACAGACAAAACCGTCACTAAAGGCTATAGTGACAATTTTTATCTGTAGCTATATCCCTGCAAGATTTAAAAAAATAATACAAGCAAGATAAATCAAAACCAAAGGCATAGATCAGTTGCAAATCACGCCCTGAGTTCATTGGTATCCATAATTTGGTCTAATTTCGCCTCTATGGAGAGTCCGCAATTTGGGACCTTAAAATCCTAACAATGGTGTCGTGCCATTTCTGCATTTGAACTCAGATTAAACCATCCAAAAACAATGCAAATATGATAACAAGCGTGGATATGTGATCAAAACAAGTTTATAATGGGTAAATCAATAAATTTGAGTTTGAGAAAAATATGCAAACCGTGGTACTGTAAGGGCACGATTCTTGATATTTTTAGCCTTGAGGATGATTGGAATAGCTTCAGAACACGTCCAGGAACAAATTGATGGCTTTGGAATTACTTGAAACGGCCTATGGAATCAAAACCAACATGCATTTTTTTGACAAAAAATTGAGTTTTGTTCTCTTGTTTTCATGACCAAAACCCTCCTTATGCTTTGGAAATGTTATGTATATATCATAGAATGATTTAGGTCAACAAAAACTAATCATATCTTTGAAAATTATGGAGATTTGATTTCATTCTCTTCCTTGTATGATTTGTTTCCAAAATATACCAAATTAAGATCTTTTCCAATCAATTAGCTCTTGCACGAATTTTTTTATTTGCTAGCTGTTCATGGACTCATAATATGCTCATAAAATCAAATCTTTGATTTTATTTGATTATTCTACTATTTAAATTGATATATTTTGATTTAAATGGATAAAAAATCAAAATAAATAATAAAAATAATAAAATAATATGTGGATAAGCTCAGGGGTCATGGGTCCTCTTAGGAAATGGTTTCAAACAAGAAAACATGGGCCCATTTGGAAAAAAAAGTCATTTTGATCAATGTTGACTTCATGCATATTTCCAAAAATTGGTCAACTTTGACAATATACGTCTCTCTTGTTTTATCCCTAAGAAGGTTTTCTTGGACTTTTTAGAAAGATTAGTATGTCCCCTAAACAGACCTTTTGGTTTCATCTCAATTTGGTCTTCCATGTTCATGTAAGAAGCTTTGACCCAAAAGGTGTTTTTGTTGACTTTTCAAAAGGACCTATAATGTAGAAATTCATATCTTTTGATGAGTGAATATTTTGAACTTGTGGGATGAAGATGAATTGTAGGTGCATCTTATTCAAAATGAGCCTTGGATGGAAAATTTCTGATAAAGTATGAAGAAGTTATGCTTGGTCAAAGTTTGGTTGACTTTTCCTATGAAACCCTAATTTAGCAACTTTTGGGTTTTGATGAATTTGGGGCATTCCTTGAGGAATCATGATCAACCCTTGATCAAATTATGGATATCTATTCAAAATGTTGAAGTTGACCAAAAATCTTGAAGTTTGACTGTATGTGGGCCACGATTGACTTTTGACCTAATATAGTTGATTTTCAAGCATCTGAGCAGTTGACTCAGCAAACTTCTTGTACAAGGCTTGAAACTTGACATGGAGGGTCTTGAGAACATATTAGGACTATGGAGATAATTTGGGACCCTTGGACTTCAACCATCTTGATGAGGTGTGAAACCCTGGTTTGAAGCTTGTTGACTTAGGAGGAGGATTTGTCTGGTCAATCCTTAGTCATCCTTGAGCAATTGAGGACCTCTAGAGGCATGTCTTGAGTGAAATGAGAGGGAAAATTTTGGGGTACAACACACACGATGGCTAAAAAGATCCTACGGGCAGGATACTACTAGTCCACTATGGAAGTAGACTGTTATCAGCATTCGCGGACTTGTCACAAATGCCAGATCTATGCTGATAAGGTACATGTACCTCTGGTCCCCTTGAACGTCTTGACTGCTCCTTGGCCATTCGCAATGTGGTGCATCGACATGATTGGAGAGATTAGACCAAAAGCTTCTAATGGTAACCACTTTATCCTCGTCGCTGTTGATTACTTCACAAAGTGGGTCGAGGCAGCTTCATTTGCTTCTGTTACCAAGAACGTTGTGGCCCAGTTCATCAGGCATAACCTTACCTGTCGGTATGGTATTCTACAAAGAATTATTACAGATAATGGAACCAATCTCAATAATACCATGATCAATGAGCTCTGCACTCAATTCAAGATTCAACATCATAACTTTTCTCCTTACCAGCCGAAGATGAACGACGCTGTAGAAGCTGCTAATAAAAACATCAAGAAAATCATACAGAAGATGACGGTGACATATAAAGACTGAAACGAGATGTTGCCATTTTCTTTTCATGGTTACTATACCATAATGCGCACCTCAATAGGGGCAACTCCTTTCTCTTTGGTATACGGTATGGAGGTTGTCTTACCCATAGAAGTCCATATCCATTCCTTGAGAATCATGAAGGATGCTGGGCTGAATGAAGACGAATGGGTCCAGACTCGACTTGATCAATTAAGCCTGATTGACGAGAAAAGGCTCGTAGCTGTCTGCCATGGTCATATGTACCAAAAACAGATGATCAAAGCTTTTAACAAGAAAGTCAGACGTTAGGTATATCAAGTCGGCGACCTAGTAATCAAGGCCATCATCCTGCCGCAAGGTGATCCCAGGGGAAAATGGACTCCCACATACGAAGGGTCATTTGTGATCAGGAACATATTTTCTAGTGGATCCATGATCTTAACCACTATGGACGGTGACGACCTTCCTCACCCTGTAAATGCAGACATAGTTAAAAGATACTATGTATGAATAAAGACCCGCTAGGTTGACTGGCATAGGCAAAAATAAGGGCATCCCGGCGAACCAAAAGGGTTCGGGCAAAAAATTAGGGATATACATAAAAAAAATCTGTACACCCGGCAAGTCGAAAACCTGAAGGGGAGGCTTGGGAAAAAAAGAGTATCCCGGTGGACTGAAAACCCGAAAGGACGGTCCAGGAAAAAGTTAGGGATTTTTAAGCGTACAACTATGTCCCGTTGGATCACCTTACAACTAGACTTCAGTATCAACTATCAAGCTCAAACGGTACCAATCAATCCAGTCAGCTTCAGACAAGTAGCAAACTGATGAGATGCTCAAGGACATAAATGCAATAGCTGAATGGGAACCCAATGGGATCATTTCACATAGTTGTTTCTCTTTGTACACTATTTTGTATAGTTTTCACGACGGCATTCTCTTACTGGAATATCGGTCTCTTTGTACAAAAATGTTTGTTATGGGCAAACTTCTTCAAATCAATACAGATTATCTCTTTGGAAGTTCAGCAACTATTCATTTTCATTTTTCTGTTTTGTTTTGTAAAAACATCCAGTGATTATTTTTGACATATGCATTTTAATATGATTATTGTTTACAAATACTTGCATAAAAAATAGAAAGACAATTGCGAATGACTTTAAGAAATGAGATAATGTCTAAAGGCCATTTGTCGACCCCGCGGTTACTTTCCCCAGCAGATACAAAGGCAGGGATGTCCTACTGCAAGGTCACCGCCACATCCTCAGCATACAATCTAGTGATGTCAGTATCCTCTACAGAGCGAAAACAACCAAACTTTTGACCTCTTCTTCCCCAAGCAGGAATTACTCTCTCCAGCAAAGTTCCCTCAGAGAGCTGAAATCAAAGTATTCTGCAATAGAGTTTTATAAATCTCAAGTAGTTTATAAAGCCTTATCCCCAGTAGAGTTTATTTCTTTAGCTACGAAAGTTCATCCCCCAGCGGATTTTATTTCTCCAAATTGGTGAAATCTTCCAACAGAACTCTTCTCCCCAGCAAAATCATTCTCAAGAAGAATTCGAAGATCCCCGGAAGAGAAAGATAATCCCCAGAAATATTATCTCCATTCATCATTCCCAACGGAAGTTGAAGAATCACTTTCTTCATTCACCAACAGTAGTCCGGGATTCAGCTTCCCGGTACTCTTCAGCAGCAATTAGGGATTTATTTTCCCATACAAAGATACTTCGCAACAACATTACATGTTCATACATCATGGCATGCACATACAAGATCATACAACACAATCTCATTTATTTTGAGAACATCATTACGCAATGCATTTCATACTTCATGACATTGTATACAACTAATCCTTTATCTTTCAGGTAAGATCCATATACAAATATCATCAACGATCATCAATAGTTCCAGTTTAAATTCCCAAAATTAGACGGGGAAATATCTATGAACGACTGATCATGGATCAACTCCCGAAACCAGACGGGGCAATATCTGTGAACGACTGATCATGGATCAACTCCCAAAACCAGACAAGGAAATATCTGTGAACAATTTATCGTAGATCAACTACCGAAACTAGATAGGGCGACCAATCTATAAGATGAGGTTAAGGAGTAACTCCTGAAACCAGACAGGGCAACTACCTCAATAACCAACAGAAGACCAGATTGAAGAACAACTCCCGAAACAAGACGGGGAAACTATTTTTTCTGATCAGTCAAAGATTAACTCCCGAAACAAGCTGGGGTAACTATCTCCATGACCAACAACAAGTGGTTCCAGATTAATACCTGAAACAAGATGGGACAGCAGTCTGTAAACCAACTGATTCCACATTAATACCTGAAACAAGACAGGACACCTATCTGCATGCCAACTGATTGTGGATTAATATCTGAAACAAGACAGGACAACTATCTACGTGAGCCGATTATAGATTAATTCACGAAACAAGATGGGGCGACTATCTATGCAACCAGCCGAAGTATCCATATACAGGTTCCTTCCTTTATTTCTCTGGATAGTAGTTCACAACACTGTAAAACTCGGACCTGATCAGAAAACGATCAAGTTCATATTCCCCAGTAAGTCGTTGTGAAACCTGGACCCGACCAGATAACAGTTAGCTTTCACCTCTCCAGTCAAGAGACAATTCCTCAGTGGAGTAATGGACAACTGAAGCTCGTAGACTCTATTTCCCATAATAGAGGCCAACATTCCCCAACGGAGTCCTCCCCAAACGACATGAATGGGAATCCCCACAAAGGAATACCATATGAAATCAACGTCTACTCTATATGGCATCTTTAAGCCCATCTCTGACGACTCTTCATCATTGGATGACATCTTTAAACCCATCTCTAACAGCCCCCTGACATCTTTTCCAAATGGCATCTGTAATCCCATTCCCAATATTATCAATCAACAGTGTTACTTCAGGCGAGTGCAAATTTCTGGGCACTCTAGTGTTCAATCATCTTCCACCTTCAGATCACGAAAGGTCGAAAAGCCAATATACATCTTCAGGTTTAAGAAGATTGAACAGGGGCAACTGTTGTACCCCAAAATTTTCCCTCCCATTTTACTCAAGACATGCTCATTGAGGTTCCCAATTGCTCAAGGATGACCAATAATTGACCAGGCGAATTCTCCTCTTAAGGCAATGAACCTCTAATTAGGGTTTCAATTTTCATCAAGATGTATGAGCTTCAAAGGTCTCAAATGTGTTCAATGGTCCTAATATGTCTTCAAGATTGTCCATGCCAATTTCATGCCTTGCACTACAAGTTTGCTCAGTCAATTGCCCAAATGTTTGAAGATCAACTATACTAGGTCAAAAGTCAACCATGGCCTATATACAGTCAAACTTCAAGATTTTTTTGTCAACGTCAACATTTTGAAGTGATATTCATCATTTGATAAAATTTTGATCATGATTCCTCAAGAAACGTTCCTAATCTATCAAAAGTCAAGAATTGCAAAATTAGGGTTCTTATAGGAAAAGTCAACTAAACTTTGACCAGGCATAACTTTCACATACTTCATCCATTTTTTCTCCAAGCAAAGCTCATTTTGAAGAGGATCCAATTCACTACAACTTATCTTCAGACCTCAAGTCCAAGAAATGCACCATTTTAAAAATATAAGCTCATACATTACAAGTCATTTTCAAAAAGTCAACAAAAGTCATTTTTACCAAGACCTTTTACCTCAAGATAAAATCTTCAAATACAAAATTGATAAAAAGAGGGATTGAAGTAGACATCTTGGGATTTCCAAAAAGTCAAAGATCATCATCATGATATAAAAATTGAGCAAGTTATGGATTTCCCAAGTTAGGAAAATTTGGGAAATTTCAAGAATTATGCATTGAGAAAACTTGAAGTTTTAGGTCAATGGCTTAATTTGTTGGACTTCAAGCATCTTCCTAAGCTTATAGAGGACCTCTAAAATCATTCTTACCATGCCTTAAATTTTCTACCTATTTTGTACATATTTATTTTATTTTATTCAAATAAATATAAAATAAAATGTATAAAATAATTGGAAATGGGCTTTGAGCATTTGGGCTAATGGTTTGGACAGCTTAGAGGCCCACAAAATCGTGCATGCAGGTCCAAGTTCATAGAAAATTCATAAAGGGACAAGAAACCATGTCTTTGGCAAAGTTTCAAAGTGATATTCATGGCCTTAAAACACCAACTTAATGGTTGTTTATTCCTTTGACCTCTTGTCCCCTCCATCCCCTCTATATAAGGAGCACACTAGCAAGCTTCAAATAGGAGAAAACAACCTGAAAGAGTCATACGAAATTGCAAAAAGTAAGCAAAGTTGTCAAACTCCAAAACAAATTTCCAGCCATCCTCAGCCCAAACAAAGGACTCAAACATGTTTCTGAAGGTCCCCTGAAGCTTTTGTAATCATTACCATGCCCTGAAGCATCACGAGATGTCCTAACCAGCTCTCACGGGTTGCATTTCTTTTTCAAATTTGTTCATTTGATTCATGTGATATAAGCTCGTTTCAACCATGCATATTTGTTCATATGAATGTTTACAAGCTTTCTGTATAGCTGGATTTAAGTTTTGATGCAAGTATGATTCTTGGCCATGGTTAGGGTTTGGACCTCTGAATTGGGGTTTTTCGAATCAACCAAAATTAGACCCAACTAAGGGTACCATCGTGCTCAGGAGGTCGAGGCCAATTGATCCATGGCCTCACATTTAATTTATGTTGTGTATTCTGGATGTTTCGAGATGCAGGTGCTATAGTGACAAACAAAAACGGTCACTATAGGTTTCTATACCTAAAATGACAGAGCAAGGAAGAAGACAAGGCGTGGAAGTTTTACATTGGCCCACTCAAACCCAACGCGCGTGTTTTTTTCATATTTAATATATATGACCAATTTTTCTTATATTATATTATTATTTTATTTTATGTAACAAATAAACAAGTAGCTCAACTGGCAAGACGCGTTTGTGTGAAGGGAGATGACCTGGGTTCGAGTCCCAGGTCCAACATTTTCTCATTTTTCTAACAATATTCATGCAGATCCCATGTAAAGCATGGTTAGATGTGCACCATGCACCCTCAGCCTAGGCCATCAGATGTACATCCGATCCAAGCCAGCACATCCAAGCGCGCAGTATATCATATGCCTTCAACACTTTTCCACACAGGACCAGGCATGAAGTCTGGGCTTCACAGCTTTGGGCCCAGCGAATTTCAAATAGCACCCCCTTTTTTTATTTTGCTATCAGGCCCATCTAGAATTTTTGTTGTATTATTTTAGTTTTATTTATTTTTGTTTTCTTTATTTATTAATTAAACAAATAATCCGAAAAATCACAAAAAATATTAAATTAGTATTTTTAATTAAACTAATTTTGTAAATAAATTAAATAAATATTTTAACTATTTTCTTTAATTTAAAATGAATCAGAACTTAGGACTTGATTTAGGTTTAATTATTTTCTTTTCATAATAATAAACCTAAAAAAATAGAACTTAGACTATTTTTCTTGATTAACTTTATTTTCTAAATAGACTTTAGGATAATTAATTTAATTATCTTCTCAAATCAAAAAATAAACAAAAAAAGTTTTTCTTATTTCATTTAGAATTGCCTTAGGTTTTGACATCTTTACCTTTCGCGCGTTATTTATTTTTTGCATTTTTACATTACTGTACTTGTATATTGGACGTAATAGACTAATTAGGATTTTTTTACTGCTTTCCTTATTTTTCTTCCCCCAATCTTTGTACATTTTAAATTCCCCTCCCCGAAGTCATGTAATAGTCTAGGTTTTCACTTTTCGCACTTTACATTTCCTACAAAATATTAACTGTTAGTAAATAGGATTGTATGGAAAGACTGAATGCAAACGTTATTAAACCCTAAATGCACAAGATAAATAATTGAACCAAACACAATTGCACATGCGCACCTCTAGGGTATCCCACTCCGGTTGCCTTCTGAAAACGGTCACAATTCTCAAAACGTAAGAAGTTTTAGTGGTTGTCCTCTAGTTTAGAAGATCACAAGTCCCTCGATGACCCTCTCGATGTTTCCTAGGTTAAAAGTGATCTTAAAACTTTAAGACAGTTACAAAAATTCCTTGCCAAGTTGCCTTCGTGACCGTAACGTCCCTTCGATTGTCCCTCAAAACATCCAAAAATAGGGCTGCCTACTCACTAATAGTAGGATAGC
Source organism: Vicia faba (assembly GCA_948472305.1). Taxonomy (NCBI): domain Eukaryota; kingdom Viridiplantae; phylum Streptophyta; class Magnoliopsida; order Fabales; family Fabaceae; genus Vicia; species Vicia faba. Next base: position 750,602,361 of record OX451735.1, on the reverse strand, counting down.
ACTATCTAAAGGATAGGAGGAAAAGAACACATTTTTTTGAGTATAAGTAGATAGTTCTTAGATGTTATGCTCAAAAGAAACTTTTTACACTTACACATTTCAAAAAAAACTTTCAAAAACATTTTCTTTGTCAATACTCTTGAGGACTGATACAAGAGTTATCACAAAGAGAATCGCCACACTAAGGCGTTTCAAAACTTTTTTTCTTCAAAACACACAAAGCACAAGGTATTTTTTTTAAAAATGAGCTAAGCATCTAAGAGCCCATAGATAATTACGGATGGAAAGGGTGCTAACACCTTCCCTTTCCATAATCTACCCCCCTTACTCAGAAAATTCTCGAAAAAGGTCTTTTTCTATTCTTTTCACCCTTTCCTTAATTTGGATAAAAAAAGTCGATGGCAACTCTTGCTTACCGCAACATTCGCAAATACAAACGCAAAACTAGTTTTAACAGTCAGTTCTGCCACCGTATCACAGGTACCACCTGATAATATGGAAATGTGAAGCAGTGATGTACAGGGTCAAAGAACTGGAATAAAACACTCATCATGTCTTCGTCAAAACCTAGGGTAACCTGACTGAGTAGTCGACCATGCCTTTTGATGAATGGAGAACTTTCAGGAACCCTTGAGACTAACTATTTAAGCTGCAGAGGCACCCTTACAAAGTTGATTCGGATAGTGTTTCGGCGAGCGGAGGCCATAGCCTGTAAAATAGAATAAAGATAAATATCTTGGTCCTTGAAATGGTTAGTGAAAATGATATGGTATGATGTCATGATGTCATGATCTTATGTTCAAACAGTTTAATCAAACACAAACAAAGCACACAAGGCCTTAGGTTCAAGCTTGCATGGAGTTTATAGGTAAGTAACCTCTTGAGTTTTAGTTGGCTCAACCTTTCCTAAGAATAGTAACCGGGTTCTAGGAGCATCAATATCACTGATCTTTCTCATAGGCATTATTTCAGCACAAGCATCTGATTTACGACCAAAATATCCCGAGAGTCCAATCTCAATGAGTGTAGCATCGAGTATCATTCAACTTCATTCTTCACCAAAGACAATTATCTCACTACTTTCTAATGACTAATTGTTTCAACTAAAGTTCTACGGTCGGTTAGTGCTTTATGACATCACGCGGCAGCCCAAAATTCTCCTTGACTTAACTCAAGGGACACCGACACCAACCAATGTGTCGCACTAACATAGCCATCGCTTCAACCGTATCGATATACGCCGTACAATTTTTGATATATTGCTACTTACCTAAAATGCCCCCAGATCCGGGTATAGGATCTATACAAGAAATAAACCCAAGCATATCCTGAAATATAAAGCATACAAGGCAAACAAGTAAGCAATAAAAGTGATCTAGCTCTTAAGGTAACCCCACTTTTGGTTTTCCCTAGCAGAGTCGCCAGTTCTTTGATACGATGGAAGAACTGACTTTTAGGTTTTATGTTTTATCGCAAATGTTGCGGATAGAAAGAGTCGCCATCGACTTTTCTTTTATTTAATAAAGGAAAGGGTGAAAATAACAGGAAGGATCTTTGAGAAATTTTCTGAGTTCGGGGGGTAGGTTATGAAAAGGGAAGGTGTTAGCACCCTTTTCATCCGTAGTTATCTACAGGCTCTTAATCGCTAGATCACTTTTGAAAATGCTTTGTGTGTTTGAAAATATTTTGAAAATGCCTAAGTGCGTTAATTTTGAAATGATTCTCGTACCGTTTAGAATGTATACAAAAAAATTATTTTGAAAATATTTATCTAAAAAGTGTCGTTTTATGAAAAGTGTTTTGAAGATGCCAATGCGAGGCAGTCTGCTTTATAATTACCCTTGTATCAGTCCTCAAGAGTGTTTATAAAGTGTTTTGAAAGTAGTTGTTTTGAAAGTGTGAAGTGTAGAAATTGTTTTAATTTGTGAGCAGGATATTATGAAAGATCTACCTACTCAAAAAGTATTTACTCTTTTCCTTATCCTTTAGATAGTGTTATCCCACCATTAGTTAGTAGGAAGCCCTATCATTAGATGTGAGGGACAGGCGCAGGTCATCGTATAGTCATAGAAGACAACTTGTATGGCGCTTTAGCAATTCTTCGTAAGGGAATAAGATCGTTTACCGAAGGTAACATCGAAGGGTCATCGAGGGACTACGATCTTTTAACTGAGGGTCTTTGCTAAAGCGTCCCACGTTCGAGGGACATAACTGTTTTCCGAAGGCAACAAGTGAGGTTACCCTAGAGGTACAGGTGTGAATAGTGTTTTGGTTTCAGTTAATTTATCTTGGATTTAGGATTATCTAGCATTTTGTTTTTAAATCTTGCCATACACGCCTAATTACTATATAGTTATATATACATACATGCATAGTTATAGGTGCGTAAAGTAAAGTGCGGGAAATAAAATCTACGCTATTACAATGCTTCGGGAATGGGGTTACAAACCATAAAAATGGGAGAAAAGTGAAAGCCTAATTAAACTATTATAAACCGTAAACAATTACAATAATCGAAAAAAATGTGAAAATAGTAAATTACACGAAAATAAAAGAAAGGGAAATTGTTTTTTGTGATTTTGTCAAGTAAGGAAATTAAATCAAATAAAAGCTATGAACAAAGATTCAAGAATTAAAATTCTAAATAATATTTTTGGTATTTTTGTTTGTGAGAAAATTTAAAAAGAAAATAAATAAATATATATATATATATATATATATATATATATATATATATATATATATATATATATATATATATATATATATATATATATATATATATATATATATATATATATATATATATATATATATATATATATATATATATATATATATATATATATATATATATATATATATATATATATATATATATATATATATATATATATATATAAGGATAGGAAAATAATTATAAATTCAAACTAATGTTTTGTATTTTTTGTGTGAAATTTAGAATGAAATAAGGCTAAGAAATAAAAGAAAGATTTACAACCAAAAAGAATAAGGACCACGGATTGAGCCCGGGTTCTTTTTGTCACACTTGAACTGCTTAACCACTGCACTAACTGTTTTTTCGTTTATTATAGTCTTTCAAATTAAATAAGAAACAAAAACAGTCCATGAGTTTAATGAAACAAGAAAAAACAGAAAAATGCTCCTTATGAGTCTCGAACCCAGGTCTCAGGCATATCACACACATGCTCTAACAGCTACACCATGTGACTTCATTCGTCAATATATTGGATCAAAAATTATAAGAGATAAAATTGGCAAATGGGATGGACTAAAAACGACCCAAAATTGACCCGGTTTGGGAAAGGGAAAGGAAGGGTTTTGAAATCCTAATTGGATTGAAGCGCCGTTGTACATTGGGGAAAGGAAAAGTTGTTATTTAATTTTCTTTTGATTCTCAATTAATCCCAAGAAACTTTCAATTAAAAACACGTTAACTCTTCTGTCTTTCTTATTAACAACACTCTATTTCTCTCAACATATCATCACCATCATCTTTTCCTACTCCCCTACTTCTGAAGCAAACTCCCTCTGTACTTCTCTTTGAGAACAACTACAACGTGGGTTTTTGTGATACTCCCTCAAGCAATACTCTCTCTCTATCTCTCAACTTCAAAACATAACTCAAGCAACACAGTATTAACGATACAAATAACATAAAAGGGCTAAAGAACTAATCGAAGGCAGCAAGAGAAGGGCATTCCAGCGGATTTCTAGCTGAAGCGACGGTGGCATGTTCGAGGGGATATGTGCGTCAGGGCTATTGTAGCTTGAGGAAAAGCGCCGCTGGGCAGTGGTGGTCGGAGGGAGCAAAGCAGATCCCAATCTTCTCTCTTCTTCTGTCCCGATTTCTGCCCTTTAACTTTTGTTTCTCTTTTTTCTTCGATCCAAAAAAATCCTTGAGATGTAGTCGTCTGTGAATATTAAGAGATTATATTGGTATGTGTTTATGATGATTTTTTTGTGTATGATTTTGAATGAGGGTGGTAGTGTAATGAGTAAACAAGTGAATTTTATGCTCACATTAGCATGAGGGCTTTGGTATGAATGATGGTTTTTTGGTTTTTTGTTTTGTTTTTGATTTATTGATGAAAAATTGAGATGGTGGTGAGACAAAGTTTGATGAAGATTTATGGAAGGAATTTCATGTGTGATGGTGGTTTTTTCCTCCGTAATATCTTTTTTCTACCCCGTGATAATTGTGATAAAAGTGCTGTTATATAGAACATGAGAGGAAGTCTTTTTAGGGGAAAATAGGATAGCTTTTGAACACTTTTGGTATGTTATTTTGTAACTTTAAGGATGCAGGTTATGTTTTGCTGAATTTGTGTAATGTTTTGGACTGTAGTTGAAAGTTTTCCTTCGGGTTTTTGTAGGCTGTTTTGTAGCAGAATTTTGCAGGGTTGGGCAGGGTATTTTGGACTGGTTATGAGTAGGGCAACATCAGTGTTTTATTGTGTGCAGTAGGATTTGGTAGCGGCTTGGACAAGAACAAGGCAGTAGGACTTTGTTACTTGTGGACAGATTTTTTTTTGCATCTTTTTATGGGCCTTTGAACTCTTTTGTATTGCTTGAAGATGAAGCCTTAGGCATAAGAACATAAATTATTTCTTTTGTAATTGTAACTTGAAACTTGGAGAAACATGAACTGAATTGAATTTGTCATGAAGCCTATTTTTTTTTTGTATTTTTGTAATATTTGAACATCTTGTGAACTTTTAGAATTCTTGAGTAATGACATGAAACTTCTTTGTAATGGTGAAGCTTGTATGAGATCTTGTTGAAAGTCTCTCGAATTGTTTGGAAGATTATGAATGGATCTTGTAATCTTGATTATGAAACCATTTTATATTCAATACAAGTCGAATTCCAGTTGAAGCAATCTTGTCATACAATCTTGGCTTGATATATCCAAAGACAAATGGATTCCAAACTTGCACAAACCATGATTCCCTCCTTATTACTAAAAAATCTGGAATTGAGGCATCATTTGAATCCTTAAATCAAATCTTCAATTCATAGTAATTAATGTTAAAACACAAACGACAAACAAAATTGAAGGATTCCCGAACTCATCATCTTGTATCAATAAAACAATTATGACATGAATGAGAAGTTAGGAACATTTTAAATTAATAAATAACCTAAAACGATTCAAATCATATACTATATCTTTTATGTCAGTATGCAAAAAGAATCAGCTCAAAAATATTAAAAATCGAGTAAGTTATGATCCGTGGTAGTTGGGCATAACTATTTTGTGATTAGGTCAAAATTTGCAAAATGACCTCTAAAATATTCGAAATTCTGGTGATCCTCCGCACATAATTAGCTCTTGACTTGTAAATAGAAGTTATAGATGAGGTTAAAGAGAGTCATACGCTAAGAGAACCACTCAAAATATTAATAATGAAGAATTTATGATCGTTTGAACTTGATCTTGAAAATGTTGACTTTATGGTCAATATATTTGATTTTTAGTCATATGAGCAATTGACTGAGCGAAATTGTGATGAAAGGCATGAAATTTGATATGAGAATTATTGAATATATATGAAGAACCATTAAATCCACTTAAGACCTTGGAAACCCAATCTTCCTTAAGAAATACAAAACCCTAGTTGTGAACCCCTTGCTTAGGAGGAGAATTTGTCTGATCAATTCTTGAGCCACCTTGAGCATTTGAGAATCCTAGGAGAATGTTTTGAATGAAAAATGGGAGGGAAGATTTTGGGGCACATTAGTCATCTAACATCACATGCATCATTACTCCGTAGATGGTCATGGGATCAAGGTATTTCTTTCCAGAAGCTACACAAAAATGATTAATCTATCAGGCAATAATAAGACAAAACTCTGGTTTTTCAAAGTTTAAATGTGTCCTTCATGTTTCTCAAGCTATAAAATCAATAATCAATCAAGCCATCATCATGCCAAGATGTCATGTATTTCAGCATGCTCTGAATTACAGAGAAATCTGGTATTTCGGTGAATTTGAGACGCTGCAAACCAGAAATAAAATTTTTGTTGGTTTGAGCTTAGAAATTTGCAAATTTCAAACAAGATACTGTTTGAAATGGTTCCCCAGGAATTAGAACAGTATCGGTATTTCCTTCATTTCATCTATTCAGACCGGAAGCAAATTTTGTGAAAAAGGTCTCCATAGAATATGATTTCCCTGAAATGGTATTTAAATTTAATGACTAGTTATCTGTTTCTCGGGTGTTTGGAAATTCGTAACTTTATATGATTCAGTGCTTTTAGTTGATTTGTCGAGCATTGAGACCGTCTTGATTTTCTTATCATTTCTCATTTCGGATTGGAGGCTAATTTTATGAAGAAGATCTCCGAAAATTTTAATTCTTTGAAGATAGTGCATGGAATTTAATTGTCGGTCCGCTGTTTTGCGGTAATAAAAAATTCATAACTTCTTATTGAAATAATTTTTTGGAGTGGTTCTTGAGGCGTTAAAACTATCTTAATACCATATTCAGTTTGTATATTCGGCTCGGAAGCTGATCCTGTAAGGAATATCTTCGAATGTGCGGTTACTTTGAGAAGATACAGTGAAAATGGTAAGTTGAACCGTTATTTTTCAGACGTTGAAAATTTCATAACTTCTTCCTGGTTCAATGTTTTCGAGTTGTTCTTGGGGCGAAAAATTTGTCTTGATGTCATTTTCATTCCGAATGTTTGAGTCGAAGGCCGACTCTTTAAGGAAGACCCCCGAAAATAAAAATTACCAGATAAATTATTATGAAGAACCGAATTTTTATTCCATCAATTTTCGATATTGTAAAAATCATAACTTCTTTGAATTTTATTGTATCGAGACGATTATTTCGGCACAATTTCAAAAATGTTGTTAGCTATAAGTTTTCCTCAGAGCTCGAGGTTGAATTCAACTCAGAAGACTTTGTTTGATGGCTCGCTTCTCAAACCGAACAGTGAAAAATTCGGCATTACTGAAAAATACAACTTCAGTGTCAAATGTTCTCACCATACAAAAATTCATAACTCGCTCAATTTTTATAGTATCGTACCGTTCTTTTGGCACAACGTCATAAATTTCGTCATCTACGATTTTGTTGTTGGTCTCGCGTCGAGATTTTGCACCGATTATCATTGAGTTTGTGGATTTTCCCTTTGATTGTGTTTGCTGACACTGAAAATTCAGCTTTGTGAAGAAATTGATTGGGGTTTCTCTTGGCCCAAACCAATGCCCAATTTTCAAGACTATATATTGATTTTTCCTCACTATTTTCACAACACTTCACTCATTTGTCAAATTTCACTCAAAATCAAAACACATTCTCTCTCAAACTCTCTCAATTTTCTTCAAGCTTCTCAAGAACAAACACCAAAACTCATCAACAATATTCATCTCCTTCAAATCAATTTCCACAAGCACACTCCCTCCGGCTCACCGTGACTGACCAAACCACCTCCCTCTCTAGCCAGCACCTTCCTCCACCGCCACATACTCCTTCCAGCCGCCATGCATCTCCGACGATCCTTCTCCCTCCGTCGCGACTTTGCGTCATCCTCTCCCGGTTCCACCGTGCCATTTTCTGACCCCCTCCATCTTCACACTCGGTTTTTTGGCCAACCTCCTCTTCATCTTCTCCGATTCAATTTTCGGTAATTTTTTTGAATGCATCACTTGATTTAATTGCTTTTTCATAATTGATTCTTGTGAAATAATATGTGAATTGACATCATGAGTTGAATTTTGCTTGAATTCTTGAAATCAATTGTTAATTGAATCATTGATGATGATTAAATCTGGAATTGGTTGAATAAAGGAATTAAGCACTTATGTGATAATTGATTTTTATGATAAGTGCTTATTTGAATTCTTGAGAATTAAATTGATTCTTGAATTGTGATGTTGTGAACTATTTAGATTCAATTAATTGTTTGAGAATTATGTAGAGCCTACGCGTTAAAATTGACTTTTGTTCATGATTGTTGGAATTTACGCGTCGTAAATTGATTTCGATTCATTATGTTCTTGACAAATGCTTAAACTCATGAATCAGAATTAATTTACAATTTGTTTAATCACTTTCGATGCGTAAGATGTTTGTGATTTCCATGCTTGGAATTATGGTTTGGATACCAATTTTGCGGATGTTTGTTGTTTGTAAGTTGTGATTAAACTCCCATATGTTGATATTCAGTTTAAGTGCTTTAAAATCGTGATTTTCTAATCAATTCTTATTGAATATCAACATGTGTGTAGTGCTGTTTGGAACTTAGAAATACACCATAACATGTGAATTAATTCCGGCTTGTTGTATTTTCGAACTTGTTTTTATATTTTGATTGATACCGGTTCCAAATTTTAATGATTTTAAGTCGATTTTTGGAGCGTTTCATGTGTAAAAAAAGTTGATGTCCGGAGAATTATTTTCTCACATATACCATGATTTAATTCAAACTTGATGCTTACTTGAACTTGTTTGCACATGTGATGGATGCCGGTGCTAATTTCGGTGGATTTTATTCTGACTTTTCGAACTCTTCAAAAATTGCAATGTTGCTATCCAGAAAGTGCTTTTTGCATACACATTGAGAAATAATTTTTGCATCGCGCATTATTGAGCTTAAGAGGACAATGAGTGGTTACCGGTATCATTTTTGCATGATTTTAAATCAAATTTTTGTGCATTCTATTGGTGAAATAGTTGTTGTCCCGAAAATTTTTGTGCATCTCCATTGAGTTTTAATTCGTGTTTCATGCATACTTGAGCTTGTTAGCATATTGATTGATATCGGTATCGATTTGGTTTGTTTTTGAGACGATTTATCGTGCATTCCATAAATTGTGAAGTTACTGCCCAAAGATGGTAAGTGGTACTCGTGTGTTGATTTAATTCCCAATTTTAACTTATTTGAGCTTGTTGGTACATTTGGTGGTTATCGATACCACTTTAGTTTGTTTTTATTCCTAATTTTTGTGCTTCCATGTTGTATACGTAGTGCTGCCTGATTTTTGGTTTTCATCTTATTTTACTTATTTTCACCTTGCTCCTTTTCATGTCATCTCTATTTTTAAGTTGTAATTCGATACTTGAGTTTAGTTTATGTTGCGTTGTTATTTACTAACTCGTTTGTGACTTGTGCAAGTTTATGAAGGCTTTGTTGTGCGACACACGAAATTTGGATTATTGTCTTGTTGTATAGACTTATCTTGTGAAGAGACTTTGGTTCGATGTGATAGACTTTCTACATGTCATTTATTTTTGCATTTGCGACATTTTTCTGCTATTGGATATTATTTCTGACTATTTCTCTGTTGCTTGGTGAAGGTTGCACGAGGTTTTCGGGTTTCTTTGGTTTTGTATGATAATTGACGAACTTGTGTTTGATTGGTATTATCTTATGTTTATTTTATCTCTTGCATCATTTACCACTTTCTTTTCCATGACAAGTAGGACTAGAGATGCATGACTGAGAGCCCTTACTTTAGGCGGACAATAGTGTTTTAAAAGACCTTAGAAGGCAATTCCTACTTGTGCTTGTTTGTTTACCATTCTGTATGTTTACATTTGTGCCAAAGACCTCGATAAAGGCATCCCATTCACATTACTCATTGATAAGTCATTAAAGAAGTCAAGTGGAAAAGGGTCCGCAATTGACCCCCACAATTTCTAGTCCACATGTCATTCGTAGCTCGTGTCATACATCGATGCCACGAATCGTGCTATTCTTGTATCGAGTCGATCAAGTGGAGACGAATTTGCAATCAACCCTTTTGTACCCCAAAAATTTCCCTCTCATTTTACCAAGATTTCCCCTCACAAGACTCTTTGAACTCCAGACAGGATTAGGATTTGCTCTGCTCAAGACATCTCCTTGCACTAATGACCTAAATTAGGGTTTGAGTTTGCACAGGGATTTTTTTTTACTTTCAATGCTCAAAGTGACTTTCATATTTCATGTTGGACTTATAAGATTTCCTCTACCAAGTTTCAAGCTTTGAATCAATTTTTTGTCCAATCAATTGGACAGTTGACCTAGAAATCAACTGTATTGGGAAAAAGTCAACTATGGCCAATTTACAGTCAAACCTCATAGTTTTTTATCCACATTAAAATTATAGACTCGTATGAACCATTTGATCAAGTTTGGACCACAACTCCTCAAGAAATTTGATCAGATCATCAAAAGGGCAAAATGGTCATTTTTAGGGTTTTGACTGTATAAGGGCAATTTCTGATTTTTTTTCACCTAGCCAATGGTAAATTGGGTCAAAATCAAGTGCCAAGGTTCATTTTTCATCAAGATGAGTCAAAACATGAAACTTTTTCATCAAGAAACCTAATTTTGCAAATTAGGGTTTAAGATTGAAAATTTTCATAACTTAGAATTTTTCTAAGTTATGAAATTTTCTTATTTTTTCCCAACTTTGCCCAACATTTTCATCATAATGCAATTGGATTCAAACAAAACTTCCAACATGAAATTTGTAGTCCTCCACAAAGTCTACATCTTTGATTCACAAAGTTTTCCCAAAATAAGCTTTGATCTAAAGTTATGATTTTTGGAACAAGGGTCCATGAAACTTATAACTTAGTGAAATTTTGCCCTAGTTTAGGCAGGATTGTGACCTATCTTCATGACCATTTTTCACATAGTTCCACTTGGAATATAAAAATGCATTTCAAATATGGATTATATAGCATGTTACAATATTTCCAAAATGTCCAAGAACTCTCCAAAATCATTTATGGTTAGGGAGAATCGAAGATTTGAATTTGGCAAAAACTCACTTTGATCCATGGTATTTTCATGTTGACACAAGTTGCAAAATCTGTCCAAACTTGCTTTGTACTTGATTACAGGTCTCTAAACCCTTCCACACTCAAGAATTGAATTCAAACTCATTGGTTTAAGTTGTTATTCTGATCAATAGAGGATTACACATTGAATTAATCTTAAAATGGCAAAAAGGTAGCATTTCCATTTTCATAAAGGCAACTTTATGTCAACATTGCTTCCCTTGAGCCTTAGACCTCTCTCTTTACATAAAACAAGTTCCATAAACTTAGACAAAAGTACAGCAAACTTGTGCATGCTTGGAGATAGCCTGTACAGGCCTATCTTGTATCACTTCACACTTTTCTTTCAAAACAAGTCAACTTGCCAAAAGGACATATCTTGAGTATCTGATATAACAAAAGTTTGTAAGCATTCCAAACAAGTTTTTGACATTTCCTTGAGCCAGAAACACGACCGATTCATCCCTCAAACACTCTTGAGCATCAAAACACATTCCTCTTGCAAAACAGGGCAGCTTCTGCACTTTGAGTTCCAAAACAAAAACCACTCGTGCGTTTTGCCCCAAACCACTTCCAACACATTCCATATAACCCATCTGAACTATCCCAACCATTGGCCCTTGACTGTAACTCCATTTGCAAGCTTCACCATTTCTGATTTCAGCTTGTGCAGGTTGACTTCTACAGGCTCATTCAAGCAAGCTCAAGGAAAACAAAGCATTGGGGAAGGTCAGAGGAAGTTCAGGCAAGCTCACAAACATCTCAGACCTCATTGAAAACCTCCACATTGCCATACACGAGTTCATCTGAAACAGGTATTTGTCAACTTTCTATCTCTCTATTTAGGAATCATTAGGCTTAGGCTTGTGAATAAAAAATGTAGTACTCATATCCCTTAAGCTGTACATATGCTTAGTTTTCATTTAAGTTAAGTGTGTTGAGAGAATTTGGTTGATGAACTTCCTGAAAAAGTTAGGGTAGAAATTAGGGCCATAGAAATTCTCTCTGGTCTTTGAGAGTTAGATTAAGTTCTTTATATGGTTGGAATCGTGTTGAAAAATGCAATAACTTTCATGTTGTGAGTTTTTGCTTTAGAGCACGTATACAGGAGTTGGACATTTGTACAGGAAACGCGCGTTTTGTTTGAACCAGAGGTTGAAGACGAAGCAAGTGGGCTGGGCCTTGGCTTGGTTCACTTTTGACACCCCCTGCCTTGCTGATGACACCCCCTGGCCCATTTGTTTTATATTTTCATATTATTTTCATTTCTTCTTATTTCTGACTTTATTTTATTTTTTCCAAATATAAAAAATTACTAAAAATATTTTCCTTAAATTTCCACATTTTTATTTTTTATTTTATTTTATTTTGACACAATATTTAATTTATTAGGTTTACTATATTTATTTTCTCAAATAAAAACTTGTAAATAAAATATAAAAATATAATATTTTTATTTTATTTCTAGTATTTGTATACTTAAATAATATTTTCTCATATGTTATTATTTTCTAAACAAATTGTATATATATTTATTTTTTATTGTACATAAATAAATAATATTAATAAATATACTTTCTTAAAACAAAATTTAGGGTTTTTTACCCTTAACAAAAATAACTTTTTATTTTATTTTATTTAATACATTAAATCTTATATTTTTACATATAAAAATAAACAAAAACATTATTTTGCATATTTATATTGTATTGCCTATTTATATTTAATTGCTTATTTAAATATTGTTTATTTATCATTTGAGCAAAGAGATTCAATTTGGTTGTAATAACTTAGGATTTTAATTCCTTGCAAAATAATCCCCTATTCAAAATTGTATCCCTTTCCCCATATTAATGTTGTAATAGCCTAGATTACTTTTATGCACTTATGCTTTCAAATACGCCATGATAGAGATTAGGGTTTGTATGCAATATCCAAAATCAAAACAAATAGTTAGACCTAATGCAAGACATAAATGCATGAAAATGATAACACAATGCACACATGCACCCCTAGGGTTTCATCCACTTGTTTCCTTTAAAATGGCCATGGTATGCATGTTGAGTATCTTGGCAAAACAAAAAACAAAACAAAAAGATCATAGTCCCTCGATGACGCTATCTTGGTTTCCTATACAAAATGATCTAGTCCCTCAAAAAAATTGCTAAGATACTTAGCACTGTTGCTATCATGGTCAATACGATGACCCGCGCATGTCCCGTTTAACATCAAAATACAAGGTTGTTTACCAAATGCAATGGTAAAACAACAATGTCAAAAGGGTTAAAGATATGTAGGAAAGACTCTTGAGTAGATAGGGTAGACAACTCTTAGTTACTTGATCAAAACTTGCAAAAACATCCTTGTTATTTTCAAACACACCTCACAACACACTTTCAAAACATTTTCCAAATCAAACTTTCAAACATTAAAATATCTTTTCAAAAGACAATACATCTTTGTATACATTCAAACAAGAATCATTACAAAGGTTGCCACAACGATGGCCTCTTTTTTAAAACATTTCCAAAACCACACACAAAGCATCATTTCAAACAATTGAAAAGCAAAAGCAAGCGATCTAAACAAGTAACTAAGAGCCCATGGATAACCATGGATGAAAAGGGTGCTAGTACCTTCCATTTTCATAATCTACCCCCCGAACCCAAGAAAACATCTCAAAGGTCTATCCTGTGCTTTTTAACCTTTCCTTTGGATAAAATAAAAAGTCGGTGGCGACTCTTGCTAAACCGAAACATTTGCGAACAGAAACGCAAAACCTCAAGTCAGTTCTCCCACCGTATCACAAACCCCATGCTTTGTCATTAGCTCGCGTGTCGTGCACGTCGATGCTCGATGTGATCTCAATATTGTCTTTTATATCCTACCTGGATAACGTGATATCTTGGTTAGGTGTTTAGTCTCTTATGACGATTCACTCTCGTTCTTCTCTTGCCTAGATAACCTGACATATTGGTTAAGAGTTGACATACCTTACTCTTCTTTCCACAATGATGCAATATCATGGTTAAGAATTGCCTATTCCCCCATTTTTGCTTGCCTCGATGATTCGATATCTTGGTCAAGCCTCATTTTATCCTACCTTGATTACTCGATATCATGGTTAGGTTTCCATTCTCCCTTGTCCTACCTCGATGACTCGATATCATGGTTAGGCATGACCCCTCTCCCTATCCTACCTCGGTAACATGATACCTCGGTTAGGCTTATGATACTTGAGTAAGTGGATACTCCTCAAGCTTTGTGTGCTTACTTTTCATTGCACGTTTACTTTTTCTTGTTTTATTATCTTTGGGTGTTTTGGGTGTTATTGCTTTATTGTTGCCTTTATTTACATGCTCTTGTGCATATGTTTGCATAGAATTTTACCGCTTTCCATATAATGTTGTTGTGCTGGCTCTGTTTCTTTGTTGGGTGGGTTTTACTGAGGTAAAAGGCCCAATACCTAGGACAAAGTTATATGTCACTAGGAACACATAGTAATAGACTAGAACATGACGTCTAATAGATGTAGATCTTTCTAGTACGGTCATGTCGTCCATGCTCAGATGAGGTTTTAATGCGGTACTAACATTATCTCATAGGTGTACGATCATAGTATTTTCAGGCGAACCCTGAATTCTGAGTTACCATTGACCTTACCCTGACCTAGTCTTCATTCGTGAGTGGGGAGGGAAATATATTTACAGGTACATATGGTGACTATTATGTTCTGGTGGTTCTATTCTGGACTTCTGTTGGTAACTATGGTTCTTTGGTTATGTTCTGGACCTTTGATCTTATGACACTCAGCTTATTTAGAAGATTGTACAATATTTATTCAGAAGATTATACAGTATTTATTCAGAGGATTGTACAGTGGTTACCCATATTCAATGGAGCCTTGATCCCATGTTATTGCATACCATAACATCATATCATTATGTATACATATCCTATTTCTAGGGAATTCCAAAGACGAGTCTTTTTTGCTGAGCTTTTTAAAAGATAAATACTATAAAAAATACTTATGGATAGACAATTATTTGGGTTTCCATGTAAATGAGGATGAAACATGCATTCATAATATAATTCATTTCATTGTTTGTATCAGAAGCTTATTGGGGCCTTTCTTTTCATTCAGAGTTCAGAATCAACGACAACGACTTCTCTACATTCGTACCTTACCAGAAGTAATCAGCGAAGATTCATGGATCTCCTTGAACAGAATAAGAATGCTCTCCGTCAGGACATGGACACCATGGGTAACAGAATGAATCAAATTCTCGAGACTCTCAATTTTGTTATTTAGGGACAAAAGGAACTCAGACATAATGTTACTAAGCTTTCTAGTGCTACTGCTCCCTCCTCTTCTTCTAATGGGGGACATGCGACCATGGATGAATTTCGATGTGAGCAAGAATTATTGAGGACAGAGGTAAATCAATTGAAGACTCAAATGGGGATAATTATGGAGGTCCTACAAACACTGTTGAAGATGGGAGGCAATCCCGCACCAACTGTTGCAGTAGAAATAATTAATCATTCATATCTACCAAGTCTCAATTCAGGTTAGGAGCTACCTTGTGTCTATCCTTTGCAACCTTGAATTCCAGAAACTCTCTGCCTGCATCAGTTGCCTATGCCTCATCCAGGTCAGAGGAATCAAGTTCCAGGATGAAATCAATTCTAGAATTGGCGTCAACAAAATTACTCTCAGCAGAAACAACAGAAGCAAAGGAATCCAGAAATAATGTTGGATGTAATTCCTATGCCTTACAGTCAAATACCTCTCCTTCTTCATTATCAACTGGTTGAGATAAGAGAGTTTATGCCTCATCCAACATCACTCCCTTCGGGATACGATGCAAATGCAAGATATGAGTTCCACTCAGGGGCACCTGGAACTCAATTGAGAATAGTCGAGCTTTGAAGAACAATGTGCAAGACCTAATTAAGTTAAAAGTAATCACAAACACTCAAAGAAGTCTTCACATAAATTGAAGTCCCATGCTCAAGAAGATTCCAAGACTACAAAAAGCATCCCCTCAAATAAGTCAAGCCTGAAGAAGTCTCCTCAACATGACAATTTCAAATTTTATTTTCATTCTCATTTGTAATCTTTCTTGTTTTTGTTTAAGTACTTTCTTGTATGCCAAACTTGTTCAGCTTTTGAATATTAATCATAGTGCATCAAATATAATTTTCTTGAATTAATCCATTTGTTATCACTCTTATTTGTTTTTACTATGCTTTTTAATACTCAACTCTTGTTAATAAATCAACAACTCTGGAGGGAGGATGGTGAATAATTTACCTAGAATCTCCAACGGTATACTTTCGAGTAAAAACCCTTCTGGCGATGTAGAAGAGTTGTTTCAAATCCCCAAATACCATAGATATAAGGGAGATAGACCCTCGTCAACCCCTTTGAGCCTTGAAGTAGGAGTTTCTTTTATGTTTAGAAAAAACCCTCATTTTTAACCCGGGGTCGGGTAGTTTTTCAGCTAACTAGATCAAACATTCAAATCTCAAAAGGATGTGAACATATGAGGATCACCACACCTTATCCCTCACATTAGGAGGTCGGAAAAAAGATAAAAAGCACAAAGTTTATTTCCTTACATCAAGATGTTTAAACATGCGTGATACCATAATGGTTATCCCTTATTGACCAAGAAATGGGGCAGTCACAACCCTTTGAAAAAGTCAAAAAATCCAGAATCACGCGATTTGTTCAAAAGAAAAAGAATGAAATGGAAAAGTAAGAAAAGAGAAAGCCCACAAAGTTGAAACTTGAAAACAAGTCGCTTAGGAAAAAGTTAGGGCATCCCACTGGACTTCAAAATCAAAATTCAAAAGAATTTGGCCAGGAAAAAGTTAGGGAGAACAAAAGAATGAAAAGCCTGAAAGGCAGAAAAGGATTGCCAAAGAAAAATCCTATGCAAAGAACAAAGTCGTGTGATCGGATACCAAAAACAAAAAGGTGAGTGGATGTCATGTCTAAGAAACTTCAATAATCCCTCAACCATCATGAACTCCTCTTAAGAGATGAGTGCTATTTTCGAGATAACTGAATTTAGGACTGGAGAACATCATGGGGAATGGGTGGGCACCAAATAAATTTGATCCTTAAATCCTTTTTTCTAAAACCGTGAACCAAACAACGTTACAATCTTGAAAAGTCCTAACTGAAGCATGGGTTAATTCGAAAGCAAAACTGTAACAAGAGTACGGTAACCCGGCTCTTAGGAGGCTTGCTAAAACTTTTAAGTTGGTATCACTCCATCTTTTACTATCTTTTGTACACAAAAATTTGATGTTTTGATGTCTTTTCAATAAATTTTTCTAACTTTAAGACAAGTGTGATATGGTGGGAGAACTGACTTGGTTGTTTTGAATTTTATCGCAAATGTTGCGATTTGCAAGAGACGCCACCGACTTTTCTTTTATCCAAAAGGAAAGGTGAAAAAGCACAGGAGAGACCTTTGATATTATTTCTTGAGTTCGGGGGGTAGATTATGAAAAGATAAGGTATTAGCACCCTTTTCCTCCATGATTTTCCATGGGCTCTTAGTTACTTGGTAGATCACTTGCTTTTGTTTGAGAAATGTGCTTTGTGTGGTTTTTGAAAGTATTTTGAAAAGGCGCCATCGTTTAGGCAAACTTTGTAATGATTCTCGTTCGTAAGAATGTATACAAAGTGTTTATCTCTTGAAAATGTTTTCAAGTTTGGAAGATGTTTTTGAAAGTGTTGGTGTTTGTTTTGAAAATAGCAAGGATGTTTTTGGTTTTGAAATTGAGCAAGCAACTAGGAACAATCTACCTACTCAAAAGTCTTTGATGTTCATTTCCTTTTTACTTTGACATTGTTATCTTACCATTGATTTGGTAAGTAACCCTATCTTTGGATGTAAACGGGACGGGCGTGGGTCATCGTATAACTATGATTAGCAAAGTTGCAAGGTATCTTAGCATCTTTCTTTAGGGACTAAGATCATTTTGAAAAGGCAACATAGATAGCGTCATCGAGGGACTATGATCTTGTATTTTTGCTTATCTTTGCTAAGATACCTCACATCCATAATATGGTTATTTTTGTAAGGCAACTAAGTGGATTTTACCCTAGGGGTGCTTGTGTGCAAGTGTATCAATTTTCATGCTTTGTTTAATCTTTGATTAGGGTTTGCTACTTGTTGATTTTATCTTCTCATACAAATCTTAATTACTAGCATTTATATAAAGCGGTAAATTGCGAAAAGCAAAATTACTACGCTATTACATCATTAGGGGAGGGGTGTACAAATTTACAAATGGGGATTGCAAGAAAATTAAACCTAATTATCTATTACAACCATATTGAATATTGTACAAAATTGAAAATAAAAAATGCAAGAATATAAATGGAAAAAAGAAATGATTTTTGTTGTTTTTATGAAAGGGTTTTTTGTCTTGACATAATTAAAGAAAATGATTAATTAAAATTAAATAAAATTAAGTTAAACTAATTAGGAAAAGAAATTAATTTGAAAAGAATTTTTAGGGTTTTTTATGAAAAGATTTTAAATTCATGAAAATAAAAAGAAGATTAATTAATTAAAATAAACTAAGTTCTAAATTAATTTTAACTAAAAAAATAATATATTAATTTAACCTAAGTCTAAATAATAATTATTTAAGAAAAAGAAAAGAAATTTATTTATTTTAAGAAAATATTTTTTAGTCTTTTGTTTTATGGAAAGAAAATAAAAATATATAATTATAAATAAATAAAAATAAATTTGGATTTTTTGTGATTTTATGAAAATAATAGTAGTAGTAATAATAATAATAATAATAATAATAATAATAATAATAATAATAATAATAATAATAATAATAATAATAATGAAGAAAAATAAAATAAAAATATAATAAAACGTCAGGGGGCGTGGATCAGTAATGCAAGGAGTATCATGAGAAAAAAATGACTAGGCCCAGCAAAGGGGAGCCCAACGCTGCAAACAAACAAAAAATATGAAAATGTGAAAAGAAAAAGCAAAAGGCAGCGCTGGGTCTTGAACCCGTGACCTTGAGGTTATCAGCGCGCTGCCTTGCCACTGGGGTGGCTGTACATCCGTTAATATAACTGAAACAATAAATATATAATACAAAATGCGCCCTGATTACACTTCATCTTCAACCTCCAGCCAAAGGACCTGTATATTCTTCATCTCTCAACAAAAATGAAAAGTTCAAACAGGTGTGGCATTTCTTCCCATGAATCCAACCATATAAATAACTTAAGCTAACAGTCAAAGATGAATGAGAATTTTTCTGGCCCTAATTCAAAACCTAAAAATTTCAGAAAACTTCAACTCTAAAATTCTCTAAGCTCAATCCATATAAATGCAAACTATGGATATGTACAGCTTCATGGCAATGTTATCTACATTTTATCTTCACAAATCAAAGTCAAATAATGCCTGAATATGAAGATAGAAGTTCAAGAAAAATACCTCAAAACTGGAAATCGTGAAATGGATTTGAGCTTGTTTCAGGAAGTGGTGATGATCAGGTTATCTTCCTTGGACCTCTAGGAAGCAAATGCAACACTTAGCTTGAGTTGAGAGTGGCTGAAATGGCCTGGAGAAGTCCAACTGCAATGCTCTGTTTTTGGCTATGGAAGTTGATGAATTTGATGTTACAGTCTGCAAACAGGGACAGGGATGGTTTGTATTTGATATGAGGAAGCTTTTGAAACTAAAAGGCCAAGAAATGCACGAGTGATTTTGAAGATTGAAGTTCAAAATCAGAAATGACACAAAGATGGAGGTTTTGTGCAATCTCAGTTTTTAGGGAGTTTTGGAGTGTTTTCAATTGTGTGTTATGTTGCAATACACTTGCGCATAAGTAAGGAAAAGGTTAGAGTACTTTAGGAGGTCAGAAGCACAAGATGTAGAGTTATGGCTATGTTACTTGATTTTGAAGAAAAGTGACAATATGGTTTCAAGGTATAGTACAAGCATGACCTGATTTTATGGGAGGCTCTAAACATGTTGCTTTTGCCTTTGACATTACTTGTGATCAGAAGGAACAAGTGCAAAGCTCTATGCATTGACTTATTGATTAAAGCTTCTTTACAAGAATGGAATGGTTACTTTGTGCCATAAATGGAAAATTTACTTGGATAAAGCTTGAATCAAGTGGATAATAGCTCAAAAGCAAGTGTAATCTTCTGATTATGGAGAGATCTTGAGGTTTAGAGGCCTGCAAAGCAATATTGTGCAGCATAGGTTTGAAATTGAAATCTTGTTCATCACAAAATGACTTGTAATTCAAGTTTGAAAACCCTAACTTCATCTCTTCGATTCTCCCTGCTCAAGAATGATCTCAAGGATTTCTTGAACATTTTAGAAGGCTTGTAATGTGCTCTACAACCCCTCTTTGAATAAATTTTGAAAATTACCCTTGGAACTATATGAAAAAGTTCCATGATGTTAGGTCAAAATCCTGACCAAAACTAGGGCAAAATTTCACTAAGTGTTCAATTTCTAGACCATGACTTTATGAATTAATAACTTGAGATCCAATCATTTTTAGAAGAAGTTGTGTAAAGAAATATTGTATATATCATGTAGATCTACAACTTTCATGTTGAAAGTTTCTTTTGAATCATCTTGCATCATGGTGAAACATTGGCTCAAAGTTATGAAAAAACATGAAGTTTTAAACACTTAGAAAAATTTCTAAGTTAGAAAACTTGGACTTTTCAAAATGAAATTTTGACTTTTTGATTCCTTGATGAATAAGTTTCATATTTTGACATGTTTTGATGAATTGTGTGAGATCTTTGACATTGGATTTTGACCAAAAAGTCAAAGTTTGACTTTTCAGTGTACATTTGACTTTTGATCAATTGATTGAAAATTCACTATCAATTCAATTGATCTTGAGAAATGTTTTAGGTCATGCCATTAGGTAAAAAAGATTCAATTGAACTCTTGAAACCATGCTTCAAACCAATTGACCATTTGCTAGGTCAAAAATCAGAAATTGCCCTTTCTTAGTCAAAACCCTAATTTTGACCATTTTGCCCTTTTGATAATTTGATCAAATTTCTTGAGGAATTGTGGTCAAAAGTTGATCAAATGATACATATGAGTTTATAATGTTTATGTGGATCAAAAATTATGAAATTTGACTGTAAATTGGCCATAGTTGACTTTTTCCCCAATACAACTGTTTTTTAGGTCAATTGCTCAATTGATTGAGCAAAAGTGTGATCCAAGGCTTGAAACTTGACATGAGAAATCTTGGGGGTCCATAATGATCCATGAAAGTCATATGAAGCATTTAAAGTTCAATTATCCTTGTGAAATCTCAAACCCTAATTTTGGTCATTAGTGCTTAAGGAGGTGTCTTGAGCTGATCAACCCTAGTGCAGTCTTAAACCAAGAGAGATATTTGTGAGAAAATATTTGATAAATGAGAGGACAAATTTTGGGGTACAACAGCTTCCCCTGTTTAATCTTCTTAAACCTGAAGAGTTAGATTGGTGGATCCCTCATTCGTGACTTGAAGGTGAAAGATGATTGAACACTAGAGTGCCCAGAAATTTGCACTAGAAGATGGATGGTGAATGGGCTTATAGATGCCATTTGGAGGAATGTTGGTAAACACTGGAAGAAGTATCAGCACAAATCTCTTGTTGATTTATACTGAAACTTGATGTTTTACCTATGGGAAAAAGTGTTAGTAAAATGCAAATGCATGCATGATGTTCACCAGATGTGGTATTATGTTAAATGCATATGGTTTGTACATGCTATGATGTATGAATGTCAGATGTATGTTTTTGTCCAGGAAAATAAATCCCTGACTGCTGCTGAGGAAATTCTGGGGGTTGAATCCCTGATTTCCATTGGGGATGAAGAATATGCATATCTTCAAACTTTGTTAAAAGGATGCTTTCACTTGAGAATATCTCTTGAATGTCAGTTGTTATCTGGTCGGATCCAGGCTTCACAATTTGCTGAGGATGAAGTAGTCAACTTATATCTGGTCGGATCCAGGCTTCACGGAAACTTATTGGGGGAAGAGACAAATTAACTATTATCTGGTCGGGTTCCAGGCTTTGCAAAAATTTTTCTTGAAATTGAATAATTATCTGGTCAGATCCAGGCTTCACAATAACTTGCTGGGGGTACGGAAGTTAAATGTTATCTGGTCGGATCCAGGCTTTGTAGTAACTTGAAGTGGTAACTACTATCTGGTCGGATCCAGGTTTCATGGTTTTTTGGAAAGTTATATTATTATCTGGCCGAGTCCAGACTTCATAGTGTCTCTCTGGGGATCATGGTTAGTTGTTATCTGGTCGGGCTCCAGGTTTCACAATAAACTGTTTGGGGATTTAGTTGTTATCTGGTCGGATCCCGGCTTTGCATATTTCTGAAGTTAATGAGGTTAATTGCTATCTAGTCGGGTCCAGGTTTCACAATAAATTGTTGGGGCAGAGGCAAACTCTACTGGGGAAAAGAAGTTAAACTTTGGTCAGGTTGAGTCCATGTTCTTCTATATATTTGAAGAGTTAGACTATTATCTGGTCGGGTCCAGGTTTCATAGTATCTTGAAATTGAGATCAACTGTTATCTGGTCGGGTCCAGGTTTCAGATACTCAAACTGTTATCTGGTCAGGTCCAGGTTTCAGTAATTCACTAAGGATAATGGAAAACTCTATTGGAGAAGAGGAGTTTTGCTAATGATTTTGTAGGAATTAAACTGCTATCTGGTTGGGCCCAGGCTTCAGCAATTAAAGAAGTCAAACTATTATCTGGTCGGGTTCAGGCTTCAGTAATAACTTGAAAATTATGCTAATATCTGGTCGGGTCCAGGATTCATGGTATCTTTTTGGAAATAATAAAGGCTTTGTTGACGGCTTTACTGGGGATCAGGGGTTGTGGCCTTATGATTTGCAATAATCTGAAAGGAAAATTCAAACTGGAGAGCGTAGACTCAGTCGGGTAGGACAGCCTTAGCTTAGGGAGGATACACCCAACTGGGGAGGATATACATAGCTGGGGAATAACGGGCTCAGTTGGGGAGGATGGACTATGTCGGGGGAATATAGACTCGATTGGGGAGGATGTACTCGGCTGGGGAATTTTGTGGTTCCTCGATTGCTGTTGGGGAAATAAAACCTATTGGGGAAATAAAACCTGTTGGGGAAATAAACATTGTTGGGGAAGTGAGTTTCTTTTAGGAAGAGATCCACGAGGCTTCGACTTGTAAAAATTGACTTAGCTGGAGAGAGAGCTGCCAAGAGATTGAGACTCCGGTCGGGGATTATCCTATGCAAAGAGACTTTGTGAGAAATTCCATTGGGGAAAGGTATATTGTAGTCGTCCTTGTGGGGATAATGATAATGAGATAACTCTGTGGGGATATTTCATATACATTAAAGAGAAGCTTGTTGCTGCTTAGCATGACACATGTGCCAAATAGTTCTAATTATGTTCATATGCATATGTTCATTCAATTATAGTCATTGGACAAATTTGCATTCAAAACAAAGGCAGAAATTTTGCACTTCAAAGTATATTTATATTGATATTTTTCCCATGAATAGGCGTTTTTGTACAGAGAGACGGAGATCCTAGTAAGAGGAAATCGTCGAAAGGAAAACAAAATTGAGAATGAAAACAAATAGCCATGTGAAATGATCTCATTTCCTTCCAACTCTACCATTTCCCCAATGCCTTTGAATGTCCCTTGCCGTTGATAGAAGTTGATTGGATTGATCTTGGATCGTTTGAACTTGGACCTTGGTGATAAAATTGATTGTGTTGATTTCACGGGACATAGTCATACGCTTTTAATCCTTAACTTTTTCCTAGACCGCCCTTTCGGGTTCTCAGCCTACACGGATACCCTTTTTTGCCCAAGTCGCCCTTTCGGGTTTTCAACTTGTCAGGTGTACAATCTTTTGCATATATCCCTAATTTTTGCCCAAACCTTTTGGTTTGCCGAAATGCCCTTATTTTTCCTAGGTGTGTCAACCTAGCGGGTCTCTTATGCGTGGTATTTTTTAACTATGTTCGCGTTTATAGGATGTGGGAAATCTTCACCATCCATGGTAGTCAGCATCATGGCACCACCAGAGAAAACTCTCTTGACTACAAATGGCCCTTCATAGGTGGGAGTCCATTTGCCTCTTGGGTCGCCTTGTGGTAGAATGATGTGTTTTATCACCAAGTCACCAACTTGATATACTCGAGGCTTGATCTTTTTGTTGAAAACCTTGATCATCCATTTTTGGTACGTCTGACCATGGCAAACAGCAGCTAATCATTTTTCGTCAATCAAGTTCAGTTGATCCAATCTCGTATGAACCCACTCGTCTTCGCCTAGGCCTTCCTCATTCATAATTCTCAGCGAGGGAATCTGAACTACCACTAGTAGAACAGCTTCCATGCCATAGACTAGAGAAAAGGGAGTTGCCCCAGTTGATGTTCTAGTTGAAGTACGGTAGCCATGTAGAGCAAAAGGCAACATCGCATGCCAATCCTTATAGGTTACTACCATTTTCTGCATAATCTTCTTGATATTTTTGTTGGCCGCTTCGACTGCGCCATTCATTTTCGGTCTATATGGAGAAGAATTGTGATGCTTGATCTTAAACTGAGTGCAAAGCTTAGTGATCATAACATTTTTGAGGTTAGTACCATTGTCAGTGATGATTCTTTCGGGGATACCATAACGACAAATGAGGTTATGTCTGATAAATCTGGCTACCACATTCTTGGTGACTGAGGCAAATGAGGCGGCTTCGACCCATTTGGTAAAATAGTCGATAGCAACAAGAATGAAGTGATATCCGTTGGAAGCGGTGGGCTTGATCTCTCTAATCATGTCAATGCCCCACATTGCAAATGGCCACGGAGCAGGCATGACGTTCAGAGTGATATGAGGCACATGGACCTTGTCAGCGTACATTTGACATTTGTGACAAGTTCTTGAATGTTGATGGCAATTAGTCTCTATTGTTGACCAATAGTAACCGGCTCTTAAGATTTTCTTAGCCATCGTATGTCCACTTGAGTGAGTACCAAAGAGACCATCGTGCATGTCTTCCATAATTTCATCTGCCTCCTTCTTGTCCACACATCGGTGTAGAGTTGAATCATGGTTGCGCGTGTACAATATCCCATTACTTAGGAAGAATTTGGCTGCAAAGCTTCGCAAGAACTTTCTGTCATTGATAGATGCCTCCTCTAGATACTCTTGTGCTTCAAGGTATTTCATCACCTGATGGTACCATGGATTTTCCGCATCGGTGTCAAGCTCGTAGCAATGTGCAGGTTCATTGAATCTTTCACTTGTTATCATAGGGGCTTCGTTGTCCCATCTGACCTTAAACATTGAAGACATGGTTGCCAAAGCATCAGCCAACTGGTTTTCTTCCCTAGGGAAGTGCTCAAAAGTGATCTCTTCGAAGTAAGGAATTAGGGATAACACAAGTTCCTTGTAAGGGATAAGATTAGGGTGTTTAGTGTCCCAATCTCCTTTTACTTGGCTAATCACTAGGGCGGAATCCCCGAACACATCCAAATGCTTGATCCTTAAGTCAATAGCAGCTTTCAGACCTAAGATGCATGCTTCATACTCGGCCATATTGTTTGTGCAATCGAAGCATAGTCTGGCAGTGAAAGGAGTGTGGCAACCTTCGGGAGAGATGATCACAACACCAATTATGTTACCTAAAGCATTGGAAGCCCCATCGAAGACCATAGTCCATCAGGATCCTTGTTCAGGTCCGTTATATGGTCCAGGTTTCGCACGGTCGGTTACCAACATAATGTTCTCATCAAGGAAGTCGAAGTTCATTGACTGATAATCAACCACAACTTGATGGGCCAAATGATCTGCTAGTAAACTTCCTTTGATGGCCTTTTGCGTTGTGTATTGAATGTCATACTCAGTCAAGATCATTTTCCATCTGGCTATCCGTCCAGAAAGGGAAGGTTTCTCGAAGATGTACTTGATTGGATCCATCTTAGAAATCAACAGAGTGGTATGAGTCAACATATATTATCTTAGCCGGAGAGCAGCCCATGCTAGAGCGCAGCAAGTTTTCTCGAGCAGTGAATATCTGGTTTCACAGTCGGTAAACTTTTTGGTCGGGTAATAAATAGCATGCTCTTTTTGGCCAGACTCGTCATGTTGGCCCAAAACACACCCCATAGAGTTCTCTAATACTGTCAAGTATATGATCAAGGGTCTTCCTTCAACTGGGGGCATGAGAATAGGAGGTTGTTGTAGGTATTCTTTGATTTTGTCAAAGGCAATCTGGAACTCATCATCCCATCTGACTACCTGATCTTTCTTCAAGAGTTTGAAGAGTGGCCCATAAGTAGCCGTCAAGTGTGATATGAAGCGAGCAATGTAATTGAGATGACCCAAGAATCCTCTAACTTCTTTTTCAGAATGAGGGACTGCCATTTCTTGGATGGCCTTTACCTTGGCAGGATCAAATTCAATGCCTTTATTGCTGATAACAAAACCTAGAAGCTTTCCAGATTGTACTCCAAATGTGCACTTGTTAGGGTTTAACCTCAGCTTGTAGTTCTTCAGCCTCTCGAATAATTTGTACAGATGATCGAGATGTTCTTCTTAGGTTTGTGATCTGGCAATCATATAATCCACATATACCTTTATCTCATGATGAATCATGTCATGAAATAAAGCTACCATATCCATTTGATATGTTGCCCCTGCATTCTTTAATCTGAACGGCATGACCTTGTAGCAGAAGGTGCCCCATTGCATAACGAAAGTAGTATTATCCATGTCTTCGGGAGCCATCCTTATTTGATTATAGCCTGAGAAGCCATCCATGAAAGAGAAGACTTTACAGTGATAAGTATTATCAACTAAGACGTCAATGTGTGGTAGAGGGAAGTAATCTTTGGGGCTTGCCCTATTCAGATCCCTATATTCTACGCACATGCAAACTTTTCTGTCCTTTTTCGGCATCGGTACCACATTGGCAACTCATTGGGGATAGGATGTCACAACTAGGAACCCTGCATCAAATTGTTTCATCACTTCAGCTTTGATCTTTTCAGACATATCAGGCCTCATGCGACTAACCTTTTGTTTAACAGGAGGGCAGTCCTCTCTTGTCGGCAGATGATGAACTACGATGTCGGTATCCAACCCAGGCATATCTTCATAAGACCAAGAAAATACTTCCACATAATCATGCAACATCTGAACCAACTTGCTCTCAACACTGCTTTCCAAATTAGTGCCGATCCTAATTTCCTTCTTATCTGACTCAATACCCAGGTTGATAACTTCATCAGACTCTTCGTCGGTTGAATAGCTTTTTCCTCTTGTAATAGAAGTCTGGCTAGCTCTCTTGGTATGTCACAATCTTCCTCACCTTCGTCTTCGGCTTGGTTGATAGAACATTCAAAGTCATAGTCGGCAATAGTAGAGTCATTGGCACTAGGATCCAGAGTGGATGTGGACCTGCAAGAGTGTGTGCGTGTGCATGTAAGATACATGGCTTTTTTTATATAAAAAAAAGTATTTGCAAGAAAGGAAAGACAATGAACACACATATTTGAATGCAAAAGAGTCCAATGTACTGAATTATCGTATAATTAAATGAACATAAATAAAACCCTTGACAAATGGACCAAAATGCCCCGGGCCAGGCAAATGGCTGAAAAGTCATTGTTAAAATATTACATACAACATGCTCTTGAATTGAAAGAAAATCAATAACAAGTAGATTACTCCTCAATGAAGGAGATGGGAACAAAGTAATTTGTATTCCAATTCTTCAGCTCCGTTGTAGTTGGATACACCCACTCTTCAAATGCAGCTCCTTCTTCAGAATCACCCACGACGTTGACTTCATGGCTTCCAATGCGGAGAGGTGGCTTTCCAGCACGAGCACGCCTCACTTCCTTCTGAGCTTTGACGGTGAATCCCAAACCAAACTTGTCCGCTTTAAATGGGATATCGAGGAGTTACCCCCAAGTATCACAGTATCCTTCTTCAATTGTCGCGCGGGCATCCTTGACTGAGACCATCTTTTACGTGGCCTTAACAACTTTAGACTCATCAGAAGAACATTTGGTAGCAGCAATCATCGGTGGTGTGATACGGTGGGAAGAACTGACTGTTTTTTTGGTATGCTGGTTCGTGTTTTGCGTTTGTTTTTGCAAAATGTCGTGGTAAGCAAGAGTCGCCACCGACTTTTATTTTATCCAACAAGGAAAGGAAAAAAGCACAGAAAAATTCCTTTTTCGAGATATTTCTCGGGTTCGGGGGTAGATTATAGAAAGGGAAGGTGTTAGCACCCTTTCTATCCGTGGTTATCCACGGGCTCTTAGGTACTTGCTCAATTATTTTCAAAATTGTTTTCTTTGTGCTTGTGGGTTTGAAAAAAAATTTGTTTGAAACTTCGATTTAACTCTTGCTTCTGTCCTCAAGAGCGTATGAAGTGTTTTTGAAAACTTTGTTCGAAAAGAAGTGTAAGTGTAAAAAAGATTTTGTTTTTGAAAGAGCAAGTATCTAAGAACCATCTACCTACTCTAAAAAGTAATCGTTCTATGCTAATTTCTTTTAGACAATGCTATCCCACTATTAACGAGTAGGTAGCACCGTCGTTGGAGTTTGGAGGTCAATTCGAATGAGGGACGTGCGGTCACTAAAGCACTGTTAGGACGCCTTAGCGGTAACCCTAATGTCTTAGATCATTTGTTTGAGGCAACAATATCCGAGGCAACCATTTCGAGGCGACTATGATCTTTTAGACAAGAGGGCGACCTCTAAAACAACCTATACTCAATGACCGCGTACGAAGGCAACCAAGTGGGGTGTACCCTAAGAGTGCGCATGTGCGAGTGTGTCGTTTTCAGTTTATTTTTATCTTTGTACATGTTAAGGGTGATCTAAGTTGATTTTAGGTTAAAACATTCAGTCTTGTCATGCAAACCTATTATCAAACATCTAACAGTTATAAGTTGCGGAAAATAAATTGCGGAAATTTAACTAACTATTACAAGGCGTCGGGTATTTACATCGCCAAAGACAAACCCTTAAAGAATAAATAAAGTGATAAAAAGTAATAAAAGGTCCTATTAACTATTACAAACCGGGAACAAATACATTATGATATAAAAGAAAATAAATCACGTGCGAGAAATTAAATCGAGCGCAAATAGGGTTTTGTCCCTTTTTGAGAGAAATTATCCTTTTTTTGTTATTTTTGAATTAAGAAAGAAACTATCCTAAATTAATTACTAAATTAATAAATTAATTAATTAAATGAAAAAAGTTATTTTTGGGTTTTTGGTATTTTAAGAAAGAAAAATAAAATTAATTAATGTTAGTAAAAACCTAATCAAATCTAGTTTAATTTTAATTATTTACAAAAATATGTTAAAGTTATTCTAATTAAACCCAAATTAATTTATTAGTATTTATTAATAAAAAATAAAAATTTAAAGTTTGGTTTGATAAAGAAAAATATTTTGTGATTTTATTTTATGAAAAAAAGGAAATTTATGATTGGTTAATAGAATTAAATAATAATAATAAAACAAATACTAAATAAAACAAAATAAAGAGAAGAGGGGGTATGGGCCTTAATATGGATGTTTGAACAGCAGATCTGTGGCCCAAACAAGTTGGCCCTTTGTTGACTTTTGAGATCCAATAGGCGTGCATGGACTTTATCTATGGTGAACCATCAATTATTGGCCATCAGATTTGGCCTTGGGCCATCTGGAAGCTGGATATGTGAAGGCGTATGGTGTTATGCGTGCTTGAATATGCATGTAATTACCTGAAGAATGAAAATAACAAAGAAAGTGGGGGACCTGGGATTCGAACCCAGACCCTGTAGGCTAATCGATGTACACGTTTACCACTAGGCTACTCGGTTTATTTGTTAATAATATACAAATAATATATAATATAAAAAACAAGTCAATATGCCAGCAAAAAAGTAAAAAGCGCGCGTGGTTTTGAACTGGCCATTGATGGTGTGACACGTCTTCGTCTTCTACCTCACGTCGTGGCTAAAACATTCCAGACTTATACCAACAGACACAGACCGTCACTATAACTCATGCACATTCCAAAGATCTATGTAAGCCATGAAAATGAATTCTAAGGGCATGGTTGTGCTCGTCTCATCATCCCGATCACAACCATACACTTCTTGATGGCCAATTTTTCCTAAAATGAAAACACCCAAAAATATCCAGGAAACCCTAGCTATGGCCTTTTGTAGTATAGGTCAGATAAATAAAATTAAATAATGCCAAAAGCTTGGAAATGTTATGAGGATTTCAAATATACCAATAATTTACTCAAATGATGCAAGAGTGATGATTTACGAATTCAAGAAAGAAGCGGATTATCGTGGTACTTACAGCTCGTTGTGGTGTCTGAGAATGCTTGTTCTTGATCCAGGTAGACTGAGTGAACACCCAGGAATCGTTTGAGACCGGTCTAAGCATCTAAAATTGCCTCTTGCTATGGTTTCAAATTCAAGCTTTTTGGTGACTTTTTCAAAATTTGTTCTACCTCTTCTTGCAGCCTCCAATCTATATTTTCGTGCCTTTGCCTTCCTTATGTAATGTATATTGCATTAGGGTAAGAAACTTGGTACAAATCTCTCCATATCAATGCTCGTGAATTGGATTTGATTCCACCATTACAACCTTCCAAATTTGGCCTAAATCATATCTTCTTGTAACCAATGCACTTGATGCGAATTTGATTCACATAATAGCTGTATTCAAAGCCTAAAGCAACCAAAAAATCATGAGTTATAAATACTTTTGATTTTATATGATTTTATTTGATTTAAAGTGAATAAATTCAATTAAAAATCAAATTAAATAATAAAAGTAAGATATGGGTTCATGGCTGAATCTAGGACACGTGGGCAATGATGTAAGCTCATATTAAGTGGAAAAGAATGGGCCCATTTGACAAAATTTGAAGTTTTGGGGATAGTTGACTTTTGGCAATTTTACAAAAATGTCCAACTTCAACAATGCATAACTTATTCAATTTTAAACTTTTGGAGGTGTTCTTTGACTTTTTAGAAAGCTTGAGATGTCCTATAACTAACCCATTTGGTCTCATATCATTTTTATATTCCATACTCAAGTTATAAGCTTTGGCAAAAAATGTGTTTTTGTTGACTTTCAAAAATGACCTATAATGTCCAAATTTATAACTTCTTGTGAGTGCATTTTTTGATCTTGGGGTATGAATGTGGTTTGTAGGAAATTGAATCCTCTTCAAAATGAGCTTTGAATGGGTCATTTCTCATAAAGTATGAGAAAGTTATGCTTGGTCAAAGTTGAGTTGACTTTTCCTACAAAACCCTAATTTAGCAACTTTTGAGTCTTGATGAATTTTGAGAAATCCTTGACGAATCATGATCAAACCTTGATTAAATGATGAAATATCCTTCAAAAGGATAATTTTGACAAAAAATCTTGAAGTTTGACTGTTTGTAGGTCACAATTGACTTTTTCCCTAGCACAGTCGATTTTTGGACCTTTGAGCAATTGACTGAGCAAACTTCCTCTGCAAGGATTGAAATTTGACATGGATGATCTTGAGAACATATTAGGACATTGGGGAGAAATTGAGGTCATTTGGACTCAAAGATCTTGATGCAACATAAAACCCTAATTTGGGGTTGACTGCCTTAAGAGATAGCTTGACTGTCCAACTTTTGAGCAACCTTGAGCCACTTGGAGATTTTTCTTGCAATATTTTGAGAGATATGAGAGGGAAAATTTTGGGGTACAACAGCTTCCCCTGTTCAATCTTCTTAAACCTGAGGATGTAGATTGGCTTTCGTGCCTTTCGTGATCCGAAGGTGGAAGATGATTGAACACTAGAGTGCCCAGAAATTTGCACTCGTATGAAGTGGTATCAGCCTTGTGATGTTGGGAATGGGCTTAAAGATGCTATTTGGAGGTTTCTGGCAGAAGGATGGGCTTAAAGATGCCATCTGCATGAGTGTCGATCGCATAAGAGATTCCTTAGCGAGAGCTTGCATACCTGTTGTTGTAGAAGATTCCGCTGGGGGAAGCCTGATCTTTGTTGGGATTTAGGAACTTGCCTGTACTTCAGCTGAGAGAACATCTCTGCTGAGTTTTAAGAACTTGTCTGTAATGCAACTGGGGGAACTATGTCGAGATTTAGAACCTTATCTGTAATTCAATCGAGGATAATTCAGTTGAGATTTAAGAATGGGTCAGGTCTTCGACTAAGGGAAACATCTTCATCAAGATCTAGGACTGTGTGGACTTCAACAGAGGATAATTCTGTTGAGATTTTAGAGCTCGTCCACACTTCGACGGAGGAAAATTGTCGAGATTGAGAACCTTATCTGTAATTCAACCGAGGATAATTCAGTTGAGATTTAAGAATCCGTCAGGTCTTCGACTGAGGGAAACATCTTCATCAAGATCTAGGATTGTCTGGTCTTCAACGGAGGATAATTATGTTGAGATTTTAGAACTCGTCCACACTACGACGGAGGAAATTGTCGAGATTGAGAATCTTATCTGTAATTTAACCGAGAATAATTCAGTTGAGATTTAAGAACCGGTCAGGTCTTCGATTGAGGGAAACATCTTCATCAAGATCTAGGATTGTCTGGTCTTCAACGGAAGATAATTCTGTTGAGATTTTAGAACTCGTCCACACTTCGACGGAGGAAAATTGCTGAGATTGAGAACCTTATCTATAATTCAACCGAGAATAATTAAGTTGAGATTTAAGAATCGGTTAGGTCTTCGACTGAGGGAAACATCTTCATCAAGATCTAGGACTGTCTGGTCTTCAACGGAGGATAATTCTGTTGAGATTTTAGAACTCGTCCACACTTCGATGGAGGAAAATTGCCGAGATTGAGAACCTTATCTGTAATTCAACCGAGAATAATTCAGTTTAGATTTAAGAACCAGTTAGGTCTTCGACTAAGGGAAACATCTTCATCAAGATCTAGGACTGTCTGGTCTTCAATGGAGGATAACTCTGTTGAGATTTTAGAACTCGTCCACACTTCGACGGAGGAAAATTGCCGAGATTGAGAATCTTATCTGTAACTCAACCGAGAATAATTCAGTTGAGATTTAAGAACCGGTCAGGTCTTCGACTGAGGAAAACATCTTCATCAAGATCTAGGACTGTTTGGTCTTCAATGGAGGATAATTCTATTGAGATTTTAGAACTCGTCCACACTTCGACGGAGGAAAATTGCCGAGATTGAGAACCTTATCTGTAATTCAACCGAGAATAATTTAGTTGAGAATTAAGAACCGGTTAGGTCTTCGACTGAGGGAAACATCTTCATCAAGATCTAGGACTATCTGGTCTTCAACGGAGGATAATTCTGTTGAGATTTTAGAACTCGTCCACACTTCGACAGAGGAAAATTGTCGAGATTGAGAACCTTATCTGTAATTCAACCGAGAATAATTCAGTTGAGATTTAAGAACCGGCCAGGTCTTCGACTGAGGGAAACATCTTCATCAAGGTCTAGGACTGTCTGGTCTTCAACGGAGGATAATTCTGTTGAGATTTTAGAACTCGTCCACACTTCGATGGAGGAAAATTTCCGAGATTGAGAACCTTATCTGTAATTCAACCGAGAATAATTCACTTGAGATTTAAGAACCGGTCAGGTCTTCGATTGAGGGAAACATCTTCATCAAGATCTAGGACTATCTGGTCTTCAACTGAGGATAATTCTGTTGAGATTTTAGAAATCGTCCACACTTCGATGGAGGAAAATTGCCGAGATTGAGAACCTTAACTGTAATTCAACCGAGAATAATTCAGTTGAGATTTAAGAACCGGTCAGGTCTTCGACTGAGGGAAACATCTTCATCAAGATCTAGGACTTTCTGGTCTTCAACGGAGGATAATTTTGTTGAGATTTTAGAACTCTTCCACACTTTGACGGAGGAAATTGCCGAGATTGAGAACCTTATATGTAATTCAACCGAGAATAATTCAGTTGAGATTTAAGAACTGGTCAGTTCTTCGACATGGCTGAGAACATTAAACGTATCTTTCCTGAAATGTAAAGGTCAGTCGTATGTAATGCATGATATATATCAAGCAATGATGCTCTCAAAGCAAATGAGATTGTGTTGTA
Source organism: Vicia faba (assembly GCA_948472305.1). Taxonomy (NCBI): domain Eukaryota; kingdom Viridiplantae; phylum Streptophyta; class Magnoliopsida; order Fabales; family Fabaceae; genus Vicia; species Vicia faba. The sequence continues at coordinate 750,568,356 of OX451735.1, read as the reverse complement.
TGATGCGTATATGCATGTATCATGATGTATGGAAATGTAATGTTTTTAGCTGGGGAAATAAATCCCTGATAGCTGCTGGAGAATAGAGTTGAATTCTTCGTTTCCACTGGAGACATGGGATGAAGATGATTGTGAGAATAAACCTGCAGGAGAGTATAATTCCGTTGGGGCATAAAACTGATGAGGAGATTACTTTGTGGGGAAGAGATGTTCTGCTGAGGATTCCACTGATAAATTTTGTTGGGGACGAATTACCGTTGCTGGTGATATTGAATCCTATTGGGGATTGAATTCCTGTTTGTGAAAGGAAAGAACTCCGCTGGGGATGATCTTTCAGTTGTGACTTCACTGGGGATAACCTTTTAGGCTCTAATGGGGATAATCCTTTGAGCTTTGCTGGGGACAATCTTCCTTTGAACTCGGCTGGGGATATTTATTTTTATACTCCGCCAGGGACGAACTTCCAGAGTCTACTGGGGATGATTCTGCAACTCCACTGGGGAAGCTTTTTCAGACTGCGCTGGGAAAATTTTAACTCCATTGGGGATATCTTGTATTCTATCGGGGAATATTCTTATACTCCATTGGGGAATATTAAGACTGTCGGGGATATTAAGCCTTTTCAGTGTTGATGGTAGATAAACTCTGCTTGGGGGGGATATTACTGATTCATTTACAGTTGCAAGTCTCAGCTGGGGAGAGCTATCATTACTGTCTTGCTCTGCGGGGAGTGAATGTTACTGGGACGCGTGCTAAGGATATGACGATGGCTTTGCATCGAGAGTTTTTGCCCTTGCTTCTGCGGGAGAAGGTGCCTGCGGAGGCCTTGTGGATCGAGTATTATCCCAACCTATGAGTTGCTTGGTAACTTTCGATTGAAAAGACAAGTCTTCTTCTAGTAGGCTAGTGACAAGATGACGGGACATAGTCGTACGCTTTGATCCCTAATTTTTTCCTGGACCGCACTTTCGTATTTTCAGTCCACCGGGATACCCTTTTTTGCCCAAGCCGCCTTTTCAGGTTTTCGACTTGCCGGGTGTACAAATTTTTTCATTTTCATCCCTTATTTTTGCCCAAAACCTTTTGGTTCGCCGGGAAGTCTTTATTTTTGCCTAGGCCAGTCAACCTAGCGGCTCTTTGATTATGTGTAGTACTTTTTTGACTATGTCCACGCTCTCAGAGTGTAGGGAGTTGTCACTGTCAGTAGTGTCGTGTTTCCATACTACCAGAAGATGTTTGATCATGCAAGATTCGTTGTTGGAATTCATGTCTGATACCCTAATTGATTCAGATGGAGATTTGCCCCTGGCTATTTGGAATTTTGAGAGATTCCTTGAATCTTGACTTGACTGCCCCAGATGATGGAAAATGATCATGCCGTGCCCCTTGATTGGAAGTGTTTTTCCACTTGAGGTGATCCTTTTTATTGAGAAGGTTTTTTGTTCACTAGATATTCTTCGTGCGAACTTCTCTGCTGTTTGAACAAATAGTCATATGCAAACAATGTTATTTCAAGAATGCAAAGCTTACATCTATCTTGAGGTTTTGAAAACGCAGTTTTCAATAAAACAAGTGAATTTTTGTAAAATGTGATGTCAACTCAGGATTTACAGCAAGCCCTATAGGAGTTAGGATACCTTTTGTAACAGTATGCTTTCGAACTAACCCATGCTTCAGCTAGGACTTTTAAAGGTTATAATGTGGCCTAGTTCATGGTTTAAGAAACAAAGGATAAAGGCTCAAAATTTATTTGTACCCACCCGCTCTTCGTGATGTTCTTCGATCCTAAACTCAGCTAATCATGCATTAGATCTCGTTTGAGTCTTTGCTCTGATATTCCAGCGATGGTTCGGATACTGACAGTTTATTTTGAACAGGAAGTCATTTTGTTGAGAGCTTGCATGATCTCTTTCCTTTTGGTTTTTATTATCCCTATTTTTTGCATGAACTATTTCTTTTTGTGATTACAGTCAGCGGGATGCCCCAGTTTTTCTTAAGTCTCCTTCATAGGTTTTGACTTATTGAGCTTTTATTTTGAGAGATAATGACTGCCTGTCCTTATGATTATACGGAACCAACACCATCTTTTGTTTAGGAAGGACTTCTTTGATGCCATTCATTGTGCACCTGGATCAATTGAGAAAACTACCCTGCCCCAGGTTATAATTAAGGGTTTTAATTTGTGAAAAGAAAAAACTCCAACTTCTTTGGCTCAAAGGGGTTGACTAGGGATTATCTTCCTTATAACTCCACTGTTTAGGATTTGAAACAATGCATGTACCTCGTCAGCGGGGTCTGTTCAAAAGAATATTGTAGAGATTTTGATATCATTTTCGTCATCCTCCCTCTAAAGGCTTAGAATTTTTTAATCGAGAGTTGATCATCACAAAAAATGAAAGCAATTTGAATATAGTGAAATACGAATGGATTGATTCAAAACAGACATATGCAATGCATTGATAAAGTAATAAAGTTTGACATGAATAAATGTTCGAACAATCAAAATAAAATTACAACTTGAAAATTCTAATGAACAAAAAGTCTTCTCGTCTCAGTACTTGTCACTTCAAATGGTGAACCTTGGGGGGATGGCAAAAGAATTCAATCTGACCGTCTTGTGTGAGTTCCAATGCTCCTTCATCAATCAGGTCTTGAATTTTGTTGCTCAACGCCCAACAGATGTTAGTATCATGCCCCGGGCTGTTGGAGTGATATGCACACCTTGCATCAGGATTGTACCTTGGGGAGGCTATGTTGGGATTCTTAGGAGGGTCCCTTAGCGTCACCAGATTCAATCTCAACAGGTGTTGTAAATCCTGAGACAGCGACATGTTGAACTTGGTAAATTGCCTCTTGGGCATATTTGGCTTACTCTGATCAACCCGTTGTTTATGGCAAGGTTGTTGTTGGACCCGTGAGGTAGTAGCAACTTAGAGAGGTCTATTCTTCATCAAACCAAACCTTTGACTTCTCGGAAGTTGATTAATGACTTGGTCCCGGCCTTGACTGTTTGCTTCATGTTGTTGTATCTGTCTTAATGAAGCTGGTTGATAATGGTTCTCAGCTCTTCTTGTTCCCGAGCTAAGCCTTGGATAAGAGCCATCTTCCCCAGCATCTGGGTTTTCATGGTACTGAACTCAGCTTGTAGTTGTTCCAGTTGTTCGTCCTTATTGTCTTCAGGATTTTTCTTGACCAACTTCCCAACAAGGAGTGTTTTCAACTCTTCCTGCCCCTTGGATAGGTTTAGGAATACGTCCCTGAACTGAGCTTCTCGAGTTTGAAGATCTTGGTTGTCTGGTTGGAAATCCATTGCTGAAATAAACAGCGAGAACATGAGAGACTTGTATTGGGAGATCTGTTATGCAATGACATGTATGATATATGTATGCAATGTTTTTCAAGGATCTCGCGGGGTAAACAAGAAACTTGTTAGAATTTGAATTTCGCAGCTTTGATTGAAGAAACTTCGTGTTGTTAAGAGTCCTTCTTCAAGAGTCAAGCTCACCATATCGAGTGGTTCATAGCCACTGACTCAAATTATCGTGTTTTGATCTCTAGACGGAATTGGCTAGAGGAAAATAAATCCCCTTTGTCCCTTGTTAGACATTTGATTTACCATGACCTGCATCACAAACCTTTGAGATCCTTGAAATGGTTAAGGAAATGTTAAGGCATGATGTTATGATGTGTATGTTATGCGTTTAAGCAAAAATGTGAGGTGATGTAAGTAAACCCTACAATAAATCCAAATTATTGGATAAGGACTGTAAACAAAACCTGCAAGGAACTCATGTTGTCAGATAACAAGAATGTGCAAGTAGTTCAAGTTTGAACGCACACAAGTCACACAAACAGCCTTAAGCTTAGGCTGGCATGGAGTTTAGGTATTACCCTCTTTCAGTTTAGTTGGTTCAACCTGTCCTAGAAATAGTAACCGGGTTCTAGAGGATCTCAGTATCACTGACCACCCTCGATCGGTCATAATTCCAATTTAGCAACCTTTTCTTGCAGTCGGAATCATCGCGAGAGTTTGGTCTCAATGAGTGTAGCATACTGCTACTGTTATATGGCCAAGTTGGTCAATTTAAAGGTTCTAAGGTCAGTTGGTGCTTAATGACCCCTTAGCAGACCCATATTCTCCTCGTTGCACCACAAGGGATATCGGTACATACTAAAGTGCCACACCAACGTAGCTACTGCTTCAACCGTATCGGTCTACGCCGTACAATTCCCTCACAGTTTATTGCTACTTACCTAAAGGGTATCCCCCAGATCCGGGTTAGGATCTATAGTAACTCCGATTCAAGCCCACAAAGATAAATCATACAATTCAAGCAATTGAAAACAATATGAACTATTCCTAAGGTACACCCCACTTATAAGTATCCCCAACAGAGTCGCCAGTTCTGTGATACGCTGGAAGAACTGACTATTTTTTTGGTATGCTGGTTTGCATTTTGCGTTTGTTTTCACAAAATGTCGCGGTAAGCAAGAGTCTCCACCGACTTTTATTTTATCCAACAAGGAAAGGAAAAAAGCACAGAAAAATTCCTTTTTCGAGATATTTCTCGGGTTTGGGGGGTAGATTATAGAAAGGGAAGGTGTTAGCACCCTTTCTATCCATGGGCTCTTAGGTACTTGCTCAATTGTTTTCAAAAAAATTTTTTTTGTGATTGTGGGTTTGAAAAAAGTTTTTGTTTGAAACTTTGATTTAACTCTTGCTTCTGTCCTCAAGAGCGTATGAAGTGTTTTTGAAAACTTTGTTCGAAAAGGAGTGTAAGTGTAAAAAAGATTTTGTTTTTGAAAGAGCAAGTATCTAAGAACCATCTACCTACTCGAAAAAGGAATCGTTCTATGCTAATTTCTTTTAGACAATGTTATCCCACTATTAATGAGTAGGTAGCACCGTCGTTGGAGTTTGGGGGTCAATTCGAATGAGGGACGTGCGGTCACTAAAGCAATGTTAGGACGCCTTAGCGGTAACCCTAATGTCTTAGATCATTTGTTTGAGGCAACAATATCCGAGGCAACCATTTCGAGGTGACTATGATCTTTTAGACAAGAGGGCGACCTCTAAAACGACCTATACTCAATGACCGCGTATGAAGGCAACCAAGTGGGGTGTATCCTAAGAGTGCGCATGTGCGAGTGTGTCGTTTTCAGTTTATTTTTATCTTTGTACATGTTATAGGTGATCTAAGTTGATTTTAGGTTAAAACATTCAGTCTTGTCATGCAAACCTATTATCAAACATCTAACAGTTATAAGTTGCGGAAAATAAATTGCGGAAATTTAACTAACTATTACAAGGCGTCGGGTATTTACATCGCCAAAGACAAACCCTTAAAGAATAAATAAAGCGATAAAAAGTAATAAAAGGTCCTATTAACTATTACAAACCGGGAACAAATACATTATGATATAAAAGAAAATAAATCGCGTGCGAGAAATTAAATCGAGCGCAAATAGGGTTTTGACCCTTTTTGAGAAAAAGTGTCATTTTTTGTTGTTTTTGAATTAAGAAAGAAACTATCCTAAATTAATTACTACATTAATAAATTAATTAATTAAATGAAAAAAGTTATTTTTGGGTTTTTGGTATTTTAAGAAAGAAAAATAAGATTAATTAATGTTAGTAAAAACCTAATCAAATCTAGTTTAATTTTAATTATTTACAAAAATATGTTAAAGTTATTCTAATTAAACCCAAATTAATTTATTAGAATTTATTAATAAAAAATAAAAATTTAAAGTTTGGTTTGATAAAGAAAAATATTTTGTGATTTGATTTTATGAAAAAAAGGAAATTTGTGATTGGTTAATAGAATTAAATAATAATAATAAAACAAATACTAAATAAAATAAAATAAAGAGAAGAGGGGGTATGGGCCTGAATATGAGTGTTTGAACAGCAGATCTGTGGCCCAAACGAGCTGGCCCTTTGTTGACTTTTGAGATCCAGTAGGCGTGCATGGACTTTGTCTATGGTGAACCATCAATTATTGGCCATCAGATTTGGCCTTGGGCCATCTGGCAGCTAGATATGTGAAGGCGTATGGTGTTCTGCGCACTTGAATATGCATGTAACTACCTGAAGAATGAAAATAACAAAGAAAGTGGGGGACCTTGGATTCGAACCCAGGCCCTGTAGGCTAATGGATGTACACGTTTACCACTAGGCTACTCGGTTTATTTGTTAATAATATACAAATAATATATAATATAAAAAACGAGTCAATATGCCAGCAAAAAAGTAAAAAGTGCGCGTGATTTTGAACTGACCATTGATGGTGTGACACGTCTTCGTCTTCTACCTCACGTCCGTAGCTAAAACATTCCAGACTTATACCAACGGCCACAGACCGTCACTATAAGTCATGCACATTCCAAAAATCTCTGTAAGCCATGAAAATGAATTCTAAGGGCATGGTTATGCTCGTCTTATCATCCCGGTCACAACCATACCCTTCTTGATGGCCAATTTTTCCTGAAACGAAAACATCCAAAAATGTCCACGAAACCCTAGCTATGGCATTTTGCAGTATAGGTCAGATAAATAAAATTAAATAATGCCAAAAGCTTGGAAATGTTATGAGGATTTTAAATATACCAATAATTTACTCAAATGATGCAAAAGTGATGATTTACGAATTCAAGAAAGAAGCGGATTATCGTGGTACTTATAGCTTGTTGTGGTGTCTGAGAATGCTTGTTCTTGATCCAGGTAGACTGAGTGAACACCCAGGAATCGTTTGAGACCGGTCTAAGCTTCTGAAATTGCCTCTTGCTATGGTTTCGAATTCAAGCTTTTTGGTGACTTTTTCAAACTTTGTTCTGCCTCTTCTTGCATCCTCCAACCTATATTTTTGTGCCTTTTCCTTCCTTATGTAATGTATATTGCATTAGGGTAAGAAACTTGGTACAAATCTCTCCATATCAATGCTCATGAATTGGATTTGATTCTACCATTACAACCTTCCAAATTTGGCCTAAATCATATATTCTTATAACCAATGCACTTGATGCGAATTTGATTCACATAATAGCTGTATTCAAAGCCTAAAGCAACTAAAAAACCATGAGTTATAAATACTTTTGATTTTATATGATTTTATTTGATTTAAAGTGAATAAATTCAATTAAAAATCAAATTAAATAATAAAAATAAGATATGGGCTCATGGCTGAAGCTAGGACACGTGGGCAATGATGTAAGCTCAGATTAAGTGGATAAGAATGGGCCCATTTGACAAAATTTGAAGTTTTGGGGATAGTTGATTTTTGGCAATTTTGCAAAAATGTCCAACTTCAACAATGCATAACTTCTTCAATTTTGAACTTTTGGAGGTGTTCTTGGACTTTTTAGAAATATTGAGATGTCCTCTAACAAACCATTTTGGTATCATCTCATTTTGATATTCCATTATCAAGTTATAAGCTTTGGAAAAAAAGGTATTTTTGTTGACTTTCAAAAATGACCTATAATGTCCAAATTTATAACTTCTTGTGAGTGCATTTTTTGATCTTAGGGGTATGAAGATGGTTTGTAGGAAATTTGATCCTCTTAAAAATGAGCTTTGGATGGGTCATTTATCATAAATTATGAGAAAGTTATGCTTGGTCAAATTTGAGTTGACTTTTCCTACAAAACCCTAATTTAGCAACTTTTGAGTCTTGATGAATTTTGAGCAATCCTTGATGAATAATGATCAAACCTTTATTAAATGATGAAATATCCTTCAAAATGAGAATGTTGACAAAAAATCTTGAAGTTTGACTGTTTGTAGGTCACAGTTGACTTTTGCCCTAGCACAGTCGATTTTTGGACCTTTGAGCAATTGACTGAGCAAACTTCCTCCGCAAGGCTTGAAATTTGACATGGATGATCTTGAGAACATATTAGGACATTTGGGAGAACTTGAGGTCATTTGGACTCAAAGATCTTGACGCAACATAAAACCCTAATTTGGGGTTGACTGCCTTAAGAGATAGCTTGACTGTCCAACTTTTGAGCAACCTTGAGCCGCTTGGAGATTTTTCTTGCAATATTTTGAGAGATATGAGAGGGAAAATTTTGGGGTACAACAGGTGGTACAACCTCAAAGGCTTGACACGGGGTCTCAATGAATTCTCCATCCATCTCTACGTATTTAAAAGAGTTAAGGTGGCTCACCATGAACTCTTCTTTTCCACAGACAGTGATTGTTCTGCCCTTGACTGGATATTTGAGTTTCTGGTGGAGGTTGAGGTTACTGACCCAGCTTTATGGATCCACGGGCGACCTAACATACAAGAATAGGCAGGACGAATATCCATAACATAGAATGTGGAGTTGAATACTTGGGATCCCACTTTGATTGGAAGATCTACCTCCCCATGAACAACCCTCTTTGATTCGTTGAATGCCCTTACAATAATATCACTTAGCTTCAAGGCTAAACCTTCACAGTCTAGATGGTCTAACGTCCCCTTGGGTAATACATTCAGAGAAGAACCAGTGTCGACTAGCACATGTGCTAAGGTAGTCCCTTTTCACTCTATAGAAACGTGTAAATCTTTATTGTGATTCTTCCTGAGAGGTGTTAAGTCAGCATATGAAAATCCCAAGCCATTATCAGTTGTCAGGCTAGCCACGCAATTCTCAAATTGGTATGTTATTGTATCATAGGGGACATGGGCCTTTTTCAAGAACTTGATTAATGTTCGAGCATGGTCATCGGAGCAAAGCAGCAATGACAACATTGAAATCTTAGAAGGGGTTTACCCCAACTGTTCTACAATCTTAAAGTCGCTTCTTTTTATGATCTTCAAAATCTCGTCCATCTCACGAGCAGAGGGTTCTTCATAAACTACGTCCTTGGAGGGTACTTCAATCACATCAGGCTCAACAACCTTCTCCTTCCCTCTTGTATCAGTACTTGGCTTGGCAGCAGTAATATGGATGGGCGTCCTTGTAACAATTGGTGGTGAGATATTGGGTTAAAATATTCTCCCAGTTCTAGTTACTTTGCTTGAGCCAGCTATGTTGCCAACATTGTCATCTTTTTCTTCTTCGATCCATGCATCTTGTTTAACCCCATGATAAAACACCTCAGCACCATAATTCCATGGTACTGCCTTATTTGAAGAGTAGGGAATGGGTCCGAGATTGGTAGTTATTAAAGGAACAACAGTGGGTTCATTTGAAATCCTAATAGGACCTTTGGAGGTGATCCTAAGAGGCTTGTTTGAGATGGTAATAATGGAGAGTTCTTCACATTTGTCAATCAAACTTTTGGCAAGTGGGGTTTTCTCAAATAGAATTTCGTGGCTATCCATCAGGCATTGTATGCCTTTCTTCAGCCCTTCACATCCATTGAGTTGTCGTGTACAACACACACAGTCTTTTTCACAGCCAGGAAAGATCCCAGCTTTCAACAGATTGTTCTTGATTACATTCAGCGGAGTAGTCAATTCTTCAACAGAGGCAACAAAAATTGTATCTTCAACAACATTAACACTATTGTCATGTTTCGGCATCGGAGCGGTAATTACATTCGTCGTTGGAGGAGGATCAAACTCAATAGTCTTGTTGTCAATTAAATCCTAGATTTTGTTCTTCAAGGCCTAGCACTGGTCAGTCTCGTGCCCGGGGCTGCTTGAAAGGTAAGCACACTTAGCGTTCAGATTATACGTTGGTGACGAGGTATCAGGGTTGGCGGGAGGATCGTGCAACGTCACTAAATTAGCCTTGAGAAAATGTTTAAGGGCTTGAGACAGTGACATGCCTAACCTCGTAATTTGTCTTCTTGGAGTTTCAAAATGTTGATGATTTGCAGATGGTCTTGGAGTAGGAGTTGGATTGGAGATTCAGACAGCATTGACAGATGGGTGATCGTTCTTATTGGTATGGGCCCTTGCCCCATACACAACATTGAATTCCTTCTGTGCAGCAAAAGCTTTTTTTATAGGATTGGGAATGGAGGTAGATGCCACAGAGATCTTCCAACTTTTGATGCCACTTTCAACTCTTTCGCCGGTTAAGATCAATTCGGTGAAACCAGAAGAAGAGCAGCCAACCAACAAATTAAAGAAAGGACCAGATAAAGTGCCCATGAACATGTCAATGTGCTCCCTATCATTCAAGGGAGGCTGGACCCTACTAGCAAGGTCTCTCCACTTTTGCGCATATTCCTTAAATCCTTCATTCTTCCCCATGGTCATATCTTGCAACTGAACCCTCGTTGCTGCCAAGTCGGCGTTGTAATGATACTGATGGTAGAAGGCAGTAGCTAAATCCTTCCAAGTATTGATACGAGAACCATCTAACTGATAAAACCATTCAAGTTGCATTCCATCCAAGCTCTCTGGGAAAAAGTGAACCTAGAACTTCTTATCAGCAGTGTGCAGCTGTATCTTGCGCACATAAGATTTCAAATGGAGTTTTGGACAATAAACCCCATCGTACTTTGCATAGATTGGTATTTTGAATTTGTGGGGAATGACTACCCCAGAGATCAAACCTAAATTATCAAAATCTAAACCGGGGATGGCTTGGATTTCAACAGCTTTCAATCTGTCTTCTAACTGCTTGTATTTGATATCAGCGGGTGGATACTGCTCGTTGTAATAATCATCATCGGATACTTGATCATTGATATATTCAACCTGAGTACTCTTGACCTCACCAATCTGGTTCTCGTCCTCTCCAGATGAATCTCCTCCTACTGGTATTTGACGGACTGTCTCCTTGAACCTTCTACCCATGTTGAATAGAGCTTTCTTCTTTGTCTTCTTCTTAACGGCCAACAAAGCTATCATATCTTGCTTCCCCTTGGCTAGGGCTAGTAGAGTCTCCTGAAACTGAGAATTCTGGGTTTGGAGATCCTTCATAGTTTGCTTTAGATCCATCTTGCTGAAATAAACAGCAGAAAGATAAGGAAACCTGTTATGCAAAAACCTGTCATGTTATGATGCATGGAATATGCACATGCAAATGATTTCAAGGATCAATGAAATTTAAATTTGTATAGACAAAAGAATGAACAAACTTTAATTCTCATCAGACAAAACAAGAAAGATTACATCATGCCTCTTGGGCTTACAAAATAGCTTTCTAAGATAAAAAGACCGAACGCATCCTCTTTGGCGCGAGATAAGCGTTCACACTTTGCTCTTCTTGTAGCTGCTTCGTAAGCTCCAAGACCCTCTTTTCACTAGCATAGAATTGAGCCTCGAAAGTATCTCGTTCTTCCTTCAGATGGATCCAACCCTTTTGTAAGTCTTCGATAGACGTAGGCATGTTGGGATGGAGGATAGTGTAGGGAACATCTCCTTCAACCACAAGCTCCATGATGACTGGTAAGATGGAGGGATAAGGCGTCATAAGTTTCTGAGCACGAGCTCGTACCCATTTAAGGTAAGGCTCGAGGGGAATGGAATTATTGTGTCCTAGTGTCTTGATATCCACCTTGTTCAACATCCTCCAAGCTCGGATAAATCTCTGGCGGTGACCTTGATCATCGCTCTCGTAGTCAAATACCAATTCTTGAATAAGCATCTCGTGTGGACCATCCCTTCGGGCATAACCAAACTGTCTTAAGGCTAAGCAAGGGTTGTAGGTGATACCTTCTCTAATTCCAAGCAAAGGGACATTAGGGAATTCTCCACAACGATCGATGATAGTAATATTCTCCAAAGAGCGGGAACACCAATGAATATCTGAATGTCTGAGCGTCATCAACCTATGGGAGCATCTTGAACCTTGCTCATTTTTCAATACAGATTAGGGAAGATGCGAAATAAACCATATTTCCAAGAGAGGAGTACAACACATAAGGATACCTATTTTCCTCATAGTACGAGTGTGAAAGGAATGTAGGATGTCCCCTAGCAAAGTAGGCACTGGGTTACGAGACATGAAGATTTTGACAGTGTTCACCTTTATGAGTTGTTTAGGATTTGGAAATAAAACTATCCCATAGATGAGGAGAGACACAATTTCCTCAAAGTATTGCAAATCCAAAGAGTTCCAACAGTTTTGGGCTTTCTCAGATAAGAACTTTCCTAGGAAACCTTTGACACCGCTCCTTGTTTCCCAATTAGTTGCGACATCAGATGGTTGCAAGTGTATAGCTTGAGAAATATCTTCTGGCTTTGGATCTTTTTCTGTACCGTTGAAAGGTAGTTGATTGAGAATGGGAATCCTCAAGAGTTGGGAGAATTCTTCCAAAGTTGGCATAAGTTGATATCGGGAAATGTGAAGCAATGGTGTAAAGGATCAAAGAACTAAAAGAGAACCTTCATCATGTCCTCATCAGTGTTGGAGGTAACCAAGTTTTGGAGGCGACCATTTCTTTCGACAAATGGAGAATTTCCAGGAATCCTTGATGCTAACTCTTTGACTTGAGGAGGGATCCTTACGAGATTGACTTGAATGGTTTTCCTGCGAATGGAATTCATGTCCTGCAAAACAGAACAAAGATAAATCCTAAAAAATCCTTGAAATGGTTAGTGAGTATGAGTATGATATTATGATGTTTATGATGTTATGTACAAGTAAATATATACAAACAAAGCGAACAAGTCCTTAGGTTTAGGCTTGCATGGAGTCTCATAGGTAAGTACCCTCTTGAAGTTTAGTTAGCTTAAACCTATCCTAGTAATAGTAATCGGGTTCTAAGGAGCTCAATATCACTGGTTTGTTTCCTTGGGCATTGTTTCAGTGCAAGCCTCTTTAATGGCGACCGAAATATCCCAAAAAACCAAACCTCAATGAGTGTAGTATTGAGTATCTACCAACTTTGGACTGCACCAAAGTCGGTCATCTCACTACGTCCTAAAGGCCAAGTTGGTCAAGTAAAGGTTCTAAAAGTTCATTAGTGATTCATGACATCACTCAGCGGCCCCGTATTCTCATTGACTACTCAAGGGCTACTGGTACCCACAAATATGTCGCACTAATATAGCTATTTCTTAGACCGTGTCGGTATACCCTGCACAGTTTCCACAATGTATTGCTACTTACCTATAAGGTATCCCAAATCCGAGTAGAGGATTCAAACCCAAATAAAGAACCATAATTTGAATCATACAAGTCAAATAAAGAAAGCAAGTAAATGTGATCTAGCCCTAAGGTAACCCCACTATTAAAAAATTCCCCAGCAGAGTCGCCAGTTCCGTGATTAAGTGGGAGAATTGACTTAGTTGTTTTGCATTTTATCGCAAATGTTGCGGTTAGTAAGAGTCGCCACCGACTTTTCTTTTATCCAAAAGGAAAGGTGAAAAAGCACAGGAAAGATCTTTGAGATTATTTCTTGAGTTCGGGGGGTAGATTATGAAAAGGGAGGGTATTAGCACCCTTTTCATCCATGGTTTTCCATGGGCTCTTAATTACTTGCTAGATCACTTGATTTTGTTTTAGAAATATGCTTTGTGTGGTTTTTGAAAGTATTTTGAAAAGGCGTCATCATTTAGGAAAACTTTGTAATGATTCTCGTTCGTAAGAATGTATACAAAGTGTTGATCTTTTGAAAAAATTTTCAAGTTTGAAATATGTTTTTGAAAGTGTTGGTGTTTGTTTTGAAAATAGAAAGGATGATTTTGGTTTTGAAATTGAGCAAGCAACTAGGAACAATCTACCTACTCAAAAGTCTTTCATGTTCATTTCCTTTTTCCTTTGACATTGTTATCTTACCACTGATTTGGTAAGTAACAATATTTTTGGATGTAAACGGGACGGGCGTGAGTCATTATATAACCATGATTAGCAATGTTGCAAGGTATCTTAGCATCTTTCTTTAGGGACTAAGATCATTTTGAAAAGGCAACATAGATAGCGTCATCGAGTGAATATGATCTTTTATTTTTGCTTGTCTTTGCTAAGATACCTCACATGCATAATATGGTTATTTTTGTAAGGCAACCAAGTGGATTTTACCCTATGAGTGCTTGTGTGCAAGTGTATTGATTTTCATGCTTTGTTTAATCTTTGATTAGGGTTTGCTACTTGTTGATTTTATCTTCTCATACAAACCCTAATTACTAGCATTTATATAAAGCGATAAATTGAGAAAAGCAAAATTACTACGCTATTACATCATTAGGGGAGGGGGTGTACAAATTTACAAATGGGGATTGCAAGAAAATTAAACCTAATTATCTATTACAACCATATTGAATATTGTACAAAATTGAAAATAAAAAATGCAAGAATATAAATGGAAAAAAGAAATGATTTTTGTTGTTTTTATGAAAGGGTTTTTTTGTCTTGACCTAATTAAAGAAAATGATTAATTAAAATTAAGTAAAATTAACTTAAACTAATTAGGAAAAGAAATTAATTTGAAAAGGATTTTTAGGGTTTTTTATGAAAGGGTTTTAAATTAATGAAAATAAAAAGAAGATTAATTAATTAAAATAAACTAAGTTATAAATTAATTTTAACTAAAAAACTAATATATTAATTTAACCTAAGTCTAAAAAAAATTATTTAAGAAAAAGAAAAGAAATTTATGTATTTTAAGAAAATATTTTTTAGTCTTTTGTTTTATGGAAAGAAAATAAAAATATATAATTATAAATAAATAAAAATAAATTTGGATTTTTTGTGATTTTATGAAAATAATAGTAATAATAATAATAATAATAATAATAATAATAAATAAAAATAAAATATAAATATAAATATAAAGAAAAGTCAGGGGGGTGGATCAGTAATGCAAGGAGTATCATGAGAAAAAAAATGACTAGGCCCAGCAAAGGGGAGCCCAACGCTGCAAACAACAAAAAATATGAAAATGTGAAAAGAAAAAGCAAAAGGTAGCGTTGGGTCTTGAACCCGTGACCTTGAGGTTACCAGCGCGTTGCCTTACCACTGGGGTGGTTGTACATCCGTTAATATAACTGAAACAATAAATATATAATACAAAATGCGCCCTTATTACACTTCATCTTCAACCTCCAGCCAAATGACCTGTATCTTTTTCATCTCTCAACAAAAATGAAAAGTTCAAACATGAAAGTTGTGGCATTTCTTCCCACGAATCCAACCATATAAATAACTTATGCTAACAGTCAAAGATGAATGAGAATTTTTTTGGCCCTAATTCAAAACCTAAAAATTTCAGAAAACTTCAACTCTAAAATTCTCTAAGCTCAAGCCATATAAATGCAAACTATGGATATGTACAGCTTCGTGGAAATGTTATCTACATTTTATCTCACAAATCAAAGTCAAATAATGACTGAATATGAAGATAGAAGTTCAAGAAAAATACCTCAAAAATGGAAATCATGAAATAGATTTGAGCTTGTTTCAGGCAGTGGTGATGATCAGGTTAGCTTCCTTGGACCTCTAGGAAGCTAATGCAATGCTTAGCTTGAGTTGAGAATGGCTTAAATGGCCTGGAGAAGTCCAACTACAATGCTCTGTTTTTGGCTATGGAAGTTAATGAAGATGATGTTACAGTTTGCAAACAGGAACAGGGATGGTTTGTATTTGATATGAGGAAGCTTTTGAAACTAAAAGGCCAAGAAATGCACAAGTGGTTTTGAAGATTGAAGTTCAAAGTCAGAAATGACACAAAGATGGAGGTTTTGTGCAATCTCAGTTTTCAGGGAGTTTTGGAGTGTTTTCAATCGTGTGTTATATTGCAATACACTTGTGCATAAGTAAGGAAAAGGTTAAAGTACTTGAGGAGGTCAGAAGCACAAGATGTAGGGTTATGGCTATGTTACTTGATTTTGAAGAAAAGTGACAATAAGGTTTTAAGGCATAGTACAAGCATGTCCTGAGTTTATGGGAGGCTATAGATATGTTGCTTTTGCCTTTGACATTGTTTGTGATCAGAAGGAACAAGTGCAAAGCTCTATGCATTTACTTTGTGATTAAAGCTTCTTTACAAGAATGGAATGGTTACTTTGTGTCATAAATGGAAAATTTACTTGGATAAAGCTTGAATCAAGTGGATAATAGCTCAAAAGCAAGTGTAATCTTCTGACTATGGAGAGATCTTGAGGTTTAGAGGCCTGCAAAGCAATATTGTGCAGCATAGGTTTGAAATTGAAATCTTGTTCATCACAAAATGACTTGTTATTCAAGTTTGAAAACCCTAACTTCATCTCTTCGATTCTCCCTGCTCAAGAATGATCTCAATGAGTTCTTGGACATTTTGGAAATCTTGTAACGTGCTCTACAACCCTTATTTGAATCACTTTTGAAAATTCCCCTTGTAACTATATGAAAAAGTGCCATGAAGTTAGGTCAAAACCTAACCAAAACTAGGACAAAATTTCACTAAGTGTTCAATTTCTAGACCATGACTTTATGAATTAATAACTTGAGATCTAAGCATTTTTAGAAGAAGTTGTGTAAATAAATATTGTATATATCATGGATATCTACAACTTTCATGTTTAAAGTTTCTTTTGAATCATCTTGCATCATGGTGAAAAATTGGCTCAAAGTTATGAAAAAACATGAAGTTTTAAATACTTCGAAAATTTTCTAAGTTAGAAAACTTTGACTTTTTAAAATGAAATCTTGACTTTTTGATTTCTTGATGAATAAGTTTCATATTTTGACATGTTATGATTAATTGTGTTCTTTGACATTGAATTTTTACCAAAAAGTCAAAGTTTGACTTTTCAGTGTACAGTTGACTTTTGATCAATTGACTGAAAATTCACTATCAATTCAATTGATCTTGAGCAATGTTTTAGGTCATGCCATTAGGTAAAAAAGATTCAATTTAACTCTTGAAACCATTCTTCAAACCAAATGACCATTTGCTAGGTCAAAAATCAGAAATTGCCCTTTCTCAATCAAAACCCTAATTTTGACCATTTTGCCCTTTTGATGATTTGATCAAATTTCTTGAGGAATTATGGTCCAAAATTGATCAAGTGATACACATGAGTTTATAATGTTGATGTAGATCAAAAATCATGAAATTTGACTGTAAATTGTCCATAGTTGACTTTTTCCCCAATATAACTGGTTTTTAGGTCAACTGCTTAATTGACTGAGCAAAAGTGTGATCCAAGGCTTGAAACTTGACATGAGAAATCTTGGGGGTCCATAATGATCCATGAAATTCATATGAAGCATTTAAAGTTCAATTATCCTTGTGCAATCTCAAACCCTAATTTTGGTCATCAGTGCTTAAGGAGGTGTCTTGAGCTGATCAACCCTAGTACAGTCTTGAACCAAGAGAGATCTTTGTGAGAAAATATTTGATAAATGAGAGGGAAAATTTTGGGGTACAACAACAAGCATAGGATTTTCATTAGAATTATCATTCTTTTAAAATGAAAAAGTGTTAAACATCAAGTGAGCTTGCATAAGAGCATCAAATGAAGAGTTTGATTATCCCGAGGGACAAATCTGTCAAAAAGAAAATCATCTTAAATAATGATCTTATTCTGGGGAAGAATTTCTAGTGACTCCATTGAGTAAAAGAAGAACATTTTGAGAAATGATCAAAAGCAGATCACTTGAGATCTTGATGTTTGTGTGGAAGCTTTGGTGGCCTGAAAGTCTCTGTTGAGCAGTGGTGTATCACTTTCATTTAGTCCTTTCAAGTTTCTGTTTAAGCATGAAACGGCTCAAGTTGAGAAGTACAATTGGGTATTAGACTACTTTCAGGATGTAAGTCAACCACCTTAAAGGTATGTTGTCATCCAAGACTCTGTTGAGCAGGGGCAGTTATTTTTGTTGGTAGTACTCTGTTGAACATAAGTAAAGTATCAGAATCTGATTACCGAATAGGAAGAATCACGTGGATACTCTGTTGAGTAAGATTTCAGTCAACCTGGGACAATCACATTGATAAATCTCTTCAATATGCTCAATCAGAAGTAATCACATCGATAAATCTCTTCGAGCTTCAAATCAGGGGTTTTCACATCGAGAAATATTTCAGAATTCATTTAACCTGGGGAAATCACGTCGAGATTCAACAAATCTCTCTAAGAAATCTATAATTAGAGACAATTTATTCTGTTACTCAAGACATTAGGGCAGGCCATCTCATTTCGTATTATGGCACGGATGTTTTGGTTTTCTGTTCAACACAAATTCTTTCAGAGATCTTACAGACAAGAGAATTGTTCATCCATACTCATAAATCTACTCAAGCAAGTTTTGTCCTGCAAGGTAACTACCGAAGAAATCGAGCTAAAAGCATCATGACGGTCACCTTGACCCAGCCAACATTGCAAAAGTCGTCCTCATCCCCTGCAGATATTCAAAGTATACTCCTTGATAGTAGAGTAAACCATGGAACCCGAGGTTTTTTTGCGGCTTATCACACATATTCAGCATGATTCCCTAATAGCAGTGTAAACTTGAGGGCACTCAGAGTCTTCACGTGATTCAGCATATGCATGTTGCATAATTCCCCGATAGAGTAAACTTTGGGCACTGTAGGAGTTCTATATGGTTCAACATGTAATCTCCACAAATGATCGTCACCTAATCTCCAGCAGAGAAGCAGTATTGGGGCAGTCGAAGAGATCCATGTCCATTTACTAATCCCCAAGAGGTTCAAAGATGTATTTCCCCAAGATGAAGTAGACTCGGAGCATTCGAAGGGATCCAAGTGATATTCGACATGCAATTCCCTAGCATGTTTGTATCCATTCTACCATCCCTAAGCAGTTCAGGATGTAGGGAAGTCAGACCAAGTCACTTCCTCCCCAGCAAGTTATAATGCATCCCTAGGTGTGATACAGTGACAGAACCGACTGTTACACTGGTTTTGCATTTTGAATTTGCAAATGTTGCAGTAAGCAAGAGTTATCACCTACTTTTCTTTTATCCAATAAAGGAAATGGTGAAAAGAATAGAAAAAGACCTTTCGAGAGTTTTCTGAGTAAGGGGGTAGATTATGGAAAGGGAAGGTGTTAGCACCCTTTTCATCCATAGTTTTCTACGGGCTCTTAGATGCTTAGCTCATTTGAAAAATACCTTGTGCTTTTGTGTGTTTTGAAAAGTATTTTCAAATTCCTTAGTGCGGCGATTTTCTTTATGATAACTCTTGTATCAGTCTTCAAGAGTGTTGATAAAGTGTTTTTGAAAAGGTTTTGAAAGGATTTTGTGTATGTGTAAAAGTTTGTTTTGAGCATAACATCTAGGAATTATCTACTCTACTCGAAAGGTTCGTTTTTTTCCTCTTTTGCTTTAGATAGTGTTATCCTACTATTAGTGAGTAGGTATCCCTATCTTTGGATTTTTTAGAGACATTCGAAGGGACGTTTTATAGTCACAAAGGCAACTGGGCAAGAAACCTTAATAACTACCCTAGGGTTTTAAGATCATTGTTAACTGAGGCAACATCAAAAGGGTTATCGAGGGACTTATGATCTTTTTAAACCAGAGGGTAGACACTAAAATCTCTCACATTTCGAGAGTTGTGACTATTTTTCCAAAGGCAACAAAAGTTGGAGTATCCTAGAGGTGCGCATGTGAGAGTGTGTTGTATTCTGTTATTTTTTTGTCTTTTGTGTTAGGTTTGCTAGCGTTTTGTTTTATTCTTGCCATACAATCCTATTATTCTAGCAGTTAATATATGCAGTAATTAAAAGTGAAGAAATATAAAACCTAGCTATTACAAGGCTTCGGGGAGGGGGATTATGTACATATCCAAAACTGGGGGGGGAAATAAATAGAACAGTAAAAGTCTTAATTAATTCTATTACATCCAGTAGACAGATACAATAATATGAATGTAAACACGTGCGAAATGGAAAAGAACGTCTAAAAAAATCCTAAGGTATAAAATTCTTTTTGTTTGTTTTTATTAGGGGGAGAGAATAAAACCTAAGTCTACTTAATTATAATAAAAAATATTAAAATAATTAATTAATTAAAAAAATTAATTCAATAGAAAAAAAGACTAAGCCTAATGTTTTTTATGATTTTTGATTTTTATGTTGATTAAAACTATAAGAAATAAAATAATAATAATAAAAAAGACAAAATAAATGGACCAAGCAGTAAAAAAAAGTGCAATTTGCAGGATGTAGGCCCGGATCGAAAAGAAACTTAAGTTGCCTTTCGATCCAGTGAAGAAGGCTGTCGAAAGCGCATGATGGACTGCACATTTGGGGGCACTGGATCTGGATTGGCCAGCATCTGGCAATAGGAGAATGATGATGTATGATGTACTCCTTCAATCTGGGGACACTGGATCTACAAAGAATTGAAAAAAAAAACGAAATGCGAACCTGGGTGTCGAACCCAGGTCCTTCGATCCTGTGCGTGTTTATCTGTTTAGGATGGGTCTGCAGTACAAGCATTAGAGAAAAAAACAAATCCATACCTAGGTGTCGAACCCAGGTCCTTAGTCCTGAATACAAATCGAACAAACTATAAGTCTTAATATGTCATGCAAATGTAAAGTTTGATCTTTTCCCAGTTCTTACCAACGATGATGTATGGATCTGTGGCTTCAGGCGTGGGTATGCTTGTTTAAGGGTTGTTTCGATTTTGACAGCCTATGGAGATTTTGAGAAGTTTTGTGGTTTTCTTCAGGCAATGTGTATGTGTAGTATTTTTGAGGCAACTTGGGCGTGGAATTGCTCGTGTAAAGGCTTGGGTGACTTCCTGTGCATGATATTTCCCTCTGGTTAGTGATGTGAGTGTCTTGCAAAAGTGTTTCAATGGGAAAATGAATATGTCTCCCCAAATGGTTTTTCTCTCTTCTTTTTTTTCATCCCTTTGCAATGTGTCCTTAGGCCTGTATTTATAGGGGTGTAGAGGGGAATGGAAATGGCAAGGGACAACCATTAACCAAGATTTGAAGGCAAAAATCAGACAAATTAAAGGATTGCCATTTTTGATGGATTTCTACCCTTTTGGGTTTTAGGATGAACCTGGACATCCCTGACTCATTCGAATACCCTCAAGCCTTATTCTTCGATTGGCCCTAAATTGCTTCCTTCGAATGGCTCCAGGCCTCATCATTGTGGCTTCTTCGATTGAACCGTTATCTGCCTTAGTAGCTTGATCTGAAACTTTTTAACTAGCCCAATCAAAAACTCCTTTCTGGCCAGTCGAAGCTTCTTTTGTTACCTTCTTCAAATGCTATTGTGCAGGAGGCTTGGGCTTAGAATCATGTTGTACTTTAGCCAGCAAGCATCTTGGACCAAGACTCGTCATAAAGCAAACTGGGTTTCCATAATTATGTGTCCTTCGAATGGACCAATTGTAGGTCCTTCAAAGGCACCATTTGTGTGTCTTTTGAATAGGCCTTTGCAATGTTTCTTCAAATGGACCTTTGGAAAGTTTCTTCGAAGGGACCCTCTTGTGTGTCAAAGTGTGGAAAACTTTGTGTTGAAGGGTTTAAAGGTGGAGTCAAAGCTAGCATAAGGGAAGCCAACTTCTTGATGAATCGAAGCATGTATGAAAGAAGCCACTGCTTTATGGGAACTAGCATGAAGGGAAGCCATTGCCTTACGCATTGGAGGTAAGCACAGAGGAAGTCATTTCCTTGTGGGTCGAAAGCAAGCACAGAGGCAAGTTGAAGGGGCCTTTACCTAGTGGATTGAAGGCAAGTTGAAGGGGCCTTTTTCCTTGTGGGTTGAAGGCAAGTTGAAGAAGCCTTTGCCTTGTGAATTAAAGGCAAGCCTAAAGAAGCCTCTGCCTTATGGATCGAAGGCAAGTCTAAAGAAGCCTTTTCCTAGTAGATCGAAGGCAAGTTTGAGAAAGCCTCTGCCTTGTGTATTGAAGGCAAGTATGAAGAAGCCTCTGCCTTGTGGATCGAAGGCAAGTCTGAAGAAGCCTCTGCCTTATGGATTGAAGGAAAGTCTGAAGAAGCCTTTGCCTTGTGAATCCAAGGCAAGCATGAAGAGGCCTTTTGCTTAGTCGAAGCTTGTGAACCAAGCTTGCATCGAAGGAGGCCAAATGCCCAATCAAAGACTTTGAAACAAAAGCTCGCTCGAAGGATTTCAGATGCCCAATCAAAGATTTTGAAATAAAGGCTCGCTCGAAGAATTTCAGGCGCTCAATCGAATACTTTGAAACAAAATCTCACTCGAAGGATTTCAGATGCCCAATTGAAGCTTATGAATGAAGGTTAACTTGCTCCTCTTTGATTTTATGCCTAAAAGCCAAAAATACAATTGTACTTATGCAAACCTGACCTTTTGAAAATCCTTGTGAGAAAATGCCTTGAGAAAAAGGAGGGCAAATTTTGTGGTACAACAGCTGCCCCTGTTCAATCTTCTTAAACCTGAAGATTTAGATTGACTTGTTTGCCTTTCATGATCTGAAGGTGGAAGATAATTGAACAATAGAGTACCCAGAAATTTTCACTCGCGTGACGTGATGGTTGACTGTGTAGTGAATGGGCTTGAAGATGCCATTTGGAGAAGATGACTGAGAGTTGTTGGAGATGGGCTTAAAGATGCCATCCAAAGTAGATGCTAACTTCATAAGAGGTCTCTTTATGGGGGATTCCTGTTCCTGTTGTCTGAGAAGGAGTCCGCTGGGGATTGTTGATTTCTGTTGTTCTCCTGCTTGAGGAAAACTCTGTGGGGAATAGAGTCTATGAACTTTAGTTGTCGAAGGCTCTACAGAGGAGTTATCTCTGAAAAAGTTTATTGTTTTCTGGTTGAAATCCATACTTCACAGTAATTTGCTGGGGAGAATGAAATTAACTGCTATATGGAAATGTATTAGAAGAAACCTGTGTAGGGAAGCTTTAGGATGAGCCCATGTTAGACTGTATTTGAAAACTGCGAGAAGGAATCCCTGTAAGATTGCTTTAGGATCAGTAAGTGTTAGACTGCATCTGGAGATCATGAGAAGAAACCCATGTAAGATTTCTTCAAAATGGTCATGTAGATAGTAGCCCCGTCTTATTTCAGGAATTGATCTATAATCAGTTGTTTACAGATAGTTATCCTGTCTTGTTTCAGGTGTTAATCTGGAACTTGCTTTTATCGGTCATTGAGATAGTTGTCATGTCTGGTTTCTGGTGTCAATCTCTTACCTAAGATAAAGGAAGATAGTTTTCCCGTCTTGTTTCGGGTATTAATTTTTAATCTATTCATATAGATAGTTGTCCTGTCTGGTTTCAGGTATTAATCTACAATTAGTTATCTATAGATAGTTATCCTGTCTTATTTCAGGTATTAATTTGGAACTTGGCAATGTTGGTCACATAGATAGTTTCCCCGTCTGGTTTCGAGCATTAATCTATGATCAGCTGTTCACAGGTAGTTGTCCTATCTGGTTTCAGGTATTAATCTATGATCAATTGTTGACAGATAGTTGTCATGTCTGGTTTCAGGTATTAATATGGAACTTGTTTTTGTTGGTAAGTATGAAGCTTGACTATGACATATAATGAAGTAATCTTTGACGAATACTACTTCATCAGGTAAATGAAGGAATATTTGACGACTACTACCTCAGCAGGTGATGAAGGAATCTTGGACGATTACTACTTCAACAGGTAATGAAGGAATCTTGGACGATTACTACCTCATTAGGTGATGAAGGAATCTTGGACGATTACTACTTCAACTGATAATGGAGGAATCTTTGACGACTATTACCTCAGCAAGTGATGAAGGAATCTTGGATGATTACTACCTCAGCAGATAGTGAAGGAATCTTGGATGATTACTACCTCAGTAGGTGATGAAGGAATCTTGGACGATTACTACTTCAATAGATAATGAAGTAATCTTGGACGAATACTACCTCAACAGGTGATGAAGGAATCTTGGATGATTACTACATCAACTGATAATGAAGGAATCTTGGATGACTACTACCTCAACAGGTGATGAAGGAATCTTGGATAATTACTACTTCAACAGATAATAAAGGAATCTTGGACGATTACTACCTCATCCGGTGATGAAGGAATCTTGGACAATTACTACTTCAACTGATAATGAAGGAATCTTGGATGACTACTACCTCAGCTGGTGATGAAGGAATCTTGGATGATTACTACCTCAACAGATAGTGAAGGAATCTTGGACGATTACTACATCAGCACGTGATGAAGGAATCTTGGACAATTACCACCTCAACAGATAGTGAAGGAATCTTGGACAATTACTACCTCAACAGATAGTGAAGGAATCTTTGACGACTACTACCTCAGAAGGTGATGAAGGAATCTTGGATGATTACTACTTCAACTGATAATGAAGGAATCTTTGACGACTACTACCTCAAGAGGTGATGAAGGAATCTTGGACGCTTACTACCTCAACAGATAGTGAAGGAATCTTGGACGATTACTACTTCAGCAGGTGGTGAAGGAATCTTTGAGGACTACTGCTTCAGTAGGGTACCAGAAATTTGTATGGTCATGTAAATAGTTGATGATATTCGTCTGTTTATAGACTTTTACCTGAAAAGATAAAGGGTTAGCTGTATGCAATTCTATGATGCATGAAGTGAAAATGACGCTCTCAAAATAAATGAGATTGTGATATATGCATTCGTGCTACATATGTTATGATGTTTGTAAAATGATGTATGGATGCAATGTATGAACATGTCAGTCGTTCCTTTGCTGTATTGTTGAACTAGGAAAAAAAATCCCAGATTGTTGTTGGGGATGATGAATGTAAGTCTTCAAATTTTTTTTGAAGTTGAATTGTGGGGAGATGAACTTCCGTTGTAAGAGAAATAAACTCTGTTGGGGAAGGGAAACTTCGTGAGCTACTTGGGGATTTTCATGAAGTCCCGTTGGGGAATCTGAAAAGCTTATGACTTGGGTTAGGGAATTCTTTAAGATGCTGAGTAAGTAATTGGAAACTCTTGTTCTGCTGGGGATATAAGAACACCTGACATCATTAGTCTGTGAACTGAGGATATGGAAGTGACTTTATGGTAGAATGACTCTGCCTCTGTACCTGCTGGAGAAAGTATCTGCTGGGATTTTGTAGATGGTTTGAATGTTATCCCAATTCTTGGAGTCTCGAGTAGATGTTGATCAGGGTGGTCAGCCTTCTACTGATAGACAAAGTGACGAGATGACAGGACATAGTCGCACGCTTTAATCCCTAACTTTTTCCTGGACCGCCCTTTTGGGTTTTTAGTCCACCGGGATACCCTTATTTGCCCAAGCCACCTTTTCAGGTTTTCGACTTGCCCAGTGTATACGTTTTTCTATTTATATCCCTATTTTTTTCCTGAACTCCTTTGGTTTGTCGGGATGCCCTTACTTTTGCCTAGTCCAGTCAACCTAGCGGGTCTTTTTTCATGCGTAATATTTTCTGACTATGTCCATGTTCACATGGTACAGAAAATTGTCATTGTCCATAGTAGTAAGTGTTGCAGCACTGTCAGAAAATGTTTTCTTGATCGCGCATGGCTCTTCCTATTCAATTCCCCAAGTGATTCAGATGGAGGTCTGCCTCTGGCTATTCGGAGCTTTTGAGGGATTCCTTGAATCTTGACTCAACTGCCCCCAGATCAGTTTAGACACCATGTCATGTCTCTTGATTATGAAAGGCCTGTTATTGGAAATGTCTTTCCATATGAGGTGATTTTGTTCATTGAGAGGATTTTCGTTCATTGAATATTCGTTGTGTGAATTTCTTTTTTGTTGAACAATTAGTTATATGCAAATAGTGGTATTAAAAACGCAAAGCTTATGTTTGTCTTGAAGTTTTTGAAAATTCATTTTTTAGTAAAACAAACAAATTTTGTAAGAGTGTGATATCAACTCAGGACTTATAGCAAACCTTACAGGAGTCAGGATACCTTTTGTAAAAGTATGCTTTCGAACTAACCCATGCTTCAGCTAGGACTTTTAAGTGTTGTAGCGTGGCCTGGTTCACGGTTTAAGAAACAAAGAATAAAGTCTCAAACTTTATTTGTACCCAACCCATTCTTCATGATATTCTTCAGTCTTACACTCAATTAACTGTGCATTTAGATCCCAATTGAATCTGGAATCTTGGCCCTGATATTCCAATGATGGTTCAGAAATTGAACGTTTGTTTTGAGAAGGCATTCAATTTTATAACCTTTTCTTTTTATTGAGGATTTATAACGACCCTTTTTTTATTTTATTATCCCTATTTTTTTTCTTAACTGTTTCTTTTACGATTACAGTCAGCGGGATGCCCTAGTTTTTTTCTTAAGTCTCCCTCATAGGTCTTGACTTAGCGGGCTTTTCTTTTGAGAGATAATGATTGTCTGTTTTAATGATTATGTGGAACCATCACCATATTTTGTTTTGGAAGTGCGTCTTCAACACCACTCGTCTCATATGAAGAGAAAGCTTGCGATCGAATGCACCTTTGAATAATTGAGAAACTACCCTGCCCCAGGTTATGATTAAGGGTTTTAATTTGTGAGAAAAGAAAAACTCCAACTTCTTAGGCTCAAAGGGGTTAACTAGGGATTATCTTCCTTATAACTCCACTGTTTAGTATTTGAAAGAACGCATGTACGTCATCAACCAGGTCTATCTAAAAGCATATTGTATAGATTGTGGTATCATTTTCGTCATCCTCCCAATAAAAGCCTATAGCTTTTAATAAAGAGTCAAATATCATAAAAAAGAAGTAAAAAAACAATTTGAATATAGTGAATACGAATGAATTGATTCAAGACAAACATATATGATGCATTAATGAAAACAAAGTTTGACATAATGGATAAGCGTTCAAACAAAAAAAAGAAATTACAATTGAAAATTCAAAGTGAACTGTACACTCTCAATGATTTGGCATGGGAGCAGTGATCACATTGGGACCCTTAGAAGGGTCAAATTCAATTTCTTTGTTGTCGATCAAATCTTGAATCTGGTTCTTCAAAGTCCAACAGCTGTCGGTGTCCTTCCCGAGACTATCAGAATGGTAGGCACATTTTACATTTGGATTGTACTTAGGAGAGGAGGTATCGGGGTTTTGAGGAGGATCCTTTAGTGTAATCAATTCCGCTTTCAGCAAATGTTGTAACACTTGAGACAATGGAATATTAATCTTAGCGTACTGTCTTTCTTAAAACTTTATCCTACTCCTATTTCCCCGTTGTGGTTGAACATGTGTAGGATTAAAAGTTAACACCGCTCCCACGGACTGATGGTGGTCCTTTTTACTATGACCTCTTTGACCATAGACAACATTAGTTTCTTTTTTACCACCAAATGTCCTCTTCTCAGCATTAGAGGGTGTGGCCATCGGAATCTTCCCACTCTTGATACCGCTTTCAATCCTCTCCCCATTCAGTACCATCTCTATAAAACCATACAAAGAACTCTCAATCAACAAATTGAAGAACGGGCCCGTCAGAGTACCCATGAACATGTCTACCATTTCTCGATCAGTCAAAGGAGGTTGCACCCTGCCAGCTAAATCCCTCCATTTCTATGCATATTCCTTGAACCCTTCTCTTGAGCCCATGGACATATTCTGCAATTACACTCGAGTTGGTGCCAGGTCAGTATTGTATTGGTAATTCTTGTAGAAAGCAGCAGCCAAGTCTTCCCAGGTATGAATGTCGGTTCCTTCCAACTGATAGAACCACTCCAGTTGAGTGCCAGCCAAACTTTCTTGGAAGAAATGGACCCATAACTTCTAGTCAACAGTGTGAGGCTGGATCTTTCTGGCGTATGATCTCAAGTGAAGTTTAGGACAAGAGACCCCATCATATTTAGAAACTGTTGGAACCTTGAACTTTGGTGGTATGACGACCCCTGAGACCATTCCTAGCTCTTCAAAATCCAGCACGGGTACCCTCTGAATCTCTATAGCATTGAGACGATCCTCCAGTTGTTTGTATTTATCATCAGTAGGGGGATATTGTTCCTCAGAGTAATCAGCTTCTTCTTCATCAGTCCCCGGGTTGTTATCTTTTTCATGATTATCCCCCTCACTTAATGGAGTTGTGAGATCTAGAGCTCGCTTGGCTGGTCCTCTAAGTCTTCTTCCCATATTCAAGATGCCAGCCGGTTTCTTTGCCTTCTTCTTCTTCTCTTTGATGACGAGAGCTTTCAGTTCTTCCTGCCCCTTGGCTAAGTTCAGGAATATGTGTTGGAACTAGGCATTCTGAGCTTGGAGATCTTTAACTATTTGCTCTAAATCCATTTTCTTACTGAAATAAACAGCGATAAAAATGAGAAACATGTCTTAAGAATACCTGTTATGTGATGGCATGCATGATATGTAAATGTTTTCAAGGATCTCATGAGGTAAACATAAGAAGATGTTAGGAGTTGACTGCAGCTTTGATTGAAGAACTCTGTATCGTTGAACGTCCTTCTACGAGAATCAAGCTCACCATATTAAGTGGGTCATAGCCCCTGACTCAAGTTGTTGTGTTTTGGTCTTTTGACGACATTGGCTAGAGGAAAATAAATCCCCTTTCCCCTTGCTAGACGTCTGATTTATCATAACCTGCATCACAAGCACTTAAGATCCTTGAAATGGTTAAGGAAATGCTATGGTATGATGCTATGATGTGTATGTTGTGCATCAAGAAAAATGTAAGGTGACGAAGACAAGTGAGTCTTGCAGGTAATCCAAGTTATTGGATAATGACTACAAACAAGTCCTAAAAGGAATACAAATAAAGCCCTGCAATGAGTTCAAGTTGTTAGACAATGAAAGCAAACAAGTCACACAAGTAGCCTTAGGTTTAGGCTTGCATGGATTCCATAGGTAAGTACCCTCTTGAAGTTTAGTTGGCTTAACATGTCCTATTAATAGTAACTGGGTTCTAGGGAATATCAATATCATTGATTATTGGCGACCGAAATATCTCGGAAGTCAGATCTCAATGAGTGTAGTATCGAGTATCAACCAACTTTAGACTGCACCAAAGTCGGCTATCTCACTACTTCCTAATGGCCAAGTTGTTCAATTAAAGGTTCTAAGGTCAGTTGGTGCTTCATGACACCGCACAGCGGCCCCATATTCTCCTTGACTACTCAAGGGCTACCAGTACGAACAAATGTGTCACACCAACGTAGCTATCATTTCAACTGTGTCAGTATACCCCACACAGTCCCCATGATCTATTGCTACTTACCTAAAAGGTGCCCCAGATCCAGGTGTAGGATCTTTACAAGTAAACCCAAGCAAAAACCTTTAAAGGTAAAACAATCAAAACATACAAGGAAAGCAAATTAAATATGACTTAAGTCTAAGGTAACCCCACTTTTTATTTATATCCCCAGCAGAGTCTCCAGTTCTGTGATACAGTAGCAGAACCGATTGTTATACTTGTTTTGCATTTTGCATTCGCAAATGTTGCGGTAAGCAAGAGTCGCCACCAACTTTTCTTTTATCCAATAAAGGAAAGTGTGAAAAGAATAGAAAAAGACCTTTCGAGAGTTTTCTAATTAAGGGGTAGATTATGGAAAGGGAAGGTGTTAGCACCCTTTCCATCCGTAGTTTTCTACGGGCTCTTAGATGCTTAGCTCATTTGAAAAATACCTTGTGCTTTTGTGTGTTTTGAAAAGTATTTTGAAATGCCTTAGTGAGGGGATTTTTTTTATGATAAATTTTGTATCAGTCATCAAGAGTGTTGATAAAGCGTTTTTGAAAAGGTTTCGAAAGGATTTTGTGTATGTGTAAAAGTTTGTTTTGAGCATAGCATCTAGGAACTATCTACTCTACTTGAAAGGTTTGTCTTTTTCCTATTTTCCTTTAGACAATGCTATCCTACTATTAGTGAGTAGGTAGCCCTATCGTTGGATGTTTGAGGGACATTCGAAGGGACGTTTTATAGTCACAAAGGCAATTGGGCAAGAAACCTTAATAACTACCCTAGGGTTTTAAGATCATTGTTTACCGAGGCAACGTCGAGAGGGTCATCGAGGGATTTATGATCTTTTTAAACCAGAGGGTAGCCACTAAAATCTCTCATATTTCAAGAGTTGTGACTATTTTTCTGAAGGCAACCAAAGTGGGAGTACCCTAGAGGTGCACATGTGAGAGTGTGTTGTATTCATTTATTTTTTTGTCTTTTGTGTTAGGTTTGCTAGCATTTTGTTTTATTCTTTCCATACAATCCTATTAGTCTAGAAGTTAATATATACGGTAATTAAAAGTGCATAAATATAAAACCTAACTATTACAAGGCTTCGGGGAGGGGGATTATGTACATATCCAAAATTGGGGGGAAAATAAATAAAACAGTAAAAGTCCTAATTAATTATATTACATCAACTAGACAGATACAATAATATGAATGTAAACACGCGCAAAATGGAAAAGACAATCTAAAAAAATCCTAAGGTATAAAAAACTTTTTGTTTGTTTTTATTAGTGGAAGAGAATAAAACCTAAGTCTACTTAATTTTAATAAAAAAGATTAAAATAATTAATTAATTAATTAACAAAATTAATTCAATAGAAAAAAAGACTAAGCCTAATGTTTTTTATGATTTTTTATTTTTATGTTGATTAAAACTAGAAGAAATAAAACAATGAAAAAAAAAGACAAAATAAATGGACCAAGCAGTAAAAAAAGTGCAATTTGCAGGATGCAGGCCCATATCGAAAAGAAGTTTAAGTTGCCTTTCGATCCAGTGAAGAAGACTGTCAAAAGTGCATGATGAATTGCACGTTTGGGGCACTGGATTTGGATTGGCCAGCATCTGGCAGTAGGAGAATGATGATGTATGATGTACTCCTTCGATCTGGGAACACTGGATCTACAACGAATTGTACAAAAAACAAAATGCGGACCTGGGTGTCGAACCCAGGTCCTTCGATCTTGTGCGTATTTATCTGTTTAGGCTGGAAGTGCAGTACAAGCGCTACAGAAAAAACAAATGCAGACCTGGGTGTTGAACCCAGGTCCTTAGTCCTGAATACAAATCGAACGAACTATAAGTGTTAATATGTCATGCAAATGTAAAGTTTGATCTTTTGCCAGTTCTTACCAACGATGATGTATGGATCTGTGGCTTCAGACGTGGGTATGTTTGTTTAAGGGTTGTATGATACGGTGGCAAAACCGACTGTTAATACTGGTTTTTGCGTTTTTGTTTGCAAATATTGCGGTAAGCAAGAGTCTCCACCGACTTTTCTTTTATCCAAAGTAAGGAAAGGGTGAAAAGAACAGAAAAAGACCTTTTTGAGAATTTTCTGAGTAATGGGGGGTAGATTATGGAAAGGGAAGGTTTTAGAACCCTTTCCATTCGTAGTTTTCTACGAGCTCTTAGAGGTTTGCTCATTTTGAAATACCTTTGTGCTTCACGTGTTTGAAAATATTTTGAGAATGCCTTAGTACGGCGAACTTTGTAATGTTTCTCGGGATAGTGGAGAAAGTATACAAAGTGTTTTGAAAATGTTTTTGAAAAGTAGTATTTGTGTAAGTGCAAAATATTTTGAGCAAACTTCTAACAGCTATCTACTTTATACTCGAAAAGGTCGTTCTTTTCCTCCTATCCTTTAGACAGTGCTATCCTACTATTAGTGAGTAGGTAACTCTTATCGTTGGATATTTGAGGGACAATCGAATGGACGTTACGGTCACGAAAGCAATTTGGAAATGAATTTTAGTAACTGTCCTAAAGTTCTAAGATCACTTTTAACCGAGGCAACATCGAGAGGGTCATCGAGGGACTTCTGATCTTTTAAACTAGAGGACAGCCACTAAAACTTCTCATGATTCGAGAATTGTGACTGATTTACAAAGGCAACCGAAGTGGGATACGCTAGAGGTGTGCATGTGCAATTGTGTTTAGTTTAAGTATTTATCTTGTGCATTTAGGTTTGCTAGCGTTTTAGTTTCAGTATTGCCATACATGCCTAGTTACTAGCAGTAAATATGTAGATAATATAAAGTGTGGAAGTATAAACCTACACTATTACATGGCTTCGGGGAGGGGATTTACAATGTACAAAAATTGGAGGAAGAAAAATAAAGAAAGCGGATAAAATCCTATTAACTATTATATCGAGTGTACAAGTACAATAATATAAAAATACGAAAGAAAATAAATAACGCGTGAAATTTAAAAGTACGTCTAAAAACATAGTAAGTAAAAATGAAATAAGAAAATATATTTATTGTTCTTTTTTTATTTAAGAGAATAATTAAAATTAAATTAAATCCTAAATTCTAATTCATTTTAAATTAAGAAAATAGTTAAATTTAATTAATTAATTAATTAAAGAAATTAATTATTTAATTAAAAAGTCTAAGTCTAATAATTTTTTTGTGAGTTTTTTTATTATTATTTGTTTAATTAAATAAAGAAAATAAAAGAAATTAAAACAATACAAAAAAGAAAATAAAATGTTAAATGGGCCTAGGTATGTAAAAGAGAAAAGGGGGTGCTGATTTGAAATTTCGTTGGGCCCAGATTGTGAAGCCCAGATTTGTGTTTGATCTGGTGAGATGAATCCTTGAGGGCATATGCTGGATCTGCGCGTTGAAGCCCTTTGATCTAGATCACCCATGATCTATTGGTTGCAAATTGAAGGCGTATAGTATGCTCCTGGCTATTGAAGCATGGGATCTGCATGAATATATTACGAAAAATACAAAATGCTTGACCTGGGACTCGAACCCAGGTCCTCTCCTCATACAAACACCTTGCCTGCCATCTTAGCTTCCACTTCATTCGTTTA
Organism: Vicia faba; assembly: GCA_948472305.1. Taxonomy (NCBI): domain Eukaryota; kingdom Viridiplantae; phylum Streptophyta; class Magnoliopsida; order Fabales; family Fabaceae; genus Vicia; species Vicia faba. The sequence continues at coordinate 750,535,807 of OX451735.1, read as the reverse complement.
TATATATGAAACAATAATAATATATTAGCAAAACAACGCAAATATTTAAAATTAAAAAAAAACGTGCGCGCTGACTTGGACTGGCCAATGAGAGTGAGGCAAGTTTGCGCCGGAGTCAGCCCACCAGAGTCAACTCTCCGGTCATCTTCTCCGGTGGGCTGGAAAATCAACCTTCCAAAACAATGAGATTCAAATATCCAAATTGATCCTACCCCCTTAATTTTTTTCTCCTGATTTCAAAAATGAGGTCCTTTTGACCTGAAAACCCCTGGTTATTGAGATACGATGAATAAACTCAGATCATGCCCTAAAATGGCACGATCCTATTTTGGCCCTTATTCTTGCATGTTCTATGTTGGATTTGTCCTATAGAGCAACCTGATCATGAAGCAAGCATGGAAAAGGATTAATACATCATGAAATTACAAATATAAATTCCAAAAGATTACCAACAATAAGAGTTTCAGTTCATGGATTATGGGTGTGAAATTGCTTGAATTATGGTTGGGTTGAGTTCCTGGGAGTCTCAGGAAGGTGTTTGAACCCTTGGTTTGGACAGATGATGGCAGGAATTGGAGATGCGAATTTTGCAACTTTGACAATTTTTTAGGCAAAATTTGTAGAACTCTCCCTAGGTTGTGTAGGCATTTCCAATGCTTTCTAATATGTTTTTATATAGAGAGGAGGGAGGAGACAAGAGAACAAAGGTTTAAACAGCCATAAACAAGTGTTTTCAAAGCCTTGAATGATGTTTTGTAACTTTGCCAAAGTCATGGAAACTTGTCTCTTTTTGAATTTGAATGAATGTGGACATCAATGGCTTTCGAATGCCTTCAGCTCCTGCCCTTCGATTGGACCTCTTGCACATCCTTCGAATGGATCTTTAGATGGACCTTTTGTGTACCCTTTGAATGGGCATTTGGTTGCCTCCTTTGAATGGACTTTTTGAGTGTCTTTCATATGTATGCTTTGTTCCCTCTTCGAATGGGCCACTAAGGTGTGTCCATCGAATGGGCTATCATGCGTGTTGAAGTGTGTATAACTGTTTCAAAGGGGACCATTGCCCAGTCGAAGCTAGCACAAAGGCAGCTTATGCCTTGTGGATTCTAGCATTAGGCAGGTCAAAGCAAGCATAAAGGAGGTCATTGCCTAGGCGAAGCTGGCACAAAGGTAGCCAATGCCTTGTGGGTCGAAGGAAACTTTTTTTTGCCTGGTGGATCAAAGGAAGCTTTTTGCTTGGTGGATCGAAGGCAAATCTAAAGGAGTCTTGGCCTTGTATGCTGAAGGAAAACTGAAGAGGGGGCCTTTGCCTTATGAATTGAAGACCAATGAGAGGGGCCTTTTGCCTTGTGAATTGAAGGCATGTTGATGGGTCTTTGCCTTGTGAAACCAAGGCAAGCATGAAGAGGCATACGTGCGTTGGTTGCAAGCTGAGGGGCCTTTTGCCTTGTGGGAGCTTTGTGAACTAGGCTTGATCGAAGGATACTCAGCGCCTAATCGAAGCTGGTATGTAGGAGTTCATTGCTGGTGAATCGAAATAAACTTGTAAGGGATTCTTGCTTTGTGCGATGAAGGCACGCACATAGGGAGAATTTTCCTAGTCGAAGCAGGAATCAAGCTTGCTCTAAAGAAATCAAATGCCCAATCGAAGAAGGAATTAAGCTTGCATGCAGGTATCCATTGCATTGTGAATCAAGCCATCGTGCAAAGCCAATGGTGCAATCGAAGGATGTATGCAGGAGGCCATTTCCTTGTGCTTGCTGGCATGAAGGAAGTTCCTGCCTTATGAATCAAAGGCAAGCCTGAAGCAACCAATATGCAGTCGAAAGCCTTGTGATTTGAACTTGATCGAAGGGGGCCCAACACCCAATTGAAGCTTGTGAATCAGGATTACGTCAAAGGAATTTTATCGCCCAATCGAAGCTTGCTCAGATGCCAATTGAAGCACCTTGTTCAGATGCCAATTGAAGGACATTGCTGAATTTCCAATCGAAAGAAACTTTGCTAACATTAAAAAATTTCATTTTCTTTAGGAAAGTGCTTGTAACCACCCATATAAGAAAAAAACCTTGGGAAACATGAGAGGCAAAATTTTAGGGTACAACAGCTGCCCCTGTTCAATCTTCCTAAACCTGAGGATTTAGACTGGCTTGTCTACCTTTCATGATCTGAAGGTGGAAGATGATTGGACACTAGAGTGCCCAGAAATTTGCACTCGCATGAAATAATATTGTTAGTTGATGATGACAAGAATGGGCTTAGAGATGCCCTTTAGGGAAGATGACAAAGAGTTGTCAGAGATGGGCTTAAAGATGCCATCCAAAATAGATGGTTATTTCACACATGGTCCCTTTGGAGGTTCCTGTTCCTGCTGTCTGAGGAGGAGTTTGTTGGGGAATGTAGGTTTCTGTTATTCTCCTGCTTGAGGAAAACTCTGTGGGGAATAGAGTCTAGGAACTTCAGTTGTCCAAGGCTCTGTTGAAGAGTTATCTCTGTATTGGAGAGATGGAAGTTTATTGTTTTCTGGTTGAAGTCCAGGCTTCACAGTAACTTGTTAGGGATAATGGAATTAACCGTTACCTGAAAATGTATTAGAAAGAGCCTGTGTAGGGTTGTTTCAAGATGAGTCTGTGTTAGTCTTCACCCAGAGATATATGAGAAGGAACCCGTATAAAATTGCTTCGTCTGGTCGTGTAGATAGGTTTCCTGTCTGGTTCCAGATATTAATCTACAAATCAGTTATTCGCAGATAGTTATCTTTTCTGGTTTCAGGTATTAATCTGGAACTTGAAAATTGTCGGTCACTGAGATAGTTATCCTGGCTCATTTTAGGTATTAATCTCTGACCTGAGAAAGAAAGACGGTTTTCCTGGCTTGTTATAGGTATTAATATCCAATCTCTTTATGTAGATAGTTCTCCTGGCTGGTTACAGATGTTAATCCACAGTTGGTCGTCCACAGATAGTTCTCCTGGCTGTTATAGGTATTGATCTGGAACTTGAAAATTGTTGGTCACTGAGATAGTTGTCCTGGCTTGTTACAGGTAATAATCTCTGACCTGAGAAAGAAAGATAGTTTTCATGTCTTGTTACAGGTATTAATCTTCAATCTCTTCATGTAGATAGTTCTCCTGGCTTGTTACAGGTATTAATCTTCAACCGGTTGTCCATAGATAGTTCTCCTGGCTTGTTACAAGTATTAATATGGAACGTATTTTGCTGGTCACATAGATAATTTCTCCGTCTGGTTTCAGGAATTAATACGTGGCCTTCTGTATTTGTTGGTAAACCCATCTTGTTTTGGGAGTTCATACCACTTGGTCGTGTAGATAGTTTCCCCGTCTGGTTTCGGGCATTAATCTTTGACCTGCTGTAAAAGTTGATAGTATTTTTCTGTTTGCTAATTTAACCTGAAACGGTAAAATCAGTTTCATGCGATGTCATGATGTATGAATTGCATGATGCTCCCAGAATAAATGAGATTATAATATATGTATTTGTATGCACATTCCATGATGTATGAACATGTAATGTTGTTGCATAGTATCTTTGTCTGGGAAAATAAATCCCTGACTGCTGCTGAAGAGTACCGGGAAGCTGAATCCTGGACTGTTGTTGGTGAGTGAAGAAAGTGATTCTTCAATTTCTACTGGGGATAATGAATGGAGATATTTTTGTTGGTGATTCCCTTGCTCTGCCGGGGATCTTCGACTTCTGTTTGAGAATAATTTTGCCGAGGGGAAGAGTTCTGTTGGAAGATTTCACCAATTTGGAGAAATATATTTCGATGGGGGATGAACTTCCGTAGCTAGAGAAATAAAATCTACTGGGGATAAGGCTTTATAAACTACTTAAGATTTATGAAACTCTGTTGCGGAAGGTGAACTCCATAAACTTCTTGGGGATTTTGTTGAAATCCTGTAGGGGAATCTTGAGAAGCTTGGCGACTTCACTGGGGGATTTTGGAGCAGTAATTGGAGATCTTTGCTCTGTCGGGGATGTGAGAACGACTGAAATCATCAGGCTACATGATAAGAATATGGCAGTGACCTTGTAGTAGAATTCCCCTGCCTCTGTACCTGCTGGAAAAGGTATCTGTCGGGGAAGACATCTGCGGGGATCTTGTAGATGGCCCTTAGATATTGTCCCGTTTCTTAAAGTCATTAGCAATTATCTTTCTGCTTTTTTATGCGTGTATTTTTAAGCACTAATCACATTCAAATGCATATGTTCAAAAATAATCACTGGACGTTTTCGCACATAAAATAGAAAAATAAAAATAGAAGTTTTATACTTTCAACGGGATAGTTTTGTATTAACTTGAATAAGTGTTTCAGTACAAGGAGATAAACATCCTAGTAAGAGAATGTCGTTGAAACAATACAAAAATAGTATACAAAGACAAACAGCTATGTAATAATCCCATTGGGTTCCCATTCTGCTATTGCCTTTATGTCTTTGAGCGTCTCATCCCTTTCGTTGCTTGTCCAAAGCTGATTGGATTGATTAGTACCGATTGAGCTTGATAGTTGATACTAAAGATTGGCTGTAAGGTGATCCAATGGGACATAGTTATATGCTTTAAATCCCTAACTTTTGCCTGGACCGCCCTTTTGGGTTTTCAGTCCACCAGGATACCCTTTTTTTCTCAAGCCTCCTTTTCAGGTTTTCGACTTTCCGGGTGTACATATTTTTTTATGTATATCCCTAATTTTTGCCCGAACCCTTTTGGTTCACCAGGATGCCCTAATTTTTTCCTAGGCCATTCGACCTAGCGGGTCTTTGTTTATGTGTAGTATCTTTTAACTATGTTCGCGTTCACGGGGTGAGAAAGGTCAACACCGTCCATAGTGGTTAAGATCATGGCTCCACCAGAAAATATGTTCTTGATCACTAATGGCCCTTCCTATGTGGGAGTCCATTTTCCCTTGGGATAACCTTGCGGAAGTATGATGCGCTTGATTACCATGTCACCAGCTTGATATACCTGACGTTCGACCTTCTTGTTAAAAGCTTTGGTCATACAATTTTGGTATATCTGACCATGACAAACAGCTGCGAGCCTCTTCTCGTCAATCAGGTTTAACTGGTCAAGTAGAGCCTAAACCCATTCGTCTTCATTCAGCCTTTCATCCTTCATGATTCTCAAGGAATGGATCTAGACTTCTATGGGTATGACAGCTTCCATACCATATACCAAAGAGAAAGGAGTTTCCCCTGTTGATGTGCACATTGTGGTGCGGTAACCATGAAGAGAAAATGGTAACATCTCATGCCAATCCTTATATGTCACCGTCATCTTCTGTATGATTCTCTTGATATTTTTGTTAGCAGCTTCAACAGCGCCGTTCATCTTCGGCCGGTAGGGAGAAGAGTTATGATGCTGGATTTTGAATTGTGTACAGAGCTCGATGATCATAGTGTTGTTGATATTGGTACCATTATCTATAATGATTATTTCTTGGATACCGTACTGTAAGATAATGTTATGTTTGATGAATCGGGACACAACGTTCTTGGTAACAGAAGCAAATGAAGCTGCCTCGACCCACTTCGTAAAATAATCAATGGCAACTAGGATGAAGCGGTGTCAATTAGAAGTTGTAGGCCTGATTTCTCCAATCATGTCAATGCCCCACATTTCGAATGGCCAAGGAGCATTCAAGACGTTCATAGGAACTGGAGGTACATGCACCTTATCAGCATAGATTTGGCATTTGTGACAAGTCCACGAATGCTGATTACAGTCTGCTTCCATAGTGGACAAGTAGTATCATGCCCGTAGGATCTTTATAGCCATTGAGTGCTCACTAGAACGAGTGTCGAAGGTACCTTCATGCAAATTGGCCATAATCTTTTCTGCCTCACTCTTGTATACAAACCGAAGCAACGTAGAGTCGTGGTTGTGCTTGTAGAGGATCCTGTTACTGAGAAAGAACTTAGCAGAGAACCTTCTTAGGAACTTATTATCATTGACCGAAGCTCCTTCAGGATATTCTTGGCCTTCGATATATCTTTTGACTTCATGGAACCAAGGCTTGTCCACAACTTCTTCAGTACCAATCTCGTGACAGTATGCTGGCTCGTCCATCCTCTCAATGGTGATCTGAGTAGCCTCATTATCCCACATGACCTTGAACATGGATGACATCATAGCTAGCGCGTCCGCTAGTTAATTTTCCTCTTATGGAAAATGCTTAAACGTAATTTCTTAAAAGTATGGGATTAGGGTCAACACATGCTTTTTGTACGGGATGAGATTAGGATGCGTCGTGTCCCATTCTCCTTTGATCTGGATGATTACCAAAGCCGAGTCTCCAAACACACTTAAGAACTTGATCCTTAAATCGATCGCAACTTTGAGACCCATAATGCATGCTTCATACTCAGCCATATTGTTGGTGCAGTTGAAACATAGTCTGGCAGTGAAAGGATTATGATAGCCTTCAGGAGATATGATCACAGCACTGATGCCATTGCCACGAGCATTGGAAGCTCCATCAAAAACCATAGTCCATTGGGATCCTTTTTCAAGTCCTTCATCTGGCCCAGGCTCTTCACAATCAGTTACTAACTTTATGTTCTCATCTAGGAACTCAAAATCCATGGATTGGTATTCATCCACAGCTTGATGAGCCAAATGATCCACTAGTACACTTCCTTTAATTTCTTTCTGGGTTGTGTACTGAATTTCGTATTCGGTCAGGATCATTTTCCATCTTGCTATTCTTCTGGAGAGAGCGGGCTTCTCGAAGATGTACTTGATAAGATCCATTTTAGATATCAACAAGGTAGTGTGAGTCAACATATACTATCTTAGTCGGTGAGCAGCCCATGCCAAAGAGCAACATGTTTTCTCGAGCAGTGAGTATCTTGTTTCACAGTTGGTAAACTTTTTTTAAGGTAATATATTGCATACTCTTTTCGACCAGACTCGTCATGCTGCCCCAACACACACCCCATTGAGTTCTCTAATACTGTTAAGTATATGATCAGAGGTCTTCCTTCAAATGGTAGCATCAAAATTGAAGGCTCTTGAAGATATTCCTTGATTTTGTCAAAGGCATACTGGAAATCTTCATTCCACTTCATTGCTTTATCTTTCTTCAGTAGTTTGAAGATTGGCTCACAAGTAGATGTGAAATGAATCTGGTAATGTAGTTCAGATGTCCCAAGAATCCTCTAACTTCCTTATCAGTACGAGGAGTCGGCATTTCTTGTATAGCCTTGACCTTTGCAGGTTCTACCTCAATACCTTTGTTGTTGACAATGAAGCCTGAGAGCTTACCGGATCTTACTCCGAAAGTACACTTATTTGGGTTTAGCCTCAGCTTGTATTTCTTCAGCCTTTTAAAAAGCTTATGTAGGTGATCAAGGTGTTCCTCTTCAGTATGAGACCTGTCTATCATATCATCCACGTAGACCTCTATCTCGTGATGGATCATATCATGAAACAAAGCTGCCATGGTACGTTGATAGGTTGCCCCGACGTTCTTTAGTCCAAAAGGCATGACCTTATAGCAGAAAGTTACCCACTGTGTGACAAAGTTCGTTTTCTCCATGTCCTCAGGTGCCATTTTGATATGATTGTATCCGGAGAAATCATCCACGAAGGAGAATACCTTATGTTTTACGGTGTTGTCAACGAGAACATCAATATAGGGAAGAGGAAATTCATCCTTGGGGCTTGCCCTGTTCAGGTCTCTGTAATCCACACACATACGTACCTTACTGTCCTTCTTAGGTACTGGAACAACATTGGTGCCCCATTATGGATAAGACATGACAGTTAAGAAACCAACATTGAATTGTTTCATGACTTCAGCCTTGATCTTTTCTAACATATCTGTCCGCATACGACGAACCTTCTGTTTCACTAGAGGGTAGTCCTCTTTTATAGGCAGCTGATGAACCATAATATCGGTGTCAACTCCTGGCATGTCTTTGTATGACCAGGAAAAAACCTCAACATAGTCATATAGCATCTGTATTAACCGCTATTTGACACTAGGCTCCAAGTTAGCACCTACCTTGACTTCTTTTCTGTCCTCTTCAGTACCCAAGTTCACTGTCTCAATTGGCTCCTCATGGGGATGTATTTCCCTTTCTTCATGTTGTAACAATCTGGAAAGCTCTCCTGGTACCTCAAACTCTTCCTCACCTTCGTCCTCATCTTGGTAGATCGGATTTTCAAAGTCATAACTGGCAATAGCAGAACCGCTATCAATGGGATTTAGAGTGGATGTGGATCTGCAGTTGGATACGTGGGTGTGTGTAAGAGCATAGCTGTATATTTTTGATAAAACAAAGAGCATAAAATTTATATGTGAAACGTCCAATGTTTTATTGATGACATATGAAAATGAAGCAATGACCCTCACAAATAGACCATTGTGTCTCGGGTAAGACACAAGGCTTTCATGTTTCAATTGTTCAAATATTACATTTCCTAAAAAAAAAAATACAAATTACTCTTGATTAAAAGTAATGGGCATAAAATATTTAGCCTCCCAATTTCTGAGTCCACCGTCGATGGTTGGGAAGATCCACTTGTCCAGGTTTTAATCACTATCATTATCTTCCAAAGCATTGACTCCATGGTTGCTGATTCATAAAGGTGGTCCACCGGTGCAAGCACGACGAACAGCTCTCTGGGATCCTGAAGTAAAACCCAAACCAAATTTTTCATATTTATAGGGAATATCCATAAGTTGGCCCCAAATTGTATACCCACCTTCTTCAACTACTGATTTGGCATCTTGAGAGAAGCCATCTTTAGCAGAGGCCTAGTAGTCTTTGGAACACTGGCAGTGTGATCTTGGTTACAGCAATGGTCTGTAGAACCTCTTTAAAGTTATGATAGGGGGTCTCAATGAACTCTCTGTCCATTTCAACGTACCTGAAAGAGTTCAGGTGGCTCACCATGTACTTCTCCTCCCCATGAACTGTGATAATTTTCCCATTGACTGGGTACTTCAGCATCTAATATAGGGTGGAAGTCACAGCACCAACCCCATGGATCCAGGGTCGACCCAATAAACAGGAGTAAGATGGGCGGATGTCCATCACATAGAAAGTGGAATTAAAAGTCTGAGTACCCACTTTGATAGGGATGTCCACCTCCCCATGCACCATTATTTTAGAACCGTCGAAGGCCCTCACCATAATGTTACTAGGTTTTAGCGTGAGCCCTTTGCAATCCAATCTGTCAAGGGCCTTCTTGGGCAAAACATTCAGCGATGAGCCTGTATCCACTAGAACATGGGCCAAAGTAGTGCCCCGTCACTCGATAGAGACATGCAGAGCATCATTATGTTTCCTTCCCTTGTGAGTTAGGTCTGCATCAGAGAATCTCGGGCCATTCTCAGCTGTCAAACTAGCCACACAATTCTCGAATTGATCAACGGAGGTCTCTTGAGGCACGTGGGCAAACTTCAGGAATTTTATTAAAGCCTTGGCATGGGATTCAGAGCACAGTAACAGGGCCAACATTGAGATTTTGGAAGGGGTCTGCCCCAGTTGTTCAACCACATTGTAGTCACTTTTCTTGATTATTTTCAATATCTCTTCCATCTCCTTTTTAGAAGCCTCGGGAATGGCTTCTGGTTGTGCCTTCTCCCGAACAGGCTCGACCAATACCTCCTTGCCCCAAGTCTCGGCCGACCCGGTAGTAGGGATAACAGTAGGGCTAACAGTAGGAGTAGCCATGGGGATACTGACAGGAGAAGCAGAAGGAACAATCACAGGAGTAGCAATGGGAGTATTAACAGGAGCAGCAGCAGGGATGATCACAGGAGTAGCAACAGTTTTAGCAGGAGAGATATCGGGAGAGAAGACTCTTCTGCTTCTTGTTATCTTACTGGTCCCGACGATATTACTAATGTCAGGATCAGAGTCTTCGGCATCTTTATCTTTAACAACCAGCAAATCCTGCTTGACGCCATGGTAATAGACGTTAGCCCCATAGTTCCAGGGAACAACTTTATCTGAGGAATATGGTATAGGTCCATGGAAAGTAATTATCAACGGAGCAACTTTTGGAACAGATGTAATCCTGACAAGTATTTTGGAGGAGACCTTGGGAGGATTGGCGGAAATGGTAATGATAGAAAAGTCTTCACATGGAGCACTTGTAACTGGAGTCTTCTCAAACAGAATTTCTTTATCATCCATCAGGCGCTGAACACCTTCCTTCAACAAATGGCAACCATTAGGTAGGAACAAACATAAGTGGCACCCTTCACCACAACCTGGAAATAAACCAGCCTGCAAGAGATTATTATTAACAATCAGGAGTGGAGTAGCTAGTTCATCAACAGAAGAAACAAACATGTCATCATCAATAGCATTAACACCACGGTCATGCTTGGGCATAGGGGCAGTTATAACATTAGGGGTCTCAGGAGCGTCAAATTCAATTTCCTTTGCCTCAATCAAATCCTACACCTTTTTCTTTAAAGCTCAACAGTCGTTTGTATCATGGCCTGGACTTTCAGAATGGTAAGCACACTGAGCATTTGAATTGTAGTTAGGAGATGTAGTGTTGGGGGTTTTGGGAGCCTCTTTCAGGGTAACCAGATTGGATTTCAGCAAATATGGAAAAACTTGAGACAAGGTCATATTAATTCGGGTAAACTATCTCCTTGGCTTATCTATTCTGGACTGATTGTTTCGTTGTTGGTTTGAGGTAGGATTGGAAATCATAACATCCCCTACCGTCGGATGATGTTCAGTTTTGTTATGATTTTTTTGGCTGTAAGCCGCACTGACCTCCTTCTTTCCCATGAATGGTTTCTTTGTTATATTGGAGGATACTTCTCTCTGGATTTTACCACTTTTGATGTCAGCCTCTACTCGTTCACCCGTCAATATCAATTCAGTAAACCCAACAGAATAACTTCCAATCAGGTGGTTAAAGAATGGCCTGGATAATGTGCCCAAGAACATGTCCACCATCTCCTTATCAGACAATGGAGGTTGGACTCTTCCCGCAAGTTCTCTCCATTTTTGGGCATAGTCCTTAAAACCCTCGTCGGAACCCATAGACATACTTTGCAACTGTGTATGATTCAGGGCGAGGTCAGCATTATATTAGTACTTCTTGTAGAAAGCAACAGCTAGATCTTCCCAATTACGCACATTGTTTCTTTCTAGTTGATAGAATCATTCCAGCTGAGTCCCTGCCAAACTTTCCTGGAAGAAGTGTACCCACAAATCCCTATCAGTAGTGTGGGATTGAATTTTCTTGACATATGACCTTAAATGCAGCTTAAACAGGATACACTATCGTACTTAGAAAATGTAGGGACCTTGAACTTTCGTGGGATGACCACCCCTGAGACCAGTCCTAGCTCTTCAAAATCCAACTCGGGTACCCTTTGGATCTCCATGGCATTGAGCCGATCCTCCAGCTGTCTGTAATTATCATCAGCAGGAGGATACTGCTCCTCAGAATAGTCAGGTTCATCTTATTCAGACTCCCTTGTACGGTGGTTTTCTTCTCTTGGCTCTCCTTCCTGATTGTCTCTCTCTCTTGATGGAGTTGCGAGCTCTGAAACTTGCTTCACTGGTCCTTTGAACCTTCTTCCCAAATGCAGAACACCCACTGGCCTATTTTTCTTCTTCTTGTCCTTGAGAATCAGAGCTTTCAAAGCCTCTTGTCTCTTAGCCAGATTCAGGAACATTTCTTGGAATTGTGCATTTTGTGCCTCAAGCTCCTTAACTGTTTGTTCAAGAGCCATTGCTGAAATAAACAGCGAAGAAGATAAGAAACCTGTCCTGAAACCTGTTTATGCAATGATATGTATGGTATATGTATGCAATGTTTTCAAGGACTCCTGAAAATTTAAATTTGTGAACCAAAATGAAACAAAGATTTTATTAGTAGAATTCAAAATACAATTGCCTTTTTAGGCTTACAATTGAAAATTCTAAAATCTAAGACATCAAGTTTCCCATGGGCGCTTCCTCTTCATGTCGAGATAGACATTTAGACTTTTTTCTTCATGAAGTAGCTTCGTAAGCTCCAACACTTTCTTCTCATTGACATAGAAATGATCTCTAAAAGTATCTCGTTCTTTCTTCAACTGAATCCAGGATCTCTACAACTCTTCAAGATCAGTGGGCATGTCAGGATGGAGAACTGTATAAGGAACATCCCTTTCAATGATGAGCTTCACAACCACTGGTAAGATGGCTATATACGGCATGTTGTACCCCAAAATTTTCCCTCCCATATTCTTCAAGATTTGCCAAAAGCATGCTTCAAAATCTCTCAAGGGTTACACAGTTCAAGGGCCTCCTAACAGTCAAAAACTAGGGTTTTGATTCTAGCAAAGAAATTGAAGTTTCCAAGGGTCCAATCAAGTCCCACATGCCTACAAACATGGTCAAGCATCCATATGCTAAGTTTCAAGACTCACAGCACAGAATTGCACAGTCAAAAACCCCAATTGCTCAACAGTCAACTGCAGGGGCAAAATGGTCATTTGACAGTCAAAAGTTCAAATTTTTGGTCAACATCTTATTTTGAAGCCACAAACATCATTTGATCAATGCTTGATTATGATTCTCAAGGCATGGCTCAAAAAGTCTCAAGATGCAAAAATTTCCATATTTGGACAGTTGAAAAAGTCAACTGTAACTTGACCAGGGCTTAACTTCCACATGGTTTATCATAAAAATTCCATCCAAAGCTCATTTTGAAGAGAATGACATTTCCTACAACTCCTCTTCACACTTCAAGTCCAAGAAATGCTCTCACAAAAAGTTATCAATCTCAACATTATAGGTCATTTTCAAAAGTCAACAAAAAGGGACTTTAAGTCAAAGACCATACATTGAGATTGGTAAACCAAAATGACATGGGACCAAAGGCATTGGTTAGAGGACTTCAATAACTTTCCAAAATGTCTAAGAACATGATCAAAGCTTAAAAATTGAGCAAGATATGCCTTGTGGAAGTTGGGAAATTTTTGGGAATTTTGAAAAGTCAACTTTGCTTCAAATGCCTCAAAATTGCTAATGGGCCACAATTTCTTCCAAGAATCATTATCCAAAAGTTATGCACGACCCATTGACCCAAAGGGGAGTTATTTCATCATTTTTTATTATTTATTTGAATTTTTATCACCATTAATTCATTTAATTAAATAAAATATGACAAAAATACTCAAGCATGCATTTTAAATCTTTTTATGCAGCTAATAGGTCTATCATAACTCCAAGATTTCGTGCATCACTAATATGGAAAGAATTGGCAATGATTGGCATGATTTTCACATGGAAAAGATTGGAAAAGATACCATTAAAAATCAAATATTTGATTCATGATTACAAAGGTTTTGGACTTGTTTTGCAAACCTAAAACACTCACATACATATACAGATCACAACCCTAATGCTAAAGGACCTGAAAGCTGCGCCCAAGAAGAAGAAAGAACTTTGCATTTTTGTCAAAAAAAATTCAAAACTGAAAACACAGTTTCAGTGCGTTTCAAGGCAAGATAACCATTCCAATAGCTTGCCAAGGTCACCAGGGATCTATTCCGATCAAAACCACAACCTCTAACGTTAAGAATCGATAGAACGAAACCGTCTTGTTCTTAATATTTTTCATACTCATGCTTTGATTTATACGCATATTTCATACATTTTAAATGCTGATTTGTACTAATGTGGATTCAATGAAGCTTTTGATGTATGTTAATTGAACTAATCATGCCTGTAGCGAAAGATGCCATGGATGTCTTCTAGGTTTTCATAAGCTTGAAATTGGGGTTTCTTTCCCATAGAAAAATTGGCCGTCCTAACCTACACCACTGGAATCAGAAGCTTCATACGAATTTATTCCACCTGTCGCGCTCAATTTATGACCAACGGTGTTCTATTCGCTATTTTTTTGGTGTTTCAGATTGTGGGGGTTTAAAACCCCCGCTATCTAGTTTGTTTTTTCAGGCAAAATAGAGAACAAGTGGAGAAGACGATGCGTGGAGGAAAGCAATTGGTGGATTCAAACATTGGCGCCTTTTTGTTGATTATCCAGCATAATGCTTTTTCTCTCTCTTATTATTCATTGCCCATTAAACATACAACCAAACGCGCTAGTTCAGTTGGTGGGCAACGTGGACAATAGGTACTGGGACCTGGGTTCGATTCCCAGGTCCCCTCCCTTCCTCAATATTATTTTGTTTAACGTATTTCCCTGCAGCGCTTCAGCTAAGGTCCACCAAATGCCTTGCCTGCTAGCTTGCCACATGTCCCAGAAGGTCAATCCAATGGCCAAGATCTGCAGTCCATCGTGCACGCTGTCAACGGCTCCTCACACAATTCCAGAAAAGTCAAAAAGGCCTCCTCCTGATGGGCCGAAATTCCTCAATTTACCTCCAAAATTGGGGTCAACACCCCCCATTGGTTTGCATATTATTTTCTTTCTTTTCATTTTTCCTATTTATTTGTTTTATTTATTTTAGTTAATTCATCAAAATTAATTTTCATAAAATATACAAAAATCAGAAAAGACAAAAAAATAAAAATATATTTTATTTAATAGTTTTTTTTTGTAAATAAATTTTGTCAATTAATTTAGTTCTAATCTTAGGCTTAATTTTAATGTTATTTTTTAATAAACTAAAAAATGTAGAAATTAGGGTTTTAATGCTTTTATTCTTTTTCTTTTCTTTTACCATATTTAATTATTAATTATTTTATAAATAAATATGCCATTAAATAATTAGGTTAAAACTAGGTACAACTTAAACATTTTTCTAATAAATTAAAAATAGTTTAGAATTAGGGTTTTTAATTCCAATTTAATTTTCTCATTAAACTCCATAAATACAAAAAACTCCAAAAAAAATTCTTTCTTTTATTTAACTTAATTAATTTATTAATTGTAATGTAATTTCTTAAAAGGGTCCAACGCCCTCGCTTTCGATTATAATTTCTTTTCGCACATTTACTTTTATTTCCTTTTTAAATTTCATGTACTTGCCCCAAAGCCTTGTAATAGATTAATTAGGATATTTATCTTTTCGCATTTTTATTTTATTCAAATCGGGTCTTGGATTAATTTGGCGATGTAGACCCGCGCCTTTGTAATAGCGTAGGACTTTTAAATCCCGCATCTTTTAACTGCTAATAAATTGCATGAAAGAATGAATGCCAAAAATAAAAACAAAGCGTAGATCACCAATGCATGAACAAGACAAATATAATTGAAAATGACACACAAATCACACACCACCCCTAGGGTACGTCTCACTATTGCCTTGCCCCTCGAAAAGTGGTCGTCGAGTAGAGGATGTTTTAGTAAGTCCTCATGTCCATGAACATGGCATGAGGGTAGCTTCTAAGGTGTCTTCCTATTGCTCTGGTGATCACAATGTCCCGAACCCTCGAATTGACCCGAACACCTCCAACGGTGGTGCTACCTACCTCTCAATGGTGGGATGGCATTATCTTAAGGACATTTACACAGACGAATTCCTTAGGGTAGGTAGATGACTCATAGATACTTGCCCTAATCCAAAACAAATCAAAACTCTTTTCACACCGACACTTTTCAAAAAGATTTCAAAAACAACTTTTCAAACACTCTTGAGGACTGATACAAGAGTCGAACTGAAATTTTAAACGAAACTTTTTTAAACCCACTCACAGTTGAAAAGAAAACAAACATTTTGAAAACACAAATGAGCAAGTATCTAAGAGCCCATGGATAACCATGGATAGAAAGGGTGCTAACACCTTCCCTTTCTATAAATTTACCTCCCGAACCGAGAACTAATATCAATAAGGAATTTTTCTGTGCTTTTGTCCTTTCCATTTGGAGAAAATAAAAGACGGTGGCGACTCTTGCTTCTGCGACATTTCGCGAACCAGCGTTAAACAGTCAGTTCCAGATCCACCGATCACAGAACTGGCGACTCTGCTGGGGACTCTTTTAAAGTGAGGTGTACCTTAGGACTAAGATCACTGTGTTTTCAATTGCTTTGACTTGTTTGCTTTAAATTGTGGGACTGTCTTGGGAGTTCTATAGATCCTAACCCGGATATGGGGATACCTTCTTAGAAAGTAGCAACAAGGTTGTGAGGGAACTGTGCGGGGTATACCGACATGGTTGAAACAGTCTGCTATGTTGATGTGGCACTTTGGTGTGTACCGGTAACCCTTGAGTTCAGTCAAGGAGAGTACGGGGCCTCCATGTGGTGTCGTGAAGCATCAACTGACCTTAGGAACCTTAATTGAACTATCTTGGCCTCTTTAGGGTAGTGAGATAACTGACTTTGGTGCAGTCCGAGGTTGGTTGATACTCGATACTACACTCAATTGAGGGTTGCTTTCCTGGAATATTTCGGTTTCTAGTTCAGTGGCTAAATCGAAACGATGAACAATGAAAGCAATCCAGTGATATTGGGACCCTTAGAACCCGGTTACTTCTAATAGGACAGGTTGAGCCCACCAACTGAAAGAGGGTAATACCTAGACCCCATGCTGGCCTAAACTCTAAGGGTTTCTCTTGTGTGACTTGTGTGCCTTCCAACTTGACTATTTGCATGCTTGTTGTCTGACACTTGAGTTCCTTGCAGTTTTTGTTTATAGTCCTTAATTGGGACTCATAACAGGGTTTACTAAGTTTCTTGTAGGTCTTGTTTATAGTCCTTAATTGGGACTCATAACAAGGTTCACTGAATTTCTTGCAGGTTTTGTTTACAGTCCTTAATTGGGACTCATAACAGGGTTTACCTACATTACCCCATGCATAGCATAACATCATGCCATCATACCATTACATACATCCTACACAAGGACTAATCCCTTTCAAGGATCTCAAGGGCTTGTGATGCAGGTCATGATGAACCAACTGTCCAGCAAGGGGCAAAAGGGGATTTATTTTCCTCTAGACAAGGTTGTCAAGGGCTATGACCCACTAGATATGGTGAGCTTTGACCCTTGAAGAAGGACTCTCAGCAACATGAAGTTCCTTCAATCAAGCTACCGGACCCAAATTCTAACAAATTTTCTTGTTTATCCCGCGAGGTCCTTGAAAACATTACATGCATGTCATACACATCATTTCATAACAGGTATCCTTGTTGCAGGTCACTTACCTTTCTCGCTGTCTATTTCAGCAATGGCTTCCCAACAAAATAACCAGGACCTTCTTGATCAAGAGACTCGGTTCGGGGAAATCCTCCTGAATCTATCCAAGGGGCAGGAGGAGCTGAGAACACTTCTCATGGGGACTTTGGTCAGGAACAGCGCTGAGGACAAACGGCTGAAACATCTGCAAGCTGAAGTGGATGCATTGAAAACCCAGATGCTGGGGCAGGTGACTGTCATTCAAGGTTTAGCTCAAAGACAAGAAGAGCTCGGAGTTCTCATCAACCAACGGCTTCAGGGCAACCAACTGGGGCAAACGTCTAAGGGTAAAGAGCCAGTCATCATTCAACCATCTTTGAGACAAGGAGATAAGGGGAGAGCTCCTCAAATGGCTCCAGTGTCACAAATTCAGCATCTACCTCACCAACTTCAGCCAGACAAACCCAGGAGGCAATTCACCCAGCTCAACATGTCGTTGTTTCAAGCTTTACAACGCATGTTGAGATTGAATCTGATCACATTAAGGGCTCATCCCCGGAACCCCAACACAGCATCTCCTACCTATCATCCCAATAAAAGGTGTGCCTACCACTCTGCCAGTCCAGGACATGATACAAATGAGTGTTGGGCTCTGAAGAACAAGATTCAGGACCTGATTGATGAAGGAGCATTGGAGTTCACACAAGATGGCCAGGCTGAGTTTTTCTACCATCCCTCCAAGGCTCACCATCTGAAGTAACAAGCCCTGAGATGAAAAGACTTTTGTTCATTAGGATTTTCAAGTTGTAATTTTCTTTTGTTCAAACATTTACTCATGTTAAACGTTGTTATTTCATTAATGCATCGCTTATGTCTGTTTTGAAGCAATATATTTGTATTCACTATATGCAAATTATTTTCATATTTTTTCTGATGATCAACGCTCGATTAATAATTCTAAGCCTCTTGAGGGAGGATGACGAAAATGATACCACAATCTACAGTATGCTTTTGAACAGACCCCGCTGATGAGGTACAGGCATTGTTTCAAATCCTAAACACTGGAGTTATAAGGAAGATAATCCCTCGTCAACCCCTCTGAGCCAAAGAAGTAGGAGTTTTTCTTTTCGAAAATTAAAACCCTTTATCATAACCCGGGGCAGGGTAGTTCTCTCAGTTGATCCAAGTGCATAACAAATGGCACCAAAGAGGTCCTTACAAAAAAAATAAGACAATGATGATTCCGAATAATCATAAGGATAGGCAGTCATTATATCTCAAAAAATAAAAACCCAATAAGTCAAAACCTATGAAGGAGACTTACAAAACTGGGGCATCCCGCTGACTGTAATCACAAAAGAAACAGTTCAGGCAAAATTTAGGGATAGCGGAAAAAAAAGAAAGAGGTCTTACAAACCCTCAACAAAAACAAAAATGGCTGCCTATTCAGAATAAATCATCAATATCTGAACCATCATTGGAACATCAGGACAAAGACTCAAACAAGGTCTAACGCACGATCAACTGAGCTTAGGTTTGAAGAGCATCACGAAGAACGGGTGGGTACAAATAATTTAAGCCTTTATCCTTTGTTTCTTGAACCGTGAACCAGGCCACGTTATAACCCTTAAAAGTCCTAGCTGAAGCAAGGGTTAGTTCGAAAGAATACTGTTACAAAGGTATCCTGACTCCTTAAGGCCTACGGTAAATACGGAGTTGACATCACGTTTTACAAACATTCACTTGTTTTATGAAAAAGAATACATTTTCAAAATCTTCAAGACCGACATAAGCTTTGCATTTTTAACATAACTTTGTCTGCATATGACTTTTTGTTTGAACAGCATAGAAATTCGCACGATGAATGCCTAATGAACAGAAGCACTTCCAATCAAGGGGTATGGCATGATCATGGTCCGTCATCTGGGGCAGTTCAGTCAAGATTCGGAGAATCTCTCAAAGGCCAAATAGCTTGGGGCAAATCTCTACCTGAATCACTTGGGGCATTCCAACAACGAATCTTGCCTGATCAAACACCTTCTGTTGGCATGACAAAACACTTCTAACAGGGGCAACTCCCTACATTCTGAGAGCGTGGATATAGTCTAAAAGAATACTACGCGTAATCAAAGACCCGCTAGGATGACACACCTAGGCAAAAATAAGGGCTTCCCGGCGAACCAAAAGGGTTCGGGCAAAATGAAGGGACGAAATGAAAAAATCTGTACACCCGGCAAGTCGAAAACCTGAAAAGGCGGCTTGGGCAAAAATGGGTATCCAGGTGGACTGAAAACCCGAAAGGGCGGTCCAGGCAAAAGTTAGGGATCAAAGTGTACGACTATGTCCCGTCATCCTGTCACCTGCCTACCAGAAGAAGGTTTGTCTATCAACAACTATCAGCACTCCACAGGTGCCTTCTCCCATAGAAACAGGGGCAATAATGAGTGGTCTAAGCGATCTAATTGCTCTGTCCACCAAGGTACTAAGATAGGTTCGGCTGAAGAACAACCAGGATATCTTAAGTCCCCAGAGAGTGAGCCAGCAAGTCCATGCACTCTCCCCAAGCAAAGTTATACTGTCAGCCTTAAGGAAGTTGGGTATCCCCCGCAGATCTCAACATTCCCCAGCACATCATACAGACATTCCTAACAGGCATCCCCGGCAGTCTTGGTCTAAGACTGTTCCCCGGCGGTATACTAGACATTCAGTGGAATCTCTTCTCCAATATATCTCAAAGAGTTCCCCAAGAGAGTCCAATCCGGTTTCCCCAGGAAAGTTGGAATCCATCTCCCCAAGCAGTAAGCTTATCCCCAGTAGGTTCTGGAAGCTTATCCCCGTAGAGCACGAATGCGTCCCCCGGCTTTATTCAAAGGTTATTTCCTTACCAGGATATAACTGGGTTATCCTCAGCCAAAAGCCACAGAAAGATCGTCCTCGGCGAAGTCTTCTTACCCCCAGCGAAGTCTATTAAAACTTCCAACGTAACAACGGTATCCCCAGCGAAGTTACCATCAACATTCCAGCAAAGTACCTCTCAACCCCACAGAGTACTGTTCCCCAGCAAACTCACTAGAATAATTTTCTCCTAGCAGAGTAATCCATTCGCCAAGTTTATTCCCCAACGGAGTTATCTTCTCCTACCGGTATTCTTGCAACTATTATCCCCGGCAGAAACAACAAATATTCTTTTCTTCAAACATCAGCCCAGGAGTTAACTTCCCGGCACCCGTCAAGGATTTACTTTCCTGGACGAAAACATACGTTCATAAACATCACATTTCCACACATTATAGCATGCATATATGCATCATATCTTACAAATCTCATTTATGTTGAGAACATCATTGCTTGATCCATATCATGCATTACATATGACTGACCTTTACCTTTCAGGAAAGATCCAGTTAAGTTCTCAGCCATATTTCAAGACTTTAGTCTGGTTCAGTTAAATCGACCCTAAGATTTTCCTGATTCTTATCCAGTCAAAGGCCTTCTCTGGTTCAGTCAGATCGACCCTAAGATCTCCCTGATTCTTATCCAGTTGAAGATACTCCAAGACCTAGCCTGGTTCAGTTAAATCGACCCTAAGATTTTCCTGATTCTTACCCAGTCAAAGGCCTTCTCTGGTTTTGTCAGATCGACCCTAAGATCTCCCTGATTCTTATCCAGTTGAAGATATTCCAAGACCTTGTCCGGTTCAGTTAAATCGACCCTAAGATTTTCCTGATTCTTATCCAGTCAAAGGCCTTCTCCGGTTCAGTCAGATCGACCCTAAGATCTCCCTGATTCTTATCCCAGTAGAAGACATCCAAGATTCTCTCAGCGTTCCTGTTGATGTAGTAATCGCCCCAAGATTCTCTCAGCGTTACTGTTGAGGTTGAAGTCGCCTATGATTCTCTCAGCGTTACTGTTGAGGTTGAAGTCGCCTATGATTCTCTCAGCGTTACTATTGAGGTTGAAGTCGCCCAAGATTCTCTCATCGTTACTGTTGAGGTTGAAGTCGCCTATGATTCTCTCAGCATTGCTGTTGAGGTTGAAGTCACCTATGATTCTCTCAGCGTTACTGTTGAGGTTGAAGTCGCCCAAGATTCTCTCATCGTTATTGTTGAGGTTGAAGTCGCCTATGATTCTCTCAGCGTTACTGTTGAGGTTGAAGTCGCCTATGATTCTCTCAGCGTTACTGTTGAGGTTGAAGTCGCCCAAGATTCTCTCATCGTTACTGTTGAGGTTGAAGTTGCCTATGATTCTCTCAACGTTACTGTTGAGGTTGAAGTCGCCTATGATTCTCTCAGCGTTACTGTTGAGGTTGAAGTCGCCCAAGATTCTCTCATCGTTACTGTTGAGGTTGAAGTCGCCTATGATTCTCTCAGCGTTACTGTTGAGGTTGAAGTCGCCCAAGATTCTCTCATTGTTACTGTTGAGGTTGAAGTCGCCTATGATTCTCTCAGCGTTACTGTTGAGGTTGAAGTCGCCCAAGATTCTCTCATCATTACTGTTGAGTTTGAAGTCGCCTATGATTCTCTCAGCGTTACTGTTGAGGTTGAAGTCGCCTATGATTCTCTCAGCGTTCCTGTTGAGGTAGTAATCGCCCAAGATTCTCTCAGCGTTCCTGTTGAGGTAGTAATCGCCCCGAGATTCTCTCAGCGTTCCTGTTGAGGTAGTAATCATCCAAAGTTCTCTCACCGTCCCGTTGAGGTAGTAACCATCCCTGGTTCATTCATCACCATTTGAAGCTCCAGACCCAATTCCTGTAACCAGTCAGGGCACATCTACATAAGAGTTTGAAGACCAGCTCCTGTAACAGGCCAGGTAATCATTTTCTTTTCAGGTACGCAAGTTCTCGCTAAGGAATCTCTTACGCGATTGACACCCAGATGGCATCTATAAGCCCACCCACCTTCCATCATCTCTTAGCATGGCATCTATAAGCCCATCATCCTATCCATCAATCTCCAAATGGCATCCATAAGCCCATTCCCACCATCACACTGCTAACATGTGAGCGCAAATTTCTGGGCACTCTAGTGTTCAATCATCTTCCACCTTCGGACTACGAAAGGCACGACAGCCAATCTACATCCTCAGGTCTAAGAAGATTGAATAGGGGAAACTGTTGTACCCCAAAATTTGCCCTCCCATATTCTTCAAGATTTGCCAAAAGCATGCTTCAAAATCTCTCAAGGGTTACACAGTTCAAGGGCCTCCTAACAGTCAAAAACTAGGGTTTTGATTCTAGCAAAGAAATTGAAGTTTCCAAGGGTCCAATCAAGTCCCACATGCCTACAAACATGGTCAAGCATCCATATGCTAAGTTTCAAGACTCACAGCACAGAATTGCACAGTCAAAAACCCCAATTGCTCAACAGTCAACTGCAGGGGCAAAATGGTCATTTGACAGTCAAAAGTTCAAATTTTTGGTCAACATCTTATTTTGAAGCCACAAACATCATTTGATCAATGCTTGATCATGATTCTCAAGGCATGGCTCAAAAAGTCTCAAGATGCAAAAGTTTCCATATTTGGACAGTTGAAAAAGTCAACTGTAACTTGACCAGGGCATAACTTCCACATGGTTTATCAGAAAAATTACATCCAAATCTCATTTTTAAGAGAATGACATTTCCTACAACTCCTATTCACACTTCAAGTCCAAGAAATGCTCTCACAAAAAGTTATCAATCTCAACATTATAGGTCATTTTCAAAAGTCAACAAAAAGGGACTTTAAGTCAAAGACCATAACTTGATATTGGTAAACCAAAATTACATGGTACCGAAGGAATTGGTTAGAGGACTTCAAGACCTTTCCAAAATGTCTAAGAACATGATCAAAGCTTTAAAATTGAGCAAGATATGCCTTGTGGAAGTTGGGAAATTTTTGGGAATTTTGAAAAGTCAACTTTGCTTCAAATGCCTCAAAATTGCTAATGGGCCACAATTTCTTCCAAGAATCATTATCCAAAAGTTATGCACGACCCATTGACCCAAAGGGGAGTTATTTCATCATTTTTTATTATTTATTTGAATTTTTATCACCATTAATTCATTTAATTAAATAAAATATGACAAAAATACTCAAGCATGCATTTTAAATCTTTTTATGCAGCTAATAGGTCTATCATAACTCCAAGATTTCGTGCATCACTAATATGGAAAGAATTGGCAATGATTGGCATGATTTTCACATGGAAAAGATTGGAAAAGATACCATTAAAAATCAAATATTTGATTCATGATTACAAAGGTTTTGGACTTGTTTTGCAAACCTAAAACACTCACATACATATACAGATCACAACCCTAATGCTAAAGGACCTGAAAGCTGCGCCCAAGAAGAAGAAAGAACTTTGCATTTTTGTCAAAAAAAATTCAAAACTGAAAACACAGTTTCAGTGCGTTTCAAGGCAAGATAACCATTCCAATAGCTTGCCAAGGTCACCAGGGATCTATTCCGATCAAAACCACAACCTCTAACGTTAAGAATCGATAGAACGAAACCGTCTTGTTCTTAATATTTTTCATACTCATGCTTTGATTTATACGCATATTTCATACATTTTAAATGCTGATTTGTACTAATGTGGATTCAATGAAGCTTTTGATGTATGTTAATTGAACTAATCATGCCTGTAGCGAAAGATGCCATGGATGTCTTCTAGGTTTTCATAAGCTTGAAATTGGGGTTTCTTTCCCATAGAAAAATTGGCCGTCCTAACCAATGCCATTAAATAATTAGGTTAAAACTAGGTACAACTTAAACATTTTTCTAATAAATTAAAAATAGTTTAGAATTAGGGTTTTTAATTCCAATTTAATTTTCTCATTAAACTCCATAAATACAAAAAACTCCAAAAAAAAAATTCTTTCTTTTATTTAACTTAATTTATTTATTAATTGTAATGTAATTTCTTAAAAGGGTCCAACGCCCTCGCTTTCGATTATAATTTCTTTTCGCACATTTACTTTTATTTCCTTTTTAAATTTCATGTACTTGCCCCAAAGCCTTGTAATAGATTAATTAGGATATTTATCTTTCCGCATTTTTATTTTATTCAAATCGAGTCTTGGATTAATTTGGCGATGTAGACCCGCGCCTTTGTAATAGCGTAGGACTTTTAAATTCCGCATCTTTTAACTACTAATAAATTGCATGAAAGAATGAATGCCAAAAATAAAAACAAAGCGTAGATCACCAATGCATGAACAAGACAAATATAATTGAAAATGACACATAAATCACACACCACCCCTAGGGTACGTCTCACTGTTGCCTTGCCCCTCGAAAAGTGGTCGTCGAGTAGAGGATGTTTTAGTAAGTCCTCATGTCCATGAACATGGCATGAGGGTAGCTTCTAAGGTGTCTTCCTATTGCTCTGGTGATCACAATGTCCCGAACCCTCGAATTGACCCAAACACCTCCAACGGTGGTGCTACCTACCTCTCAATGGTGGGATGGCACTATCTTAAGGACATTTACACAGACGAATTCCTTAGGGTAGGTAGATGACTCATAGATACTTGCTCTAATCCAAAACAAATCAAAACTCTTTTCACACCGACACTTTTCAAAAAGATTTCAAAAACAACTTTTCAAACACTCTTGAGGACTGATACAAGAGTCGAACTGAAATTTTAAACGAAACTTTTTTAAACCCACTCACAGTTGAAAAGCAAACAAACATTTTGAAAACACAAATGAGAAAGTATCTAAGAGCCCATGGATAACCATGGATAGAAAGGGTGCTAACACCTTCCCTTTCTATAAATCTACCTCCCGAACCGAGAACTAATCTCAATAAGGAATTTTTCTGTGCTTTTATCCTTTCCATTTAGAGAAAATAAAAGACGGTGGCGACTCTTGCTTCCGCGACATTTCGCAAACCAGCGTTAAACAGTCAGTTCCAGATCCACCGATCACACGGCATTATGAGGTTCTAAGCACGAGCTCGTACCCATTTGAGATAAGGTTCCATAGGGATAGAAGTATTAGGCCTCAAGGTCTTGGTATCAAATCTGTTTACCATGCCCCAAGCTCGTATAAACCTCTGACGATACCCTTGAAAATCATCCTCGTAGTTAAACACAATGCCATGGATAAGCATATCATGGGGACCATCCCTTTGAGCATAACCAAATTTTCGTAAAGCCATAGAAGGATTATAAGTTATGCCTCCCCTAATGCCAAGTAGTGGGACATTAGGGAATTCCCCACAGCGGTCAATAACAGAAATATCTCCCATAGATCGGGAATACCAGAGAATATCCGAGTGAGAAAGTGACATTATCCTTCGCGACCAACCCAAACCTTCTTCATTCTTCAATACTGATTTAGGGAGGTGATAAATAAACCACCTTGACAGAAATGCCATGCAACACATAAGAATCCCTTTTCTCTTCATGGTGCGAGTGTGGAGGGTATGCAAGATGTCTCCGAGTAGAGTAGGCACAGGGTTACGAGATAGGAAAACCTTGATAGAATTCTCATCTATGAGAAAGTCTGGATTAGGGAACAACACTAAACCATAGTTTAGAAGGGCCAGAGCCTCCTCAAAAGCTTGGAAATCCAAATCATCCCAAAATTGGTGAGCCTTCTCGTACAAAAACTTGGCTAGAAAACCCTTAACACCACTTCTTGTTTCCCAATTGGATACAATGTTGGACCGTTTCAGATGCAAAGTTGTTGCAATGACTTCTGGCTTTGGAGCTTCTTCTAAACCGGTGAAAGGCGTCTGATCAAGAATAGGTATACCCAATGTTGTACCCCAAAATTTTCCCTCCCATATTTCCCAAGACATTTCAAGAATAATCTCCAAGTTGTTCAAAATGGCTCAAGATTGCTCAAGAATTGGACAATCAAATCATCTCCTAAGACAGTCAACTTAAAATTAGGGTTTTGTGTTGCATCAAGGTCCTTACATCCAAATGACCTCAAGTTCTCCCCAATGTCATAATATGTTCTCAAGTTCATCCATGTCAAATTTCAAGCCTTGCAGAGAAAGTTTGGTCAGTCAATTGCTCAAGAGGCCCAAAAATCGACTGTGCTAGGGCAAAAGTCAATTGTGACCTACAAATAGTCAAACCTCAATATTTTTTGTCAACATTATCATTTTGAAGGATAATTCATCATTTGATAAAGGTTTTATCGTGATTCATCAAGGATTGCTCAAAATTCATCAAGATTCAAAAGTTGCTAAATTAGGGTTTTGTAGGAAAAGTCAACTCAAATTTGACCAAGCATAACTTTCTCATACTTTATGAGAAATAACCCATCCAAATCTCACTTTGAAGAGGATTCATTTTAATACAATCCATCTTCACACCCCAAGATCAAGAAATGCACTCACAAAAAGTTACAAATTTAGACATTATAGGTCATTTTTGAAAGTCAACAAAAACACTTTTTTTGCCAAGGCTTATAACTTGAGCATGGAATATCAAAATGAGATGAGACAAAAAGGGTTGGTTAGATAACATCTCAAGGTTTCTAAAAAGTCAAAGAACACCTCCAAAGGTTCGAAATTGAAGAAGTTATGTATTGTTGAAGTTGGGCATTTTTCTAAAATTGCCAAAAGTCAACTATCCCCAAAACTTTAAATTTTGTCAAATGGGCCCACTTTTTTCCACTTTATATGGTCTTGTCACACTACACACGTGTCCTATATTCAATTTTATGTCCAATTATTAATTTTTCTATTTTATTTGATTTTTATTGATTTAATTCATTTTAAATCAATTTAAATCCAAATAAAACCCAAATCTTAATCAAATGGTATCTTTTTTATCATTACAGGTCTTTAATATCATTATGGACATGACCAAATTCGAATCAAGGCATATCATGACCAAATATTGGATTTTTTGACAAATTTGGAAGCTTGTTCATGGAGGATCAAAGCAAATCCAAAATCATCAATGTTCATGGATTCAAAGCCCAATTCTTAACCTAATACATTGCTTGATACTTGTACAAGGCAAAGACACGAAATACACGACCAAGAGGCTGCACAAACGGCAATATCAAAACTGGAAAAAAGCTTGAAAAGTTGGAAATTGAAATCAGCCTTAGGGTCCAATTCAAGGCAAAAGCTCAACATAGACTTCTTGCCTGACATTCACTGAAGCTATAGGAATCAAAAGCAAGGTCCCAGGCCCTCTCCAACACACTGTAAGTCGCTTGAAACACGACCCTGTACATGAAATCGTGACTCTATATTTTGGCATCTTTTGGACAAATCGTTGGTATAATCATGCTTGTCATTCAATTTCTAAACTTTCTGCATCATTTAATTTTGTTTTCATGAGCTATATCACCATACCCGAACCTAGGGTTTTGGAGGTTTGCATTTGGGCGTTTGTTTTACAGGAAAAATTGGGACAAATAATGGGTATAGATGTGCTCAGGAAGGAGAGACGAAGCGAACCATGGCCTTGGATTGTATTTCTACAGCCTATAATTGATTTTAGGACGAACCCACAGATCTTACTGCGGATAAAAATCCGCAGGTAAGATAACCAGAATTCTGTGGGGAAGACGACTACGTGTCCTCTCCCAACTGGCCCCTTCAAATCTCGCACCTTTTTATTTTTAAATTCTGGAAATTTTGTTTGTTTTCCATATAATATTTATCACCTAACCCACTAACAATATAAGTGTAGTGATCCAGTGGCAAGCGCGTCAGTTCAAAGGCTAATGGGACTTGGGTTCGAATCCCAGGTCCCCTAATATATTTGTTGCATTTTTCTTGCATATGTTCCAGCGTGCTTCATCAGCTATAGTCCACCATATGCCTTCAAATCTCAATGTGCCAGATGGCCTTCAGGCCAAATCTGTTGGCCAGGAATGAAGGACCATCATGTTCCCTAGTCAAAGGCGCATGCTGGATCAGAAAGTCAAACGCAGGCTGACTTGTATTGGGCCAAGGAATTGCTATCACACCTCCAGATTGGGGCCCAAAACCTCATTGGTTTATTTCCTTTCTTTTCTATATTTCTTTTTATTTAATTGATTTGTTAATTATTTTGATTATTTAACTAACCAATTAACATTTTCTTAATAAAATCAAAACCACAAAAAATATTATTTTTATTTATTAAAATTAAATTTGACTTTATTTTTGTAAATAAATATTAACCTAATTAATTTAGTTTTAAATAGATATAACTTTTAATGATTTTTTGCAAAAAAATAAAATCAATGTAGAATATTAGGTTTTTACTAACTTTGATTAAAAATTATTTTATTTCCTTTAATATTCAAAAATCCAAAAATATTTTCATTAATTAATTAATTTAATTGTTAATTTAGATTTAACTCCATTTAACTCAAAAATAAACAAAAAATGCTTTCTTTCAAAAAGGGTCAAAACCCTAAAAAATACGTCGTTTTAATTTCTCGTACGCTATCTATTTTACCAATATTGTAATTGCTTCTAGTATGTAATAGCTTTTAATTAGGACTTTATTTTATCTCTTTATTTTACTTTCCGCAATTTAAATTAAAGGGTTTGCTTTTGGCGATGTAAATACCCGACGCCTTGTAATAGTTTAGATTTTAATTTCCGCAAATTTAAATTTCGCAACTATTAACTATTAGATGTTTGATAATAGGGAATGCATGACAAGATCAAATCTTTAACCTAAAATCAATATAGCTCACCCATGACATGTACAAAGATAAATTAACTGAA
Source organism: Vicia faba (assembly GCA_948472305.1). Taxonomy (NCBI): domain Eukaryota; kingdom Viridiplantae; phylum Streptophyta; class Magnoliopsida; order Fabales; family Fabaceae; genus Vicia; species Vicia faba. The sequence continues at coordinate 750,507,040 of OX451735.1, read as the reverse complement.
ATAACACACTCGCACATGCGCACTCTTAGGGTACACCTCACTTGGTTGCTTTCGAACGTGGTCATTGAGTATGGGAAGTTTTAGAGGTCGCCCTCTTGTCCAAAGATCATAGTTGCCTCGAAACGGTTGCCTCGGAAAAATGATCTAAGACATTAGGGTTACCGCTAAGGCATCCTAACATTGCTTTAGTGACCGCACGTCCCTTAATCGAATTGACCCTTAAACTCCAACGACGGTGCTACCTACTCATCAATAGTGGGATAGCATTGTCTAAAGGACATTAGCACAGATTGATTCCTTTTTCGAGTAGGTAGATGGTTCTTAAGTACTTGCTCCTTTCAAAACAAAATAAAACTTTTCGCACTTACACTCTTTTCAAACAAAAACTCCTTTCAAAACCCGCAAACACAAAGAAAAAGCAAATTTTGAAAACACTTTGAGCAAGTACCTAAGAGCCCGTGGATAACCATGGATAGAAAGGGTGCTAACACCTTCCCTTTCTATAATCTACCTCCCGAACCCGAGAAACATCTCAAAAAAGGAATTTTTTTGTGCTTTTTTCCTTTCCTTGTTGGATAAAATAAAAGACGGTGGCGACTCTTGCTTACCGCGACATTTTGTGAAAACAAACGCAAAACGCAAACCAGCATTCCAAAACAGTCAGTTCTCTTCCCACCGATCACAGAACTGGTGACTCTGCTGGAGATTAATAAGTGGGGTGTACCTTAGGATTAGATCATTGTGTTTTCAATTGTATGCTTTGTATGATTTATATTTGTGGGCTTGTATCGGAGTTTCTATAGATTCTAACCCGGATCTGGGGATACCCTTTAGGTAAGTAGCAATAAGCTGTGAGGGAACTGTACAGCGTAGACCGATACGGTTGAAGCAGTAGCTACGTTGGTGTGGCACTTTAGATTGTACCGATATCCCTTGTGTTGGAACAAGGAGAATCTGGGTCATCTAAGGGGTCATTAAGCACCAACTGACATTAGAACCTTTAAATTGACCAACTTGGCCATAGAACAGTAGCAGTATGCTACACTCATTGAGACCAAACTCTCGCGACGATTTCGGCCGCAAGAAAAGGTTGCTAAATTAGAATTATGAATGATCAAGGGTGGTCAGTGATATTGAGATCCTCTAGAACCCGATTACTATTTTTAGGACAGGTTTAAACCAACTAAACTGAAAGAGGGTAATACCTAAACTCCATGCCAGCCTAAACTTAAGGCTGTTTGTGTGACTTGTGTGCCTTCAAACTTGAACTACTTGCACATTCTTGTTATCTGACAACATGAGTTCCTTGCAGGTTTTGTTTACAGTCCTTATCCAATAATTTGGATTTATTGCAGGGTTTACTTACATCACTTCACACTTTTGCTTAAACGCATAGCATACACATCATAACATCATACCTTAACATTTCCTTAATCATTTCAAGGATCTCAAAGGTCTGTGATGCAGGTTATGGTAAATCAAATGTCTAGAAAGGGGAAAAGGGGATTTGTTTTCCTCTACCCGAGGTTGTCTAGAAATTAAAACACGATAATTTGAGTCAGGGGCTATGACCCACTCGATATGGTGAGCTTGACTCTTGAAGAAGGACTCTTAACAACATGAAGTTTCTTCAATCAAAGCTACAAAATTCAAATTCTAACAAGCTTCTTGTTTACCCCACGAGATCCTTGAAAACATTGCATACATATATCATACATATCATTGCATAACAGGTCTCTCAGTACAGGTCTATCATGTTCTCGCTGTTTATTTCAGCAATGGCTTTCCAACCAGACAACCAAGATCTTCAAACTCGAGAAGCTCAGTTCGGGGACATATTTCTAAGCCTATCCAAGGGGCAGGAAGAGTTGAGAACACTCCTCATGGGGAACTTGGTCAAGGAAAGTCCTGAAGACAATAAGGACGAACGACTGGAACAACTACAAGTTGAGTTCAGTGCCATGAAAACCCAGATGCTGGGGCAGATGACTCTTATCCAAGGCTTAGCTCGGGAACAAGAAGATCTGAGAACCATTGTCAACCAGCTTCGTCAAGACAGATACAACGACATGAAGCAAATAGTCAAGGACGGGGACCAGGTCATTAATCAACTTCTGAGAAGTCAAAGGTTTGGTTTGACAAAGAATAGACCTCTCCAAGTTGTTACTACCTCATAGGTCCAACAACGACCTTGCCAAGAACAATGGTTTGATCAGAGTAAGCCAAATATGCCCAGGAGGCAATTTACCAAGCTCAACATGTCGCTGTCTCAGGCTTTACAACACCTGTTGAGATTGAATCTGGTAACGTTAAGGGACCCTCCTAAGAATCCCAACACAGTCTCCCCAAAGTACAATCCTGATACAAGATGTACATATCACTCCAACAGCCCGGGGCATGATACTAACATTTGTTGGGCGTTGAGCAACAAAATTCAAGACCTAATTGATGAAGGATCATTGGAATTCACACAAGATGGTCAACTGGAATGTTTTTGTCAATCCTCCAAGGCTCACCATTTGAAGTGACAAGTCCTGAGACGAGAAGACTTTTTGTTCATTAGAATTTTCAATTTGTAATTTTCTTTTGATTGTTCAAACATTTATTCATGTCAAACTTTATTACTTTATCAATGCATTGCATATGTCTGTTTTGAATCAATCCATTCGTATTTCACTATATTCAAATTGCTTTCATTTTTTGTGATGATCAACTCTCGATTAAAAAATTCTAAGCCTTTAGAGGGAGGATGACGAAAATGATATCAAAATCTCTACAGTATGCTTTTGAACAGACCCCGCTGACGAGGTACAGGCATTGTTTCAAATCCTAAACGGTGGAGTTATAAGGAAGATAATCCCTAGTCAACCCCTTTGAGCCAAAGAAGTTGGAGTTTTTCTTTTCACAAATTAAAACCCTTAATTATAACCTGGGGCAGGGTAGTTTTCTCAGTTGATCCAGGTGCACAATGAATGGCATCAAAGAAGTCCTTCCGAAACAAAATACGGTGTTGGTTTCGTATAATCGTAAGGACAGGCAGTCATTATCTCTCGAAATAAAAGCCCAATAAGTCAAAACCTGTGAAGGAGACTTAAGAAAAACTAGGGGCACCCCGCTGACTGCAATCACAAAAAGAAACAATTCAGGCAAAAGACAGGGATAATAAAATAAAAAAGAAAGAGATCCTACAAACTCTCAACAAAAATGACTGCTTGTTCAAAATAAACTGTCAGTATCCGAACCATCATTGGAATATCAGAGCAAAGACTCAAACATGATCTAAATGCACGGTTAGCTAAGTTTAGGATCGAAGAACAACACGAAGAGCGGGTGGGTACAAATAAATTTTGAGCCTTTATCCTTTGTTTCTTAAACCGTGAACCAGGCCACATTATAACCCTTAAGAGTCCTAGCTGAAGCATGGGTTAGTTCGAAAGCATATTGTTACAAAAGGTATCCTGACTCCTGTAGGGCTTGCTGTAAAATCCTGAGTTGACATCACATTTTACAAAAAAAAAAAATGGCTTGTTTTATTGAAAACTGAATTTTCAAAAACTTCAAAACAGACATAAGCTTTGCATTCTTAAAATAACATTGTTTGCATATGACCATTTGTTCAAAGAGCAGATAAGTTCGCACGAAGAATATCTAATGAACAAAAATACTTCCAATCAAGGGGCACGACAGGGTCACTGTCCGTCATCTGGGGCAGTCAAGTCAAGATTCAAGGAATCTCTCAAAATGCCAAATAGCCAGGGGCAAATCTCCCTCTGAATTAATAGGGGCATTAGACATGAATTCCAACAACAAATCTTGCATGATCAAACGAAGATCTTCTGGTAGTATGGAAACACAACACTACCAATGGTGACGACCTTCCTCACCCCGTCAATGCAGACATAGTGAAAAGATACTACGCATAATCAAAGACCCGTTAGGTCGACTAGACTAGGCAAAAATAAGGGCTTCCCGGCGAACCAAAAGGGTTCGGGCAAAAATAAGGGATGAAAATGAAGAAAAAAAATTGTACACCCGGCAAGTCGAAAACCTTAAAAGGCGGCTTGGGCAAAAAAAAGGGTATCCCGGTGGACTGAAAACCCGAAAGGGCGGTCTAGACAAAAATTAGGGATCAAAGCATATGATTATGTCTCGTCATCTCGTCACTGGCCTACCAGAAGAAGGCTTGTCGTTTTAACCGAAAGATACCAAGCACCTCATAGGTGGGGATAATACTCGATTCACAGGGCCTCCGCAGGCACCTTCTCCCGCAGAAACAGGTGCAATAAGAATTGTCCAAACTATACAGTTGCTCTGTCCATCAGGTACAAAGGTACATTCAGATGACGTATATGGCTAAGACACTTTCACTCCCTGCAGAGTAAGACAATAATGGTAGATCTCCCCCAGCTGAGACTTGCAACTATGAACGAATCAGCAATGCTCTCCCCAAGCAGAGTTAGTCTACCATCAGCACTAAAAGGGTCTTAATATTCCCCAGCGGAGTGTAAGAATATTCCTCAGCAAGTATAAGAGTATCCCCTGCAGTCTTAATATTCCCCAACGGAGTATAAGAATATTCCCCAGCAGAATACAAGATACCCCAGTGGAGTCAATATTTCCCCAGCACGGTCTGAAAAAGCCTCCCCAACAGAAGTTGAATCATCATCCCCCAGTAGACTCTGGAAGTTTATCCCCAGCGGAGTACAAAATAAATCTCCCCAACCAAATTTAAGGGATTATCCCCACAAGAGTCTAACAGGGATATCCCCAGCAAGTTACAACTGAAAGATTTATCCCCATCGAAGTTTCTTTCCTTTCACCAGCAGGAATTCAATCCTCAACAGATTCAGTATCACCAGCAACGGTAATCCATCCCCAGCGGAGTTTATCAGTGGAATCCTCAGCAGAGCGTCCCTTCCACACAGAGTAATTCCCCTCGGAGTAATCTCTTCATCAGTTTATTCCCCAACAGAGTTCTCTTCTCCTACATTTTTATCACCTTCGTTCATCATCCCCAGCGGAAACGAAGAATTCAACTCTATTCTCCAGCAGCTATCCGGGATTTATTTTCCCCAGCTAAAACATCACATTTCCATACATCATGATACATGCATATATGCATTATATAATACAATCTCATTTATGTTGAGAACATCATTGCTTGATCCATCTCATGCATTGCATATGACTGACCTTTACCTTTCAGGAAAGATGCAGTTAAAGTTCTCAGCTATGTCAAAGGAGACAAAACCAGTTAAATCGATTCCTAAAGATTTTTCTGATGCGAACGCAGTCAAAGGAGACAAATCCAGTCAAAGGAGACAAATCCAGTCAAAAGAGACAAATCCAGTCAATAGAGACAAATCCAGTCAAAGGAGACAAATTCAGTCAATGGAGACAATGTTAGAACAAAGTTTGAATCTACTACCCTAAGTTTAAGTTTTGATGATAACAAAATGCAAAGATATATTAATTGTATGATTCATGTAAGACATATATGCTACCTAAAAATTACATTCTGTTTTACAGAAACTCTGATGGGTATCAGCAAGAGAATATCATCATCAGCATTAGAAGATGAAATATCAACATCAACATCAGAGGATGTTATATCAGATGACAGAATCAGAAGATCAACATGTGCTTACGCTGAAGCTTGATGAACAGATCTGCGCGTAACAATCTGAACTCTGATCAAGACAACAACACTTCATCAGCACCTAAGCAGCGTCAGAATAAGCCAAAGCCAGAACACGTTTTAGTGGCAACGGTACTGTGCATTCAAGACTATTTATTATCAACGGCATTATTCCAGACAAAGATCTGCTTAATATGGAAAGAATGTTATTGGCATTGAAACGGAATTACTGACTCCAACGTACCATTTTCCAATGCTATATAAACAAGTCAGTGAAGATTGAATTGGCTAATGCTCTACAACTCTCTACACGCCAAAAGCTATTCATCATCATCCTCACTTACAGTTTGCTAAAACTCTCAAATTCCTTACTCAATTATTTTAGCACTCTAGTTCTCATAAGCTTAACGTGTGTAGTATCACAGTTGTGATAAACAGTTTTTGTAGAAAACATTCAACACACTTAGATTTCATTTATCTGTAAGAAAGTATTTCCTTGAGAAACCGGTTTATGGTTTGACTCAAGAAGGCTTTAGAAGTTGTTAAAGCAGTTGTAATATTCAGTTGAATATTATGGATTCAGACCTCATTGGAGAGAGGCGAAATCACCTTGACGGGTGGACTGGAGTAGTTTGAGATCAAACGAACCAGGATAAAAATACCCTGTTGACTACAATTGATTTCAAGTTTTTACAATTCAACCCCCCTTCTTGTGTTTTTAACTTCTTCAGACAAGACCAGTTAAATCGATTCCTAAAGATTTTTCTGATGCCAATCTAGTCAAAGAAGACAATTTTCCTCCGTCATAGTGTGGACGAGTTATGTAATTTCAACGGTATACTATGTTGAAGACCAGATAATTCCTAGATCTTGATGAAGATGTTTCCCTACGTCATAGTGTGGACGAGTTCTCTAATTTCAACGGTATACTACGTTGAAGACCAGACAGTTCCTAGATCTTGATGTTTTCCTCTGTCATAGTGTGGATGAGTTCTGTAATTTCAACGGTATACTACATTGAAGACCAGACAGTTCCTAGGTCTTGATGAAGATGTTTCCCTACGTTATAGTGTGGACGAGTTCTCTAATTTCAACGGTATACTACGTTGAAGACCAGACAGTTCCTAGATCTTGATGTTTTCCTCCGTCATAGTGTGGACGAGTTCTGTAATTTCAACGGTATACTACGTTAAAGACCAGACAGTTCCTAGATCTTGATGAAGATGTTTCCCTATGTCATAGTGTGGACGAGTTCTCTAATTTCAACGGTATACTACATTGAAGACCAGACAGTTCCTAGATCTTGATGTTTTCCTCCGTCATAGTATGGACGAGTTCTGTAATTTCAACGGTATACTACGTTGAAGACCAGACAGTTCCTAGATCTTGATGAAGATGTTTACCTACGTCATAGTGTGGACGAGTTCTCTAATTTCAATGGTATACTACGTTGAAGACCAGACAGTTCCTAGATCTTGATGTTTTCCTCCGTCATAGTGTGGACGAGTTCTGTAATTTCAACGGTATACTACGTTGAAGACCAGACAGTTCCTAGATCTTGATGAAGATGTTTCCCTACGTCATAGTGTGGACGAGTTCTCTAATTTCAACGGTATACTATGTTGAAGACCAGACAATTCCTAGATCTTGATGTTTTCCTCCGTCATAGTGTGGACGAGTTCTGTAATTTCAACGGTATACTACGTTGAAGACCAGACAGTTCCTAGATCTTGATGAAGATGTTTCCCTACGTCATAGTGTGGACGAGTTCTCTAATTTCAACGGTATATTACGTTGAAGACCAGACAGTTCCTAGATCTTGATGTTTTCCTCCGTCATAGTGTGGACGAGTTATGTAATTTCAATGGTATACTACGTTGAAGACCAGCCAGTTCCTAGATCTTGATGAAGATGTTTCCCTACGTCATAGTGTGGACGAGTTCTCTAATTTCAACGGTATACTATGTTAAAGATCAGACAGTTCCTAGATCTTGATGTTTTACTCCGTCATAGAGTGGACGAGTTCTGTAATTTCAACGGCATACTACGTTGAAGACCAGATAGTTCCTAAATCTCAACAAAAACCAGGCTTCCCCGGCGGAATCTTCTACAAACAAAAAGTATGCAAGTTCTCGCTAAGGAATCTCTTATGCGATCGATACTCCTGCATATGGCATTTGTAAGCCCATCCTCCTACCAACAATCTCTAAATGGCATCTGTAATCCCATTCCTGACATCACCATGCTGATACCACTTCATGCGAGTGCAAATTTCTGGGCACTCTAGTATTCAATCATCTTCCACCTTCGGATCACGAAAGGCCCGAAAGCCAATCTATATCCTCAGGTTTAAGAAGATTGAACAGGGGAAACTGTTGTACCCCAAAATTTTCCCTCCCATATTTCCCAAGACATTTCAAGAATAATCTCCAAGTTGTTCAAAATGGCTCAAGATTGCTCAAGAATTGGACAGTCAAATCATCTCCTAAGGCAGTCAACTTAAAATTAGGGTTTTGTGTTGCATCAAGGTCCTTACATCCAAATGACCTCAAGTGCTCCCCAATGTCCTAATAATTTCTCAAGTTCATCCATGTAAAATTTCAAGCCTTGCAGAGAAAGTTTGGTCAGTCAATTGCTCAAGAGGCCCAAAAATCGACTGTGTTATGGCAAAAGTCAACTGTGACCTACAAATAGTCAAACCTCAAGATTTTTTGTCAACATTCTCATTTTGAAGTATAATTCATCATTTTATCAAGGTTTGATCATGATTCATCAAGGATTTCTCATAATTCATCAAGATTCAAAAGTTGCTAAATTAGGGTTTTGCAGGAAAAGTCAACTCAACTTTGACCAAGCATAACTTTCTCATACTTTATTAGAAATGATCCATCCAAAGCTCATTTTGAATAGGATGCAATTTCCTATAATCCATCTTCATACGCCAAGATCAAGAAATGCACTCACAAAAAGTAACAAATTTAGACATTATAGGTCATTTTTGAAAGTCAACAAAAATACATTTTTTGCCAAAGCTTATAACTTGCGCATGGAATATCAAAATGAGATGAGACCAAAAGGGTTGGTTAGCGGACATATCAAGGTTTCTAAAAAGTCAAAGAAAACCTCCAAAGGTTCAAAATTGAAGAAGTTATGCATTGTTGAAGTTGGGCATTTTTCCAAAATTTCCAAAAGTCAACTATCCCCAAAACTTCAAATTTTGTCAAATGGGCCCACTTTTTCCACTTTATTTGGTCTTTTCACACTACACACGTGTCCTATCTTCAATTTTATGTCCAATTATTAATTTTTCTATTTTATTTGATTTTTATTGATTTAATTCATTTTAAATCAATTTAAATCCAAATAAAATCCAAATCTTAATCAAATGCTATTTTTTTGATCATTACAGGTCTTTAATGTCATTATGGACATGACCAAATTCGAATCAAGGCATATCATGACCAAATATTGAATTTTTTGACAAATTTGGAAGCTTGTTCATGGAGGATCAAAGCAAATCCAAAATCATCAATGCTCATGGATTTAAAGCCCAATTCTTAACCTAATACATTGCTTGATACTTGTACAAGGCAAAGACACGAAAGACACGACCAAGAGGCTTCACAAACGGCAATACCAAAACTGGAAAAAAGCTTGAAAAGTTGGAAATCAAAATCAGCCTTAGGGTCCAATTCAAGGCAAAAGCTCAACATAGACTTCTTGCCTGACATTCACTGAAGCTATGGGAATCAAAAGCAAGGTTCCAGGCCCTCTCCAATGCACTGTAAGTCGCTTGAAACACGACCCTGTACATGAAATCGTGACTCTATATTTTGGCATCTTTTGGACAAATCGTTGGTATAATCATGTTTGTCATTCAATTTCTAAACTTTCTGCATCATTTAATTTTGTTTTCATGAGCTATATCACCATACTCAAACCTAGGGTTTTGGAGGTTTGCATTTGGGCGTTTGTTTTGCGGGAAAAATTGGGACAAATAATGGGTATAGATGTGCTCAGGAAGGAGAGACGAAGTGAACCATGGCCTTGGATTGTATTTCTACAGCCTAGAATTGATTTTAGGACGAACCCACGGATCTTGCTGCGGATAAAAATCCGCAGGTAAGATAACCAGAATTCTGTGGGGAAGACGACTATGTGTCCTCTCCCAACTGGCCCCTTCAAATCTCGCGCCTTTTCATTTTTTAATCCTGGAAATTTTGTTTGTTTTCCATATAATATTTATCACCTAATCCACTAACAATATAAGTGTAGTGATCCAGTGGCAAGCGCGTCAGTTCAAAGGCTAATGGGACCTGGGTTCGAATCCCAGGTCCCCCAATATATTTGTTGCATTTTTCTTGCAGATGTTCCAGCGTGCTTCATCAGCTATAGTCCACCATATGCCTTCAAATCTCAACGTGCCATATGGCCTTCAGGCCAAATCTGTTGGCCATGAATGAAGGACCATCATGTTCCCTAGTCAAAGGCGCACGCTGGAACAGAAAGTCAAACGCAGGCTGACTTGTATTGGGCCAAGGAATTGTTATCACGCCTCCAGATTGGGGCCCAAACCCCCATTGGTTTATTTCCTTTCTTTTCTATATTTCTTTTTATTTAATTGTTTTGTTAATTATTTTGATTATTTAACTAACCAATTAACATTTTCTTAATAAAATCAAAACCACAAAAAATATTATTTTTATTTATTAAAATTAAATTTGACTTTATTTTTGTAAATAAATATTAACCTAATTAATTTAGTTTTAAATAGATATAACTTTTTAAGATTTTTTGCAAAAAATTAAAATCAATGTAGAATATTAGGTTTTTACTAACTTTGATTAAAAATTATTTTATTTCCTTTAATATTCAAAAATCCAAAAATATTTTCATTAATTAATTAATTTAATTGTTAATTTAGATTTAACTCCATTTAACTCAAAAATAAACAAAAAAATGCTTTCTTTCAAAAAGGGTCAAAACCCTAAAAAATACGCCGTTTTAATTTCTCGCACGCGATCTATTTTACCAATATTGTAATTGCTTCCGGTATGTAATAGCTTTTAATTAGGACTTTATTTTATCGATTTATTTTATTTTCCGCAATTTAAATTAAAGGGTTTGCTTTTGGCGATGTAAATACCTGACTCCTTGTAATAGTTTAGATTTTAATTTCCGCAAATTTAAATTCCGCAACTATTAACTGTTAGATGTTTGATAATATGGAATGCATGACAAGATCAAATCTTTAACCTAAAATCAATATAGCTCACCCATGACATGTACAAAGATAAATTAACCGAAATAACACACTCGCACATGTGCACTCTTAGGGTACACCTCACTTGGTTGCCTTCGAACGTGGTCATTGAGTATGGAAAGTTTTAGAGGTTGCCCTCTTGTCCAAAGATCATAGTTTCCTCGAAACGGTTGCCTCGAAAAAATGATCTAAGACATTAGGGTTACCGTTAAGGCATCCTAACATTGCTTTAGTGACCGCACGTCCCTTAATCGAATTGACCCTTAAACTCCAACGACGGTGCTACCTACTCATCAATAGTGGGATAGCATTGTCTAAAGGACATTAGCACAGATTGATTCCTTTTTCGAGTAGGTAGATGGTTCTTAAGTACTTTCTCCTTTCAAAACAAAATAAAACTTTTCGCACTTACACTCCTTTCAAACAAAAACTCCTTTCAAAACCCGCAAACATAAAGAAAAGGCAAATTTTGAAAACACTTTGAGCAAGTACCTAAGAGCCCGTGGATAACCACGGATAAAAAGGGTGCTAACACCTTCCCTTTCTATAATCTACCTCCTGAACCCGAGAAACATCTCGAAAAAGGAATTTTTCTATGCTTTTTTCCTTTCCTTGTTGGATAAAATAAAAGACGGTGGTGACTCTTGCTTACCGCGACATTTTACGAAAACAAACGCAAAACGCGAACCAGCATTCCAAAACAGTCAGTTCTCTTCCCACCGATCACACCCAATATTTGAGATAACTATTCCATGGTGGGCACCAAATGATAATATGGAAAGGTGAAGCAATGGTTCTTAGGGTCAAAGAATTGAAAGAGTACACTCATCATCTTCTCATCAAAACCCGAGGTAACCAGATTGAGAAACCGACCATATTTCTTGGTGAAAGAGGAAGTCTCAGGAACCCTTGATACTAGCTCTTTGAGTTAGAGAGGTATTCTTACAAAACTGATTCAGATAGTATTTCTACGAGCGGAAGCCATGATCTGCAAAACAGAACAAAGATAAATTCCCTTGGTCCTTGAAATGGTCAGTGTAATGAAAAAGGGATGTTATGATGCATGATGTCATGTTTAAGAAAACTAATCATACACAAGCAAAACATGCAAGACCTTAGGTTTAGGCTTGCATGGAGTTTATAGGTAAGTACCCTCTTAAAGTTTAGTTGGTTCAACCTGTCCTAGAAATAGTAACCGGGTTCTAAGGAGTCTCAATATCACTGATCTTTCTTTATCGAGCATTATTTCAGCTTATCAATCTTCTCTTGCGGCCGAATCATCTCAAAAGTCTGATCTCAATGAGTGTAGAATCAAGTATCAACCAATCCCCAGCTTTACATCGAGGTAGGCTATCTCACTACTTTCTAATGGCCAAGTTTGTTCAACTAAGGTTCTAAGGTCCCGTATTCTCCTCAATTCAACACAAGGGATACTGGTACCAACCAAAGTGTTACAGCAACACAGCTATCACTTCAACCATATCGGTTTACACCATACAATCTCCACGATCTTTTGTTGTTTACCTATAAAGATGCCCCCCAGATCTGAGTGTAGGATCTATAGTAACAACCTAAAACAACCCTCCAAGGATAAAGCATACAAAACAAGCAATTAACACAGTTTTAAAAAATGAACTAACTCTTAAGGTAACCCCACTTTTTATATTTTCCCTAGCGGAGTCGCCAGCTCTGTGATACGGTGGCAGAACCGACTGTTAATACTAGTTTTTGCGTTTGTGTTCGCAAATGTTGCGCTAAGAAAGAGTCACCACCGACTTTTCTTTTATCCAAAGTAAGGAAATGGTGGAAAGAACAGAAAAAGACCTTTTCAAGAATTTTCTGAGTAAGGGGGATAGATTATGGAAAGGGAAGGTGTTAGCACCCTTTCCATCCATAGTTTTCTACGGGCTCTTAGAGGTTTGCTCATTTTGAAATATCTTTGTGCTTTACGTGTTTAAAAATCTTTTGAGAATGCCTTAGTACGGCGAACTTTGTAATGTTTCTCGGGATAGTGGAGAAAGTATATAAAGTGTTTTGAAAATGTTTTTCAAAAGTAGTATTTGTGTAAGTGCAAAATGTTTTGAGCATACTTCTAATAGTTATCTACTTTATACTCGAAAAGGTCGTTCTTTTCCTCCTATCCTTTAGACAGTGTTATCCTACTATTAGTGAGTAGGTAGCTCTTATTGTTGGATATTTGAGGGACAATCGAAGGGACGTTACGGTCACAAAAGCAATTTGGCAAGGAATTTTAGTAACTGTCCTAAAGTTCTAAGATCACTTTTAACTGAGACAACATCGAGAGGGTCATCGAGGGACTTGTGATCTTTTAAACTAGAGGAAAGCCACTAAAACTTCTCATGTTTCGAGAATTGTGACCGCTTTCCGAAGGCAACCAAAGTGGGATACCCTAGAGGTGTGCATATGCAATTATGTTTTGTTCAAGTATTTATGTTGCGCATTTAGGTTTGCTAGTGTTTTAATTTCAGTCTTGCCATACATGCCTAGTTACTAGCAGTAAATATGCACATGATATAAAGTGCAGAAGTATAAACCTACACTATTACATGGCTTCGGGGAGGGGATTTACAATGTATAAAAATTGGGGGAAGAAAAATAAAGAAAACATATAAAATCCTATTAACTATTACATCCAGTGTATAGGTACAATAATATAAAACTACGAAAGAAAATAAATAACGCGCAAAAGTTAAAAGTACGTCTAAAAGCCTAGTAAGTAAAAATGAAATAAGAAAATATTTTTATTGTTCTTTATTTTTTATTTAAGAAAATAATTAAAATTAAATTAAATCCTAAATTATAATTCTTTTTAAATTAAGAAAATAGTTAAAATTTAATTAATTAATTAATTAAAGAAATTAATTATTTAATTAAAAAGTCTAAGCCTAATAATTTTTTTTGTGAGTTTTTTTTATTATTATTTGTTTAATTAAATAAAGAAAATAAAAGAAATTAAAACAATACAAAAAAGAAGAAAAAATTCTAAATGGGCCTAGGTATGTAAAAGAGAAAAGGGGGTGTTGATTTGAAATTTTGTTGGGCCCAAATTGTAAATCCCATATTTGTGTTTGATCTGGTGAGATGAATCCTTGAGGGCATATGTTGGATCTGCGCGTTGAAGCCCTTTGATCTAGATCACCCATGATCTATTGGTTGCAAATTGAAAGCGTATAGTATGCTCCTGGCCATTGAAGCATGAGATTTGCAAGAATATATTAGGAAAAATACAAAACGCTTGACCTGGGACTCAAACCCAGGTCCTCTCCTCATACACAAACCTTGCCTACCATCTGAGCTGCCATTTCATTCGTTTATATATATGAAACAATAATAATATATTAACAAAACAACACAAATATTTGAAATTAAAAAAAAAAACGCGCATGCTGAATTGGATTGGCCAATGAGAGTGAGACAAGTTTACGCTGGAGTCATCCCACCGGAGTCAACTCTCTGGTTATCTTCTCCGGTGGGCTGGAAAATTAACCTGCCAAAACAATGAGATTCAAAGATCCAAATTGATCCTACCCCTCTTAATTTTTTCTCCTGATTTCAAAAATGAGGTCCTTTTGACCTGAAAACTCCTGGTTATTGAGATACGATGAAGAAACTCAGATCGTGCCCTAAAATGGCAGGATCCTATTTTGGCCCTTATTCTTGCATGTTTTACGTTGGATTTGTCCTATAGATCAACCTGATCATGAAGCAAGCATGGAAAAGTTTTAATACATCATGAAATTACAAATATAAATTCCAGAAGATTACCAATAATAAAAGTTTCGGTTTGTGGATTCTGGGTGTGAAATTGCTTGAATAATGGTTGGGTTGAGTTCCTGGAAGTCTCAGGAAGGTGTTTGAACCCTTGGTTTGGACAGATGATGGCAGGAATTGGAGATGAGAATTTTGTAACTTTGACAATGTTTTTGGCAAAATTTGTAGAACTCTCCCTAGGATGTGTAGGCGTTTCTAATGCTTGCTAATGTGTTCTTTATATAGAGAGGAGGGAGGAGACAAGAGAACAAAGGTTTAAACAGCCATAAACAAGTGTTTTCAAAGCCATGAATGATGTTTTTTAACTTTTCCAAAGTCATGGAAACTTGTCTCTTTTTGAATTTGAATGAATGTGGACATAAATGGCTTTCGAATGCCTTCAGTTCCTGCCCTTCGATTGGACCTCTTGTACATCCTTCAAATGGGTCTTTAGATGGACCTTTTGTGTACCCTTTGAATGGGCCTTTGGTTTCCTCCTTCGAATGGACTTTTTTAGTGTCTTTCATATGTATGTTTTGTGCCCTCTTAGAATGGGCCATTAAGGTGTGTCCTTCGAATGGGCTATCATGCGTGTTGAAGTGTGTACAATTGTTTCAAAAGGGACCATTTCCCAGTCGAAGCTGGCAAAAAGGAAGCTTGTGCCTTGTGGATGCTAGCATGATGCAGGTCAAGGAAAGCATAAAGGAGGCCATTTCCTAGGCGAAGCTGGAACAAAGGTAGCCAATGCCTTGTGGGCCAAAGGAAACTTTTTTTTGGCTGGTGGATCAAAAGAAACTTTTTGCCTGGTGGATCGAAGGAAAATATAAAGGAGTCTTGGCATTGTATGCTGAAGGCAAGCTAAAGAGAGGGCCTTTGCCTTGTGAATCAAAGACCAGTGAGATGTGCCTTTTGCCTTGTGAATTGAAGGCATCCTGATGGGTCTTTCCCTTGTGAAACCAAGGCAAGCATGAAGAGGCATATGTGCACTAGTGACAAGCTGAGCGGCCTTTTGCCTTGTGGGAGCTTTGTAAACTAGGCTTGATCGAAGGATACTCAGTGCCTAATCGAAGTTGGTATGCAGGAGTTCATTGCTGGTTAATCGAAACAAACTTGTAGGGGATTCTTGCTTTGTGCGCTGAAGCCACGCACAGAGGGAGAATTTTCCTAGTCGAAGCAGGAATCAAGCTTTCTCTAAAGAAATCAAATGACCAATCGAAGCAGAAATTAAACTTGCATGCAGGTAGCCATTGCATTGTGAATCAAGTCAGCATGTAAAGCCGATAGTGCAATCAAAGGATGTATGCAGGAGGCCATTGCCTTGTGCTTGTTGGTATGAAGGAAGTTCCTACCTTGTGAATCAAAGGCAAGCCTGAAGCAACCAATGCGCAGTCGAAATCCTTGTGATTTGAACTTGATCGAAGGGTTCCCAACACCCAATTGATGCTTGTGAATCAGGCTTGCGTCAAAGGAAGTTCAGCGCCCAATTGAAGCTTACTCAGATGCCAATCGAAGCACCCTGATCAGATGCCAATCAAAGGACATTGCTGAATTTCCAATTGAAAGACACTTTGCTAACATTAAAAAATTTCATTTTCTTTAGGAAAGTGCTTGTAACCACCCATATAAGAGAGAAAAAAAACCTTGGGAAACATGAGAGGGCAAATTTTGGGGTATAATAGGTTGTTTCGATTTTGACAACCTTTAGAGATTTTGAGAAGTTTTGTGGTTTTCTTCAAGCAATGTGTGTGTAGTATTTTTGAGGCAACTTGGGCGTGGAATTGCTCGTGTAAAGGCCTGGGGGACTTCTTGTGCATGATATTTCCCTCTGGCTGGTGATGTGAGTGTCTGGAAAAAGTGTTTCAATGGGAAAATGAATCTTTCTCCTCTAATGGATTTTCTCTCTTCTTCTTTTTTCGTCCCTTTGCAATGTGTCCTTAGTCCTGTATTTATAGGGGTGTATAGGGGAATGGAAATGGCAAGGGACATCCATTAACAAATCTTTGAAGGAAAACATCATACAAATTAAAGGATTGCCATTTTTTATGGATTCCTACCCTTTTGGGTTTTGGCATGAACTGGACATCCCTGACTCCTTTGAATTCCCTTAAGCCCTGTTCTTCGATTGGCTTTGAGTTGCTTCCTTTGATTGGCTCCAAGCCTCATCATTATGGCTTATTCGATTGAACCACTGTCTTCCTTAGTAGCTTGATCTTAAACTTTTCAACTAGCCCAATCGAAAACTCCTTTCTAGCCAGTTGAAGCTTCTTTTGTTACCTCCTTCGAATGCAATTGTGTAGGAGGCTTGGGCTTGACAGCATGTTGGACTTTGTCCAGCAAGCATCTTGGACCAAGACTCATCATAAAACAAACTGGTTTCCCATAATTATGTGTCCTTCGAATGGACCAATTGTAGGTCCTTTGAAGGAACCATTTGTGTGTCCTTCAAATAGGCCTTTGGAATGTTTATTCAAATGGACCTTTAGAAAGTTTCTTCGAAGGGACCATCTTGTGTGTCAAAGTGTGGAAAACTGTGTGTTGAAGGGTTTAGAGGTGGAGTCAAAGCTAGCATGAGGGAAGCCAACTGTTTTATGAATCGAAGCACGTATGAAAGAAGCCACTGCTTTATGGGATCTAGCATGAAGGTAAGCCATTGCCTTGCGCATTGGAGGCAAGCACAGAGAAAGTCATTTCCTTGTGAGTCGAAAGCAATCACAGAGGCAAGTTGAAGGGGCCTTTGCCTAGTGGATCAAAGGCAAGTTGGAGGGGCCTTTTGCCTTGTGGATCGAAGGCAAGTTGAAGAAGTTTTTGCCTTATAAATCAAAGGCAAGCCTGAAGAAGCCTCTGCCTTGTGGATCGAAGGCAAGTCTGAAAAAGCCTTTGCCTAGTGAATCAAAGGCAAGTCCGAGGAAGCCTCTGCCTTATTGATCGAAGGGAAGTCTGAAGAAGTCTTTGCCTTGTGGATCGAAGGCAAGTAGGAAGAAGCCTCTGCCTTGTGGACCGAAGGCAAGTCTGAAGACGCCTTTGCCTTGTGAATCCAAGGCACGCATGAAGAGGCCTTTTGCTCAGTCGAAGCTTGTGAACCAAGCTTGCGTCGAAGGAGGCCAAATGCCCAATCAAATACTTTGAAACAATAGCTCACTCTAAGGATTTCAGATGCCCAATTGAAGATTTTGAAACAAAGGCTCGCTCGAAGGATTTTAGATGCCCAATTGAAGACTTTGAAACGTAAGCTCGCTTGAAGGATTTCAGATGCCCAATTGAAGCTTATGAATCAAGGCTAAATTGCTCCTCTTTGATTTGATGTCTCAAAGCCAAAAATCCAATTGTACTTGTGAAAACCTACCCTTTTAAAAATCCTTGTGAGAAAATGCCTTGATAAAAAGGAGGGTAAATTTTGGGGTACAACACTAGGGAAGCCACCAGTAGTCTTTGGTGTTGAAAGCTTTTCAGCACCAATCCATATCGGTATCTCAAGACAACAAGAAACAGTTTCCGATAAGCCTTTTCTTGTCCCCACGGAGTTAATCTCTCGACACTTTTCATATAGTTGTCATTGCATCCTCAAAACGCGTAGCATATCCATTGAAATGGATCATTACGCCATACAAAATTCAAACATGTATATGAAGCATAAGCCATATTTGGTACCTTGCACAAAATCCCGAATCATTATTCCACCAAAGTGATGGTGTTGTACCCCAAAAATCTTCCCTCCCATTTTCACACAAGACATACTCTTAGAGGTTCTCAATTGCTCAAAGTTGACCAAGAATTAACCAGACAATTCTCCTTCTAAGGCAATGAACCCCCAACTAGGGTTTCAATTTTTATCAAGATGGTTGAGCTCCAAAAGTCTCAAATTCTTCCCATGGTCCTAATATGTCTTCAAGATCATCCATGCCAAGTTTCATGCCTTGCTCAATAAGTTTGCTCAGTCAATTGCTCAACTATTGGAAAATCAACTTTTCTAGGTCAAAAGTCAATTGTGGCCCATGTACAGTCAAACTTTAAGATTTTTGGTCAACATCAACATTTTGAAGTAATATCCATCATTTGATCAAGGGTTGATTATGATTCCTCAAGAAATTCTCCTAACCCATCAAAAGTCAAAAATGGCAAACTAGGGTTTCTATAGGAAAAGTCAACCAAACTTTGACCAAGCATAATTTTATCATACTTTATAAAAAAATTTCCAACAAAAGCTCATTTTGAAGAGCATCCAATTCCCTACAACTTCTCTTCAGCCCTAAAGTTTAAGAAATGCACCATTTGAAAGATACAAGTTCATAGATCACAGGTCATATTTAAAAAGTCAATAAAAGCCACTTTTTTCCAAGACCTTTAACATCGAGTTAACATCTTCAAATTTAAAATTTATCAAAATAGGGATTGAAGTACACATCTTGGGCTTTCCAAAAAGTCTAAGATCATCATCATGAGATGAAAATTGAGCAAGTTATGGCCTGCCCAAGTTGGGAAATTTTGGGAACTTTTAAGAATTATGCATTGAGCAAACTTGAAGTTTTAGGTCAATGACTTAATTTATTGGACTTCAAACATCTTCCTAAGTTTATAGAGGACCTCTATAATTATTCTTTCCATGCCTTTCATTTTATAATTATTTTATTCATATTTATTTTAATTTATTTCAAATAAATATAAAATAAAATGTATAAAATAATCTGAAATGGGCTTTGAGCTTTGGGTTGATGTTTTGGACAGCCTAGGCCCATAAAATTTCGTGCAAAGATGTCCACATTCATTCAAATTCAAAAAATGACAAGTTTCTTTGTCTTTAGCAAAGTTACAAAAACACATGTTTATGGTTGTTATTACCTTTATTCTCTTGTCTCCTCCCTCCTCTCTATATAAAGGACACATTAGCAAGCTTCAAGACATGATATACATCTTGGAAATGCTCTACAAATTTTGTAAAAAATATCAAAGTTGTAAAATTCGCATTTTAGGTTTCAGCCTTTTTCAGTCCAAACAAAAGATCCAAATACATTCATGGAGGCTCCCTGAAGCTTTTGCAATCATTACCAAGCCCTGAAACATCACAAAACGCCTCAGTAAGCTCCATTTTTATATTTTCTAACTTGTTTCATGCGGATCTGGTGCTCCTCGTAGCTAGATGTGCATTATACACCATCAGGCATGTGCCATCATATGTCCATCTGATCAGATCTAGTGCACTCCATCTGCGGGCTCACCATGTGCCATCAAGACCAATCCACATTGGATCTAGAAGCAAATTTGGGCCTCTCCCTTCATGGGCCAACGAATTCAACAATCACACCCCCACTTTTTTTTACTATCCCAGGCCCATCTAGTTTTTTTTGTAATGTTTTAATTTCTTTTATGTTCTTTACTTAATTAAGAAAATAATTAAAAAAACTCACACAAAAAATTAGGCTTAGACTTTTTTTTATGAAAATAATAAATTTCTTTAATTAATTAATTAATTAAATTTTAACTACTTTCTTATTTTAAAATAAACTAGAATTTAGGATTTAATTTATGTTTCAAATGTTTTCTTAATGAAAAATGCAAAAATATTAGAATTAGATTAATTTCATTCAATATTTATTTTCTTAAATTAAATTTAGATTTAGTTTAATTATTTTTCTTGAAATAAATAAAAATAAAACCAAAAAAGATTTTTGTCACTAGGTTTTAGAACGTATTTTTATTCTTTCGGGCATTATTCATTTTTCACATTTTTTTATATATTCATGTAACTGTTATTTGGGATGTAATAGTTTTAAATAGGACTTTTCATTTCTTTCTTTATTTTTTTCTCCCAATTGCTTTGGAATGTAAATCCCCCTCCCCGAAGCCATATAATAGTTTAGATTTATACTTTCCGCATTTTATTTTTCTGTATATATTACTGTTAGTAACTAGGCATGTACGGGAAGACTAATAATCAAATGTTAGCTAACCTAACAAAAAGACAAAAAATAACTGAATCTCAACACACTTGCACATGCGCACCTCTAAGGTATCTCCCACTTTGGTTGCCTTTAAATAAAACAGTCATGAGACAGGAACGCTTTAGTAAAGACCTGTTGTACCCCAAAATTTTCCCTCACATATTTCTCAAAACATTGCAAGAAGAATCTCCAAGTTGCTCAAGGTTGCTCAAGAGTTGGTCAGACAAGCTATCTCCTAAGGCAGTCTACCCCAAATTAGGGTTTTGTGTTGCATCAAGATCCTTGAGTCCAAATGACCTCAAGTTCTCCCCAATGTCCTAATATGTTCTCAAGGTCATCCATGTCAAATTTCAAGCCTTGCAGAGGAATTTTGCTCAGTCAATTGCTCAAAGGTCCAAAAATCGATTGTGTTAGGGCAAAAGTCAACTGTGACCCAAATACAGTCAAACTTCAAGAATTTTTGTCAACATTCTCATTTTGAATGATATTTCATCATTTGGTCAAGGTTTTATCATGATTCATCAAGGATTACTCAAAATTCATCAAGACTCAAAAGTTACTAAATTAGGGTTTTGTAGGAAAAGTCAACTCAACTTTGACCAAGCATAACTTTCTCATACTTTATGATAAATGACCCATCCAAAGCTCATTTTGAATAGGATTCCATTTTCTACAATCCATCTTCATATCCCAAGATCAAAAAATGCACTCACAAGAAGTTATGAATTTGGACATTATAGGTCATTTTTGAAAGTCAACAAAAACACCTTTTTTTGTCAAAGCTTATTACTTGAGCATGGAAAATCAAAATGATATGATACCAAAAGGGTTGATTATAGGACATCTCAAGCTTTCTAAAAAGTCCAACAACACCTCCAAAAGTTCAAAATTGAAGAAGTTATGCATTGTTGAAGTTGGACTTTTTTGCAAAATTTCCAAAAGTCAACTATCCCCAAAACTTCAAATTTTGTCAAATGGGCCCATTATTTTCCACTTGATTTGAGTTTTCATAGTTGACCACGTGCTCTAACTTCAGCCATGTGTCCACATCACATTTTTATTATTTAATTTGATTTTTGTTTGAATTAATTTATTTTAAATCAAATAAAATCATATAAAATTTAAAACTTTGATAACACATGATCTTTTGGCTATTTCAGGCTTTGATTACAGCTATTATCATCATCAAATTCGTATCAAATCAAATCATGTGCAAAAAGATTGGAATTAGGTAAATTTGGAAAGATTTAATGGAAGAATCAAATCCACATCAAAGTCATTGATAGAGGGAGATTTGTACCAAGTTTGAAAACCTAATGCACTGAGTGATACATAAGGAAGCAAAAGCACACGAAATAAGGGTTGGCAAGTGTTAGAAGAGGCAGAACAAAAGTGCAAAAATTCACAAAAAAAAGTGAGAGATCAAAATCCAGGTTAGAGGCAGTTTCAGGACGCGAGACTTGTTCCAATCGCTTCTTGGGCATTCACACAAGCTATTCCAATCCAAACCAAGCATTTTCAGACTCCCTAACGCACTGTAAGTCGCACGATAGTCACCCCTATTCTTGGTTTCGATTTGAATTATCCTGACATCTATTGAACAATCTAATGACATATTCATAATCACAAGAACATTTCCAAACTTTTTGCATCATTTAATTTCATTTTTATGATTTGTACTACAAACCACCATTGTTAGGGTTTGGTCTGCATTTTTGGGCGTTTTTATTCCAAGTACAATTGACCCCCATAATGGACAAGGTTGTGACCGGGAGGGTGAGACGAACACAACCATGCCCTTGAAATTCATTTTTGTGACATGTAGCAGATTTTGGAGATGGACATACCTGTAGCTACAGACTTTTGTCCGTTGGTATAGGTATTTGGCGTTTTAGCCACGGACGAGAGGTTGGGGATGATGCGTGACATCCCATTACTGGACCATTCAAATATTACGCGCGTTCTTTTTTATTTTCTGGCAATGGTTTTGTTTTTTATATAATATATATCTTTTGTATTGTTATAACAAATCCAACAGCGTGTCCCAGTGGTCAACATGTTAACTTCCAAGGCGTTTGGGGCTGGAGGTCAGGGGTTCGATCGCTGCCTCCAGCACTTTGTACTTTCTTATTTCTTTTCAGGTTATCACATGCATACGCTGGCTTGTAGTACACCATGCTCCCTCTCCCATCCAAATGCCAGATGGCCAAGAGCCAGGTCTGGTGGCCAATGACTGGAGGTCCACCAAGAGCCAAGTCCATGCGCCCACACTGGATCACAAAAAGTCAAAGAGGCCAACTGATATTGGGCCTTCAGATTTGCTTTTAACACCTCAAAAACAGGCCCAACACTCCTCTCTTTTATTTTATTTTATTATTTTATTTAAATTGTTTATTTCATTTATTTAATTTTCTAACCAATCAAAATTCTTTTTTTTATCAAATAAAATCACAAAAATATTTTTTTTATTCAATTAAACTTTAAACTTTTATTTTTTCTTAATAAACACTAATTAATTAATTAGGTTTTTTAATTAGAAAATTTTAATCCATTTCTGTAAATAATTAAAATTGATTAGATTTAATTAGGTTTTAACCACTAATTCAATAATTTTATTTTCTTTCTTAAAATGACAAAAATCCAAAAATATATCATTAATTTATTTTTTTCATTAATTAATTTATTTAATTTAATTTAGTAATTAATTTAGGATTAATTTCTTTCTTAAAATAAAAACAACTAAAACCTAAAAAAGATATCTTCTTTAACCAAAAGGGTCAAAACCCTAAAATTCACATTCAATTTAATTTCCCGCGCGTTGTATTTATTTTTATCCAATAATGTACCTGTTTCCGGAATGTAATAGATAATTAGGACCATTTAATTATTTTTACCGCTTTACTTTATTTTTCAAAGGGTTTGTCTTTGGCAATGTAAATACCCGACGCCTTGTAATTTAAATTCCGCATTTTATTTCCGCAAATTATAACTGCTAGATGTTTGATAATAGGGTTTGCATGACAAGACTGAATGTTAATCTTAAAATCAAATTAGATCACCCTTAACATGTACAAAGATAAAATAACTGAAAACGACACACTCGCACATGTGCACTCTTAGGGTACACCCTACTTGGTTGCCTTTGTACACAGTCATTGAGTATAGGTTGTTTTAGAGGTCGTCCTCTTGTCTAAAATATCATAGTCTCCTCGAAATGGTTGCCTCGGATATTGTTGCCTCAAACAAATGATCTAAGACATTAGGGTTACCGCTAAAGCGTCCTAACATTGCTTTAGTGATTGTATGTCCCTCATTCGAATTGACCCTTAAATTCCAATGACGGTGCTACCTACTCATTCATAGTGGGATAGCATTGTCTAAAGGACATTAGCATAGAATGATTCTCTTTACGAGTAGGTAGATGGTTCTTAGATACTTGCTCTTTCAAAAAACAAAACCTTTTTCACACTTACACTTTTACAAACAAGTTTTCAAAAACACTTCATTACACTCTTGAGGACAAAAGCAAGAGTTAAATCGAAGTTTCAAACAAAAACTTTTTCAAACCCACAAGCACAAAGAAAACAATTTTGAAAAATAATGAGCAAGTACCTAAGAGCTTGTGGATAACCACGGATAAAAAGGGTGCTAATACCTTCCCTTTCTATAATCTACCCCCGAACCCGTGAAATATCTCAAAAAAGGAATTTTTCTGTGCTTTTTCTCTTTCCTTGTTGGATAAAATAAAAGTCGGTGGAAAATCTTGCTTACCGCGACATTTTGCGAAAACAAACGCAAAATGCAAACCAGCATTCCAAAAACAGTCAGTTCTTCCCACCGTATCACAGAACTGGCGACTCTGCTGGGGATATTATAAGTGGGGTGTACCTTAGGAATAGTTCATAATGTTTTCAATTTCTTGATTTGTATGCTTTATCTTTGTGGGCTTGTATCGGATTTACTATAGATCCTAACCCGGATCTGGGGGACACCCTTTAGGTAAGTAGCAATAAACTGTGAGGGAACTGTATGACGTAGACCGATACGGTTGAAGCAGTAGCTACGTTGGTGTGGCACTTTAGTTTGTACCGATATCCCTTGTGGCGCAACAAGGAGAATATGGGTCTTCTAAGGGGTCATTAAGCACCAACTGACCGTAGAACCTCTAATTGACCAACTTGGCCATAGAACAGTAGCAGTATGCTACACTCATTGAGACCAAACTCTCTCGATGATTCCGGCCGTAAGAAAAGGTTGCTAAACTGGAATTATGACCGATCGAGGGTGGTCAATGATATTGAGATCCTCTAGAACCCGACTACTATTTCTAGGACAGGTTTGAACCAACTGAACTGAAAGAGGGTAGTACCTAAGCTCCTTGCCAGCCTGAAATCTAAGGGCTATCTGTGTGACTTGTTTTCCCTTACCATGTTTGCCGTTTGTGGATACTTGTGGTGTGTTTTCTATCATGACATCATGACATCATGACATTGCATGCATCTTGCATTGGACTAACCTATTTCAAAGACGGGAGGGATTCATCTTTGTTCTGTTTTGGAGGTCATGGCACCCATGCATAGAAACACTATTCGGATCAACTTTGTCCAGGTTCCCACTCAGCTTAAGGAATTGGTTGCAAAGGTTTCAGACACTTCCTCCTTTATCAGAAGACATGGGAACCTCCTCGGTTTGGTCACTTCTAAGATGGATGAACAGATGATGAGTGTCTTAGTCCAGTTCTTCGATCCGTTGTACCACTGCTTTACTTTTCCGGACTACCAGTTGGTCCCTACCTTGGAAGAGTTCTCTGATCTACTTGGTATCTTTGTTCTGGAGCATACCCTGTTCACAGGTTGGGAGAAAATCCTTAGGCCGGAAGAGATTGCTTCAGCCCTCCATCTGACAAAGGCTGAGGTAATGTCTAATTGGGAAACTCTTAGTGGAACAAAGGGCTTCTTGACTAAATTCTTGGTTGGTAAGGCTAATCAGTTCTGGGACAGTCTAGACTTCCAGGCATTTGAAGACATTTTGGCTCTCCTCATATATGGTTTGGTGTTGTTTCCTAACTCAGATGCTTCCGTCGAGGTGAATGCAGTGAAGATTTTCATGTCCGGTAATCCTGTGCCCACTCTCTTGGGTGATATCTTGCACTCTCTTTACGCCCGTACTGCTCGGAAACGGGGAACCCTTATGTGCTGTGCACCATTGCTGGCGAGGTGGTTTACTTCTCACCTCCCCAAATCAGTTTTGAAGAACAAGGAAGGCATGGGTTGGGCCTACAGGATTATGTCTCTCTCTCACATGGACATCATTTGGACTATTAAGGGCATGGAAGACGTGGCTATTATTGATCGATGTGGGGAATACCCCAATGTTCCACTGCTAGGAACTCATGGAGGAATCACTTATAATCCATGCTTGGCCTTACGTCAATTTGGGCGAGCTAGGAGGGAAGGACCTCATGAGTTGCCGATGCCAAGCATTGTCTTTGACTTCCAAGGGGATAGTGACGAGCAACGCTGCAGGTTCATACGAGCTTGGGATAGAGTACACAGGTCTGATCCGCACGAGCTAGGTGCAAAGACTTCTCTTCCGATGGAGACATATCTCCGATGGGTTCGAATCCGTTCCCAAAAGCTGGGAATGCCGTACGAAGCCGTCTTTCCTATAATTATTGAGGTTGTTGATGAAGAAGGGGTTCCTCCTACCATCCTCCATCCATACATGCCTACTGACATTGGGGCATTAAAGAGATCTTGGATGCAGCTAAGAGAAGAGTGGGATACTTAAAGAGAAAAGTATCACGAGCAAGAGCAGAAGATTCAAAAGTTGACAAGGCAATTGGAGAATGAAAAGATCCTCAACGACTATGTCCGTACCGATGGGAAACGACCATGGGAGCGCTGATTGTCTTTTGTTATTTCTAGTTTTGATTTACTTTTCAGTTTTTCTTTCTTGTAACGCCTTAAAGGGATCTGTTGAACAATTGAATTTAAAGTTTATCTAATAAAAGTGCGTTTCATTTTTGGTTTACGAATTTGAATCTCTAAAGTCTTTGAAATCATATTATACATATTTCATTCCCATGCACCTCATAACAGGTACCCTTACAGGTTTCTCATCTTCTTCGCTGTTTATTTCAGCATCATGTCTTCTGAAACATCAACTGAACAAGCAATCAAGGCTCTGCAAGCCCAAAACGCCCAGTTCCAGGAACTGTTCATGAGTTTGGCCAAGGGTCAGCAAGATATGAAGACCCTTATCTTGAAAGATAAGAAGAAGAAGAAGAAGAAGAAGAAGAAGAAGAAGAAGAAGAAGAAGAAGACGGTCCTATTGAACATGGGTCGCAGATTCGGAAATAATTTGCGAGAAGAGGTTGATTTGACTCACTCATCTGGAGGTGGAGATAATCAGGAAGAAAGGAGGGCTCCTAGCCCTGTGGTTTCAAATAACGAGACTGACTTTGACAAAGACCAATATCCTCCGGCTGAGGATAGATATAAACAACTGGAAGACCGGTTGAGCGCGATGGAAGTTCAGAAAGTATCTGGTCTGGACTTTGGTGATTTGGGTCTATCATCTGGGGTGGTAATTACCCACAAGTTTAAAGCACCAATCTTTTCTAAATACGACGGGGTTTCTTGCCCAAAGCTGCACCTCAGTTTGTATGTTAGGAAGATTCAGCCATACACCGCTGACAAGAACCTCTGGATCCACTTCTTTCAAGACAGTCTTTCAGGGACTCAACTTGAATGGTTTTACCAGCTGGAAGGAGCTAGTATTCGTAATTGGGAAGACCTTGCTGCTGCTTTCTATAAGCAGTACCAATACAATGCCAACCTCTCTCCCACGCGTACCCAACTCTAGGGTATGTCTATGGGTGCGGGCGAAGGTTTCAAAGACTACGCTCAGAAGTGGAGGGACCTTGCTGGTAGAGTGCAACCTCCCTTGGCTGATAGGGAGCTAGTGGATATGTTTCTGGGGACCTTGTTTGGTCCATATTTCAACCATCTGATTGGAAGTTCTTCGTCCGGGTTTACAGAGCTGATTATGACCGGGGAAAGAATTGAGGCCGGTATCAAATCCGGTAAAATACAGAAGGGTGCTTCGTCAGGCACCGAGAAGAAGCCTTTTAAGAAGGAGTCCAGTGTTGTTTACAGTTTAAAAATCCATAATAGACCTGAATGCCGCCAAGCAGTCAATGCGGTGGTTATATCAAGACCTGATGTTGCTCCTTAACGCAACAATCAGTCAAGGGCCGAGAGGACGCGAAGACAATTCACTCATCTCAATATGACTTTATCCCAGATTCTGCCACACCTGTTGAAGACCAACTTGGTGATTCCAAAGGAGGCCCCGAAGACTCCCAATACAACATCACCGATGTACAACCCGAACGCCCGTTGTGCTTTTCATTCTGATAGCCCGGGGAACGATACGAATGATTGTTGGGTTTTGAAGAATAAGGTACAGGACTTGATTGATGCTAAGGAGATTGAGTTCGAAGCACCTGAAAGACCTAATGTTGTGACTGCTCCTATGCCCAAGCATGGAGTAAATGCTGTAGATGAAGACTCGTTTGTGGTTTCTGTGAAAGACATTGTTACTCCATTGATGACTGTGAAGAAGAACCTTCTGTTATCCGGTTTATTTCTGGGCTGTGATGAAGGTTGTCATATGTGTTCCATCCTACCTACCAGTTTCCATCTTTTGAAGTCAGGTGTCCAACGCCTGATGGATAATAAAGAAATTCTGTTTGAGAAGACTTTTGTTCCTTTGGTTCCTACTGAAGAAGTTGCTATAATCACCATTTTCGAAAATTCTTCCAAGGCTTCCACGAGAAAGCTTGTTAGAATTACATCCGTTCTGAGAATTGCACCGTTCATCATCACCATTCCTAGGCCTATCCCCTATACATCAAATAAAGTTGTTCCATGGCACTACGGGGCTGACGTGTATTATCACGGAATTAAACAAGATTTGGATGCTGATACTGACGTCATCAATATCGTTGGATCTAGTAAAGTCACCCGCAGCGGAAGACTTTTATCCCCTGAGATCTCTGCGCCAACTGTTCGGAAGCCTGTTATTATTACACCTACCAGTACACCTGCTACTGTCCCTGTTCAAGTTCCAATTCTTACCCCTGTTGCCGAGTCATCTGACACTCGGGGCAAAGAGATCACCGGTGAGCCTGCCCAGACGGAGGCACCGAATAAGATTACTATTGAAGCCTCTAGACAAGAGATGGAGGAAATTTTGAAGATCATCAAAAAGAGCGACTACAATGTAGTCGAGCAGCTGGGGAAAACCCCGTCCAAAATCTCTATGTTGTCTCTGTTGCTTTGCTCAGAACCCCATGTCAAGGCTCTGATTGCTTTCCTGAAGACTGCGCTTGTACCGCAGGAAACATCAGCTGATCAGTTTAAAGATTGCGTGGCTAGTCTGACAGCAGATAATGGGTTGGGTTTCTCTGACGCCGACTTGACTGCTAAGGGGAAGAATCATAATGACGCCCTGCATGTCTCCATTGAGTGCAGGGGCACTAATCTAGCTCATGTGCTGGTAGATACTGAGTCTTTGTTGAATGTGTTACCCAAGAAAGCGTTGGACCAGTTAGACTGTGAAGGGTTGGAGCTGAAACCAAGCAACATTGTAGTCAGGGCCTTTGATGGGTCCAAGAGAATGGTACACGGAGAAGTGGATATTCCGATTAAGGTCGGTTCTCAAGTTTTCGCATCTACATTCTATGTGATGGATATTCGGCCATCTTATTCTTGTTTGCTGGGTCGCCCGTGGATCCACAAAGCTGGGGCAGTAACCTCTACGCTTCACCAGATGCTGAAATACCCGGTCAAGGGGAAAATTGTTACGGTACGAGGAGAGGAGGAGTACATGGTGAGCCACCTCAACTCTTTTCGATATGTAGAGATGGATGGGGAGTTCATTGAAACCCTGTGTCAACATTTTGAGGAAGTCCCCCAGACGCTGGCATCAACTGAAACTGTTATCGAAGATCCCCTAATGAAGATGGCTTCCCTCAAGGATGCCCGGGATGTTGTTGAGAAAGGTGGGTGTGCAAATTGGGGCCAACTCCCTGATTTTGCACATAAGACTAACAAGTTTGGTTTGGGTTTCACTGCAGAAGCTCAAAGGGTTATTCAGAGTGCACGGATCGGAAGACCTCCCTTGTTTATCATCAATTCAGGAGTGAATGCCATTGAAGACGATGTTGAAGAGTCTGAGTTTGACAGTTGGATCTACCCCACTACCGATGGTGGATTAAGCAATTGGATGGCAAAGGACTTCGTCCCAATTTCTTTTATTACCCGGTAATGAGACTTTTTGTTTTGATTTTCTAACAGATAATTTTTTTAAAACTTTATGGCCTGGTGTCTTACCCGAGGCACCGTGGCTTTGTTTGTGAGGGTTTGATATTTGTCATCTCCATATATCATTAATAAAAGCATCGGATGTTTCTTGCATTTCAAATTTTGCGCTCCTTGTTTTTCTTTTATTATATATTGCAAAACAGCTATTTTACACACACTCACATATACATGTCTACATCCACTCTGGATCCCACTGATAACGACTTTGCTACTGCCGGTTATGACTTCGAAAGTCCGATCAACTTAGCTGAAGACGAAGGTGAAGATGATTGCGAAGTTCCTGGTGAACTCGCTAGACTGTTACTTCAGGAAGAGAGGGCCATACAGCCGCATGAAGAGCCAGTGGAAATAGTAAATCTGGGTACAGAGGTAGACAAGAAAGAGGTCAAGATCGGTGCAAATCTGGAGCCTAGTGTTAAGCAACGGCTGATTCAGATGCTGCGTGACTAAGTTGAGATCTTTTCCTGGTCCTATGAAGATATGCCTGGGTTGGATACCGATATTGTGGTTCACCGCCTGCCTACCAAGGAAGATTGTCCTCCAGTAAAACAGAAAGTCCGCCGAATGCGCCCAGAGATGTCTGAGAAAATCAAGGTTGAAGTGATGAAGCAGTTTGACGCTGGTTTTCTAGCAGTTACTTCTTACCCACAGTGGGTGGCCAACGTGGTTCCAGTGCCGAAGAAGGATGGAAAGGTTCGAATGTGTGTTGACTATAGGGATCTGAGCAGGGAAAGCCCCAAGGATGATTTCCCTCTACCTCATATCGACATTCTGGTTGACAACACCGCACAGCATAAGGTCTTCTCCTTTATGGATGGTTTCTCCGGTTATAATCAGATTAAGATGGCTCCCGAAGACATGGAGAAGACAACCTTTGTCACTCAATGGGGTACCTTTTGCTACAAGGTCATGCCTTTTGGATTGAAGAATGATGAGGCAACGTATCAGCGTGCCATGGTCGCTTTGTTCCATGACATGATTCATCATGAGATTGAGGTGTACGTCGACGACATGATTTCCAGGTCACAGACTGAGGAAGAACATCTTGACCACCTTCAGAAGTTATTTGACAGGTTGAGGTTGTACAAGCTGAGGTTAAACCCAAACAAGTGCACCTTCGGGGTGAGGTCTGGTAAGCTGTTGGGTTTCGTCGTAAGTAATAAAGGTATTCAAGTGGATCCTGCAAAGGTGAAGGCTATA
Source organism: Vicia faba (assembly GCA_948472305.1). Taxonomy (NCBI): domain Eukaryota; kingdom Viridiplantae; phylum Streptophyta; class Magnoliopsida; order Fabales; family Fabaceae; genus Vicia; species Vicia faba. The sequence continues at coordinate 750,475,840 of OX451735.1, read as the reverse complement.
TAGGAAATTCCAGCTCCCCGAATAGAGAAAGAAGTCAGAGGTTTTCTGGGACGTCTGAACTACATTGCCCGATTCATCTCACACTTGACTGCTACTTGTGAGCCAATCTTCAAGCTTCTGAAGAAAGATCAAGTGGTAAGATGGAATGATGAATGTCAGGCCGCTTTCGAAAGGATCAAAGAGTATATCCAAGAGCCACCTATTATGATGCCTCCAGTTGAAGGGAGACATTTGATCTTATACTTGACAGTACTCGACAACTCAATGGGGTGTGTGCTGGGTCAGCATGACGAGTCTGGCCGAAAAGAGCATGCTATTTATTAACTTAGTAAAAAGTTTACCGACTGCGAGATCCGATACTCATTACTCGAGAAAACTTGCTGCGCTTTGGCATGGGCTGCTCACTGACTGAGACAGTATATGCTGACTCACACTACTCTATTGATATCAAAGATGGATCCAATCAAGTATATCTTCGAAAAGCCTGCCTTGTCCAGAAGAATAGCAAGATGGCAGATGATCTTGACTGAGTACGACATCCAATACACGACCCAAAAAGCAATTAAGGGAAGTGTGTTGGCAGATCAGTTGGCACATCAGGCAGTGGACGATTACCAGTCTATGAACTTTGAATTCCCGGATGAGAATATCATGATCGTGACTGACTGTGAGACACCTGGACCGGATGAAGGACCTGAGGAAGGATCCCGATGGTCTATGTACTTTGATGGAGCTTCGAACGCTTTGGGTAATGGCATTGGCACCGTGATCATATCATCTAAAGGCTCTCATACTCCGTTTATCGCCCGACTATGTTTCAACTGCACCACCAACATGGCGGAGTATGAAGCGTGCATTATGGGTCTTCGAGCAGCTATTGACCTAAGGATAAAGTTTTTGAGTGTATTCGGAGATTCCGCTCTCGTGATCAGTCAGATCAAAGGCGAGTGGGATACGAAACACCCAAATCTTATTCCTTACAAGGAGTATGTGTTGACGTTGCTTCCGCATTTCGAGGAAATAACCTTTGAACACTTCCCTAGAGAGGAGAGTCAGTTAGCGGACGCGTTGGCTACGATGTCTTCTATGTTCAAAGTCAATTGGGATAACGAAGCTCCCTGGATTACCATTGAAAGGTTGGACGAACCTGCACATTGTTGTGACATTGAGACTGAAGAGGTAACAGAAAAGCTCTGGTTTCATGAGGTGAAGAGGTATCTTGAAGCTCATGAGTACCCCGAGGGTGCATCTGTTAATGACAAGAAGTTTCTGAGGAGGTTCACGGCAAAGTTCTTTATCAGCAATGGTATCCTTTACAAGCGCAACCATGATTCAACCTTACTACGATATGTGGATAAGAACGAGGCAGAAAGGATCATAGTAGAGTTACATGAAGGTACTTTCGGAACTCATTCTAGTGGACATACCATGGCAAAGAAAATCCTTTGGGCATGATATTAATGGTCCACAATGGAAGCCGACTGTTATCAGCATTCTCGGACCTGTCACAAGTGCCAAGTCTATGCTGATAAGGTGCACATACCTCCAGTCCCTCTGAAGATCTTGACAGCTCTGTGGCCTTTTGCAATGTGGGGCATTGATATGATCGGCGAGATCAGACCTACAGCGTCCAACATGCATGGTTTCATCCTGGTAGCAATTGATTACTTTACAAAGTGGGTTGAAGAAGCTTCCTTTGCTACAGTAACCAAGAACGTCGTGGCATGGTTCATTCGGCATAATCTAATCTGTTGATATGGTGTACCATAGAGGATCATTACGGACAATGGTACAAATCTCAAAAATAAGATGATCACTGAGCTCTGCAAGCAATTCAAGATACAGCATCACAACTCTTCTCCCTATCGGTCGAAGATGAATGGGACTGTAGAAGCGGCTAATAAGAACATTAAAAAGATTGTGCAAAAGATGACGGTGACATACAAAGACTGGCACGAGATGTTACCGTTTGCTTTTCATGGGTACCGCACCTCAGCGCGGACGTCAACAGGGGCAACACCCTATTCCTTGGTATATGGCATGGAGGCAGTCTTGCCCATTGAAGTTCAGATACCCTCTCTTCAGATTATGAAGGATGCAGGTTTGAGCGAAGATGACTGGATCCAGACCCGGCTTGATCAACTGACCTTAATCGGCGAAAAAAGACTTACTGCTATTTGTCATGGTCAGACGTATCAAAAGTGAATGATCAAGGCATTTAACAAGAAAGTTAGACGACAAGAGTATCAAGTTGGGGATCTGGTAATCAAGCACATCATACTACCTCAAGGTGATCCCAGGGGCAAATGAACCCCTACTTACGAAGGGCCATTTGTGGTTAAGAACATTTTCTCAGGAGGAGCTATGATTCTAACCACCATGGATGGTGACGATCTTCCTCACCCCGTCAATGCAGACATAGTGAAAAAATACTATGCATAATCAAAGACCTGCTAGGTCGACTGGCCTAGGCAAAAATAAGGGCTTCCCGGCGAACCAAAAGGGTTCGGGCAAAAATAAGGGATAAAAATGAAAAATCTGTACACCCGGCAAGTCGAAAACTTGAAAAGGCGGCTTGGGCAAAAAAGGGTATCCCGGTGGATTGAAAACCCGAAAGGGCGGTCCAGGCAAAAATTAGGGATCAAAGCGTAACACTATGTCTCATTGGATCATCTTGCAACCAGACTTTGGTTTCAACTGACAAGCTCGGACGACACTAATCAATCTGATCTACCTTCAACCAAGTAGCAAAGTGATGAGATGCTCAAGGACATAAAGACAATAGCAGAGTTGGAACCCAGTGGGATTATTCACATAGTTGTTTTGTTTAGTTTTTCACAAATTGTGTAAATTCTATTATTTGGCGGTGTTCTCTTACTAGGACGTCATCCTCTTGTACAAAAACGCCTATTTACAGGACAAACTTCAAAATCAATACAATTCACTTTCAGAGAAATTTCAAATTGTTTTTCCTTTTTCTGTTTTGTTTTGCAAAGAACGTCCAATGTTCATTTTTGATATATGCCTTTGACATTAATTGCTGCTCATAAATATTTACATACGAAACAAAAGACAATTGCATGTAATATCAGAAACAGGGGCAATAAGAATTGTCCAAATTGTACAGTTGCTCTATCCACCAGGTACAAAGGTAGATTCAGCTGAAGAATATGGCTAAAGTGCTTTCACTCCCTACAGAGTAAGAAAAGACTGTAATGATAGCTCTCCCCAGCTGAGACTTGCAACTGTAAATGAATCGGTAATATTATCCCCAAGCAGAGTTTATTTATCATCGGCACTGAAAGGTCTTAATATTCCCCAGTGGAGTATAAGAATATTCCCCGGCAGAATACAAATATCCCAAGTGGAGTTTGAAATTTTTCCCAGCGCAGTCTGAAAAAGCTTCCCCAATGGAGTTTGGAGAATCGTCCCCAATAGACTTTGGAAGATTGTCCCCAGCAGAGCTCAAAGGATTATCCCCATTAGAGTCTAAAAGGTTATCCCCAGTTGTTGTACCCCAAAATTTTCCCTCCCATATTCTTCAAGAATTGCAAAGTCAAAGCTGTAAAATTCCCCAAGGGTTGCACAGTGCAAGGGCCTCCTAAACAGTCAAAATTAGGGTTTTGGTTCTGATCAAGAAAATGAAGTTTCCAAGGGTCCAATCAAGTCCCACATGCCTACAAACATGGTCAAGCATCCTCATACCAAGTTTCAAGACTTTCAGCACAAAATTGCACAGTCAAAACCCCAATTGCACTACAGTTAACTGTAGGGGCAAAATGGTCATTTGACAGTCAAAAGTTCAAATTTTTGGTCAACATCTCATTTTGAAGCCACAAACATCATTTGATCAATGATTGATCATGATTCTCAAAGCTTGGCTCAAAAATCATCAAGATGCAAAAGTTTCCATATTTGGACAGTTGAAAAAGTCAACTGTAAATTGACCAGGGCATAACTTTCACATGGATTATCAGAAAAATTCCATCCAAATCTCATTTTTAAGAGAAAGACATTTCCTACAACTCCTCTTCATACTTCAAGTCCAAGAAATGCTCTCACAAAAAGTTATCAATTTCAACATTATAGGTCATTTTCAAAAGTCAACAAAAAGGGACTTTAAGTCAAAGGCCATAACTTGAGATTGGTAAATCCAAATGACATGGGACCAAAGACATTGGTTAGAGGACTCAAAGACCTTTCCAAAATGTCCAAGAACATGAGCAAAGCTTAAAAATTGAGCAAGTTATGCCTTGTGGAAGTTGGGAAAGTTTTGGGTATTTTGAAAAGTCAACATTGTTTCAAATAACCTAAAATTGCTAATGGGCCTCTTTTTCTTCCACAATTCATCATCCAAGACATGTGCACGACCATTTGGCCCAAAGGTAAGTTTTTATCATTTTTATTTATTTATTTGGATTTTTAATTATTAATAATTCATTTAATTAAATTAAATATGTAAAAAATACTAAACCTAATTTTTTGAATCTTTTTGTGCATGAAATAATCTCAAGATATTGTGTATAATCAGATTTGGAAAGAATCTTGCTAATTGGTCATGATTTGGTAGCAAAAACCTGTGAAAAAGATTGCAAAATAATGGCTTAAAAATCAAATATATTTTTCATTAATTCATGGATTTTGGATCAATTTTCTTTGACCTAATCACTCATATACATATAAGGATGCAAACCCTCGTGCCTTTTGGACTAGAAGCTGCATAACCAAGCCATACAAGAACTCAAGAAACTCACATATTTTTGAAATTCGATTTTGGTTTTACAGGTGAATTCAAGGTGCAAGAGCTGTTCAAACACCTTCCTTGAGGATCATAGAACGTTTTCCAATCATTCATTAAGTCCCATACTCAAGAGAACACGAAATCACCATTGAAGTTGGTGAGAAAAATTCCAAAATCGTTTTCCATCATTCATGCGTTTTTAACATATTTCATTGTTGTTTTTGTGTTTAGAATGATGTTTGCAAGCTACCTGCATAATTTAATTGGAGTTTCATGCTAAAACGAAGGATCCACCATGAGAGCATATTAGGGTTTCATGAAAATTGATTTAGGGGTTTCCAAACCTTGAACAATTAGCACATGGGACCTAGACCATCCAACTCAGCGCGCTTGGACGAAGAGAACGAGACCCTCGCGCCTAATTTATATGGCCGGACGGCCTAATCGTTATTTTTGATAATGTTGCCTTTTGGAACGGTTCAAAACCGTTGCCAATGTTTTGTGTTTCAGAAAAAAAAATAAAGCCAAGGAAGAAGAAGACGAGGTGGCCATCAACGATTGGATCATTTAAACTTTCGCGCGCAAAGAGCACTAACGCGTTGTTTATGTTATAATGACTATTTGTTATTTAATATACAAAGTATACAAGTGGCACGAATGGCAAGCACGCTCAGTGGTAACCCCTGGGACCTGGGTTCGAGCCCCAGGTCCCCCACCCCTTTCACATTATTTTTCTATTAAGGATTCTGTGCAGGTTCACCATGGAGGAATACCATACGTCCAAAATCTCAGCCTGCCACGCGTTCAATCTCATCAATCCAAGGGTCACGACCTGAAGAATATGGTGAACCCCAGTCAACGTCTGGGCACGCTAGTGGAAAAAGTCAAAGAGGCCAAAGCTATTGGGCCCAAATTGTTGGACTTCACCCTCCACTTGGGGATAGCACCCCCCTCTAGTTTGTTTCTTTTAACCTTTTTTATATTTTTTTCTTTTCTTTATTTTAATTAATTTCTTTTAATTTAATTATCTTCACAATAATATAAAAATAAACAATAAAAAATCAGAAAAAGGACAAAAATTAATATTTTTATTTAATGTTATATTTTTTTGTAAACAAAACTTTTATTAATTAATTAGTTTTAATGTAGGAGTAAATATTAATATTTTCTTAATTAATTTAAAATTGGTAGAACTAGGGTTAGTTAATTTTTTTATCCTTTTTTCTTTTCTTTCATAATAATTAAATATTTCCTATTATTATTTTTATAATTAAATTGCATGTAAATAATTGGATTAAGTTTAGGTTAAAATTTAACTTTTTTTTAATAAACTAAAACAATTAGAATTAGGGTTAATCTTTTAATTTCATTTAATTCTTTTTTCATTAAAATCATAAAATACAAAAATACCAAAAACAATTTCTTTTCCTTTTAATTTTATGAATTTAATAATCGTTTAATTTAATTTAATTAAAAAGGGTCCAACGCCCTCGTTTCAATTTAAATTTCAATTCGCATATTTATTTATTTTTCTTTTAATATTTATGTATCTCTCCCAAAGCCGTGTAAACATTTTAATTTTTCGCACTTTTACTCTTCCTCTTTATTTACTTTCCGTCAAATCGGGTCCTGGATTTTAATTTTGGCGATGTGGACCCGCGCCTTTGTAATAGTTTAGAATTTTACCTTTCTGCACTTTTTTAACTGTAAATAAATGCATGCAAGAATGAATGGACAATAAATAAAAACAAACGCATAGATCACCTATACCATGACATGACAAAAGACAAAAATATCTGAAAACGATACACAAAAATCACACACCACCCCTAGGGTACGCCTCACTGTTGCCTTGCCTCGAAAGGTGATCGTCGAGTAGAGGATGTCTTAGTAAGTCCTCATGATCCGGGAACCTGGCATGAGGATAGCTTCTAAGGTGTCTTCCCATTGCTCTGGTGATCACCATGTCCCGAACCTCGAATTGACCCGAACACCTCCAACGGTGGTGCTACCTACCTCTCAATGGTGGGATGGCACTACTTTAAAGGACATCTACACAGACGAATTCCTTAGGGTAGGTAGACGACTCTAGATACTTGCTCTAATTTCAAAAACAAATCCAAAATACTTTTCACACCGACACATTTTCAAAAAGCTTTCGAAAGCAACTTTTCAAACACTCTTGAGGACCGATACAAGAGTCGAACTGGAATTTTCAAAGAAACTTTTTAAAACCCACAGTTGAAAAGCAAACAAACCATTTTTGAAAACACAATGAGCAAGTATCTAAGAGCCCATGGATAACCATGGATAGAAAGGGTGCTAACACCTTCCCTTTCTATAACCTACCTCCCGAACCGAGAGCAATCTCTTTAAGGAATTTTTCTGTGCTTTTGTCCTTTCCATTTGGAGAAAATAAAAGACGGTGGCGACTCTTGCTTCCGCGACATTTCGCGAACCAGCGTTAAACAGTCAGTTCCAGATCCACCGATCACAGAACTGGCGACTCTGCTGGGGAGAAAAACTTAAAGTGAGGTGTACCTTAGGATTAAGATCACTGTGTTTTCAATTGTTTTCTTTGCTTGCTTTAAATTGTGGGTTGCTTGGGAGTTCTATAGATCCTAACCCGGATCTGGGGATACCTTTCTTAGAAAGTAGCAACAAGGCTGTGAGGGAACTGTGCGGGGTATACCGACATGGTTGAAACAGTCTGCTACGTTGATGTGGCACTTTGGTGTGTACCGGTAACCCTTGAGTTCAGTCAAGGAGAGTACGGGGCCTCCGCGTAGTGTCGTGAAGCATCAACAGACCTTAGGAACCTTAATTGAACTATCTTGGCCTCTTTAGGGTAGTGAGATAACTGACTTTGGTGCAGTCCGAGGTTGGTTGATACTCGATACTACACTCAATTGAGGGTTGCTTTCCTGGAATATTTCGGTCGCCAGTTCAGTGGCTAAATCGAAACGATGAACAATGAAAGCAATCCAGTGATGTTGGGACCCTTAGAACCCGGTTACTTCTAATAGGACAGGTTGAACCCACCAACTTCAAGAGGGTACTACCCAGACCCCATGCTGGCCTTAAACCCTAAGGGCTTGTCTTGTGTGCCTTGTGTGCCTTACATGTTTGTCTTTGTAAATATCTATGGTGTGTTTAATCATAGCATCATGACATCATCCAGCATCATATGCATTGACTAACCATTTCAGGGGTTCGAATCTTCATCTTTGTTCTTGTTTTGTAGGACATGGAAACTGTTCGCAGAAAGACAATTCAAGTCAGCCTTGTAAGGGTCCCTCCTCAGCTTAAGGAACTTATATCCAGGATTCCCGAGAGCTCTTCATTCAGTGAAAGACATGGAAGTCTCATCAGCTTGGTCAACACCAACATTGAGGAAGACATGATAAAGGTCTTGTTCCAATTCTTTGACCCTCTGCATCACTGTTTCACCTTCTTGGACTATCAGCTGGTACCTACATTGGAGGAGTTCTCCCGGCTCCTGAAGATCCCTATCCTTGATCAACTACCCTACAACGGTACGGAAAAGGAACCCAAGCTTGAAGAGATTGCTAAAGCCTTGCACCTACAGTCATATGACCTCAAGGGACATTGGGAAGTTAGAAGTGGTGTCAAAGGGTTCTTAGCCAGGTTTCTGTTTGAAAAGGCCCATGAATGTTGGAACTCCCTTGACCTACAAGCTTTTGAAGAAGTTGTGGCCCTCCTTGTCTATGGTTTGGTGTTGTTCCCTAACCCAGATCAGCTTATTGATATCAGTGTTGTCCAGATCTTCATGTCCAGGAATCCTATACCTACGTTGCTGGGGGACATCCTTCACTCATGTTACACTCGAACCATGAGAAAAAGAGGTGTCCTTATGTGTTGCACTCCTCTCCTGGGAAGGTGGTTTATTTCGCACCTTCCACAATCAGTTTTGAAGAATGAGCGGGGTTTGAGATGGTCACAACGGTTGATGACTCTTACACATGCAGATATACATTGGTGCCCTAGGTCCAGAGAGGATGTCACTATCATTGATAGCTGCGGGGAGTACCCTAATGTTCCTTTACTTGGAATTAGAGGAGGTATTACTTACAACCCATGCCTGGCTTGGAGATAGTTTGGCTATGCTCGGAGGGATGGTCCTCATGACATGTTAATTCCTGACATAGTTTTTGACTTCGACAACGATACTCAAGGGCTTCGCCAGAGATTTATCAGAGCTTGGAGGATGCCCAGTAGGATAGACAGCAAGACACTGGGGCACAGGAACTCCATCCCGTTGGAACCTTATCTCAAGTGGGTACGTGCCCGCTCCCAGAAGTTAGTGATGCCCTACCCTCATATGCTCCCAGTGATCAAAGAGCCAGTCTTGGAAGGAGAAGTGTCCTACACTATTCAGCACCCTGATATGCCCACATCATGGGAAGAGATGCAGAAGAGCTGGATCCAGCTTAAGGAAGAACGGAATTCTCTTGAGACCAGTCTACATGCTAGTGAAAAGAAGGTCTTGGAGCTCACCCGCCTGTTGCATGAGGAGAGGAATCTCAACACTTACATAGCTCCAAAGAGGATGCGCAGTGTATTTTGGGATTGATTTGCTTTTGTATTATTTTGCCCATGAGGCTTTGATGTACTGAATAATTATTTTCTTAATGATAACGTGTGTTCCTTTTTGTCTACAACAAATTTGAACTTTCGAACCCTCGAATGCATTGCATAAACACATATCATTCATCATGTGCATAGCAGGTTTTCCTCTTTTCAGGTTGCTTACAGTTCTTCGCTGTTTATTTCAGCATCATGAATCCTGACTCATCATCCACTGAGATGTCCATCAAGGCTCTTCAGGCGCAGAACGCGCAATTTCAGGAATTAATCATGGGTCTGGCTCAAGGCCAAGAAGAGCTGAAGGCTCTGCTCCTGAAGAAGGAAAAGAAGAAGAAGAGAAGAACTATTTTGTTTAACTCGGGCCGAAGGTTTGGCAATACATTGCAGAATGAAGAGGCTGGTTCTTCTATTGGCAAGAGTACTCCTCAAGCGGAAAAAGGTCCTAGTCCGGTAGTCTCCGACAACGAGACTGATTTTGATGAAGAGCAGCATCCTCCTGCAGAAGACCGTTACAAGCAGTTGGAGGACAGGCTGAATGCTATGGAGATACAACAGGTACCGGGGCTGGATTTTGGAGATTTGGGTTTGTCTACCGGTGTGATTATTCCTCGTAAATTCAAAGCACCCTCTTTCACTAAGTACGACGGGGCGTCTTGTCCCAAGCTACATCTCAGGTCCTATGTTCGAAAGATTCAACCGTACTCAGCGGATAAGAATTTGTGGATCCACTTCTTCCAGGAGAGTCTTTCAGAGACTCATCTCGAATGGTTCTATCAGCTGGATGGGACCAAGGTTCGTAACTGGGAGGAGTTGGCTACTGCTTTCTATAAGCAGTATCAATATAATGCCGACCTTGCCCCTACACGTACCCAACTCCAGGGTATGTCGTTAGGTTCAAGTGAAGGTTTTAAGGAGTACGCTCAGAAGTGGAGGGATCTGGCTGGCAGAGTGCAGCCTCCGTTGACTAATCGGGAGTTGGTAGACATGTTCTTGGGGACTCTATCTGGGCCATTTTTCAACCATCTTATCGGGAATTCGTCTGCAGGGTTCACTGATCTGATTCTGACTGGAGAGAGAATTGAGGCTGGGTTGAAGTCTGGAAAGATTCCGAAGGGTGCATCGTCTAGTTCTGAGAAGAAACCCTTCAAGAAGGAGGCTAGTGCTGTATATGGCTCTAGAAGACAAGAAAAATATGAGTGCCGCCAATCTGTCAGTGAGGTAATGATTGCCAAGCCTGCTGCCGCTCCTCGGCCAACCAATCCTCAAAGGGCTGAAAGACCCCGGAGAGAGTTTACCCGTTTGAGCATGACCCTATCCCAAATCTTGCCACAGTTGCTATCCACCAATCTAGTGACTGTTAGAGAGGCACCCAAGGGTGTAAACACTGCTTCCCCCAAGTACAACCCAAATGCCCGCTGTGCGTACCATTCTGATAGCCCGGGGCATTCCACTGATGACTGTTGGGCATTAAGGAATAAGGTGCAAGACCTTATTGACGCGAAAGAGATACACATCGAAGTGCCTGAAAGGCCGAATGTGGTTACTGCTCCTATGCCTCAGCATGGGGTAAATGCTGTTGATGAAGAGGTGTACGTTGTTTCTGTGGATGATCTAGCCACTCCCTTAATGACTGTCAAGAAGAACCTACTGCGGGCCGGTTTATTTCCGAGTTGCAATGAGGGTTGCCTGTTCTGTGCTGTTTCCCTATCTGGTTGTCCCTTGCTGAAGTTAGGCATCCAGAGCCTGATGGACAGTAAGGAAATCCTGTTCAAAAAGTCTGCTGTTCAGTTGGTTCCGGTAGAAGAAGTTTTTGTGGTTACCATCTTCAATAATCCAATCAAGGCTCTCCCGAAGAAGCCTGTTCAAATCATGATTGTTGCACCTGTGGTTATTACTGTTCCAGGGCCTCTCCCCTACGTATCTGATAAAGCTGTCCCCTGGCACTATGGGGCAGATGTGTATGTGAACGGAATCAAACAAGAATTCAACACTGGCGCCAGTATCTGTGATATCACTGGCCCAGCCAAGGTTACCCGCAGTGGTAGGCTCTTCTCGCCTGACATTGCACCGCCCGCTACTCGAAGACCCCTCCTTATAACACCTACAAGTGTACATGTTCCTGTTACTGACCAAGTTGTTTCCCCTGCTGCCGAGTCATCCAATGCTCGGGGCAAAGGAATTGAAGTTGAGCCTGCCCGGATGGAGGCACCAATACCCATAACTGCTGAAGCCTCCCCACAAGAGATGGAGGAAATTCTAAAGATAATAAAGAAGAGTGACTTCAATGTTGTGGAACAGCTGGGGCATACGCCCTCCAAGATCTCCATGCTATCCTTATTGCTATGCTCTGAGGCCCATGCTAAGGCCCTAATCTCATTTCTCAAGACGGCCCATGTGCCACAGGAAACATCTGCAGTTCAGTTCATTGATTGCGTAGCAAATCTGACGGCAGACAATGGCTTGGGTTTCTCAGATGCTGACCTGACTGCGAAGGGAAGGGACCACAATGATGCCCTGCATGTCTCTATTGAATGCAGGGGCACTACTCTGGCGCATGTGTTGGTGGATACTGGTTCTTCTTTGAATGTGCTACCCAAGAAGGCGTTAGACCGTTTAGATTGTGAAGGCCTGGAACTGAAACCCAGCAACATCATCGTCAGGGCCTTTGACGGTTCAAAAAGGATGGTTCATGGAGAGGTTGACATTCCTATTCGTGTGGGCTCTCAGGTGTTTGACTCTACTTTTTATGTGATGGATATCCGCCCATCGTACTCTTGTCTACTGGGTCGACCTTGGATCCATAAAGCTGGGGCAGTGACCTCTACCTTGCACCAGAAGCTGAAATACCCTGTCAGAGGGAAGATCGTCATTGTGCAAGGAGAGGAGGAGTATATGGTGAGCCATTTGAATTCTTTCAGATACATTGAGATGGACGGGGAGTTTATTGAAACCCCCTTTCAGCATTTCGAGGAGGTGCTTCCAATTTCAGCAGCAGCAGAAACAGCAGTCGAAGAGAAGGTTCCTTTGAAGATGGCTTCCCTGAAGGATGCCCGGGCTGTGGTTCAGAAAGGTGACTGTGCTAACTGGGGCAGGCTTCCCGACTTTACACAGAAAACTGACAAATTTGGACTGGGTTTTACTGCAGAGGGTCAGAAAGCTATGCGGAAGGCGAAGACCAGAAGACCTCCTGTGCTCATTACAAATCCGGGAGTGAATGCTGTTGGGGAGGACAATGAAGTGGACGAAGTTGAGTTCAATAGCTGGATCTACCCGGCGACCGAAGGCGGATTGACCAATTGGATTGTCAAAGACCATACTCCTGTTACTTTTGTTACGCAGTAATAAACTTCATTGTTTTGTTATTTGTAATAAACAATAAATAAACTCTATGGCCCGGTGTCTTACCCGAGGCACCGTGGTTTCATTTGTGAGGGCATATAAATTGTCATTTCATATATCATAAATGAAAATCTTGGACGTTTTCTCACATTTCAAATCTTATGCTCCTTTTATGTCTTTCCTTCCTTTACATATTTTTCAAAACAGCTGTATTTACACACACTCACTCATACAGGTTTCAATCCACTCTGGATCTCACTGGTAACGACTCTGCTACTGCCAGTTATGACTTCGAAAATCCGATCAACTTAGCCGAAGACGAAGGTGAAGATGATTGCGAAGTGCCTGGCGAGCTTGCAAGACTGTTACTTCAGGAAGAGAGGGAAATTCAACCACATGAGGAGCCAGTGGAAGTAATAAACTTGGGTACTGAAGCAGACAGGAAAGAGGTAAAAATTGGTGCCAACCTAGAGCTCAGCGTGAAGCAATGGTTAACTAAGATGCTACATGATTATATGGAGATCTTTGCCTGGTCCTACGAAGACATGCCCGGGTTGGATACCGACATTGTGGTCCATCACTTGCCTACTAAGGAAGACTGCCCTCCGGTTAAGCAAAAGGTCTGCCGTATGCGTCCAGAGATGTCGGAGAAGATCAAAGCCGAGGTTATGAAACAGTTTGATGCTGGGTTCCTTGCAGTGACTTCTTACCCTCAGTGGGTTGCTAATGTGGTGCCAGTACCTAAGAAGGACGGTAAGGTCAGAATGTGTGTTGATTACAGGGATCTGAACAGGGCCAGCCCCAAGGATGACTTCCCCCTACCTCACATTGATGTCCTTGTGGATAACACAGCTCCGCACAAGGTGTTCTCTTTCATGGATGGCTTTTCAGGTTACAATCAGATCAAGATGGCACCTGAAGACATGGAAAAGACTACATTTGTTACTCAGTGGGGCACCTTCTGTTACAAGGTCATGCCTTTTGGACTAAAGAACGCTGGGGCAACCTACCAACGTGCCATGGTTGTTTTATTTCATGACATGATCCATCATGAGATAGAAGTGTATGTGGACGACATGATCGCAAGGTCCCAGACTGAGGAAGAACACCTAGATCATCTGCAGAAGTTGTTTGACCGATTGAAAATGTACAAGCTGAGATTGAACCCGAACAAGTGCACCTTCGGGGTAAGATCTGGGAAGTTGCTAGGCTTCGTGGTAAGTGACAAGGGTATTCAAGTGGACCCTGCCAAGGTCAAGGCTATTCAAGAGATGCCAGTTCCTAGGACAGAGAAGGAAGTCAGAGGCTTTTTAGGACGCCTAAGTTACATTGCTCGATTCATCTCACACCTAACTGCTACCTGTGAGCCAATCTTCAAGCTGCTGAAGAAAGATCAGGTAGTACGTTGGAATGACGAATGTCAGGCTGCTTTTGACAGAATCAAGGAGTATCTCCAAGAACCACCCATCCTTATGCCACCGGTTGAAGGGAGACCTCTGATACTATATCTGACAGTGCTTGACAACTCAATGGGGTGTGTGCTGGGGCAGCATGACGAGTCTGGCCGAAAAGAGCATGCCATTTATTACCTTAGCAAAAAGTTTACCGACTGTGAGACCCGATACTCACTGCTCGAGAAAACTTGTTGCGCTTTGGTATGGGCTGCTCGCCGGCTGAGACAGTATATGCTGACTCACACTACCTTGTTGATCTCAAAGATGGATCCGATAAAATACATATTCGAAAAGCCTGCTCTGTCTGGGAGAATTGCAAGATGGCAAATGATCTTGACGGAATACGACATTCAGTACACAACCCAGAAAGCCATCAAGGGAAGTGTATTGGCAGACCACTTGGCACATCAGGCTGTCGACGATTATCAGTCAATGAATTTCGAGTTTCCGGACGAAAGTATCATGATTGTGACTGATTGTGAAGTACCTGGACCGGATGAAGGACCTGAGGAAGGATCCCGATGGTCTATGCACTTTGACGGAGCCTCCAATGCTTTGGGAAACGGTATCGGCGCTGTAATCATATCACCGCAAGGCACTCATACTCCGCTCACTGCCCGACTATGTTTCAACTGTACCAACAACATGGCAGAGTATGAGGCATGCATCATGGGTCTTCAAGCTGCGATCGATCTAAGGATCAAGTTTCTGAGTGTCTTCGGAGATTCCGCTCTTGTGATCAATCAGATCAAAGGAGAGTGGGATACGAAACATCCGAACCTTATTCCTTACAGAGAATGTGTGTTGACCTTGATCCCCCACTTCACGAAGATAACCTTTGAACATTTTCCAAGAGAAGAGAATCAGTTGGCGGACGAGTTAGCTACAATGTCTTCTATGTTCAAAGTTAAATGGGACAATGAGGCTCCCCGGATCATCATCTGGAAACTGGACGAACCGGCATACTGTTGCGATCTCGAGACTGAATTGGTGACTGAGAAACCTTGGTACCATGAGGTGAAGAGATACTTGGAAACTCAGGAATACCCTGAAGGTGCCTCTATCAATGATAAGAAGTTCCTGAGAAGGTTCGCAGCAAAGTTC
This sequence comes from Vicia faba, assembly GCA_948472305.1. NCBI lineage: Eukaryota > Viridiplantae > Streptophyta > Magnoliopsida > Fabales > Fabaceae > Vicia > Vicia faba. The sequence continues at coordinate 750,460,594 of OX451735.1, read as the reverse complement.
TTCCTTAGCAACGGCATCTTGTACAAGCGAAACCATGATTCAACCTTACTGCGTTGTGTGGATAAGACTGAAGCAGAAAGGATCATGGAAGAGCTACATGAAGGGACCTTTGGTACACATTCCAGTGGACATACAATGGCAAAGAAGATCCTTCGGGCAGGATATTACTGGTCCACAATGGAAGCTGACTGCTACCAACATTCCAGGACATGCCATAAGTGCCAGATTTATGCAGACAAGGTGCATGTTCCTCCAGTTCCTCTGAATGTTCTGACTGCACCTTGGCCGTTTGCAATGTGGGGCATAGACATGATCGGTGAGATTAAACCCACGGCATCTAATGGGCATCGCTTCATCCTAGTGGCGATCGATTATTTTACAAAGTGGGTTGAAGCAGCTTCATACGCTACGGTAACCAAGACTGTTGTGGCACGGTTCATCTGACATAATCTGATCTGCCGGTACGGCGTCCCAGAGAGGATCATCACAGACAACGGTACCAATCTGAATAATAAGATGATCACTGAGCTCTGCGAGCAGTTCAAAATACAGCACCACAATTCTTCTCCTTACAGACCGAAGATGAATGGGGCTGTAGAAGCAGCAAATAAAAATATCAAGAAAATCGTGCAGAAGATGACAGTGACTTATAAAGATTGGCACGATATGTTACCGTTCTCTTTGGTTTATGATATGGAGGCAGTCTTATCGATCGAAGTACAAATACCCTCTCTCCGGATAATGAAGGATGCGGATCTGAGTGAGGATGATTGGATCCAGACACGACTTGATCAGTTAAATTTAATTGACGAAAAGAGACTTGCTGCTATCTGTCATGGTCAGACGTATTAGAAACGGATGATCAGGGCATTTAACAAAAAGGTCAGACCACAGGAATATCAAGTTGGGGATCTGGTAATCAAGCGAATCATCCTTCCTCAGAATGATCCAAGGGGCAAATGGACCCCTACGTACGAAGGGCCATTTGTGGTTAAACATGTGTTCTCAGGAGGAGCCATGATTCTAACCAATATGGATGGTGACGACCTTCCTCATCCCGCCAATGCAGACATAGTAAAAAGATACTACGCGTGAAAAAAGACCCGCTAGGCTGACATGCCTAGGCAAAAATTAGGGCTTCCTGGCGAACCAAAAGGGTTCGGGCAAAATGAAGGGATGAAATGAAAAAAATCTGTACACCCGGCAAGTCGAAAACCTGAAAAGGCGGCTTGGGAAAAAATGGGTATCCCGGTGGACTGAAAACCCGAAAGGGCGGTCCAGGCAAAAGTTAGGGATAAAGCGTAATACTATGTCTCATTGGATCACTTTGCATCCAGAATCCGGTATCTACATCAAGTTCAGACGGCATCGATCAGTCAGCTTCATCTTCAACCAAGGTCATCAAGTGATGAGACGCTCGGAGATATAAAGGCAATAGCAGAGTTGAAACCCAGTGGGATCATTCATTTCACACAGCTGTTTTATTTTCTCTTGTACAAAATTTGTATAAACTCTTTTGTTCGGCGGCGTTCTCTTACTAGGACGTCAGCCTCTTGTACACAAAACGCCTATTTACGGGCCATACAAAATCAATACAAATATATTTTTCAGTTAAAAATGCCAATTGTTTTTCCTTTCCTGTTTTGTTTTGCGAAGAACGTCCAAGGTTCAATTTGTGATATATGCATTGACAATAATTTGCTAACTCACGAATATTTGCGTACAAAACAAAGAATGAATTACAGATAACATTAGAAACAGGGGCAATAAAGAGTTGTCTGAGCAATCTAATTGTTCTGTCCTCCAAGGTACCAAGGTAGGGTCAGCTGAAGAACGTAATCAGATATCCTAATTCCCCAGAGAGTGAGCCAGCAAGTCAGTACACTCTCCTCAAGCAAAATTATCAAATCTTAAGGAAGTTGGGTATCCTCCAGCAGATATCAACATTCCCCAGCAGCATATATGTCCTTAACAAGCATCCCCGGCAGTCTTGGTCTAAAGATTATTCCCCGGAGGTACATCAAACATTCAGTGGAGTTACTTCCAATACAATTCAAAACTTCCCCAGGAGAGTCCAATCTAGTTTTCCCAGAAAAATTGGAATCATCTCCCAAGCAGTAAGCTTATCCCCAATAGATTCTGGAAGCTTATCCCTCATAGAGCACGAACGCGTCTCCCGGCTTTATTCAAAGGTTATTTCCCTACCAGGATATAACTGGGTTATCGTCAGCCAAAATCCATGGAAAGATCGTCCTCGGCAAAGTCTTCTTATCCCCAGCGAAGTCCATTAACGCTTCCAATACAACAAGGGTATCCCCAGCAAGTTACCATCAACTCAGTAAAGTATCTCTCTCCCCACAGAGTATTGCTTCCCAGCAAGATCGTTAGAGTACTTTCCTCCCTGCAGAGTAATCCATTCACCAAGTTTATTCCCCAACGGAGTCATCTTCTCCTACCGGTATTCTTGTAATTATCATCCCCAGCGGAAGCAAAATCTATTCTCCAACATCAGCCCAGGAGTGACTTCCCGGCACCCGTCAAGGATTTACTTTCCTAGACGAAAAATACCTTCATAAACATCGCACTTCCATACATCATTATAGCATGCATAGACGCATCATATCTCACAAATCTCATTTATGTTGAGAACATCATTGCTTGGTCCATATCACGCATTGCATATGACTGACCTTTACCTTTCAGGAAAGATTCAGTTAAATCCTCAATCACATTCAAGACCTAGACCGGTTCAGTTAATCGACTCCAAGGATTTCTTATCCAGTCCAAGGCCTTCTCTAGTCCAGTTAAATCGACCCCAAACAGATTTTTCTGATGAAGACTCAGTAGAAGTTATCCAAGGTTTTCCCAATATTTGCTATTGAGGTTGTAATCGCCTATGGTTCTCTCCCCGATACTGCGGAGATGATAATTCCATCCAAGGTTTTCCCGATATTTGCTATTGAGGTTGTAATCGCCTATGGTTCTCTCCCCGATACTGCGGAGATGATAATTCCATCCAAGGTTTTCCCAATATTTGCTATTGAGGTTGTAATCGCCTATGGTTCTCTCCCCGATCCTGCGGAGATGATAATTCCACCCAAGGTTTTCTCAATGATTGCTATTGAGATTGTAATTGCCTATGGTTCTCTCCCCGATACTGCGGAGATGATAATTCCACCCAAGGTTTTCTCAATGATTGCTATTGAGGATGTAATCGCCTATGGTTCTCTCCCCGATACTGCGGAGATGGTAATTCCCACCAAGATTCTCTCAATGATTGCTATTGAGGTTGTAGTCGCCTATGGTTCTCTCCCCGATCCTGCGGAGGTGATAATCCCAGATTTCGCTCAACGATTGCTGTTGAAGTTGAAGTTATCCAAGGTTCTCTCAATGTTTGCTGTTGAGGTTGTAGTCGCCTATGGTTCTCTCCCCGATCCTGCGGAGGTGGTAATCCCAAGATTTTCTCAACGATTGCTGTTGAGGTTAAAGTCATCCAAGGTTCTCTCACCGTTCCTGTTGAGGTAGTAACCATCCCTGGTTCATTCATCACCGTTTGAAGCTCCAGATCCAGCTCCTGTAACCAGTCAGAATACATCTATACAAAGAATCTGAAGACCAACTCCTGTAACAGGTCAGGTAATCATTTTTCTTTTGCAGGTATGCAAGTTCTCGCTAAGGAAGCTCTTACGCGATCAACATCCAGATGGCATCTATAAGCCCATCCACCTTCCATCTTCTCTTAGCATGGCATCTATAAGCCCATCTTCCTATCCATCAATCTCTAAATGGCATCTATAAGCCCATTCCACCATCACACTGCTACTATGTGAGCGCAAATTTCTGGGCACTCTAGTGTTCAATCATCTTCCACCCTCGGATTACGAAAGGCACGTCAGCCAATCTACATCCTCAGGTCTAAGAATATTGAACAGGGGCAACTGTTGTACCCCAAAATTTTCCCTCCCATATTCTTCAAGAATTGCAAAGTCAAAGCTGTAAAATTCCCCAAGGGTTGCACATTGCAAGGGCCTCCTAAACAGTCAAAATTAGGGTTTTGGTTCTGATCAAGAAAATGAAGTTTCCAAGGGTCCAATCAAGTCCCACATGCCTACAAACATGGTCAAGCATCCTCATACCAAGTTTCAAGACTTTCAGCACAAAATTGCACAGTCAAAACCTCAATTGCACTACAGTCAACTGTAGGGGCAAAATGGTCATTTGACAGTCAAAAGTTCAAATTTTTGGTCAACATCTCATTTTGAAGCCACAAACATCATTTGATCAATGATTGATCATGATTCTCAAAGCTTGGCTCAAAAATCATCAAGATGCAAAAGTTTCCATATTTGGACAGTTGAAAAAGTCAACTGTAAATTGACCAGGGAATAACTTTCACATGGATTATCAGAAAAATTCCATCCAAATCTCATTTTTAAGAGAAAGACATTTCCTACAACTCCTCTTCATACTTCAAGTCCAAGAAATGCTCTCACAAAAAGTTATCAATTTCAACATTATAGGTCATTTTCAAAAGTCAACAAAATGGGACTTTAAGTCAAAGGCCATAACTTGAGATTGGTAAATCCAAATGACATGGGACCAAAGACATTGGTTAGAGGACTCAAAGACCTTTCCAAAATGTCCAAGAACATGAGCAAAGCTTAAAAATTGAGCAAGTTATGCCTTGTGGAAGTTGGGAAAGTTTTGGGTATTTTGAAAAGTCAACATTGTTTCAAATAACCTAAAATTGCTAATGGGCCTCTTTTTCTTCCACAATTCATCATCCAAGACATGTGCACGACCATTTGGCCCAAAGGGAAGTTTTTTATCATTTTTATTTATTTATTTGGATTTTTAATTATTAATAATTCATTTAATTAAATTAAATATGTAAAAAATACTAAACCTAATTTTTTGAATCTTTTTGTGCATGAAATAATCTCAAGATATTGTGTATAATCAGATTTGGAAAGAATCTTGCTAATTGGTCATGATTTGGTTGCAAAAACATGTGAAAAAGATTGCAAAATAATGGCTTAAAAATCAAATATATTTTTCATTAATTCATGGATTTTGGATCAATTTTCTTTGACCTAATCACTCATATACATATAAGGATGCAAACCCTCGTGCCTTTTGGACTAGAAGCTGCATAACCAAGCCATACAAGAACTCAAGAAACTCACATATTTTTGAAATTCGATTTTGGTTTTACAGGTGAATTCAAGGTGCAAGAGCTGTTCAAACACCTTCCTTGAGGATCATAGAACGTTTTCCAATCATTCATTAAGTCCCATACTCAAGAGAACACGAAATCACCATTGAAGTTGGTGAGAAAAATTCCAAAATCGTTTTCCATCATTCATGCGTTTTTAACATATTTCATTGTTGTTTTTGTGTTTAGAATGATGTTTGCAAGCTACCTGCATAATTTAATTGGAGTTTCATGCTAAAACGAAGGATCCACCATGAGAGCATATTAGGGTTTCATGAAAATTGATTTAGGGGTTTCCAAACCTTGAACAATTAGCACATGGGACCTAGACCATCCAACTCAGCGCGCTTGGACGAAGAGAACGAGACCCTCGCGCCTAATTTATATGGCCGGACGGCCTAATCGTTATTTTTGATAATGTTGCCTTTTGGAACGGTTCAAAACCGTTGCTAATGTTTTGTGTTTCAGAAAAGAAAAAAAAGCCAAGGAAGAAGAAGACGAGGTGGCCATCAACGATTGGATCGTTTAAACTTTCGCGCGCAAAGAGCACTAACGCGTTGTTTATGTTATAATGACTATTTGTTATTTAATATACAAAGTATACAAGTGGCACGAATGGCAAGCACGCTCAGTGGTAACCCCTGGGACCTGGGTTCGAGCCCCAGGTCCCCCACCCCTTTCACATTATTTTTCTATTAAGGATTATGTGCAGGTTCACCATGGAGGAATACCATACGTCCAAAATCTCAGCCTGCCACGCGTTCAATCTCATCAATCCAAGGGTCACGACCTGAAGAATATGGTGAACCCCAGTCAACGTCTGGGCACGCTAGTGGAAAAAGTCAAAGAGGCCAAAGCTATTGGGCCCAAATTGCTGGACTTCACCCTCCACTTGGGGACAGCACCCCCCTCTAGTTTGTTTCTTTTAACCTTTTTTATATATTTTTCTTTTCTTTATTTTAATTAATTTCTTTTAATTTAATTATCTTCACAATAATATAAAAAAAAAACAATAAAAAATCAGAAAAAGGACAAAAATTAATATTTTTATTTAATGTTATATTTTTTTGTAAACAAAACTTTTATTAATTAATTAGTTTTAATTTAGGAGTAAATCTTAATATTTTCTTAATTAATTTAAAATTGGTAGAACTAGGGTTAGTTAATTTTTTTATCCTTTTTTCTTTTCTTTCATAATAATTAAATATTTCCTATTATTATTTTTATAATTAAATTGCATGTAAATAATTGGATTAAGTTTAGGTTAAAATTTAACTTTTTTTTAATAAACTAAAACAATTAGAATTAGGATTAATCTTTTAATTTCATTTAATTCTTTTTTCATTAAAATCATAAAATACAAAAATACCAAAAACAATTTCTTTTCCTTTTAATTTTATTAATTTAATAATCGTTTAATTTAATTTAATTAAAAAGGGTCCAACGCCCTCGTTTCAATTTAAATTTCAATTCGCATATTTATTTCTTTTTCTTTTAATATTTATGTATCTCTCCCAAAGCCGTGTAAACATTTTAATTTTTCGCACTTTTACTCTTCCTCTTTATTTACTTTCCGTCAAATCGGGTCCTGGATTTTAATTTTGGCGATGTGGACCCGCGCCTTTGTAATAGTTTAGAATTTTACCTTTCTGCACTTTTTTAACTGTAAATAAATGCATGCATGAATGAATGGACAATAAATAAAAACAAACGCATAGATCACCTATACCATGACATGACAAAAGACAAAAATATCTGAAAACGATACACAAAAATCACACACCACCCCTAGGGTACGCCTCACTGTTGCCTTGCCTCGAAAGGTGATCGTCGAGTAGAGGATGTCTTAGTAAGTCCTCATGATCCGGGAACCTGGCATGAGGGTAGCTTCTAAGGTGTCTTCCCATTGCTCTGGTGATCACCATGTCCCGAACCTCGAATTGACCCGAACACCTCCAACGGTGGTGCTACCTACCTCTCAATGGTGGGATGGCACTACTTTAAAGGACATCTACACAGACGAATTCCTTAGGGTAGGTAGACGACTCTAGATACTTGCTCTAATTTCAAAAACAAATCCAAAATACTTTTCACACCGACACATTTTCAAAAAGCTTTCGAAAGCAACTTTTCAAACACTCTTGAGGACCGAACTGGAATTTTCAAAGAAACTTTTTAAAACCCACAGTTGAAAAGCAAACAAACCATTTTTGAAAACACAATGAGCAAGTATCTAAGAGCCCATGGATAACCATGGATAGAAAGGGTGCTAACACCTTCCCTTTCTATAACCTACCTCCCGAACCGAGAGCAATCTCTTTAAGGAATTTTTCTGTGCTTTTGTCCTTTCCATTTGGAGAAAATAAAAGACGGTGGTGACTCTTGCTTCCGCGACATTTCGCGAACCAGCGTTAAACAGTCAGTTCCAGATCCACCGATCACACCAGTGAATTCACAACTGAAAGATCATCCCCAGCGGAGTTCTTTCCTTTCACAAACAGGAATTCAATCCCCAACAGGATTCAGTATCACCAGCAACGGTAATTCATCCCCAGCGGAATTCATCGGTGGAATCCTCAGCAGAGCATCTCTTCCCCACAAAGAAATCTCCTCATCAGTTTATTCCCCAACGGAGTTATCCTCTTCTACAGGTTTATTCTCACAATCATCTTCGTTCGCCATCCCCAGCGGAAACGGAGAATTTAACTCTTTTCTCCAGCAGCTATCCGGGATTTATTTTCCCCAGCTAAAAGCATTACATTTCCATACATCATGACACATGCATATACGCATCATACAACACAATCTCATTTATTTTTGAGAACATCATTGTTTGATACATATCATGCATTGTGTGATCGGTGGATCTGGAACTGACTGTTTAACGCTGGTTCGCGAAATGTCGCGGAAGCAAGAGTCGCCACCGTCTTTTATTTTCTCCAAATGGAAAGGACAAAAGCACAGAAAAATTCCTTTAAAGAGATTGTTCTCGGTTCGGGAGGTAGATTATAGAAAGGGAAGGTGTTAGCACCCTTTCTATCCATGGTTATCCATGGGCTCTTAGATACTTGCTCATTTGTGTTTTCAAAAAAATGGTTTGTTTGCTTTTCAACTGTGGGTTTTAAAAAAGTTTCTTTGAAAATTTCAGTTCGACTCTTGTATCAGTCCTCAAGAGTGTTTGAAAAATTGCTTTCGAAAGCTTTTTGAAAAGGTGTCGGTGTGAAAAGTATTTTTGATTTGTTTTTGAATTTAGAGCAAGTATCTATGAGTTCTCTACCTACCCTAAGGAATTTGTCTGTGTAAATGTCCTTAAAGTAGTGCCATCCCACCATTGAGAGGTAGGTAGCACCACCGTTGGAGGTGTTCGGGTCAATTCGAGGTTCGGGACATGGTGATCACCAGAGCAATGGGAAGACACCTTAGAAGCTACCCTCATGCCAGGTTCCCGGATCATGAGGACTTACTAAGACATCCTCTACTCGACGATCACCTTTCGAGGCAAGGCAACAGTGAGGCGTACCCTAGGGGTGGTGTGTGATTCGTGTGTCAGATTCATTTGCATTTATCTTGTCATGTCATGGGTGATCTATGCGCTTGTTTTTATTTTTTGTCATTCATTCTTGCATGCATTTATTTAACAGTTAAAAAAGTGCGGAAAGATAAAAGTTCTAAACTATTACAAAGGCGCGGGTCCACATCGCCAAAATTTCCAGGACCCGATTTGACAGAAAAATAAAGAAATAAAATAAAAGTGCGAAAGATAAGTATTTACACGGCTTTGGGAGAAGTACATAAATAATTAAGAGAAAAAAGAAATAAATAGGCGAATTGAATTAAAATTAGAAACGAGGGCGTTGGACCCTTTTAACGAAATTAAATTAAATGATTAAATTAATGAAAATTAAAATGAAAGGAAATTATTTTTGGTATTTTTGTATTTTATGATTTTAATGAAATTGAATTAAATTGAGAAATTAACCCTAATTCTAATTTTTTATTTATTAAGAAAAAATATTAAAGTTAAACCTAAATTAACCTAATTAATTACATGGTAATTTAATTACAAAAGTAAATAATATTTAATTATTAGTTATGGTGGAAAAGAGAAAAAAGAATAAAAATAATAAAAACCTAATTCTACAAATTTTAAGGTTATTAGAGAAATATTTGAATTAAACCTAATTTAATAGCTAAAATTAATGAATAATATTTATTTACAAAAAATATATTAATTAAATAAAAATACTTATTTTTGTCTTTTTCTGATTTTATATTGTTTTTTATATTTTTTATGAAAATATTAAATTAAAGGAATTAATAAATAAAAGAAACAATTGAATCAAAATAAAAAAATAATGAAAAGAATATTGCAAACCTAGGGGGGTCTGTCCCCAAATGAGAGGTATGATCCAGTATTTCAGGCCCATTAGCTTCTGGCCTGATTGACTTTTCTGCTAGTAGGTATGGGCGTTGACTGAGGCACACCCTAGTCTCTGAATCTTGGCCCTTGATTGAGTGCAGTGGGACGCGTGGACGGCTTGATAACGTGGATGCATGATGGACGCTAGCATTGAAACTGTACACAAGCATTAATAACAAAATAATATGAAAGGGGTGGGGACCTGGGATCGAACCCAAGTCCTAGAGGTTACCCTCCCTTCGCTTGACCAGTGGAGCCACTTATGCGCGTTTGTACATGAAATAACACACAAATAATATAAAAGAAAATAAGGGTTAGTGGAATTTCCGCGCGAAAATTTGAATGGACCAACCAGTCTTAGTCACCTAGTCATCTTCTTCATCGTTTTGTTTATTTCCTGAAACATAAAAGAGTTAGCGGGGGTTTTGAACCCCCCCAAAATACGTGTTTTCTGATAATAGCGATTAGGCCGTCCGGCCACATAAATTAGGCGCGAGGGTTCTATTGTTTTCGTCCAAGCGTGCTGAATCCATTCATGGCATTATGATATTCTAATTTTACCATATTCAAAATCCCCTAATTCGGAAGCTGAAGAACCCTAATATCCTTCAATGGTGAAATCGCGTATGGGTGATAAAAATGCAATCTAACAACTAGGTTAGCTTCAGAATCAAACAAGAAACATAAATCAAACATTAAAAAGTATTAAAAACGTATGAATCATGATGCAAGCATATGGAAAAATTTCTGTACAGGGGACGATTATTCTCACGTTTCTTGGTGTTAGAGCTTATGGTTTTGATCCAAATTCCTTCCTTGAAGTCTCAGCAAGCCAATGGAATAGTTGTTTGATCTTGAAAAGCCCTAAAACCTAGTTTTCAGTTTCCAAATTTTTTAGCGAAAACTCAAGTTTCTCTATGCTTTTCTGGCGCAGCTGGGAGATCCTGGGCATTAGGGTTGCACTATGTATATATGTGTGAAGGTTCTAGGTCAAAGAAATCAAACAAAAACCTTTGCATTCATGATTTTCAAGATTTGATTTTCAAAGATCTTTTCCAATATTTCTTCATGCCTATTTGGTACAAATCATGGCCAATCACTTCAATTCCTTCCATATATGATCATGCACGAAATCTTAAACCTATTCCATGCACAAAAAGATTTGATTGCATTGGTTTGGTATTTTTCATGTATTTTAATTAATTAAATGAATTATTAATAATTAAAAATCCAAATAAATAAATAAAAATGAAGAAAAACTTCCCTTTGGGCCAAATGGTCGTGCACATGCCTTGGATGATGAATTGTGGAAGAAAAAGAGGCCCATTAGCAATTTTAGGTCATTTGAAGCAATGTTGACTTTTCAAAATATCCAAAAATTTCCCAACTTCCACAAGGCATAACTTGCTCAATTTTTAAGCTTTGCTCATGTTCTTGGACATTTTGGAAAGGTCTTTGAGTCCTCTAACCAATGCATTTGGTCCCATGACATTTTGATTTACCAATCTCAAGTTATGGCCTTTGACTTAAAGTCCCTTTTTGTTGACTTTTGAAAATGACCTATAATGTTGAAATTGATAACTTTTTTGAGAGCATTTCTTGGACTTGAAGTATGAAGAGGAGTTGTAGGAAATGTCTTTCTCTTCAAAATGAGCTTTGGATGGAATTTTTCTGATAATCCATGTGAAAGTTATACCTTGGTCAAGTTACAGTTGACTTTTTCAACTGTCCAAATATGGAAACTTTTGCATCTTGATGATTTTTGAGCCAAGCTTTGAGAATCATAATCAAGCATTGATCAAATGATGTTTGTGGCTTCAAAATGAGATGTTGACCAAAAATTTGAACTTTTGACTGTCAAATGACCATTTTGCCCCTACAGGTGACTGTAGTGCAATTAGGGTTTTTGACTGTGCAATTTTGTGCTGTAAGTCTTGAAACTTGGTATGAACATGCTTAACCATGTTTGTAGGCATGTGAGACTTGATTGGACCCTTGGAAACTTCATTTTCTTGATCAGAACCAAAACCCTAATTTTGACTGTTAGGAGGCCCTTGAACTGTGCAACCCTTGGGGAATTTTGAAGCTTTGACTTTGAAAATTTTGGATAATATGGGAGGGCAAATTTTGGGGTACAACAGTTGCCCCTGTTCAATCTTCTTAGACCTGGGGATGCAGATTGGCTGACGTGCCTTTCGTAATCCGAAGGTGGAAGATGATTGAACACTAGAGTGCCCAGAAATTTGCGCTCACATAGTAGTGTGATGGAGGGAATGGGCTTATAGGTGCCATTTGGAGATTGATGGGTAGGATGATGGGCTTATAGATGCCATGCTAAGAGATGATGGAAGGTGGATGGGCTTACAGATGCCATCTGGGTGTCGATCGCGTAAGAGATTCCTTAGCGAGAACCTGCGTACCTGCAAAAGAAAGATGAGTACCTGACATGTTGCAGGAGCTGGTCTTCAGATGCTTGGTATAGATGTGTCCTGACTGGTTACAGGAGCTGGATCTGGAGCTTCAAACGGTGATGAATGAACCAGGGATGGTTACTACCTCAACAGGAACGGTGAGAGAACCTTGGATGACTTTAACCTCAAATGAAATCGTTGAGAAAATCTTGGGAGGATTACTACCTCCGCAGTATCGGGGAGAGAACCAAAGGCGACTACAACCTCAACAGCAATCATTGAGAGAATCTTGGATAACTTCAACCTCAACAGCAATCGTTGAGAGAAACTTGGGATGATTACTACCTCCGCAGTATCGGGGAGAGAACCATAGGCGACTACAACCTCAACAGCAATCATTGAGAGAATCTTGGGCGACTTCGACTTCAACAGTATCATTGAGCGAATCTGGGGATGATTACTACCTCCGCAGTATCGGGGAGAGAACCATAGGCGACTACAACCTCAACAGCAATCATTGAGAGAATCTTGGGCGACTTCGACTTCAACAGTATCATTGAGAGAATCTGGGGATGATTACTACCTCCGCAGTATCGGGGAGAGAACCATAGGCGACTACAACCTCAACAGCAATCATTGAGAGAATCTTGGGCGACTTCGACTTCAACAGTATCATTGAGAGAATCTGGGGATGATTACTACCTCCGCAGTATCGGGGAGAGAACCATAGGCGACTACACCCTCAACAGCAATCATTGAGAGAATCTTGGATAACTTCTATTGAGTCTTTATCAGAAAAATCTGTTTGGGGTCGATTTAACTGGACTAGAGAAGGCCTTGGACTGGATAAGAAACAGAAAATCTTAGGGTCGATTAACTGAACCGGTCTAGGTCTTGAAATGTCTTCAACTGGGTAAGAAACAGGGAGATCTTAGGGTCGATCTGACTGAACCAGAGAAGGCCTTTGACTGGATAAGAAACAGAGAAATCTTTGGAGTCGATTTAACTGAACCGGTCTAGGTCTTGAACATAGCTGAGAACTTAACTGACCCTTTCCTGAAAGGTAAAGGTCAGTCATATGCAATGCATGATATGGATCAAGCAATGATGTTCTCAACATAAATGAGATTTGTAAGATATGATGAGTATATGCATGCTATAATGATGTATGTGATGTTTAAGAATGTGTGTTTTTTGTCTTAGGAAAATAAATCCTTGACGGGCACCGGGAAGTCATTCCTGGGCTGATGTTGAAGTTTTGATCTTCGTTTTCGCTGGGGATGATAGTTGCAAGAATACCGGTAGGAGAAGATGACTCCGTTGGGGAATAACTTGGCGAATGAAATATTCTGCGGGGAGAAAAATACTCTAACGATCTTGCTGGGAAGCAATACTCTGTGGGGAGAAAGATACTTTGTTGAGCTGTTGATAATAACTTGCTGGGGATACCCTTGTTGTGTTGGAAGTATTAGGAGACTTCGCTGGGGATAAGAAGACTTCGTCGAGGACGATCTTTCCGTGGCTTTTGGCTGAGGATAACCCAGTTATATCCTGGTAAGGAAATAACTCTCTGAATAAAGTCGGGCGACGCATTCTTGCTCTGCGCGGATAAGCTTCCAGAATCTACTGGGGATAAGCTTACTGCTTGGGGAGATGAACTCCGACTTTCCTAGGGAACTGGATTGGGCTCTCTTGGGGAAGTTTTGAAATGTATCGGGGAAGTGACTCCATTGAATGCCTGGTATACCGCCGGGGAACAATCTTTAGGTCAAGACTGTCGGGGATGCTTGTTAAGAATATTTGTATGCTGCTGGGGAATGTTGGGATCTGCGGGAGGATACCCAACTTCCTTAAGGTTTGATAATATAGCTTGAGGAGAGTATACTGCTTGCTGGCTCACTCTCTGGGGAATTGGGATGTACTGGTTATGTTCTTCAGCTGAACCTACCTTGGTACCTTGGAGGACAGAACAATTAGATTGCTTAGACAACTCTTTATTGCCCCTGTTTCTAATGTTACCTGTAATTAATCCTTTGTTTCGTATGCAAATATTTACGAGTTAGCAAATTATTGTCAATGCATATATCACAAATTGAACCTTGGACGTTCTTCGCAAAACAAAACAGAAAAAGGAAAAATAATTGGCACTTTTAACTGAAAAGTATATTTGTATTGATTTTTGAATGGCCTGTAAATAGGCGTTTATGTACAAGAGGCTGACGTCCTAGTAAGAGAACGCCGCCGAACAAAAGAGTTTATACAAATTTTGTACAAGAGAAAATAAAACAGCTGTGTGAAATGAATGATCCCACTGGGTTTCAACTCTGCTATTGCCTTTATATCTCCGAGCGTCTCATCACTTGATGACCTTGGTTGAAGGTGAAGCTGACTGATCGATGCCGTCTTAACTTGGTAGATACCGGATTCTGGATACTAAGTGATCCAATGAGACATAGTATTACGCTTTTATCCCTAACTTTTGCCTGGACCGCCCTTTCGGGTTTTCAGTCCACCGGGATACCCATTTTTGCCCAAGCCGCCTTTTCAGGTTTTCGACTTGCCGGGTGTACAGATTTTTTTCATTTCATCCCTTCATTTTGCCCGAACCCTTTTGGTTCGCCGGGAAGCCCTAATTTTTGCCTAGGCATGTCAGCCTAGCGGGTCTTTTTTCATGCGTAGTATCTTTTTACTATGTCAGCATTGGCGGGGTGAGGAAGGTCGTCACCATCCATATTGGTTAGAATCATGGCTCCTCCTGAGAACACATGCTTAACCACAAATGGCCCTTCGTACGTAGGGGTCCATTTGCCCCTTGGATCACTCTGAGGAAGGATGATTCGCTTGATTACCAGATCCCCAACTTGATATTCCTGTGGTCTGACCTTTTTGTTAAATGCCCTGATCATCCGTTTCTGATACGTCTGACCATGACAGATAGCAGCAAGTCTTTTCTCATCAATAAGGTTTAACTGGTCAAGTCGTGTCTGGATCCAATCATCTTCATTCAGATTTGCATCCTTCATTATCCGGAGAGAGGGTATCTGCACTTCGATCGGTAAGACTGCCTCCATGCCGTAGACCAAGGAGAAAGGAGTTGCCCCGGTTGACGTCCTGGCTGAGGTACGGTATCCATGTAGAGCGAACGGTAACATCTCGTGCCAATCTTTATAGGTCACTGTCATCTTCTGCACGATTTTCTTAATGTTCTTATTTGCTGCTTCTACAGCCCCATTCATCTTCGGCCGGTAAGGAGAAGAGTTGTGGTGTTGTATCTTAAACTGCTCGCAGAGCTCAGTGATCATCTTGTTATTAAGATTGGTACCGTTGTCAGTAATAATTCTTTCTGGGACGCCGTATCGACAGATCAGGTTGTGCTGAATGAACCGTGCCACAACAGTCTTGGTTACCGTAGCGTAGGAAGCTGCTTCGACCCACTTCGTGAAATAGTCAATCGCCACCAGGATGAAGCGATGCCCATTAGATGCCATAGGTTTAATCTCACCGATCATGTCTATGCCCCACATTGCAAACGGCCAGGGCGCAGTCAGAACATTTAGAGGAACTGGAGGAACGTGCACCTTGTCTGCATAAATCTGGCATTTATGGCATGTCCGAGAATGTTGGTAGCAGTCAGCTTCCATCGTGGACCAGAAATACCCTGCCCGAAGGATCTTCTTAGCCATAGTGTGCCCACTGGAATGTGTGCCAAAGGTCCCTTCATGTAGCTCTTCCATGATCCTTTCTGCTTCAGCTTTATCCACACAACGCAGTAAGGTCGAATCATGGTTTCGCTTGTACAAGATGCCGTTGCTAAGGAAGAACTTTGCTGCGAACCTCCTCAGAAACTTCTTATCATTGACAGATGCACCTTCAGGGTATTCCTGAGCTTCCAGGTATCTCTTTACTTCATGGTACCAAGGCTTCTCAGTCACCAATTCAGTCTCGAGATCACAACAGTATGCCGGTTCGTCCAGTTTCCAGATGATGATCCGGGGAGCCTCATTGTCCCATTTGACCTTGAACATAGAAGACATTGTAGCTAACGCGTCCGCCAGCTGATTCTCCTCTCTTGGGAAATGTTCAAAGGTTATCTTCGTGAAGTGGGGGATCAAGGTCAACACACATTCTCTGTAAGGAATAAGATTCGTATGTTTCGTATCCCACTCTCCTTTGATTTGATTGATCACGAGAGCGGAATCTCCGAAGACACTCAGAAACTTGATCCTTAAGTCGATCGCAGCTTGAAGACCCATTATGCATGCCTCATACTCTGCCATGTTGTTGGTACAGTTGAAACATAGTCGGGCAGTGAGTGGAGTATGAGTGCCTTGAGGTGATATGATTATAGCGCCGATACCGTTTCCCAAAGCATTGGAGGCTCCGTCAAAGTGCATAGACCATCGGGATCCTTCCTCAGGTCCTTCATCCGGTCCAGGTACTTCACAATCGGTCACAATCATGATGCTCTCATCCGGAAACTCGAAGTTCATTGACTGATAGTCGTCTACAGCCTGATGTGCCAAGTGGTCTGCCAATACACTTCCCTTGATGGCTTTCTGGGTTGTGTACTGGATGTCGTATTCTGTCAAGATCATTTGCCATCTTGCTATTCTCCCAGACAGAGCAGGCTTTTCAAATATGTACTTTATAGGATCCATCTTTGAGATCAACAAGGTAGTGTGAGTCAGCATATACTGTCTCAGCCGGCGAGCAGCCCATACCAAAGCGCAGCAAGTTTTCTCAAGCAGTGAGTATCGGGTCTCACAGTCGGTAAACTTTTTGCTAAGGTAATAAATGGCATGCTCTTTTCGGCCAGACTCGTCATGCTGCCCCAGCACACACCCCATCGAGTTGTCAAGTACTGTCAGGTATAGTATCAGAGGTCTCCCTTCAACCGGTGGCATAAGGATGGGTGGCTCTTGGAGATACTCTTTGATTCTGTCAAAAGCAGCCTGACATTCATCGTTCCAACGTACTACCTGATCTTTCTTCAGCAGCTTGAAGATTGGCTCACAGGTAGCAGTCAGGTGTGAGATGAATCGAGCAATGTAATTCAGGCGTCCTAAAAAGCCTCTGACCTCTTTCTCTGTTCTGGGAACTGGCATCTCTTGAATAGCTTTGACCTTGGCAGGGTCCACTTGAATACCCTTATCACTTAGAACGAAGCCTAGCAACTTTTCAGATCTTACCCCGAAGGTGCACTTGTTCGGGTTCAACCTCAGCTTGTACAGTTTCAATCGGTCAAACAACTCCTGCAGATGATCTAGGTGCTCTTCCTCAGTCTGGGACCTTGCGATCATGTCGTCCACATACACTTCTATCTCATGATGGATCATGTCATGAAATAAAGCAACCATGGCACGTTGGTAGGTTGCCCCAGCATTTTTCAGTCCAAAAGGCATGACCTTGTAGCAGAAGGTGCCCCACTGAGTAACAAATGTAGTCTTCTCCATGTCTTCAGGTGCCATCTTGATCTGATTGTAACCTGAAAAACCATCCATGAAAGAGAACACCTTATGCTGAGCTGTATTATCAACAAGGACATCAATGTGAGGTAGAGGGAAGTCATCTTTGGGGATGGCCCTGTTCAGATCCCTATAATCGACACACATTTTGACCTTACCGTCCTTCTTTGGTACCGGCACCACATTAGCAACCCACTGAGGGTAAGAAGTCACTGCAAGGAACCCGGCATCAAACTGTTTCATAACCTCGGCTTTGATCTTCTCAGACATCTCTGGACGCATACGGCGGACCTTTTGCTTAACCGGAGGGCATTCTTCCTTAGTAGGCAAGTGATGGACCACGATATCGGTATCCAACCCGGGCATGTCTTCGTAGGACCAGGCAAATATCTCCACATAATCATGTAGCATTTGAGTCAACCGTTGCTTCACGCTGAGCTCTAGGTTGGCACCAATCTTAACTTCCCTTATGTCCGTCTCAGTACCCAGATTTATTGTTTCCACTGGCTCTTCGTGTGGTTGAATTGCCCTCTCTTCCTGAAGTAACAGTCTCGCAAGCTCTCCAGGCACTTCGCAATCATCTTCACCTTCGTCTTTGGCTAAGTTGATCGGATTTTCGAAGTCATAACCGGCAGTAGCAGAGTCATTACCAGTGAGATCCAGAGTGGATTGAAACCTGTATGAGTGAGTGTGTGTAAATACAGCTGTTTTGAAATATATAAAGGAAGGAAAGACAGAAAAGGAGCATAAGATTTATAAATGCGAGAAAACGTCCAAGATTTTCATTTATGATATATGAAATGACAATTTATATGCCCTCACAAGTGAAACCACGGTGCCTCGGGTAAGACACCGGGCCATAGAGTTTTATTTATTGTTTATTACAAATATCAAAACAAAGAAGTTCATTACTGCGTAACAAGAGAAACAGGTAGGTTGTCCTTTGCACTCCAATTGCTAAGTCCACTGTCGGTTGCCAGGTAAATCCAGCTATCAAACTCAGCTTCATCCACTTCCTCTTCGTTCCCAATAGCATTTACTCCATGAGCAGGCAGGGGAGCTGTCACTACATTAGGCTTCTCAGATGCCTCAAATTGTACCTCATTGGCGTCAATAAGGTCCTGTAGCTTGTTCCTTAAGGCCCAACAGTCGTCAGTGGAATGCCCCGGGCTATCGGAGTGATAAGCACAGCGGGCATTCGGATTGTATTTGGGGGAGGCAGTGTTTACAACCTTAGGGGCCTCTCTGACAGTCACTAAGTTGGTGGACAGCAACTGTGGTAAGATTTGGGATAGGGTCATGCTCAAACGGGTGAACTCTCTCCGGGGTCTTTCAACCCTTTGAGGATTGGTTTGCCGAAGAGGGGCAGCAGGCTTAGCAATCATTACCGCACTGACAGATTGGCGGTGCTCAGATTTCTCTTGTCTCCTGGAGCCATATACAGCATTGGCCTCCTTCTTGAAGGGTTTCTTCTCAGAACTAGACGATGCACCCTTCGGAATCTTACCAGACTTCAACCCAGCCTCAATTCTCTCTCCGTCAGAATAAGATCAGTGAACCCTGCAGACGAGTTACCGATAAGATGGTTGAAAAATGGCCCAGATAGGGTCCCCAAGAACATGTCTACCAACTCCCGATCAGTCAACGGAGGCTGCACCCTGCCAGCCAGATCTCTCCACTTCTGAGCGTACTCTTTAAAACCTTCACTTGAACCTAACGACATACCCTGGAGTTGGGTACGCGTAGGGGCAAGGTCGACATTATATTGATACTGCTTATAGAAAGCAGTAGCCAACTCCTCCCAGTTACGAACCTTGGTCCCATCCAGCTGATAGAACCATTCGAGATGAGTCCCTGAAAGACTCTCCTGGAAGAAGTGGATCCACAAATTCTTATCCACTGAGTACGGTTGAATCTTCCGCACGTAGGACCTGAGGTGTAGCTTGGGACAAGACGCCCCGTCATACTTGGTGAAGAATGGTGCTTTGAACTTACGAGGAATGATCACACCGGTAGACAAACCCAAATCTCCGAAATCCAACCCCAGGTACCTGTTGTATCTCCATAGCATTCAACCTATCCTCCAACTGCTTGTAACGGTCTTCAGCCGGAGGATATTGCTCTTCATCAAAATCAGTCTCGTTGTCGGAGACTACCGGACTTGGACCTTTTCCCTCTTGGGGAGTACCCTTGCCAATAGAAGAACCAGCCTCTTCATTCTGCAGAGTGTTGCCAAACCTTCGGCCCGAGTTGAAAAGAACAGTCTTTCTCTTCTTCTTCTTTTCCTTCTTCAGGAGCAGAGCCTTCAGCTCTTCTTGGCCCTGAGCCAAACCCATGATTAGTTCCTGAAATTGCGCATTCTGCGCCTGAAGAGCCTTGATGGACATCTCAGTTGATGACGAGTCGGGGTTCATGATGCTGAAATAAATAGCGAAGAACGGTAAGCAACCTGAAAAGAAGAAAACCTGCTATGCACATGATGAATGGAATGCGTATGATTTATGTTTTCAAAGACAATCGGGAATCAACTTTGTAAACAAAAAGGAACACACTTCATTAGATTCAACTTTGAAACTTAAATTGTTCAACAGGTTGCCCTTAGGCGTTACATGAAAGGGAAATACTGAAAAAGGGAAATAAAACTGTAAAAGAACATCCAGAGCTCCTTATTGATCCCATGGTCTCCTCTTCTCAGTACGGATGTAGTCATTTAGAGCTCGCTCATTCTCCAACTGCTTTGTCAGCTTTTGGATCTTCAATTCCTGCTCGTTGAACTTTTCCCGGTAAGAATCCCGTTCTTCTCGCAGTTGCGACCAAGACCTCTTTAAGGTCTCATAATCAGTGGGTATCTGAGGAGGAAGGACAGTTGGAGGAACACCATCTTTGTCAGGACACTCAAGAATGACAGGTTTGACAGCTTCATACGGCATACCTAACTTCTGAGCACGGATGTGAACCCATTTGTAGTAGGCTTCCATAGGTAAAGAAGTCTTTGGCCCCAACTCTTGTGGGTCATCTTTATGAACTTTGTCCCAAGCCTTGATGAACCTACGACGCAGCTCGTCACTATCCCCCTGAAACTCAAAACTGATGTGAGGCACCAACATCTCATGGGGGCCTGCTCTTCTGGCTCTTCCAAACTGACGGAGCGCTAGACATGGATTGTAAGAGATTCCTCCTTGGGTACCAATCAGAGGAACATTAGGGTATTCCCCGCATCGATCAATAATAGCTATCTCATCCAAACCTCTACAAGTCCAAATGATGTCTTTATCGGTGAGAGACATTAACCTATGAGCCCAACCTCTTCCTTCTTGGTTCTTCAGTATGAACTTAGGGAGGTGCGAAATAAACCACCTCACCAACAAAGGGATACAACACCATAGATTTCCTCGTCTTCGGGTAGTACGAGCATGAAGTTGTTGCAAGATGTCACCCAAGAGAGTGGGCACCGGATTCTGAGACATAAAGATCCTTATGGCAGTGACATTGATGAAGTTGTCAGGATTAGGAAACAAGACTAACCCATAGATTAAGAGAGCCAAGATGTCTTCATATGCCCTAAAGTCCAGGTCATTCCAGAAACTGTTAGCTTTACCAATCAGAAACTTGGCCAAGAAACCCTTAACTCCGCTTCTAGTCACCCAGTTGTCTGTTACCTCTTGATGTGTCAAGGGAAGAGCTGCAGCAACATCCTCAAGCCTGAGGGTCTTTTCCCAACCAGTAAAGGGAGTTTGATCCAAGATAGGGATACCAAGCAAATCAGATAACTCTTCCAGGGTAGGGACCAGCTGGAAGTCTTGAAAGGTGAAGCACTGGTACAGAGGGTCATAGAACTGGGTCAGAACACTCATCAATTGTTGATCCCGCTTTGCAGTGACTAAACTGAGAAGAGAGCCATGCCTCTGAATGAAGGAAGTGGTATTTGGAATTCTGCTAACCAACTCTTCAAGCAACTCAGGTGAGTGAACAAAGTTGAACCGGATAGTATTCCTTCGCACAGGCATCATGGTGTCCTACAAAACAGAGCAAAGGTGAAACCCTTTTGTCTTTGAAATGGTCAGTCCTTATGCAGGATGCATGCAATGCTCGTGATATCATGATGTTATGATAAAGCACACCACAAATAGATACAAAGGCAAACATGGTAAGGCACACAAGTCACACAAGGCAAGCCCTTAAAGTTTAGGCCAGCATGAGGTCTAGGTACTACCCTCTTTCAGTTTGTTGGTTCATACCTGTCCTATCAAAGTAACCGGGTTCTTAGAGGATCCCAATATCATTGACTACCCTCAATCGGTCATAACTCCAGCATCGCAACCTTTTCTTGCGGCCAGAACCATCACGAGAGTTTAGCCTCAATGGGCGTAGCATACTGCTACTGTTCTAATGGCCAAGTTGTGTCAATTAAGGTTCTAAGGTTGTTGGTGCTTAATGACTCCTCAGAAGACCCATATTCTCCTCGTTGTAACACAAGAGATATCGGCACAGACCAAGGTGCCACACCAACGTAGCCACTGCTTCACCCGTGTCGGTCTATGCCGGACAGGTCCCTCACAGCTTATGCTACCTAAACAGGGTATCCCCAGATCCAGGTTAGGATCTATGTAACTCCCATGCAGCCCACAATAATAAAGCAAACAAACACAACAATTGAAAACACAAGTGATCTTAGTCCTAAGGTACACCTCACTTTATAAGTATCCCCAGCAGAGTCGCCAGTTCTGTGATCGGTGGATCTGGAACTGACTGTTTAACGCTGGTTCGCGAAATGTCGCGGAAGCAAGAGTCTCCACCGTCTTTTATTTTCTCCAAATGGAAAGGACAAAAGCACAGAAAAATTCCTTTAAAGAGATTGCTCTCGGTTCGGGAGGTAGATTATAGAAAGGGAAGGTGTTAGCACCCTTTCTATCTATGGTTATCCATGGGCTCTTAGATACTTGCTCATTTGTGTTTTCAAAAAAATGGTTTGTTTGCTTTTCAACTGTGGGTTTTAAAAAAGTTTCTTTGAAAATTTCAGTTCGACTCTTGTATCAGTCCTCAAGAGTGTTTGAAAAATTGCTTTCGAAAGCTTTTTGAAAAGGTGTCGGTGTGAAAAGTATTTTTGATTTGTTTTTGAATTTAGAGCAAGTATCTATGAGTTCTCTACCTACCCTAAGGAATTTGTCTGTGTAAATGTCCTTAAAGTAGTGCCATCCCACCATTGAGAGGTAGGTAGCACCACCGTTGGAGGTGTTCGGGTCAATTCGAGGTTCGGGACATGGTGATCACCAGAGCAATGGGAAGACACCTTAGAAGCTACCCTCATGCCAGGTTCCCGGATCATGAGGACTTACTAAGACATCCTCTACTCGACGATCACCTTTCGAGGCAAGGCAACAGTGAGGCGTACCCTAGGGGTGGTGTGTGATTCGTGTGTCAGATTCATTTGCATTTATCTTGTCATGTCATGGGTGATCTATGCGCTTGTTTTTATTTTTTGTCATTCATTCTTGCATGCATTTATTTAACAGTTAAAAAAGTGCGGAAAGATAAAAGTTCTAAACTATTACAAAGGCGCGGGTCCACATCGCCAAAATTTCCAGGACCCGATTTGACAGAAAAATAAAGAAATAAAATAAAAGTGCGAAAGATAAGTATTTACACGGCTTTGGGAGAAGTACATAAATAATTAAGAGAAAAAAGAAATAAATAGGCGAATTGAATTAAAATTAGAAACGAGGGCGTTGGACCCTTTTAACGAAATTAAATTAAATGATTAAATTAATGAAAATTAAAATGAAAGGAAATTATTTTTGGTATTTTTGTATTTTATGATTTTAATGAAATTGAATTAAATTGAGAAATTAACCCTAATTCTAATTTTTTATTTATTAAGAAAAAATATTAAAGTTAAACCTAAATTAACCTAATTAATTACATGGTAATTTAATTACAAAAGTAAATAATATTTAATTATTAGTTATGGTGGAAAAGAGAAAAAAGAATAAAAATAATAAAAACCTAATTCTACAAATTTTAAGGTTATTAGAGAAATATTTGAATTAAACCTAATTTAATAGCTAAAATTAATGAATAATATTTATTTACAAAAAATATATTAATTAAATAAAAATACTTATTTTTGTCTTTTTCTGATTTTATATTGTTTTTTATATTTTTTATGAAAATATTAAATTAAAGGAATTAATAAATAAAAGAAACAATTGAATCAAAATAAAAAAATAATGAAAAGAA
Source organism: Vicia faba (assembly GCA_948472305.1). Lineage (NCBI taxonomy): Eukaryota > Viridiplantae > Streptophyta > Magnoliopsida > Fabales > Fabaceae > Vicia > Vicia faba. Next base: position 750,436,846 of record OX451735.1, on the reverse strand, counting down.
TATTGCAAACCTAGGGGGGTCTATCCCCAAATGAGAGGTATGATCCAGTATTTCAGGCCCATTAGCTTCTGGCCTGATTGTCTTTTCTGCTAGCAGGTATGGGCGTTGACTGAGGCACACCCTAGTCTCTGAATCTTGGCCCTTGATTGAGTGCAGTGGGACGCATGGACGGCTTGATAACGTGGATGCATGATGGACGCTAGCATTGAAACTGTACACAAGCATTAATAACAAAATAATATGAAAGGGGTGGGGACCTGGGATCGAACCCAGGTCCTAGAGGTTACCCTCCCTTCGCTTGACCAGTGGAGCCACTTATGCGCGTTTGTACATGAAATAACACACAAATAATATAAAAGAAAATAAGGGTTAGTGGAATTTCCGCGCGAAAATTTGAATGGACCAACCAGTCTTAGCCACCTAGTCATCTTCTTCATCGTTTTGTTTATTTCCTGAAACATAAAAGAGTTAGCGAGGGTTTTGAACCCCCCCAAAATACGCGTTTTCTGATAATAGCGATTAGGCCGTCCGGCCACATAAATTAGGCGCGAGGGTTCTATTGTTTTCGTCCAAGCGTGCTGAACCCATTCATGGCATTATGATATTCTAATTTTACCATATTCAAAAACCCCTAATTCGGAAGCTGAAGAACCCTAATATCCTTCAATGGTGAAATCGTGTATGGGTGATAAAAATGCAATCAAACAACTGGGTTAGCTTCAGAATCAAACAAGAAACATAAATCAAACATTAAAAAGTATTAAAAACGTATGAATCATGATGCAAGCATATGGAAAAATTTCTGTACAGGGGACGATTATTCTCACGTTTCTTGGTGTTAGAGCTTATGGTTTTGATCCAAATTCCTTCCTTGAAGTCTCAGCAAGCCAATGGAATAGTTGTTTGATCTTGAAAAGCCCTAAAACCTAGTTTTCAGTTTCCAAATTTTTTAGCGAAAACTCAAGTTTCTCTATGCTTTTCTGGCGCAGCTGGGAGATCCTGGGCATTAGGGTTGCACTATGTATATATGTGTGAAGGTTCTAGGTCAAAGAAATCAAACAAAAACCTTTGCATTCATGATTTTCAAGATTTGATTTTCAAAGATCTTTTCCAATATTTCTTCATGCCTATTTGGTACAAATCATGGCCAATCACTTCAATTCCTTCCATATCTGATCATGCACGAAATCTTAAACCTATTCCATGCACAAAAAGATTTGATTGCATTGGTTTGGTATTTTTCATGTATTTTAATTAATTAAATGAATTATTAATAATTAAAAATCCAAATAAATAAATAAAAATGAAGAAAAACTTCCCTTTGGGCCAAATGGTCGTGCACATGCCTTGGATGATGAATTGTGGAAGAAAAAGAGGCCCATTAGCAATTTTAGGTCATTTGAAGCAATGTTGACTTTTCAAAATATCCAAAAATTTCCAACTTCCACAAGGCATAACTTGCTCAATTTTTAAGCTTTACTCATGTTCTTGGACATTTTGGAAAGGTCTTTGAGTCCTCTAACCAATGCCTTTGGTCCCATGTCATTTTGATTTACCAATCTCAAGTTATGGCCTTTGACTTAAAGTCCCTTTTTGTTGACTTTTGAAAATGACCTATAATGTTGAAATTGATAACTTTTTGTGAGAGAATTTCTTGGACTTGAAGTATGAAGAGGAGTTGTAGGAAATGTATTTCTCTTCAAAATGAGCTTTGGATGGAATTTTTCTAATAATCTATGTGAAAGTTATACCCTGGTCAAGTTACAGTTGACTTTTTCAACTGTCCAAATATGGAAACTTTTGCATCTTGATGATTTTTGAGCCAAGCTTTGAGAATCATGATCAAGCATTGATCAAATGATGTTTGTGGCTTCAAAATGAGATGTTGACCAAAAATTTGAACTTTTGACTGTCAAATGACCATTTTGCCCCTACAGCTGACTGTAGTGCAATTAGGGTTTTTGACTGTGCAATTTTGTGCTGTAAGTCTTGAAACTTGGTATGAAGATGCTTGACCATGTTTGTAGGCATGTGAGACTTTATTGGACCCTTGGAAACTTCATTTTCTTTGTCAGAATCAAAACCCTAATTTTTGGCTGTTAGGAGGCCCTTGAACTGTGCAACCCTTGGGGAATTTTGAAGCTTTGACTTTGAAAATTTTGGATAATATGGGAGGGCAAATTTTGGGGTACAACACATTGCATACAACTAACCTTTACCTTTCAGGAAGGATGCGGTTAAATTCTCAGTTATGAAGCTTTTATCCAAGTCGAACTACTGACCAGTTCTTAAATCTCAACCGAATTATCCTCAGTTGAATTACAGACAGTTTTTAAATCTCAACAGAATTATCCTCGGTTGAATTACAGACAAGTCCTAAATCTCGATGAAGATGTTCCCTCAGTCAAAGTACTGACCAGTTCTTAAATCTCAACCAAATTATCCTTAGTTAAATTATAGTTAAGGTCCTAAATCTCGACAAGTTCCTCTGTCGAATTACAGACAGTTCTTAAATCTCAACAGAATTATCCTCGGTTGAATTACAGACAAGTCCTAAATCTCGAGGAAGATGTTTCCCACAGTCAAAGTACTGACCGGTTCTTAAATCTCAACCGAATTATCCTCAGTTGAATTACAGATAAGGTTCTAAATATCGACAAAGTTCCTCCGTCAAATTACTGACAGTTCTTAAATCTCAACAGAATTATCCTCGGTTGAATTACAGACAAGTCCTAAATCTCGATGAAGATGTTTCCCTCAGTCGAAGTACTGACCGGTTCTTAAATCTCAACAGAATTATCCTCAGTTGAATTATAGATAAGGTTCTAAATCTCGATAAGTTCCTCTGTCTAATTACAGGCGAGTTCCTAAATCTCAGCAGAGTTTTCTCACCTGAATTACGGGCAAGTTCTTAAATCTCGATGAAGATGTTTCCCCCTCAGTCGAAGTACTGACCGGTTCTTAAATCTCAACCGAATTATCCTTAGTTGAATTACAGATAAGGTTCTAAATCTCGACGAAGTTCCTCCATCGAACTACTGACCAGTTCTTAAATCTCAACAGAATTATCCTCAGTTGAATTACATATAAGGTCCTAAATCTCGACAATTCTCCTCCGTCAAAGTACAGACAGTTCCTAAATCTCAGCAGAGTTTTCTCAGAGGAATTACGGGCGAGTTCTTAAATCTCGATGAAGATGTTTCCCCCTAGTTGAATTACGAACAAGTTCTTAAAACTCAGCAGAGATGTTCTTTCAGTTGAAATACAGGCAAGTTCCTAAATCTCAACAAAGATCAGACTTCCCCAAGCAGAATCTTCCATAACAACAGGTATGCAAGTCCTCGCTAAGGAATCTATTATGCGATCGACACTCCTGCAGATGGCATCTTTATGCCAATCCTCCCGCCAGCAATCTCCAAATTGAAGTTGTAATCCCATTCCCGACATCACAAGGCTGATACCACTTCATGCGAGTGCAAATTTCTTGGCACTCTAGTGTTCAATCATCTTACACCTTCGGATCACGAAAGGCATGAAAGCCAATCTACATCCTCAAGTGTAAGAAGATTGAATAGGGGAAGCTGTTGTACCCCAAAATTTTCCCTCCCATATTTCTCAAAACATTGCAAGAAGAATCTCCAAGTTGCTCAAGGTTGCTCAAGAGTTGGTCAGACAAGCTATCTCCTAAGGCAGTCTACCCCAAATTAGGGTTTTGTGTTGCATCAATATCCTTGAGTCCAAATGACCTCAATTTCAACCCAATGTCCTAATATGTTCTCAAGTTCATCCATGTCAAATTTCAAGCCTTGCAGAGGAAGTTTGCTCAGTCAATTGCTCAAAGGTCCAAAAATCGACTATGCTAGGGCAAAAGTCAACTGTGACCCAAATACAATCAAACTTCAAGATTTTTTGTCAACATTATCATTTTGAAGTAAATTTAATAATTTTATCAAGTTTTGATCATGATTCATCAAGGATTGCTCAAAATTCATCAAGACTCAAAAGTTGCTAAATTAGGGTTTTGTAGGAAAATTCAACTCAACTTTGACCAAGCATAACTTTCTCATACTTTATGATAAGTGACCCATACAAAGCTCATTTTGAAGAGGATGAAATTTTCTACAATCCATATTCATATCCCAAGATCAAAAAATGCACTCACAAGAAGTTATGAATTTGGACATTATAGGTCATTTTTGAAAGTCAACAAAAACACCTTTTTTGTAAAAGCTTATAACTTGATCATGGAACATCAAAATGCGATGAGACCAAACGTTTTTATTAGAGGACATCTCAAGCTTTCTAAAAAGTTCAAGAACACCTCCAAAAGTTCAAAATTGAAGAAGTTATGCATTTTTGAAATTGGACTTTTTTGCAAAATTACCAAAAGTCAACTATTCCCAAAACTTCAAATTTTGTCAAATGGGCCCATTCTTTTCCACTTGATTTGAGTTTGCATAGTTTCCCACGTGCTCTAACTTCAGCCATGTGTCCATATCACATTTTTATTATTTAATTTGATTTTTATTTGAATTAATTTATTTTAAATCAAATCAAATCATATAAAATTTAAAACTTTGATAACACATGATCTTTTGGCTATTTCAGGCTTTGATTACAGCTATTATCATCATCAAATTTGTATCAAATCAAATCATGTGCAAAAAGATTGGAATTAGGCAAATTTGGAAAGATTTAATGGAAGAATCAAATCCACATCAAAGTCATTGATAGAGGGAGATTTGTACCAAGTTTGAAAACCTAATGCACTGAGTGATACATAAGGAAGCAAAAGCACACGAAATAAGGGTTGGCAAGTGTTGGAAGAGACAAAACAAAAGTGCAAAAATTCACAAAAAAAAGTGAGAGATCAAAATCCAGGTTAGAGGCAGTTTCAGGACGCGAGACTTGTTCCAATCGCTTCTTGGGCATTCACACAAGCTATTCCAATCCAAACCAAGCATTTTCAGACTCCTAACGCACTGTAAATCGCACGATAGTCACCCTTGTTCTTAGTTTCGATTTGAATTATCCTGACATCTATTGAACAATCTAATGACATATTCATAATCACAAGAATATTTCCAAACTTTTTGCATCATTTAATTTCATTTATATGATATGTACTGCAAACGACCATTGTTAGGGTTTGGTCTGCATTTTTGGGCGTTTTTATTCCAGGTACAATTGACCCCATAATGGACATGGTTGTGACCGGGAGGGTGAGACGAACACAACCATGCCCTTGAAATTCATTTATGTGGCCTGTAGCAGATTTTGGAGATGGACATACCTGTAGCTACGGACTTCTGTCCGTTGGTATAGGTATTTGGCGTTTTAGCCACGGACGAGAGGTTAGGGATGATGTGTGGCATCCCATTACTGGACCATTCAAATATTACGCGCGTTCTTTTTTATTTTTTGGCAATGGTTTTGTTTTTTATATAATATATATCTTTGTATTGTTATAACAAATCCAATAGCGTGTCCTAGTGGTCAACATGTCAGCTTCCAAGGCGTTAGGGGCTGGAGGTTAGGGGTTCGATCCCTGCCTCCAGCACTTTGTATTTTCTTATTTCTTTTCAGGTTATCACATGCATACGCTGGCTTGTAGTACACCATGCTCCCTCTCCCATCCAAATGCCAGATGGCCAAGAGCCTGATCTGGTGGCCAATGACTGGAGGTCCACCAAGAGCCAAGTCCATGCGCCCACACTGGATCACAAAAAGTCAAAGAGGCCAGCTGCTATCGGGCCTTCAGATTTGCTTTTAACACCTCAAAAACAGGCCCAACACTCCTCTCTTTTATTTTATTTTATTATTTTATTTAAACTGTTTATTTCATTTATTTGATTTTCTAACCAATCAAAATTCTTTTTTTTCAAATAAAATCACAAAAATATTTTTTTTATTCAATTACACTTTAAACTTTTATTTTTTCTTAATAAACACTAATTAATTAATTAGGTTTTTTAATTAGAAAATTTTAATCCATTTCTGTAAATAATTAAAATTGATTAGATTTAATTAGGTTTTAACCACTAATTCAATATTTTTATTTTCTTTCTTAAAATGACAAAAATACAAAAATATATCATTAATTAATTTATTTTCATTAATTAATTTATTTAATTTAATTTAGTAATTAATTTAGGATTAATTTCTTTCTTAAAATAAAAACAACAAAAACCTAAAAAAGATATCTTCTTTAACCAAAAGGGTCAAAACCCTAAAATTCGCATTCAATTTAATTTCCCGTGCGTTGTATTTATTTTTATCCAATAATGTACCTGTTTCCAGAATGTAATAGATAATTAGGAACATTTAATTATTTTTACCGCTTTACTTTATTTTTCAAAGGGTTTTTCTTTGGCGATGTAAATACCCGACGCCGTGTAATTTAAATTCCGCATTTTATTTCCGCAAATTATAACTGCTAGATGTTTGATAATAGGGTTTGCATGACAAGACTGAATGTTAATCTTAAAATCAAATTAGATCACCCTTAACATGTACAAAGATAAAAATAACTGAAAACGACACACTCGCACATGCGCACTCTTAGGGTACACCCTACTTGGTTGCCTTCGTACACAGTCATTGAGTATAGGTTGTTTTAGAGGTCATCCTCTTGTCTAAAATATCATAGTCGCCTCGAATGGTTGCCTCGGATATTGTTGCCTCAAACAAATGATCTAAGACATTAGGGTTACTGCTAAAGCGTCCTAACATTACTTTAGTGACTGTATGTCCCTCATTCGAATTGACCCTTAAATTCCAACGACTGTGCTACCTACTCATTCATAGTGGGATAGCATTGTCTAAAGGACATTAGCATAGAATGATTCTTTTTACGAGTAAGTAGATGGTTCTTAGATACTTGCTCTTTCAAAAAACAAAACCTTTTTCACACTTACACTTTTACAAACAAGTTTTCAAAAACACTTCATTACACTCTTGAGGACAGAAGCAAGAGTTAAATCGAAGTTTCAAACAAAAACTTTTTCAAACCCACAAGCACAAAGAAAACAATTTTGAAAAATAATGAGCAAGTACCTAAGAGCCAGTGGATAACCACAGATAGAAAGGGTGCTAATACCTTCCCTTTCTATAATCTACCCCCCGAACCCGAGAAATATCTCAAAAAAGGAATTTTTCTGTGCTCTTTCCCTTTCCTTGTTGGATAAAATAAAAGTCGGTGGCGACTCTTGCTTACAGCGACATTTTGCAAAAACAAACGCAAAACGCAAACCAGCATTCCAAAAACAGTCAGTTCTTCCCACCGTATCACAAGACCCATAAATCAAAAAAGATCATAGTCCCTCGATGACCCTACAGTTGCCTTTCGGTAAATGATCTAGTCCCTAAAATAAAATTGCTAAAGCGTCTCCATAAATTGCCTTCGTGATTGTAAAACGTCCCTTTCGATTTTTCCTCAACATCTGACGATAGGGCTACGTAATCGCTAATAGTAGGATAACACTATCTAAAGGAAATGAGGAAAATGAAGTCCTTTTTCGAGTAGGTAGATAGCTGTTCAGTACTTGCTCAAAACAATTCATTTTTACAACACATTTTTCAAAAAAACTATTTTCAAAAACATTTTATCACACTCTTGAGGACTGATACAAGAGTTACCATAAAGCAAACAAAAATCTTTCAAAACACACAAACACAAACAGTTTTCAAAAATGAGCAAGTACCTAAGAGCCTTTGGAAAACCACGGATGGGAAGGGTGCTAACACCTTCCCTTTCCATAATCTACCCCCCTTACTCATAAAATCTCGAAAAGGGGTCTTTTCTGTTCTTTTCACCCTTTCCTTTGTTGGATAAAAGAAAATCCGATGGCGACTCTTGCTTACCATGACATTTGTGAACAAAAAATACAAACCATTATATAACAGCCGGTTCTGCCACCATATCATAGATGGTAAGTCCCCAGCTGAAGCCCTTTACTACATCATAATCCCCAACTAACTGTGTCAGTACCTTGTACTCCCGAACCCCTAGCAAAGTCAATACACTTTTCCAAACACATACGTGTCTAGTCACGGTGTTGTAGTCAACCTTCTCCGACAGATCCCACATGATAAATTACCCCACTGTAATCGATCTCGTATTTTATAAGTCAATTCCTTCTCTTGGGTCTTAGATCATACGCTGATCTTATCCTCTTTCATTTTCTTTCTTAGGTCAAAAATCCTAAAGATAGATTCTCCGCTATAGTCGATTTCACCCTTTGCTTTGACATTCCATGTGGGTCATAAATCCTACACCATAGATTCTCCGTTGTCATCAATTTTACCCTTTTCTTTGTCGTTCCGCTTGGGTCATAAATTCTACACGGTAGATTCTCTGTTGTCTTTGATTTTTACCCTTTTCTTTGTCATTCTATTTGGGTCGTAAATCCTACATGATAAATTCTTCATTGTCGTTGATTTTACCCTTTGCTTTGTCGTTCCACTTGGGTCGTAAATCCGACACGATAGATTCTCCATTGTCGTTGATTTTGGCCTTTGCTTTGTTGTTCCATTTGGGTCATAAATCCTACACGATAGATTCTCCACTATCATCGATTTTACCCTTTGCTTTGTCGTTCTGCTTGGGTCATAAATCCTACACAATAGATTCTCCAATGTCATCGATTTTATCCTTTGCTTTATCATTTTTTTGGGTGGTATATCCTACACGATTGATTCTCCGATGTCTTCACTTTTACCCTTTTCTTTGTCGTTTTATTCGTGTCGTAAATCCTACACGATAGATTCTCCACTGTGTCGATTTTACTGTTTGCTTTGTCATTCTATTTGGGTCAAAAATCCTACACGATAGATTCTCCGTTATCTTTGATTTTACCCTTTACTTTTTCGTTATGCTTGGGTCGTAAATCTTACACGATAGATTCTCCACTATCATTGATTTACCCTTTGCTTTGTTGTTTCGTTTGGTCATAAATCCTACACGGTAGATTCTTCACTATCGTCGATTTTACCCTTTTTTTGTCGTTCTGTTTGGATCATAAATCCTACACGATAGATGCTCCGCTATTTTTTATTTTACCCTTTGCTTTATCGTTCCATTTGGGTCGTAAAACCTACACGATAGATTCTCCGCTATCTTCGATTTTACACTTTGCTCTGTCATTCTGTTTGGGTCATAAATTCTACACGATGGATTCTCTACTGTCATCGGTCTTACCCTTTTCTTTGTTATTCCATTTCAGTCATAAATTCGACGTCATAGATTCTCCACTTTTATCTATTTTACCCTTTGCTTTGTCATTCCATTTGGGTCATAAATCTTACACGATAGATTCTCCATTGTCGTCGATTTTACGCTTTGCATTGCTGTTCCATTTAGGTCGTAAATCCTACACAATAGATTCCCATTATCATCGATTTTACTCTTTGCTTGGTCGTTTTGTTTGATTTGTAGATCCTACATGATAGATACTCGACTGTCATCAATCTTACTATCCCTCTTTCCTTTCAGGCTTTCAAATCCTACATGATAAATTACTCTGTCGTCATTGATCTTATCCTTTGTCTTTCCTTTCAGGCTTTCAGATCCTACATGATAGATTACTCTGATGTCATCGATCTTATCTTTTGTCTTTCCTTTCGGGATTTTAGATCCTACATGATATATTCTCCATTGTCATCGACCTTACCTTTTGGCTTTTTCTCTCGGGTTTTCAGATCCTACATGATAGATACTCTTCTGTCATCGATCTTACCTCTTAGTCGAGCCATCTTACTGTCATCGATATTATCTTTAGTCAATTTTACCCATAATTTCAATCAACGTTTCATAGGGCAACCATCTCCTTTTGAGAGCCTCGTATTGGCACTGTTACCACGTTGCGAGTAATCATTACTCAAAATTCATTCGTAAACCATTTTCACCAGAAAAACAGAAAATTATTTCCCCAACAGATATTACAAAAATAAATAACCAGCTCACACCTTCGTTTTAGGACAAATTTTTAGCATTGATATTTGATCATCTTCTACCTCAAACGTTCGAAATGCTCACTCCAATCATAATTTCGGGTTTAAAACGATTAAATAGAGGCAGTTATCATACCCCAAATTTGTCCTACCCCTTTATAAGGATTATTTGGCTTATGCATCTTGCATTCTTCATGTACATACTTCTCATTAGGTCATCTAACATCACATGCGTCATTAATTCGTAGATGGACATGAGATCAAGGTATTTCTTTCCAGAAGCTAAACAAAAAAGATACTTTGTCGGGCAATAACAAGACAAAACTCTGGTTTTTCAAGATTTAAATGTGTCCCGCATGTTTTGCAAGTTATCAAATTAATAATCAATCAAGCCATCATCATGTCAAGCTCTCATGTATTTCAGCATGCTCTGAATTACAGAGAAATCAGGTATTTCAATGAATTTGAGACAGTGCAAACCAGAAACAACATTTTTGCTGGTTTGAGCATAGAAATTCGTAAATTTCAATCGGGATACTATTTTGAAATGGTTCCTCGGGCATTGGAAACTTCTCGATATTTTCTTCATTTCACCTGTTTAGACCGGAATCCAATTCTATGAAGAAGGTCTCCAAAGAATATGATTTCCCTGAAACGGAATTTCAATTTAATGACCAGTTATCTGTTTCTCGGGTGTTTGGAAATTCGTAACTTTCATCTGATTCAATGCTTTCGATTGATTCTTCAAGAATTGAGACCATCTTGATTTTCTTATCATTTCTCGTGTTCGGATCAGAGGCTAATTTTGTGAAGAAGATCTTAGAGAATTTTAATTCTTTAAAGACAATGCATTGAATTTAATTGCTGGTCTGTCGTTTTGCAGGTAATAAAAAATTCATAACTTCTGATTGGAATAATGTTTTGGAGTGGCCCTTGAGGCGTTAAAATCGTCTTAATACCATCTTAAGTTTGTATGTTCATCCTGGAAGTTGATTCTGTAAGGAAGATCTACAAATGCGTGGATACTTTGAGAAGATATAGTGAAAATACGGTGAAAACGGTGAGCAGAACCGTTATTTTTCAGACATTCAAAAATTCATAACTTCCGTGTGGTTCAATGTTTTTCAGTGGTTCTTTGGGAGAAAAATTCATCTTCATGTCATCTTCATTCTTTATGTTTGGGTCGAAGGCCTATTCTTTAAGGATGACCCCCCGGAAATGAGAATTACCAGAGAAATTATTATGTTGAATAGGATTTTTATTTCACCAATTTTCGATATTGTAAAAATCACGACTTCTTCGATTTTTATCGTATCAATATGATTTTTTCCACATAATTTCACAAATGATGTTAACTACAAGTTTGCCTTAGAGCTCGAGGTCGAATTCAGCTCCGAAGACTTCGTTTGATGGCCCGCTTCTCAAACTAAATAGTGAAAAATTCTGCATTACTAAAAAAGACAACGTTAGTGTCAAATATTCTTGCCACTCGAAAATTCATAACTCACTCGATTTTTATCGTATCACACCCGTTCTTTCGGCACAACGTCACAAATTTTGTCATCTACGATTTTGTTGTTGGTCTTGCATCGAGATTTCACATCGATTATCATTGAGTTTGTGGATTTTCCGTTTGACCGTGTTTGCTGACACTGAAAATTCAGCTTTGTGAAGAAATTGATTGGGCTTTCTCTTGGCCCAAACCAAGGCCCAATTGTTAAGACTATATATTTATTTTGCTTCATTATTTTCACAAAACTTCACTCATTTGTCAAATTTCACACTCAAAATCAAAACACATTGTCTCAAACTCTCTCAATTTTCTTCAAGCTTCTCAAGAATAAACACCAAAATTCATCAACAATCTTCATCTCATTCAATTCAATTTCTGCAAGCACACTCCCCCCGACTTACCGTGACTGACCAAACCTCCTTCCTCTGTGGAAGCACCTTCCGCCACTGCCACATACTCCCTCCAGCTGCCACACGTTGCCGGTAATCCTCCTCCCTCTGTCACGACTTTGTTTCTTCCCCTCCCAGTTCCGCTGGGCCATTTTTTGATGCCCTCCGTTTTCACACGCGATTTTCCAGCCAGCCTCTTCTTCATCTTCTTCGATTCAATTTTTGGTACTTTTTTTGAATCCGTCACTTGATTTAATTGCTTTTTCATTATTTATTCTTGTGAAATAATATGTGAATTGAATTCATGAGTTGAATTTTGCTTGAATTCTTGAAATCAATTGTTAGTTGAATCGTTGATGATGATTAAATTCGGAATTGGTTGAATTGAGGAATTAAGCACTTATGTGGATAATTTATTTTATGATAAGCCCTTATTTGAATTCTTGAGAATTAAATTGATTCTTGAATTGTGATGTTGTGAACTATTTGGATTCAATTAATTTGTTGAGAATTATGTATAGCCTACGCATCGAAATTGAGTTTTGTTCATGATTGTTGGAATGTACGCGTCATAAATTGATTTCGATTCAATATTTTCTTGACAAATGCTTAAACTCATGAATCATAATTAATTTACAATTTGTTTAATCACTTTGGACGCGTAAGATGTTTATGATTTCCATATTTGGAATTGTGGTGCCGATACCGATTTTGTAGATGGTTGTTGTTTGTAAGTTCTGATTAAAATCCCATATGTTGATATTCAGTTTAAGTGCTTTAAAACCATGATTTTCTAATCAATTCTTACTGAATATCAACATGTGTGTAGTGTTGCCCAGAACTTACAAATACACCGTAACATGTGAATTAATTCCGGCTTGTTGCATTTTTGAACTTGTTTGCACAATTGATTGAAACCGGTACCAAATTTTGATGATTTTAAGTCAATTTTTGGAGCGTTTCATGTGTAAAAAAAGTTGATGTCCGGAGAATGATTTTCACATATATACCATGATTTAATTCAAACTTGATGCTTACTTGAATTTGTTTGCACATGTGATGGATGCCGGTGCTAATTTCGGTGGATTTTATTCCGACTTTTTGAAGGCTTCAAAAATTGCAATATTGTTGTCTAAAAAGTGCTTTTTGCATACACATTAAGAAATAATTTTTGTATCACGCATTATTGAGCTTAAGCGGACCATCGGTGGTTACCGATATCATTTTTGCATGATTAAATCAAATTTTTATGCATTCTATTGGTGAATTAGTTGTTGTCCGGAAAATGTTTTGTACATCTCCATTGAGTTTTAATTCGTGTTTCATTAATACTCGAGCTTGTTAGCATATCGGTTGATACCGGTATCAATTTCGTTTGGTTTTGAGATGATTTCTCAGTATTCTGTAAATTGTGAAGTTGCTTCCCGGATATGGTAAGTGGTACTCATGGGTTGGTTTAATTCCCAGTTTTTACTTATTTGAGCTTGTTGGTATATTTGGTGGTTACTGATACCATTTTGGTTCATTTTTATTCTGAATTTTTGTACTTTCATGTTGTATGCATAATGTTGTGTGATTTTTGGTTTTCATCTTCCTTTGCTTTTTCGTATCTTGATCCTTTGCATTTCATCGTTATTTTTGAGTTGTAATTCGATACTTGAGTTCAGTTTAAGTTGCTTTGTTATTTGCTAACTAATTTGTGACTTGTGCAAGTTTCTGAAGGCTTTGTCGTGTAACACGCAAGATTTGGATTATTGTCTTGTTGTATAGACTTATCTTGTGCAGGGACTTCGATTCAATGCGACAGACTTTCCGCATGCGATTTATTTTTGCATTTGATACATTATTTCTGCTATTGGATATTATTTCTGACTGTTTCTCTATTGCTTTGTGAAGCTTTCACAAAGTTTTCAAGTTTCTTTGGTTTCGTCTGATTATTGACGAACTTGTGTTCGATTGGTATTCTCTTCTATTTACTTTTTGTCTTACATTGTTTATCGCTTTCTTTTCCAAGAGAAGTAGGACTAGAGATACATAATTGAGAGTCCCTACTTTAGGTGGGCAATGCTGTTTTAAAAGACCTTTAGAAGGCAATTCCTACTTGTGCTTGTTTGTTTATATTTATATGTGTTTACATTTATGCCAAAGACCTTGATGAAGGCGTCTCATTCCCCATTGATAAGTCCTCAAAGAAGGCAAGTGGAAAAGGGTCCGCCGTCATTAGTAGCTCGCTTCGTACGTCGATGTTATGAATCGTGCTATTCTTGTATTGAGTCAATCAAGTGGAGACGAAATTACAATCAACCTCCACGCTTTATCATTAGCTCGCGTGTCGTGCACATTGACGCTTCAATGTGATCTCATTCTTATCTTCTATCTCCTACCTTGATAACGTGATATCTTGGTTAGGTGTTTAGTCACTTATGATGATTCACTCTTGTTCTTATCTTGCCTAGATAACGTGATATCTTGGTTAAGAGTTGACATAACTTACTCTTCTTGCCACGATGATGCAATATCATGGTTAAGAATTGCCTATTCCTCCATTTTTTCTTTCCTCGATGATTCAATATCTTGGTCAAGCCTCCCTTTATCCTACCTTGATGACTCAATATCATGGTTAGGTTTCCCTTCTCCCTTGTCCTACCTCGATGACTCGATATCATGGTTAGACGTGATCCCTCTCCCTATCCTACCTTGGTAACATGATACCTCAGTTAGGCGTGTGCTACTTGAGTAAGTGGATACTCCTCAAGCTTTGTGTGTTTACTTTCCATTGCACGTTTACATGCTTCTGTAGGATTTCTCAATTCAACCATACAAAGAGAATTGAGATAGACCTTAGGTTGAAAATCATGCATGACAACTCTAGGCTTACTTTTCTAGTATCCCTTAGACCTTTTTCTTTCTCTTTTTCATTTTCATTAAAACTAAAACTTCTTTTTTCTTTTAACTTTAAAACACTCTAATTATACAAAAGCGTTTTTTCAAGTTAAAAAACACCAATCAATTTAAACTTTATTTTATCGCTTGGCTTTTCTTTTAAAACCCCTTTTCTAGGTAAAAAACATACAACAAACCAGAACATGTGAGTCGAACTACGACGCTCTGATTCCTCGAAAGAGATACATAGGAATTAGGTCGTGGGGCTTAGGTGAGCAAAACTTTTTAAATATTTCTTCTTTTCCCCGTATTTTCTTTCGTATGCATTTCCTCTCAGCATTAAGCTTTAGACATAGACTTTTACACACCCATAGATTAGAGCAAACTTAAGTGAATCCTATGGAGTACCACAGATGCGTGGGGTGCTAATACCTTCCTCTTGCGTAACCGAATTCCGTACCCTTTCTCTTGATCTCAAGACCATCTTATCCATTTATTTGGGGTTCTTTCAATATATTCCTTTCCTTCGGGATAAATGGAGTTCAGTAGCGACTCTGTGTTTTTTCGCGGTGCGTCAATCACTAGTGTTCTTAGGTAGTGTTCACTATCCTTCTCCGCTTGCAAACCAAGTTCTTTTGGCGCCAATATCTCTTTAAGTTTAAGAAGATTGAATAGGGGAAGTTGCTATACCCCAAAATTTACCATTTTCATTTCACCCATATTTGGCTTATATTTCATCATCATACACATGCATACATATCATTGGTTCTATGGTCATGGGATCAAGGCACTTCTATTAAGCTTCGTCAGGCTACATAAGATATTTATTTCGTCAGTCAACGTGTTCAGAGTGTTATCCATGCTATTTAATCAGTGGGAAGTCAAGAAATCATCACGACAAGTTCTCATGTGTTACAGCATGCCTCAAGTTGTATAGAAAAGCAAGCGTTTCAGTCAATCCGTAACAGTTTGAGCAGAAAAGAAATATTTTGCAGTGTGAATTCAAAAATTTATAACTTTCGTTAAGAAAATTATTTTTTAGTGGGTCTTCGGGCATTATAATAGCCTTGATATCCTCTTTATTTCATATGTTCGGGTCGGGAACCAATTCTTTGAAGAAGATCTTCGAATATGGAAATATGCTGAAAATGGTGCCTTGAAATGTTTGCCTGGTTGACTGTTTCTCGGATGTTGCAAAATTCATAACTTGTGACCGAAAAATTATCTTTGAGTGGTTCTTTGGGAATTAAGTCTGTCTTGACATCCTTTAAATTTCATATGTTCAGGTCAGAAGCCAATTATGTGAAGAAGATCTTCGAAAGTACAAATTACCTAAAAATTCCACAGTGAAACACATGTTCAGTTGATTGTTTTCTCGATATTAAAAAATCACAACTTTCTCGTTTCTCAACATTTTGAGACGATTCTTAAAACATGGTATCAAAAATGTTGTTAGCTACAACTTTACTTCATGTCCCGAGTTCATATTATGCTCCGAAGGTTTGTGTTTATGGCCCGTTTCTCAAATTTGTACAGTGGAAAAGCCGTGCAACCAAAACAGGGGGTTTTCTGTCTCAAGTTTCTCACTGCGAAATTCATATCTTTCTCGATTTTTATCGTATCAGGATGATTCTTTCGACATGATGTCACAAATTTAGTCATCTACAATATTGCTTCAGAACTCGAGTTCAAATTCTGCTTTGGAAGTTATGAGCTTGTGGTTTATTTCTTGAGTGAACACAAAAATAAGTTTAAAATTCTGCATTCAAAAATAAGGGAATTTGTTCATTTAACATCATTTGCCAAACAAGGCCTTAACTCACTTCTATATATTCTTTCCATTCAATTTGAGAATCACTTTTGCTCTTTCTGTACAAAAATCACTCAAACTAAAAACTCTCTCTCTCTCTCTCAAGTTTCTCTCAAGAACAAAAGAAGCAAAAGTCACAAATCTCAAACTCTTTGCCTTCCCTCAAGATTTTCGATCGTAACTCCCTCCGACATGCTTCATCCGCCTCTGAGAAGCCTGACCGGACCGCCCCTTCATGCGGCCTCTTCCCTCTTTGGACAACTTTTCTGGCCGATCCCCTTCGTCGAACCGATTCACGATCTCTTCCTCTCGGCACACTCTCTCTGTCGGCCAGTACCTTCTTCCGTCGAACTTCCTCCCACCGCCAATATTTCCTCTGTGCAGATATTCCTTCATCCTCTCCTATTTGGTTCTCCTATCAACTTGATGCGCTGAGTTCGGTAATTTCTCAATCTTATTCCAATTAACTGTTGTGTTGAGACTTGATTTTGAGAATTAAATTGAATTTGTGTTGTTCAACATGATTTGGATCTTGAATTGTGCAATTAAATAATTCTTGATATCGATAATGTTGAGAATTTTTGGAATTGGTTGAATCTTGATTTTAATAATGTTGTGAATTATTGGAATCAATTCTTTGATTGGAATTATGGAGTTTACGCGTCGAGGTCGATAATTTGTTTATAATTATTAATTGACGCGTCGAGGGTTGATTCTGAATTGATACCTTGTACATAATTGTTGATTTCATGTGTCGGGAACAAATCTTGAAGTGTTCAATCGATGTCGACGCGTAAGCAAATTTTTGTTTTTATGCTTGAAATTGTTGGTACTGGTATCGATTTATTGGATACAACTTATTTGTGAATTCCGATTGATTTTCATGTGTCGATGTTTGGCTTTTGTGCATGAAAATGTTGATTTCAAATTGATTTTTAGCAAACATCTATACATACACCATGGCTGCCCGGAGGAGTTCACAAATATGTTGCACATCGTGTTTTAATTGTTGTTTGATGCATAAGTGACTTTGTGTTGATATTTGGTTGATACCGGTATCAAGTTTGGTTGATTTTAATTCGATTTTTCAGAGCATGTTGTGAAATGCAATGTTGCTACCCGGTATTGGTAAATGCATGTAAATGTTGATTTAATTGTCGCTTGATGCATATTTGAGCTTGTTAGCATAATTGGTGGATATCAGTATCAAGTTTGGTTGATTTTATTCCGACTTTTCGTGCACTTTCATGTGTTCATGTGTTGCTGCCAGGAAATTGATTTTAATGTTCTAATGGATGTTTGCAACTTGTTTCTTCATGATTTATTTGAAATTTTAGTTGAAATGCGAATACTAGATTCTGATTATGTATCTTTGTTATTTTTAACTATTTTGTTGACTTGTGCAAGGCATTTCAAGAGATTTTTCAATCGTTTAATTAATTCTTAGTTATTCGATTGAAAAGCATTTTATTCCACTTCTTTGTGGATTCGAGTTCGCTTCTGACGCGCTTGATGGTGTTTCTCATTTCATGATATGTATATATTATTGTTGTTTGTCTGGATTTGTATTTTCGTGTCGGTTTATTGTGCAACATTCAGATGTATCCAATACTTTCTGATTCTGATTTATTTTCACATGGATGATGCTTTGATGCTTATGTCGGACAATTTGATTTCTGACTTCTTTTCTTTATTGGTGAAGCTCTCGCAAAGTTTTCTGGGTTTTCTTAGGCTTTTCTATATAAAGGCGGATTGTTATCCATTTGGTACTTTCTCATTTACCTTATTTTCATATTGTCTTTCCATTTCCTTACCATGAGAAGTAGGAATAGAGATGAATGACTGGGAGTCCCTACTTTAGGTGGGAAATTCTGTTTAAAATCCTCAAAGGAGGCAATGTTTGTGTTTGTTTATATGCAAAAGACCTCGACGAAGGCAAATCTCATTCCCCTTTATTTTGTGCAAAGACCTAGAAGGAGTCATTGATAAAGTCCTTAAAGAAGGCAATAAGGCGAAGTATGGGTCCGCAATCGACCCCCTCCATTTCAAGTCCCCGGGTCATTCGTAGCTCACGTCGTATGTAGATTCTATGAATTGTGCTACTCTTGTTATTGAGTTGGTCAAGTGGAAAGGGGAACGTAATTAACCCCACAATTTGTATCTAGCTCATGTTGATCATTATTGATGCTTTGTGTTTATTCATATTGTCTTCAATCTCCTACCTTGGTGACATGATATCACGGTTAGGTGTTTAATCGCTTTGGACATAAACCTTTTCTCTTCTCTTGCCTAGATGACACAATATCTTGGTTAAGAGTCGACACTACCTCTTTTTTACTTCTTCCCTTGATGACATGATATCATGGTTGAGAGTTTATTTTTCTCCCCTATTTCTTGCCTAGATAACATGATATCTTGGTTAAGAACTCCCATCATCTTACCTTGATGACTTGATATCATGGTTAGGTGTCCCTTTACCTTATCATACCTTGATGACATGATATCATGGTTCGGTGTTTATACTTGAGTAAGTGTTCACTTCTCACGCATTGTGTGCTTGCTTCATGTCTTGTTTAAGTTCTTGAATGCTTGCATGTTTCTTTCTTGTGTGTGTTCACATGCTCTCCATAGGATATTTAGTTTATTCTTGGTCAAGATTTGAACTACGTAGACCTTAGGATTGATATCCATGTATGTCAACATTAGGTAGAATTCCCTTGATCCCAACTTTAGGTCCACAAGCATGACAACAAGTAGGATTGAGATTCCCCTTTTGTTAGATTTTTCTTTTGGAATCCCTTTTAAGACTAAAACTCTTTTTCTTTGGCAAATTCATAAAATACTCTAACATTACAAAATCATTTTTCAAGGTAAAAAACACTAACCAATACAAACCATTTTTGTCTTCAGACTTTTTCTTTTAAAACCTTTTCAAAAAGAGCATACTTCGATAGCATTGTTCATAAAAAACATACAACCAACCAAAACTTTTGAGGTGAACTACGAGTGCCTTGATCCCCATTGCACGGTAGGTGGTACGTAGGCACAAAAGTGTGCAATCTCGACAAGCATGACTAATAAAACCTTTTCTTTTTGTACATAATCCTTTGCATTCATACATTCCCTTTCGCAACCTAGTTTTAGATTTAAACACACCCTTTAGATTAGACAACAAGAGTTAATCTCGTAGATTACCACGGATGTGAGGGGTGCTAATACCTTCCCCTTGCGTAATCGACTCCCTTACCCGTTCTCTTAGTCGTAAAACCTTAATTTCACCTTCTTCGGGTTTTCTTCAATGTTTTTCTTTCCCTTCGGTGGGATAAATAAATATTCAATGGCGACTTCATCGTTTATTTTTTGAGATTTATTTTCTCGAGTTACTTCAGACGCCAATTGAAATTCTGGCACACACAATATTAGGAGTCAAGACTGATGTCTTAACAACACACAATGTCATGACAAATATTATAACATCTACCGACACAAAACATACTTGCTAAAACATAAAGATTATGCAGAAAAGTAAATTGCAGAAACTTAAAGAACACAAACAATTGTTAACCTAGTTTGGTGCAACTCACCTACTCTGGGGGCTACCAATCCAGGAAGGAAATCCACTATCATAAGTATCAATTCAAATCTAAACAGTCCTAGTTTACACTTCTCACTTAATCTACACCCAGTGCAACTTCTACCTAGGCACCTCCTAGATATGAGAACCCCTCTCATTCACAATCACCATAGTGATATCAAACAATCCCAGTCCTAGGGAATGTCTCAAGAAACTAAAAAGAATAACACCCTTCCAAAATAAAATACCTATTTTGCTTAAAAGCTTCATTAATAGCAATACTCAACTCTTTGCTTAAAAGCTTAGAGAAGAACAATAACTTGATAAACAAGTAACAAACAATCAACTCAAATGCATAAAAGATACATGAGGACGTACAAAAAACAAACTGAGAACCTAAGGAACTATCAAACCCTAAACCCATTTTTTCACAAGGTTTTATAATAAAACTATGCTTCTTAAAAACTAGGTCTTGGACGACTCCTTATATAGACTTCTGCAGTTGGACTTGGACTCTTCAATCATATTCAATCTTCAGCTCTAAATACCTACAAAATCTTCTCCACAAAAATAGAAGCAAAAACAAATCTTTCAAATATTTCCTAAAAAGTCTTAAAGATCCTTTTTATGAAACAAATCAAATCTGCAATTGCTCCTAAAAATCCTTGATTGCCTGCGCCTGTTATGAGTACTATAAACCTCCATAATCTTATATTTTTCAATCAAATCTTCAAGGATATTATCCAGCTGTACTGCTATGATATTCTGTTGCAACATGTTAGAATATCTGATAGAACATCTGTCAAATAAATACCAGTAGACTCTGTTGGTACCAGATGGTCAAGATGTTAGGGCATCTTGTTCAACATTAGATCGTAATACATGTTTTTTCCCAATGAAAGATGTTTTGATAAAATTGTTGTCAACTACTTATTTTACCAAAATTGTTGCCAACCATAAAATCACAGACTTAACAGGAAATAAAGGAATTATAAGGCGGTATCTTAGGATAGTACGATACTCCACCGGTGACATATGTTGGAATAGCCCATCAATAAGAATAACAAGATTAAAATCTGGAATCGCAACATTAAGAACATTCAGAGCTCTGTGAAAATCCAAGTCCATACCACACACCCCCACTGGTCTCAATATATGATCCTGCAACGTCCAAGACTGGGCCCTAGAAGCCAGAAAGGCGTATGAGGCATCCTCTACAACTGAGTATAGACCCAATTGCACAACTCTAATGGGTAATGAAGCCAACTTCCATTGAAGGTCCCCGAAGAAAGGATCTCCACTAACCACGATGTCTTAAACTACATTTCGCAACTCTTTATCAAACCAAACAGTTGCTTCCTCCATATGAGTAGGTTGACACGTTATTAGGTTAAAAAATAATTTGATAATACCCATGCAGGATCGAAGTAGAAGAAGCTCCTTCTGAAGATCTCTTAGTTGTGGTAGAAGGTGCATTAGATCAATAGCCTTTGATGCTCTCTTCTTGGACAACTCCTTAATGAAACCCTCATCCCGACTAACAACCTCTCCAAGCAACTTCATCCCTAACAACGACCTCTAAATTTCTGACGGGAACAGATCCTCCCGAAGTTTACTATCATCACATACAGGCCAAAAGATCTCAGTCTTACGAGTATTCAATTCAAGACCTAATTTTGAACCTGTCTCTCGAATAATATCAAAGACTTTAGCCACCTCATTTAAATCCCCTATAACATTGAAAAAAACTAGAAGTAAAATGAAGAAGGTTAATGCAAAAACAATAAAGTTTTACAATTACACTATAACATTGAAAAAAATGATTATGAATTGCTCAAAAAATATAAGGTGCTTGAAAAAGGTTAAACAAAACCAATGCAGAATGGCGTAGCTGATAAACCATTGCATTTTAGATCTCTGATTCACAAGAAAATCAAAGTAACATTGAATTGCTGTTATGAAACCAAAATGAACCATATCTGAACGAAATTCTCATTATCTTGGAATGAATGTAAGGATCATATTTATACAAAGATAGTAACTTGTACCCTAAACTATCATATATAGTCATTACAAGATTGTTACTTCAATGTCTAAGTAACTGTTCTAACAATGGTAGTATCTGACTCATACTGAACTCTAACCAATCATTACGGGTATGTTTGGATGATAGAAGAAGTTGAAAAGAGAGAAGACGTGAGAAAGAGTGTGCAAAGATAGAAAAAGAAGAAAAATATAGTAGATTTGATGTATTATTTGATATAAGAGAAAGAAGAGAGAAATAGAAGAGAAAAAAATGTTTCATTTTATGACAAAGACATAAATATCTTTGGTTAAAATAAATTAATTTATTAATTAATTTTTAAATGATAATATGTTTTAAATAAATTACTTGATTTTATTTTTAACTTTTAATGCTATTATAATATTTTTTAGTTAAAATTTTATTATAAATAAAACTGTATTAGTTTAAATAATGGTTTTTGTAAATAAATTTAAATTATTTTACGTAATAATAAATTGTTATTACATCAATGTACTAGTAATATTATATATTATTATTATTAATTTATTATTATTATACATCATTTATTTAACCCTATAAATAATCATACATATTATTTCTCACGTGCCATTGATTGTGGGTATATATCGAAAGTAAAAAAAATAACATGCATCTATAATGTTTCTTTGCTCAGAAGATTGGAAATATGGGTTAGACCCATTATATTTAAATCTCTCTATGCTATTTCATCGTCCATCAAACGAGGGCATTTCTCACCCACATCTCTTTGCTGACTCTCTCTTAAAAATTTCTTTCAAATCAAACATAAATCTTAAACTTTAAATTCTTACATGCTAATAAAAAAGTGTTTTGATTCTTGTTTTGTTTTCTTTTCTTTGCAAATTGAAGATAATCATAAATGATTGTTGTTGCTACTACTAATATTGTTTTAAACATGTAGCAATAATGCAAGATCAAGAAGAAATTTATATACTATGTATATACCAGCTTTCATTTTTTTTCTTTTCTTTTTCAACTTGTTTACCATCTTTCACCAATTTAATTAGATCTATGAAATGCTTAGCATACTTCTCCTATCTATTTCTCGATTCTTTTGGTAAAATGTGATTTATTCATGAAATTTAGTTTACATGTTATCATAAGTTAAAATTAGCATAATAATATGATAGTGCATTTTTAAAGAAGGTTCACTTTTTTTAGTAGATAGAAATTTTATTTTGTTTTTATTTATTTTTGTTAGTTCTTTCGTGTATTTGAAAAAATGTATAAAACATTTATGAATTACTTATTTATTTTGTTGTTCACTATATGTATTAAAAATGTCTAAATGAAATAAAAATATCATTTAGTTATGATTTGCTATATTTTATATATGGAAAAATAAAATTTATCTGGTTAGTTTATTTTACTCACATTTATCTTTGTTACTTGAAATTGAACAAATATATGTATATGAATTTGGAATTTTAAAAGACCTAAATTTATCGACTAAAAAAATAAAATATATGTTTGTTAGTTGAAATTGAACAAATATTTGTATATGGGGTTGTACTTTTAGAAGACCCTGATTTGTTTTGTTTGAATGAAGAATATGAGAGATTAACTCATTAATTAATATATATTCCTAAAATTTGAAGAAGGGGTCACGAGAATGTTTTAAAAAAAGAAGAAGAAAAATATAAGATTTTGAAAGTTTTAAATATTTTAAAAAAAATAAAACTTCACTTCAACCTAAATTGAGAAAACAATAAGTCTATCCTAAAACTCATACATTTATATGATAACACAATATTCGGATCAATTCAGTAATGATTAAGTAATACAAAAAGAATTTAAAAAAGTAATACAAAAAGAAAATAACCATAGAGTCACATATTAATGTAATGACTCAACCACATATAACATGCATATTTAGGGTTCACGGCTCTACAAACATATAACATCACGTTAAACAATTCATATGGATAATCAATATAATGAGCATGATCACATGAAACTACAAGCACAAAAGAAAAAAAAAATGATAAACTCCTAGTAAAAAAACTACTCAACTATCCATATAGTAATATCTTAAAGTTAATGTTTTTCAATAAATGAAAAAAAAATCAATGTGCATATTTAAAATGATGAAAATATTATATCTTAAATGGTATTATCTGAATCTGCATATTTAAAACAGAATTGTTATTTTTGTTACTTGAAATTGAACAAATATATGTATATGAATTTGGAATTTTAAAAGACCTAAATTTATCGACTAAAAGAATAAAACATATGTTTGTTAGTTGAAATTGAACAAATATTTGTATATGGGTTGTATTTTAAGAAGACCCAAATTTGTTTTGTTTGAATGAAGAATATGAGAGATTAACTCAATAATTAATATATATTCCTAAAATTAATTAATATATCCATATTCTTAACTCATTAATGTAATACATTCTATTATTGTTTCAATACTTGAGTTGTAATTTGAGTTGTAAGTTGTGGATCATTCATAAGCTTTTAAGTATTGAATGATTGAGGTTTTTCAAACTTGATAAATCTGTTGTTTTTCACTGTTAGTGATCGAAGGGATTTGAGGAGGGCCTTATACCTAAGTGTGTCTTAGGTAGAAGTATAGCACGGGTAGTAATTAAGTGATTAGATCGTAAATTAGTTGTTTATTGAGGGTCTATGAATTGATACTATTTAGTGGACTTGTCTATGGCTTGATAGCCCCCAGAGTAGGTGTTGTTGTACACCGAACTGGGTTAACAATCCCTTGTGTTTTTACTTATTTTAATATTGTTGTATTTTATATTGTCCTCAGATATTTGTGTCGTGACATCTCCTTAGACATCACATATCTAATACCAGAATTTCAATTGGTATCAAAGCAGGCATCCTGCTCTATATCTGGGTGAGAACTAAGGAAGATATTTTCTGGTACTATAGACAAGGAAGGAGGATTTATGAACAGACCACCCATTCTGAATGGAAGAAATTGTGACTATTGGAAACCACATATGGTGGCCTTTCTAAAGTCTCTGGACAGCAGGGCTTAGAAAGTTATCTTAAAAGGATGGAAACACCCTGTAAAATTGGGAGAAGATGGAGAACCTACTTCTGTGTTAAAGCCAGAAGAAGATTGGTCTAAAGACGAGGATGAAATTGCACTTTGAAATTCTAAAGCCTTGAATTCTATATTCAATGGAATTGACAAGAACATTTTCAGATTAGTAAACACATGTAAAGTTGCTAAGAATGCCCATGGGATTCTTCAATCTACTCATGAAGGCACATCCAAAGTTAAGATGTCAAGACCTCAGTTGCTCACCAACAGATTTGAAAATCTGAGAATGAAGGATGATGAAAGTATAAATGACTTTCATATGAACATTCTTGAGATTGCTAATGTATCCAGTGCTTTAGGAGAAAAAATACCCGAAGACAAATTGGTGAGAAATATGCTCAAGTCTCTCCCCAAGAGATTTGATATGAAAGTGACTGTCATAGAAGAAGCACAAGACATTGACAATATGAGAGTGGATGAACTTGTTGGATCCCTTCAGACATTTGAATTAAGCATCAATGAAAGATCTGAAAAGAAAAACAAAAGCATAGATTTTGTAACCAATACTGAAGATGAAGAGAAGGACTGTGATTTGGATACAGATGAAGGAATATCTAATGCATTAGTTCTACTTGGGAGACAGTTCAACAGAGTGATAAAGAAGATGGATAGGAACCCAAGATCAAATGTCAAGAATATCTCATCTGACATCCATAAGTTAAATGAGTTTGGAAGAAAATGAGATGAAGAAAATCCACTCAAGGGAAGGGAATACAATGTCATAGATGTGAAGGTTTTGGTCATATTAGAGATGAATGTCCTACATATATTAAGAAATAGAAGAAGAATCTATATGTTACTTGGTCTAAGGAGGACTCTGAGAGTGATCTTGAAGAGGAATTTGCCAAGTATGTTAAAGCATTGACAGACAAATATGTTTCTGATGAAGAATCAAGTGATGGTGAACTAAACTTTGATGAGTTAGCTACCTCGTACAGAGAAATGTCTCAGGAGTGAAAAAGTTTACCAAGAAGGGGAGAAACAAAAATCTCTCATAACTCAGCTGAAGGCAGAAAGGAAAGAGCATCTGAAAACTATCTCTAGTCTGGAAAGTGAAGTGACTTCCCTGAATTCTAATCTTGATAGAATGGTCAAATCACTCAAGATGCTGAATAATGGGTCTGACACATTAGATGAAATTATTCAAGTGGGAAGAGTGACAGGAGACAAGAGTGGTCTAGGGTTTAATGAGAAAAAGGAACCCTATTCTAAAGAACCTTCATCAGATTCCACTCATGCCAAGTCTAAACCAAAGATGTTGAATCAGATGTCTCAACATCATGACAAACATCATGTCAAGAAAAGACATCAGGGTAAACATCATGGCAAGAAAAAATTTAATCACACCGGAGAGAAATTCCAGCCCTGGAGGTGTCACCATCGTGGAAGGTTTGGTCACATAATACCTTTTTGTTTCAAGTTGTATGGGTACCCCAAAACTGCTCCTCTTCCCAAGATTAATCAGATCTCTCAAAATAGCAAAAAGAAGAAACAGTGGGTTCCCAAAACTACTGTTGCTAGAGTCATAGCTCATACCTCTCTCAGAGTCTCAACCAAAGATGACTAGTACTTTGAAAGTGGTTGTTCTAGACACATGACATGTGTTAAGAATTTGTTGGTAGATATCAAATCTCACTCCACCAGTTATGTGACTTTTGGTGATAGAGCCAAAGGTGAAATCAAAGGAGTTGGAAAGCTGGAATGTTCAGGAGTCCTAAAACTTGATAATGTGTTACTTGTTAAAGGGTTAACAACTAACCTAATAAGTATAAGTCAACTGTGTGATCAAGGGTTCAAAGTAAACTTCACCAAAACAGAATGTCTCGTTTGCAATGAGAAGAATGAAGTTATTATGAAAGGAATCAGATCTAAAGACAACTGTTATTTATGGGTTCCCCAAGAGTTGAACTTCCCCTCAACATGTGCTTTAGCCAACGAAAATGAAGTTAAACGGTGGCATCAAAAATTGGGACACTTGCATCTGAAAGGAATGAAGAGAATAATATCTATAGAAGTTGTGAGAGGGATTCCTAAGCTCAAGATAGAAGAAGGGAGAGTATATGGTGAATTCCAGATTAGAAAGCAAACTAAGATGTCACATCAGAAGATCCAACATGTCACCACATCAAAAGTTTTGGAACTTCTTCATATGGACTTGATGGGACCTATGCAGGTTAAAAGTCTTGGTTGAAATAAGTATGCCTATGTTGTTGTAGATGACTTCTCTAGGTACACATGGATAAGTTTTATCATAGAAAAATCAGAAACTTTTGAAGTCTTTAAAGATCCCGGTCAAAAACTTCAAAGAGAAAAGGATAGTCATGTCATCAGAATCAGAAGTGATCATGGAAAGGAATTTGAGAATAATAAATTTGATGATATTTGTTCTTCTGAAGGAATAAGTCATGAATTTTCCTCTCCCATTACTCCTCAGTAAAATAGGATTGTGGAACACAAAAACAGAACTATTCAGGAATCTGCCATAGCTATGATTCATGGTAAGAAGCTACCCTACCACTTTTGGGCTGAAGCTATGAATATTGCATGTTATATCCATAATAGAGTCACTCTAAGAAAAGGCACCTCAACCACCTTGTATGAAATATGGAAGGGAAGAAAACCTATTGTCAATACTTTCATGTTTTTGGAAGTAAATGTTACATCTTAGCAGACCGTGAACAGAGAAGGAAGATGGATCCCAAGAATGATGAGGGAATATTCCTGGGGTACTCTACAAATAGCAGAACTTACAGAGTATTTAACTCCAGAACTAAGGTTATGATGGAATCCATAAATGTTATTATTGATGATAGAGGATGGAATGTGTGATACGGTGGGAGAACTGACTATGGTTTTGCGTTTGTTTTCGCAAATGTTTCGGTTGAGCAAGAGTCGCCACCGACTTTTTATTTTATCCTAAGGAAAGGTTTAAAAAGCACAGCAAAAACCTTTGAGATTTTTTCTTGGGTTCGGTGAGTAGATTATAGAAAGGGAAGGTATTAGCACCCTTTCTATCCATGGTTATCCATGGGCTCTTAGGTACTTGCTTAGATCAACTTGTCTTGGTTTTCAATCGTTTGAAATGGTGCTTTGTGTGTGGTTTTTGAAAAGGTTTTGAAAAAGATGCCTTGTCTAGGCTACCCTTGTAACAATTCTTTACTCGAATGTTTTACAAAAGGTGTTTGTCTTTTTGAAAAGATGTTTCAAGGTTTTTTTTTTTTAGAGTTTATTTTGAAAGTGTTTGTGAAGTGTGGTTTGAAAATAGGCAAGTGTTTTCTTTTGCAAATTGACAAGTACTTAAGAGCTATCTACCCTAAAGTTCTCAAAGGTTTATGCTATGTTTTAACCCTTTTGACAATTTTGTTCCACCATTGCATTTGGTGGACAATCTTGTGTTAGGAGGTGAAAGGGACGGGCGTGGGTCATCGTTTAGACCATAATTGCAATAGTGTTAAATGTCTTTGGGCAATTTGCTTTAAAGGGACTATGATCATTCCGTTTTAGGCAACATTCGAAAGCGTCATCGAGGGACTTATGATCATTTGAATTTGTTTTGCCAAAGATACTCGACGTGCAAGCATGGCCCGTTTTGGAAGGCAACATGTGGGATTACCCTAGAGGGTGCAAGTGTGATTGTGTATTGATTTCATGTATTTGTCTTGTATTAGGTTATCTAGCGTTTGATTTTATGTACATGCAAACCCTAGGTCTAACCATGGTATAATTCGAAAGCGGTAAATTGCGGAAATGTAAAGTCTATGCTATTACAAAATAAGTATCCGGGAGTGGGGGTACAAATTTACGAATGGGGATGAGACTTAGGAATGTAATGTCCAATAAGTTACAACCAAATCGAATTTGCGATCAAATGTAAATGTAACGAATATACAAATATAAGCAAATGTGTATAGGGGCCATGTAAATATATTGTGTAAGTGTACGTGTATACGTGTATGTAATTATTTACAGGTGCGAAATGTGAAATTAATGTATTATTAAGCATTATTTAATCTAATGGAAAGAATTAAATGTTTATTTAATTTAATTAATAATCTTGTATTTTCTTTAATATGTACAAAAAGAATGTTTTGATTAAATGTTCTAAGTTCTAATTATGTATATAAAGAAAGTATTTTTATTTGTTATGTACAAAAAGTATTTTAATTAAATGTTTTAAAGTTTAATTATGTATATAAAGAAAGTATTTTTATTTGTTATGTACAAAAAGTATTTTAATTAAATGTTTTAAAGTTTATGTATATTGAAAAATATATTTTAAAAGTGTTAAAGTATTAATGCATTGTTGTATTAATCTTAAGAAAAATTATATATTTATGTATAAATAGAAAATTTTCATTAAATACCTTAAATTATATTATATACAAAGAATGGTATTTTAGTTAAAAGAAAAAAGGTTTTACATTTTAATTGTATTGTGTAATAAAAAATGTATTTCAATTATTAAAAAATAAAAATATTTTGATGTCAATAAATAATAAAAGAAAAAGGGTTTTGTTAATTTAAATGTATAAGAAAAGAAAATGATGTTTAAAAAGAATTGGAAACAAAAAATCAGAAATGGGCTTTAGGCGCTTCAGAGGTGGGTAAGGAGGGGGTGCGAATTGGAAAACAAAAAGGCTTGGGCGTGGTTGAAACGGGTTAGGCCCAAGCTCTTGAACAATTAGTTTAGGGTTCATTGTTTTCGTTTCATTTGGGATAACGCTTAGGGTTTTGTGAGCAGCGGCGGCGTTCGTTC
This sequence comes from Vicia faba, assembly GCA_948472305.1. Lineage (NCBI taxonomy): Eukaryota > Viridiplantae > Streptophyta > Magnoliopsida > Fabales > Fabaceae > Vicia > Vicia faba. The sequence continues at coordinate 750,406,829 of OX451735.1, read as the reverse complement.
ATTACTTCATCTTCTCCGATCGTTCTGAATGCCGAAATGCAAACCTCCGCCCAGAGCCACCATGCCATCTCCTCCTCCGTCTACCCTCCTCCATGGGTCATTCACGTTAGGTACAGAAGTTTGTTTTCAGTCTCGTTCAGAATTTTTCGTCTTGCATGCCATGGTTTCACATTTATTTGATTTTTGTTTACTGATTTACGCGAGGTTTTGAAGAAAGAATGAAAAAGATTTTACCTTTGCGAAGGAGGAGGAAGGAGGCACTTGGAGGCTCGACGGTGAAGACGCTTGCTTGGATGACACTTGGTATTTCTGTACTACTTTTTAGGCTTTGTGATGTTGGTCTGAAAGCTTAACTTGATGTCCTCTTTTCTTCTTCTCTTTTACTGCATGCTTCTGCTTATTGCCTTGAGACACCTTTGCCTTTTGTGCTTGTTGAAATGTGATGCTTGATGATTTGTTCTTCCTTGCCCAATGACGAGCCTAGGGTTCTGAGGGTCCTGAATATGTGCTTGAAATGATATTGTTGAGCCACTTTGTATGCTTGTTAAGGTTGCCTCGATACTTTGCTTCTGTTTCCCATTTGATTGCCTTTTGATTGCCCTTTGATTGCCCTATGATGATCCTTCTGAGGGCTTGGATTTACCACTGAGTGCTTGAGTAGGCTTGCATATGCTTGAATAGCTTCAACCGTCTTGTTGCCTTTTTGAATGCTGGTTGAAATATGATGCTTTGAATATGTTGAGATTGATGTTGGTATGCCCTTTTTTACGCCCAATGATGAAGAAATTATGAGGGTCTTTGTTTGGATGTATTTGGATTAGGCTTGTATGTGAGTTGAATGGTACAGGTTTTTGGTTATGGCCTCTTGAGGTTTTGTGCAGGTTAACTGGTTTTTAGGCCATTGCAAGTTTTCAGGGTGAGTGTTTGGATGTATTTAGATTTGGTTCAGGTTTCACAGGTTTTAGGTATATGCTGGTATGGCTTGGACTTGGTTCAATGCTTAGGCAGGTTGGATGCTTAGGCATATTTTTGCTTAAGGTTTGATGCTTAGGCAGGTGGCCTTGACAGGTTCTACTTAGGCCGGTATGAGGCACAGGTTTAAGCAGGTTTAATGGCTTTGGTTTAAGCTTAGCAGGTTGTACTGGTTTTTGGCCTTGTTTAGGCCATTTGACAGTTTGTTCTTTCAGGCTTGGTGTTTATCTGGTTTATGCTTCTTGGTTTAGGCAGGTATGCTTGGGTTTTTTGTTTGACAGGGTATACAGGTTTGTATGTATGTTTTTGAGCTGGACATTCTGGCTTCAGGTCTTGGACCTCAGGCTCTTTGCTTTGACGGGGGTTTAATGGTTTTTGAATGGCTTACAGGTTATGGCCCTTTCAGATTGTTGGTCTTTTTTTTGTGAGACTTGAAGGCTTATGCTTTTGTATATCTTTTTTGTATTGGTTTTGCTCTCCCCTCCTTATCCACTGTGTTCAGTTTTTGTTATATATTATCTTCCTGCCTAAAGCCTAAACCTGCTTTCTTTTTCCCTTCTCTCTCTCTCTCTCAGTACAGTTAATATATTAAACTATGTTTGTGCTGTACTTCTTTTTTCTGAAAGGGCCACCTAGTTGGGAAATGATGAAATAGCTTGCTTGCATATCACTTTTTCTCTGCATATTTTATCTCTTCTTTTTGACAGCTTCTATTCTTTGATATCTTTCCAAAATCTTCTTTTGACAGCTTCTTGTACTTGTGACAGCAACTTGTACTTTTTTGGCATTTTTTACAGAAAGTTGGAATTTGGATTTTTTTAGTTTGATTTGAACTGTGCAGTTTGTTTGAGACTTGAACTATGCAGTATGTCGACAAACTTTGCATTTTTTCAACTTTGTGCATTCATGATTAGCAAATAAAAATTCTTCCCTCTTTGTGAACCGGTAGAAATCCCGTGATTTGCAGAGAGGGTTAACTGATCCCAATCAGTGGCCCTTAATGATGAACTCTTTTTATCTGCCTCTTTATTTATTTATCTGCTTTTTGACTTTTCTTCTTTTCTTTTGCAGATGAATATTTGAATGAAGAGGGGTACTAAATGAAGAATGAAGAATTAGAAAAAATAGGATAGTTTTCTTTTTATTTAAATTTAAATTAATGTAAAATCATTGCTTGTAATTAAATTATAAACAATAATTGTACAAATAATTTAAGAATAAATAAAAGTTTTCACTATCCAATTAATTCTATTTTATCCTTTATTGTTTATTTATTATTTAAAATTCTTTGAATTAAAATAATTGAAAAATAAATTCCAATCACTTAATCTTAGAATAATAAATAATTTAAATAAAAAAGCTTTAGCAAATTGATCAGTTAAACCTGGTATTTCTAACATCCAAAGCAAAACAATAGTTAATCAAAACAACTGATCAGGCGCATTCCCTTTTCACTGATTTTTACCCAATACTGCAAATCCCAACTGAATGTACCTTTTGACTGGTTCAATCAAACAAACGTGAATTCAAACCAATTGCCTTCTTTTACTGATTAAATCAAACAATGCGAATTCAAACCAAATCTCAGAATAACTTGCGAAGTGCTGTAGAATTTAAATCCTTCTGAGAACGTGCCCACAAAAACCCTAATTCCTGATTAAATTCCAAAGAGCGTTCGCCTGATCAAAGTTGAGCCAAAATCAACCAAAACCCTAAGCCAACTGTGTGAAACATTCCAGAGCCCTGAAAAATCAATAAAACCCTAATTGTGTCCTGACTGACGAGAAAAGTCAGTTTGACCGATTCTTGAGCCAGTTTGAAAAATCAGGAAATGCCTGAAACTGCGATTTCTTGTGGAAAAATGCGAGGGCAAATTTTGGGGTACAACAGTTGCCCCTGTTCAATCTTCTTGAACCTGAAGAGTTAGATTGGCAAGTTTGCCTTTCGCGACTTGAAGGTAAAAGAAGATTGGACACTAAAGTGCCCAGAAAATTTGCACTCGGCGATGTGAGTGGACGAGTATCAGAAAGGCATCCACGTTTTGGAACATCTCTGAATCGGGGGTCTGAGCAAGCAATAGATTGACATCCACGTTTCGGAGAATCCGTAAACTATTTTCAGGAGTTGAGATTGAATAAGCAATAGAGCAGCATCCGTTGTTGGGAAGCGTCCGTAAACTGTTTTCAAAAGTTGAGAAGAGTCTGAACAAGTTGGTAGATTAACATCCGTTGTTGGGAAGAATCCGTAAACTGTTTTCAGAAGTCTTGAGAAGAATCCGAACAAGTGATAGGTCAACATCCGTTACTTGGAGAACCCGTGAACTGTTTTCAGAAGTTGAGAAGAGTCTGAACAAGTTGGTAGATTAACATCCGTTGTTGGGAAGAATCCGTAAACTGTTTTCAGAAGTCTTGAGAAGAATCTGAACAAGTGATAGGTTAACATTCGTTACTTGGAGAACCCGTGAACTGTTTTCAGAAGTTGAGAAGAGTCTGAACAAGTTGGTAGATTAACATCCGTTGTTGGGAAGAATCCGTAAACTGTTTTCAGAAGTCTTGAGAAGAATTTGAACAAGTGATAGGTTAACATCCGTTACTTGGAGAACCCGTGAACTGTTTTCAGAAGTCTTGAAGAGGAACCGGTGTAGGGCTTCCTGAGGATGAGCTCGTGTAAAACTGCATCTGGATGGATCTGGAACAAGTATCAGAATGTCGTCGTGTCCGGGTCACATCTGAACTATTTCTGGATGAATCTCGGAAGATGATCTTTGTCTGTCGACTGATCTTTCCTGAAAAGGTAAAGGGTTAGTTGCATGCAATGTTATGATGCGTGATGCAATGTATGTGACATCAATGTTTATAACATGAACGTGATGAATGCGCATGTAAGCTGATGAGCTATCTTGCTGAGGGTAAATGAATCCTGGATGGCTGCAGATAAAAGAATCTTGACTGCCGCCTGGGAGAATAATTCTTTGGCTGCTGCTGTGGAGGGAAAGAGTCTTCAATTGTTGAAAATAAGAAGTCTTGGGACCACTGTTGGGAGAATCAGAAGCTTGGGTTGTATGCCAAACTACTGGGGTCTTCCTGTTTTGAGGAGATCTGTGTAGGATTTCCTGATGATGAGTCCGTGTAGAACTGCATCGGGTTTTTGAACACTTTTGACATTCGAATGCCCCAAGTGGTGATAAGATAATTTCCTGGCTTGTTACAGGTGTTGATCTGGAATTCTTCAGACGTGCCCTGGCTGGATACAGGAATCGAGTCTAGAAAGGTGATAGTTAACAGATATGCCCTGGCTGGATACAGGAATCGAATCTTTAAACTCTTCAGACGTGCCCTGGCTAGATACAGGAATCGAGTCTGGAAATGTGATAGTTAACAGATATGCCCTGGCTGGATACAGGAATCGAATCTTCAAACTCTTCAGACGTGCCCTGGCTAGGTACAGGAATCGAGTCTGGAAATGTGATAGTTGATTGGTTGAACACTTTTGACATTCGAATGCCCCAAGTGGTGATGAAGGAGTCTTGAATCAGATTACTCTGCATATTGAGAGATTTTTTTTTGAAATCTTGACTGGACTGCCCCAGGTTAACTGGATTTTAAAAGATTTGTTGGACCTTGACTGGACTGCCCCAGGTTAATTGGATGGTGCTATGTCATGCCCCTTGTTGATAGGAGATTTGATGGAAGTGTTATCCTCTTGAAGTGATTTTTACTTACTGAGAGAGTTTTCGTTCCTCCGAACATTTGCTGTATGAATTTCTTCGCTGTCAAACAAAAAGCCAAATGCAGACAGTGATATTCAAATAATGCAAAGTTTATGTTTGTCTCGAAGTTTTGAAGAATGCGTTTTTTAGCAGAAAACTTTTTATAAGACAGATCAACACAAGATTTAGAGCAAAGCCTTACAGGAGTCAGGATACCTTTTGTAACAGTGTGCTTTCGAACTAACCCATGCTTCAATTAGGACTTTTGAAGGGTTGTAACGTGGTTTGGTTCACGGTTTAAGAAACAAAGGATAAAGGCTCAAAGTATATTTGTACCCACCCGCTCTTCGTGATGTTCTTCAACCTAAGCTCAGTAAATTGTGCGTCACACTCTATTTTGAGTTTGGAACGACTTTTGGGCGATGGTTCACCGGTTGAATTAGGGGAGACAGTCATCATCTCCTCTTTTATTTTTCAACATTTTTCATGTTGTTGAGGATTTTGTAACGACCTCACTATTTTGATTTTGATTTGTTATCCCTAACTTTTGCCTGACTGTTCCCGTTTTTCGAGATTACAGTCAGCGGGATGCCCCAGCTTTCTTAAGCCTCCTTTATAGGTTTTGGCTCAGTGGGCTTTTTCTCTTTTGAGAGATTGACTGTCTATGTGATAGGGAACCACCCTTGTCTTTTGATTCCAAAGGAATGCTTTCTTTTTTGACATCGTTCGTTGTATTACGAACTGAGAGTTTGTGACTTCAATGCGCATCTTCTTTTGAATTAACTGAGATACTACCCTGCCCCGGGTTTATATCAAAGGTTTTGATTGTTTAGAACAGAAAACTCCTACTTCTTTGACTCGAAAGGGATTGACTAGGGATTAACTTCCTTATAACTCCAGTGTTTGGGAATTGAAAGAAATGCCTGTACATCATCAGCAAGGTCTGTTCAAAAGCATACTGTATAAGATCATGGTATTGTTTCGTCATCCTCCCTCTAAAGGCTTGCAGCTTTTTATCAAGAGTCAAATATCATAAAGAAAAGCATAAGAGTAGTGAAACGAATGGATGAATTCAAGACAAACATATGCAATGCATTAATGAAAACAGAGTTTAACATCAACAAATAATTGTTTGACAGCAAAAGAAATTACAACTTTGAAAATTCAAAAAGAAGCAAAAGTCTTTCAGCTTGAGCTTCGTCACTTCAAGTGGAGAACCCTTTAACGGAAGATTTTCATCTCGCCGTCTGGCATGAATTCCAGCACCCCAATGTCGATCAGATCTTGAATCTTGTTCTTCAAGGCCCAACAGTCGTTGGTGTCGTGTCCCGGGCTGTAGGAATGGTAAACACAAAATGCGTCGGGACGATAGTTAGGAGAGGAGGTATTGAGCTTCTGAGCATGATCCTTTAAGGTAAGCAGGTTGACCTCCAACAAGCGCTTCAGTATGAAGAATGATGGTATCTCAGTCTCCGTGAACTGTCTTCCCGACGTTTCTTGCTTACGCCGATTACCCCGTTGACGCTGGCGAGGTTGTTGATGGGCGGGTGACCCTGAAGCAAGCAAAGGAGGTTTCCCCTTGTCTTCTTGAGTGGATGGAGGCTGAGCGGTGACTTACTCTTCAACCTCAGCTGTTTGCCCCAGTTGGTTGTTTGGAAGTAGTTGGCGGACAAGAACTCTGAGTTCCTCTTGTCTTTGAGATAGGTCTTGGATGAGAGCCATCTGGCCCACCAACTGTCCCATCACTTGGGTCCTCAAGGTTGTCAGATCAAACTGCAGCTCCGCCAGCTGATCACTCCTGGCATTGTTGGAATTCTCCAAGCCCTTTGTGAGGAGAGCTTTCATCTCTTCTTGCCCCAGAGACAAGTTCAGGAACATCTCCTGCAGCTGAGCAGTCTGGTCTTGGATGTCTTTGACAGACCTTTCTAGAGTCATCTCTTACTGAAATAAACAGCAGGAGAGTAAGGAAACCTGAAAAAGGAAAGACTGTCAAAATGCAATGTATGATATGTGGATGCATGCTTTCAAGGATCTCTTGGGGTAGACACAAGAAAATGTTAGAGGTTGAACTTTGCTCTTGGATTGGAGAACTTTGCATCGGTGGATGTCCTTCCACTAGAATCAAGCTCACCATGTCGAGTGGGTCATAGCCACTGATTCAAGTTGTTGTACTTGATCTTTGTTTGGATAACTGGGTATCAGTGGATGTCTTTCCATGAGAATCAAGCTCACCATGTCGAGTGGGTCATAGCCACTGATTCAAGTTGCTGTACTTGATCTTTGATGGCATTTGTTTAGAGGAGAAACCTCTTGCCCCTTGGTAGATGTCTGGTTCAACGTAACCCTGCATCAAAAGAACCTTCGAGATCCTTGAAATGGTCATTGAAAATGCTATGGTATGATGTTATGATGTTATGTACATGTATGCGAAAAGCAAGTGAGTGTATATACAGGCAAACATATTTACACAAAGCAAATAAGTCCTTAGGTTTAGGCTTGCATGGGGTTCAGGTACTACCCTCTTTCAGTTTCGTTGGTTAAAACCTGTCCTATCAAAAGTAACCGGGTTCTAGAGGATCTCAAATCATTGGCTACCCTCGATCGGTTATAACTCCAACATCGCTATCTTTTCTTGCGGTCGGAACCATCGCGAGAGTTTAGCCTCAATGAGTGTAGCATACTGCTACTGTTCTAATGGCCAAGTTGGGTCAATTTAGGGTTCTAAGGTCGGTTGGTGCTTAACGACTCCTTGGAAGACCCATATTCTCCCCGTTTCAACACGAGGGATATCGGTACAGACCAAGGCGCCACACCAACGTAGCCACTGCTTCACCCATGTCGGTATACGCCGGACAGGTCCCTCACAGATTATGCTACCTAAAAAAGGGTATTCCCCAGATCCGGGTTAGGATCTATGAAACTCCGATACAAAACCCACAAATGTAAAAGCAAACAAAGCAATCAATGGAAAATAAAGGTGATCTAAACCCTAAGGTAACCCCACTTTGAGTAGTCATCCCCAGCAGAGTCGCCAGTTCTGTGATACGGTGGGAGAACTGACTATGGTTTTGCGTTTGTTTTCGCAAATGTTTCGGTTGAGCAAGAGTCGCCACCGACTTTTTATTTTATCCTAAGGAAAGGCTTTAAAAAGCACAGCAAAAACCTTTGAGATTTTTTCTTGGGTTCGGGGAGTAGATTATAGAAAGGGAAGGTATTAGCACCCTTTCTATCCATGGTTATCCATGGGCTCTTAGGTACTTGCTTAGATCAACTTGTCTTGGTTTTCAATCGTTTGAAATGGTGCTTTGTGTGTGGTTTTTGAAAAGGTTTTGAAAAAGATGCCTTGTCTAGGCTACCCTTGTAACAATTCTTTACTCGAATGTTTTAAAAAAGGTGTTTGTCTTTTTGAAAAGATGTTTCAAAGTTTTTTTTTTAGAGTTTGTTTTGAAAGTGTTTGTGAAGTGTGGTTTGAAAATCGGCAAGTGTTTTCTTTTGCAAATTGACAAGTACTTAAGAGCTATCTACCCTAAAGTTCTCAAAGGTTTATGCTATGTTTTAACCCTTTTGACAATTTTGTTCCACCATTGCATTTGGTGGACAATCTTGTGTTAGGAGGTGAAAGGGACGGGCGTGGGTCATCGTTTAGACCATAATTGCAATAGTGTTAAATGTCTTTGGGCAATTTGCTTTGAAGGCACTATGATCATTCCGTTTTAGGCAACATTCGAAAGCGTCATCGAGGGACTTATGATCATTTGAATTTGTTTTGCCAAAGATACTCGACGTGCAAGCATGGCCCGTTTTGGAAGGCAACATGTGGGATTACCCTAGAGGGTGCAAGTGTGATTGTATATTGATTTCATGTATTTGTCTTGTATTAGGTTATCTAGCGTTTGATTTTATGTACATGCAAACCCTAGGTCTAACCATGGTATAATTCGAAAGCGGTAAATTGCGGAAATGTAAAGTCTACGCTATTACAAAATAAGTATCCGGGAGTGAGGGTACAAATTTACGAATGGGGATGAGACTTAGGAATGTAATGTCCAATAAGTTACAACCAAATCGAATTTGCGATCAAATATAAATGTAGCGAATATACAAATATAAGCAAATGTGTATAGGGGCCATGTAAATGTATTGTGTAAGTGTACGTGTATACGTGTATGTAATTATTTACAGGTGCGAAATGTGAAATTAATGTATTATTAAGCATTATTTAATCTAATGGAAAGAATTAAATGTTTATTTAATTTAATTAATAATCTTGTATTTTCTTTAATATGTACAAAAAGAATGTTTTGATTAAATGTTCTAAGTTCTAATTATGTATATAAAGAAAGTATTTTTATTTGTTATGTACAAAAAGTATTTTAATTAAATGTTTTAAAGTTTAATTATGTATATAAAGAAAGTATTTTTATTTGTTATGTACAAAAAGTATTTTAATTAAATGTTTTAAAGTTTATGTATATTGAAAAATATATTTTAAAAGTGTTAAAGTATTAATGCATTGTTGTATTAATCTTAAGAAAAATTATATATTTATGTATAAATAGAAAATTTTCATTAAATACCTTAAATTATATTATATACAAAGAATGGTATTTTAGTTAAAAGAAAAAAGGTTTTACATTTTAATTGTATTGTGTAATAAAAAATGTATTTCAATTATTAAAAAATAAAAATATTTTGATGTCAATAAATAATAAAAGAAAAAGGGTTTTGTTAATTTAAATGTATAAGAAAAGAAAATGATGTTTAAAAAGAATTGGAAACAAAAAATCAGAAATGGGCTTTAGGCGCTTCAGAGGTGGGTAAGGAGGGGGTGCGAATTGGAAAACAAAAAGGCTTGGGCGTGGTTGAAACGGGTTAGGCCCAAGCTCTTGAACAATTAGTTTAGGGTTCATTGTTTTCGTTTCATTTGGGATAACGCTTAGGGTTTTGTGAGCAGCGGCGGCGTTCGTTCATTACTTCATCTTCTCTGATCGTTCTGAATGCCGAAATGCAAACCTCCGCCCAGAGCCACCATGCCATCTCCTCCTCCGTCTACCCTCCTCCATGTGTCATTCACGTTAGGTACAGAAGTTTGTTTTCAGTCTCGTTCAGAATTTTTCGTCTTGCATGCCATGGTTTCACATTTATTTGATTTTTGTTTACTAATTTACGCGAGGTTTTGAAGAAAGAATGAAAAAGATTTTACCTTTGCGAAGGAGGAGGAAGGAGGCACTTGGAGGCTCGACGGTGAATACGCTTGCTTGGATGACACTTGGTATTTCTGTACTACTTTTTAGGCTTTGTGATGTTGGTCTGAAAGCTTAACTTGATGTCCTATTTTCTTCTTCTCTTTTACTGCATGCTTCTGCTTATTGCCTTGAGACACCTTTGCCTTTTGTGCTTGTTGAACTGTGATGCTTGATGATTTGTTCTTCCTTGCCCAATGACGAGCCTAGGGTTCTGAGGGTCCTGAATATGTGCTTGAAATGCTATTGTTGAGCCACTTTGTATGCTTGTTAAGGTTGCCTCGATACTTTGCTTCTGTTGCCCATTTGATTGCCTTTTGATTGCCCTTTGATTGCCCTATGATGATCCTTCTGAGGGCTTGGATTTACCACTGAGTGCTTGAGTAGGCTTGCATATGCTTGAATAGCTTCAACCGTCTTGTTGCCTTTTTGAATGCTGGTTGAAATATGATGCTTTGAATATGCTGAGATTGATGTTGGTATGCCCTTTTTTACGCCTAATGATGAAGAAATTATGAGGGTCTTTGTTTGGATGTATTTGGATTAGGCTTGTATGTGAGTTGAATGGTACAGGTTTTTGGTTATGGCCTCTTGAGGTTTTGTGCAGGTTAACTGGTTTTTAGGCCATTGCAAGTTTTCAGGGTGAGTGTTTGGATGTATTTGGATTTGGTTCAGGTTTCACAGGTTTTAGGTATATGCTGGTATGGCTTGGACTTGGTTCAATGCTTAGGCAGGTTGGATGCTTAGGCAGATTTTTGCTTAAGGTTTGATGCTTAGGCAGGTGGCCTTGACAGGTTCTACTTAGGCCGATATGAGGCACAGGTTTAATGGCTTTGGTTTAAGCTTAGCAGGTTGTACTGGTTTTTGGCCTTGTTTAGGCCATTTGACAGTTTGTTCTTTCAGGCTTGGTGCTTATCTGGTTTATGCTTCTTGGTTTAGGCAGGTATGCTTGGGTTTTTTGTTTGACAGGGTATACAGGTTTGTATGTTTATGTTTTTGAGCTGGACATTCTGGCTTCAGGTCTTGGACCTCAGGCTCTTTGCTTTGACGGGGGTTTAATGGTTTTTGAATGGCTTACAGGTTATGGCCCTTTCAGATTGTTGGTCTTTTTTTTGTGAGACTTGAAGGCTTATGCTTTTGTATATCTTTTTTGTATTGGTTTTGCTCTCCCCTCCTTATCCACTGTGTTCAGTTTTTGTTATATATTATCTTCCTGCCTAAAGCCTAAACCTTCTTTCTTTTTCCCTTCTCTCTCTCTCAGTACAGTTAATATATTAAACTATGTTTGTGCTGTACTTCTTTTTTCTGAAAGGGCCACCTAGTTGGGAAATGATGAAATAGCTTGCTTGCATATTACTTTTTCTCTGCATATTTTATCTCTTCTTTTTGACAGCTTCTATTCTTTGATATCTTTCCAAAATCTTCTTTTGACAGCTTCTTGTACTTGTGACAGCAACTTGTACTTTTTTGGCATTTTTTACAGAAAGTTGGAATTTGGATTTTTTAGTTTGATTTGAACTGTGCAGTTTGTTTGAGACTTGAACTATGCAGTATGTTGACAAACTTTGCATTTTTTCAACTTTGTGCATTCATGATTAGCAAATAAAAATTCTTCCCTCTTTGTGAACCGGGAGAAATCCTGTGATTTGCAGAGAGGGTTAACTGATCCCAATCAGTGGCCCTTAATGATGAACTCTTTTTATCTGCCTCTTTATTTATTTATCTGCTTTTTGACTTTTCTTCTTTTTTTTTGCAGATGAATATTTGAATGAAGAGGGGTACTAAATGAAGAATGAAGAATTAGAAAAAATAGGATAGTTTTCTTTTTATTTAAATTTAAATTAATGTAAAATCTTTGCTTGTAATTAAATTATAAACAATAATTGTACAAATAATTTAAGAATAAATAAAAGTTTTCACTATCCAATTAATTCTATTTTATCCTTTATTGTTTATTTATTATTTAAAATTCTTTGAATTAAAATAATTGAAAAATAAATTCCAATCACTTAATCTTAGAATAATAAATAATTTAAATAAACAAAGCTTTAGCAAATTGATCAGTTAAACCTGGTATTTCTAACATCCAAAGCAAAGCAACAGTTAATCAAAACAACTGATCAGGCGCATTCCCTTTTCACTGATTTTTACCCAATACTGCATATCCCAACTGAATGTACCTTTTGACTGGTTCAATCAAACAAACGTGAATTCAAACCAACTGCCTTCTTTTACTGATTAAATCAAACAATGCGAATTCAAACCAAATCTCGGAATAACTTGCAAAGTGCTGTAGAATTTAAATCCTTCTGAGAACGTGCCCACAAAAACCCTAATTCCTGATTAAATTCCAAAGAGCGTTCGCCTGATCAAAGTTGAGCCAAAATCAACCAAAACCCTAAGCCAACTGTGTGAAACATTCCAGAGCCCTGAAAAATCAATAAAACCCTAATTGTGTCCTGACTGACGAGAAAAGTCAGTTTGATCGATTCTTGAGCCAGTTTGAAAAATCAGGAAACGCCTGAAACTGCGATTTCTTGTGGAAAAATGCGAGGGTAAATTTTGGGGTACAACAGAATGATGAAGAAGATGTCTTAAAAAATGTTGGAACATATTTGTCAGACATTCCAATAGAATCCAATGACAGAAATACTGATTCTAATCCAACTCAAGAAGATCCTGAGCTCAGTCAACTCAACAAAGGGCCTTAAATCAGAATTCAGAGAGATCATCCCAAGGATCTTATTATAGGAGATCTAAATAAAGGAGTTACTACTAGATCAAGAGAAAGAATGTCAAACTCTTATTTTGTTTCAAAAATAGAGCCTAAGAATGTCAAAGAAGCCTTAGCTGATGAGTTATGGATTAATACTATGCAAGAAGAGCTAGAACAATTTAGAAGAAATAAAGTTTGGGATCTGGTTCCAAGACCTGAACGGACAAATGTGATTGGCACTAAATGGGTGTACAAGAATAAATATGATGAAAAAGGGGTGGTAACTATAAATAAGCCAAGATTAGTTGCACAAGGGTACACTCAAATTGAAGGAGTTGATTTTGATGAAACCTTTGCCCATGTTGCCAGACTTGAATCAATCAGACTACTCTTAGAAGTTTCTTGCATTCTAAGATTCAAGTTGTTTCAAATGGATGTAAAAAGTGCCTTCTTAAATGGAAATTTGAATGAGGAAGTTTATGTGGAACAACCTAATGGATTTATTGATCCAAGCTTTCCTAACCATGTGTATAAACTGAAGAAAGCTATGTATGGATTAAAGTAGGCTCCAAGAGCTTGGTATGAGAGATTGACAGAATTTCTTGGTGAGAATTGATATAGGAAAGGTGGCATATAAAAAACTCTTTTTGTCAAGGAAGAAGAAGGGAAGATCATGATTAAACAGATTTATGTTGATGATATTGTGTTTAGTGGGATGTCAAATGAGATGGTTCAACATTTTGTCAAGCAAATGCAGTCAGAATTTGAGATGAGTCTTGTTGGTGAGTTAACCTACTTTCTTGGTCTGCAAGTTAAACAAATGGAAGATTCCATATTCTTATCTCAAAGCAAATATGCAAAGAATATAGTAAAGAAATTTGGGATGGAAAATGCCAGTCACAAAAGAACACCTGATCCCACACATCTGAAGTTGTCTAAAGATGAAAAAGGAGTAAGTATGGATCAAAGTCTTTACAGAAGTATGATATGCAGTCTTCTATATCTCACAACTAGTAGACCTGACATTACCTTTGTTGTAGGGGTGTGTGCTTGATATCAAGTTGATCCTAAAGTTAGCCATGTCAACCATGTGAAGAGAATTCTTAAATATGTGAATGGGACAAGTGAATATGGTGTGATATACTCTCATGGATCTAGCTCTGCTTTAATTTGTTATTGTGATGCTGATTGGGCAGAAAGTGCTGATGATAGAAAAAGTACATCAAGAGGATGTTTCTTTCTGGGAAATAATCTCATATCTTGGTTCAATAAGAATCAAAATTGTGTGTCTATGTCCACTGCTGAGGCTGAGTATATTGTTGTAGGAAGTAGTTGTTCTTAGTTGGTTTGGATGAAACAAATGTTGACAGAATATAATGTCAAACATGATGTCATGACATTATTTTGTGGCAATCTAAGTGTCATAAATATCTAAAAAAATCATGTTCAACACAGCATGACCAAACACATTGATATTCGTCATCACTTTATAAGAGAGCTTGTTGAAGAAAAGATTGTTACCTTAGAACATGTAGCTACTGAATTACAACTAGCTGACATTTTCACTAAGGCTTTGGATGCAAACCAGTTTCAGAACTTAAGAGGAAAACTAGGGATCTGCGTTATGAGGGTTTGTAGAAATTAAGGGTGTGTGGGAATATCATTAAAGTGATATTATATCATTTATGTTTCCAACAAATCAAATATCTTAAGCAATCATTTCAAGACTATCTCAAATACTCTCCCACACGCTACGACATTACCTCATTCTTTTTTCACAACCTATTCGTTCTCCTTTACAGAAAAAGAACCCTTGTTATTTTCCATCTCACTATTCAAAAATATTCAAAGATGTCACAACATCATGCTTCGTCTCCCTCAAAGTGTTCTTCTGATGAAGCCAAGGCTTCTAGGTCAAAGTCTGTCAACCATCCTGATGATTTCTCCCTTGATAAAGTCCTGGTCGTCGCTCCTCTGAGAACTATTCCACCTCTTGAGAAGAAGGTCAAGAAACCCAGATCATCACATGCAAATAAATCCAAAGACGAGTTTGACACTTCTAAAGGTAATGCTCCTAATACTACTGATGATAGGTCATAAGAAGACACTGTTAATGTTGATATGAGTATTAGAAGGCTGGTAGATAGGGTGTTAAATGAGGGTTTTGTTGTGCCTGGGATTTCTACTCCTCTTGCCTGAATGCCTTCTCATGCTAACAAAGGTACTGATCCTTAAAATGCTGCTGAATCATCTATCTTAAAGAAAGATGTTGTTGAAAGTGAACTTGGAAAGTTTGCTACATCTGTTCTAGAAGAAGTGGAAGTTGAGGTTAAACAAGATGTTGAGACATCATCGGCTGAGAAGGATTCTTCTACTAAGGAAGATGGTGTTGGCTCCAAAACTGCAAAGAATCTAAATGCTGATAATATGGTGAATGTTGATGAGATGTCTGACAATGACCTTATTACTAATGTGGTGCCTGGAATTGCTAAAAGGCTCAAGTCTAGAAATATGAAGGTTGTGAATTTCACACCCCCTGCCAAGAATATCAAGAAGAAGACTATGTATGGTACCCTAAAGCCCTGGAGTAAAGTGGTTCCTCCCTTCAACAAAAGAAAAGTTAGACCCGATATCTCCTCAGACAATGATGAGGATGATGTCCAGGACATCTCTCCTGTGAAGAAGTCTACAAGCAAGAAGCTTTCTGTTAGGGTGCCTAATGCTCCTCTTGAAAACATATCCTTCCATTCTATTGGCAATGTTGAAAATGGAAATATGTCTTCCAAAGAAGAATTTCTCTTGAAAGAGAGTTGGGAGCAGATGCACTGGAATACAAAGAGATTATGGAGTTGATTTCTTTTGCTAGCTTGATGAAGACTGTCACCAGGTTTGCAAAATGTTATGATACTCTAGTTAAGGAATTTATTGTTAATATTCCTATATATTGTGCTAATCACATAAGTAAGGAATGTGGGAAGGTGTTTGTTAGAGGTAGATGTGTTAAGTTTTCCCTTGCTATCATCAATAGATATCTGGACAGGTCTGAAGATGATTATTGTGAATTGGAAGTGTATGATAATCAGGTGTGCAAAGCCATCACTTTAAACCAAGTGAGTGACTGGCCCTTGAAGAATAAGCTCTCTGTTAGTAAATTAAGTGTGAAATATGTTATCCTACATAGAATCGGATCTGCTATATGGGTCCCTACCAATCATACCTCAACCATTACAGTTGGTTTAGGAAAATTTATCTATGATGTTGGAAATAAGAAATTGTTTGATTATGGTGCTCACATTTTTACCATACTGTAAAGCATGCAGGAACCTGTGCTATCAAGATGCCTATTGCCTTTCCATATCTTATTTGTGGAATTATTCTAAATCAACATCCTATAATTCTGTGTGGCACTGATATAGTTTGCAAAAGGGATTCTGCCCTGTCCCTTCACTTCAAGCTGTTTTCAGGTAAACATGTTCCAGACATTGTTTTGACATCTGCATCCTCTGAAAACAAGTCCTCAAGCAAGGATGATATGATTACTGAGTTAATGGAAGCCTGCAAATAACTTGATGAGGTAATCAGAGTTAGCTCAACAAGGAAGCTAAAATTTGAAAAGCTGATCAAGGATCTCCAGAAGGATAACAGTGTGGGTACTGATGAAGGAGATCCTGATAATGAAGGAAGTTCTAAAACTACCAAGTCTACTAGTCCTGAAGACAGTTAGACTCTATGTTGATGCCTTTTTTATCCCTATGTTATTTTTGGCACTTGTATGTGCTTGATACTTGGATATTCTTGTATGAACTTCTTTTACTACTACTCTCTTAAATGCATGTTTATTTGGCATATTATGTCTAAAAAGGGGGAGAGAAACTGACTGACTGCTGACTGACTTCTAAGTTTGAGGAGGAGCTTCATTGTTTGAGGGGGAGCTTCATGTTTCGGAAGATTTCCTGGCATCTTCCACTGCTAACTGCTAACTGAGTTTTTGCTAACTTATTTTTTTTCCGCTGCTCTGATAATGTGCTCAAATAATGTTTTAGCCAAAATTTTCTAAAGGGGGAGTTTGTAAGTGTTTGTTGGCAGCAATTTTGGTAAAACACTGGCTTAGTAATGTTTTGCTTAATGTCTTGACATTTGAAGTAAAACATCTCAACTGATTTTGAATAATGTCAAAGCAAATGTCTTAACATATGCCTGCTGATCTGAACGTGTTTTCAGATTTTATGTTTCCTATTTTTAAGTGCGCCTTATTCAGGATTTGTGGGTTATAACTTGTGAAAAATATGGAGGAATATTTTTCGATATGTCTCATCTTTATGGTTTATATCTTGGCCTACTTTCATGGAGATTTTTAAGGGATTCAATATTTTGCAATATTGGTTTTTCAGCCCAGGCCCATAAAGAAGTTGTTGCGCCTTTATAAGGACTTGCATCCTTATTTGTATTGCTGCAACATTTGAAGAAAAATATACTTTGTGCATTTTAAAAGTCTAAGTCTTTTAATTTTAATACACTCAAGTATTGTTTCAACACTTCAATTGTAATTTGAGTTGTAAGTTGTGGATCATTCATAAGCTTTTAAGTATTGAATGATTGAGGTTTTTCAAACTTGATAAATCTGTTGTTTTTCACTGTTAGTGATTGAAGGGATTTGATGAGGGCCTCATACCTAGGTGTGTCTTAGGTATAAGTATAGAACGAACAGTGATTAAGTGATTAGATCGTAAACTGGTTGTTTACTAAGGGTCTATAAATTGATACTATTTAGTGGACTTGTCCCTAGCTTGGTATCCCCTAGAGTAGGTGTTGTTGCACACCGAATTGAGTTAACAATCCCTTGTGTTCTTACTTCTTTTAATATTGTTGCATTTTATATTGTCCTCAGATATTTGTGTCATGACATCTCCTTCGATATCACATATCTGATACCAGAATTTCAATTTGATTCCTTACTATTGAGTTTTCTAGTATCATTTACATAGATAGTTTGACTTGTACTAGGTTTATCAAATTTTGAAAATCCAAGTCCACATTTATTATTTGAAAATATTTGACTACTCAACACATTATCCAAGTCAATTTACCTTTTTTTCATATTTGGAAATGACTTGGTTTAATTCCACATTTTTTTTACTTAAAAGAAGAACAATGATTGCATGTTGAATTTTTATTAAGTCTAACTCTACTTTTGTGAGACATTACTACAAAACGTGCATACAACAATGCCCAAGTCACCACGGTTCTTCCAAACACCGTGGTGACATCTCTAAACTAAGGCGCTATTTTTTTTTTAAATAAAAATTGTTAGGACATAATAACGGTTGGTGTATCCACCGTGATGATACAATCAAGCTTTCATGAGTTCAAACCTTAGCGCCTCAAATATTTTATTCCTTTAACGTTAAGACGCATATTTTCTTTTTTATTTATTTTTAAATAAAAAATAAAAGGAATACCACTACAGTTGTTTTGCTCAACTGTTGTGATATATTTTGTTTTTTATTTAAAATGATATATCATTATGATTCTCCTTGTCAACCATCATGAAAAGTGATATTTTTTTTATATATAAACGAAAGTATTTGTGTCCCAATTCATAACAGACGTTTCTCTCTAAAGAAAAACTTAACATATCATCAACTTATGCGCATCCGTTTTCTCTGATGACTACTACCCCTAAATAGAAAACTCTTAAAGGAAGCTTAAAGGTTACCTTATCGGAGAAACGCTTGGCACAAACTCCAACGGCGACAAAGATGATATGTTCTCCTTCTCTCTCTTTACTCTACACTTTCTCTCTTATTTCTACTTTTCTTCTGGATGTTGTTGATGCTTAGAAGTTAGGATTATGGTTTTAGTGTTTGGTTTCAACTTCAGCAGCGTAACGGTAGGAAAATGGTAGATCCATTGCAAAGAGTCAGTAGGTTGCTTTATAGAGTTTGTTTGTATGTGTGGAAATTTGAAGCATATGAGAATCTATTTTGATTGAATTTGTTTTTGTGAGTTTGTTTTGCAAACTGAATTTGTTTTGAAATTTTCTTGTCCATGTATATATGGGGGTGTGTAACAATGTGATGTTATGGTTGTTGGATGTATTGTGATTATGCTCATGGTTGAAGTTTGTTGTATTTCCTTGCAGATTATAGTGTTGGATGATTAAAGGGATGATGCATGGTGATGATGGTGGTGGAAAGCGTATAGCATGAGTTGATAAGGTGTTGATTGTTCTCATTTTTTCAGATTCATTTTCACCACCTTAATAAAGCGCATACTTTGTCTATGGTACATATAGTTTGTGTTTCTATGAAAAAAATACAAGAAGTATGAAGTTATTGTGGAAACTTTATCCATATTGTATTTGTTTTTCATAGTATCACAAACTAGATGAACTTCATAATTTGTTACAGTTCCAAGATTATTTTCAATAAAAGGTGCGTTCTTGAAACAATTTAATATATCTTGTGATATTGTATGTTGTTAGTGTTTTGTTTATAAAATGTATGTTTTTTTAAAAAAATTTGTTGCATGTATTTGTTGTATTGTTGTATGTTGTTATTATTGATAAATATTCTCAAAACAAGAACAAAACATTACTAAGTTACAAGAAAGAGGCTTCTTGTAACTTATCAATGTTTTGTGCTTTAAATTCTTATACTGGTTGACAGTAGATGAAGTTTAGTTTATTACTTCTTCTCAGCTATAGGATTCCCTACCTAGGCAATTATCTCTCTCCAGCGTTGAGCGTCCTCTTTGAATTTTTCTTTTTTTTTTTCATAGTCATAATTTGTAGTTTCCTCCGGTTAGGAGCCATATCCATGTTGTATTTGTATATGAAGGTCTCATCCAGGTTCCTCCACTATTGGATATAGTCCTTCTTCAAGCTTATGTACCACTTTAGAAATGCTTCAGTCAGGCTATCCTAGAAGTAATGAATCAACAACTTACCATTATTTTCATAGGAAACCATTTTGTGGAAGTACATTGTTAGATGATCCTTCGGACAAGCATGCCCCTTGTATTTCTTGAATTCAAGGACTTTGAACAACGCTGGAATAGTCTAAATTAAAATAAGAGCACTCATTAACGGCTGATTCAAATGATCAAAATAAATTGTAGATTCTTTAAACCAATGAAAATTGTCCTTTTTTAACAAATCAGTCAGTGGTTTGACTATCTTACAAAAGTCCCTTACAAACCTGCGATAGTATCTAGCTAACCCTAAGAACCCTCTCAATTGTTTAAGGTTTTGTGGCATAGACAAGAGTTGATAACAAGGATCTTGGCAAGATCGTTAGAGACTCCCTCCTTGGTGATAAAGTGTCCCAAATACTTAATTCTCGGTTCCGTAAAAGCACATTTCATTTTGTTCAAAAAAAGTTGATTTGCTCGAAAGGTTTGGAAAATAAAATGTAAGTGATCAATGTGCTCTTCTAAGGACTGAATGTAAACTAGTAAATCATCAAAGAAAATTATGACAACTTTTTTGAGAAATTGTTTAAAAACCTGGTTCGTAAGAGCTTGAAAAGATATTGGTGCGTTTGTAAGGCCAAAGGGCATCACAAGGTACTCAAAATGGCCACTGTGAGTCTTGAAGGTTGTTTTGTATTCTTCCCGTTGAGTCATTCTCAATTGATGATAGCCATATCTCATATCTAGATTGAAAAAAATAGTATCACCATGAAGCTGAAGGTGTGAAAAAAACGCAAGAAAGAGAGTTTGAATTGGGTTTTCCTTTCTTGTATAACTTTCACTTCTAAGCATTGTTCGTTGAACAATGCTTCTGATTGTTACTTCTAAGTAATGTTTCTAATGAAGTTAAGAAAAAATAAAATCTAAAGCATAAACAAAGGTAAAGAACACACAATATATCCTAGTTCACTTAAGAAACCTCCAAGCTAGTCCAGTCCACCCTTCTGAGGTGATTTCGCCTTGATCTCAACGAATTAATCCACTATAATCAATCTGATTACAATCATACAGGCAACTTCCGGTGACTAACATATAATGACGCGTTCAGGGATCCAGACTAGATATAACATTCATTAACTCAATAGAATCCAATTCACTAGAATCTCCTACCAGGATTTCCTTCCAATGATATCCATCAGTGATCTCAGAAGGTTGACATTCACTCAGTATCCTTTGAGATATGACTATCATTGATCCAATAGAATCCATGACCAGGATTTCACCTATGATGGCCGCAGCCAAAGTCTTCTCAAGCCTTCTGATCTTTACTCGATCACTTGAGGAACCAACCAATTCTAAACAAAATTGTTTTACTGAAGATTACATGAGCGCTTCTTATTAAGCAGATTACTCCTAATTTAAGTACATATTGTTTGACACAATTCTGAGTAACAACTCATGTGTACAAACAATTTACATGAAGATCTTAAGCAATAACACAATATGAGCAACAATTCTTATGTTTTACATATTTCTATAAGGATGAATAAAATCTAAATTAAGTGCAGCATCTTGTAGTCTTCTTGTCTTCATCTTCATTGTTGAGCAAGCTATGAGCAACAACTCATTGCTTCTTCATAATTCTGTCAAGATGTATATGATTGATAGTTTGAATGACATCTTGTAGAATTCTTCATCTTCTTTCTTCATTAATCAAGATATGAGCAACAACTCCTTGATTTTTCATAATTATGCTAAGATGTATATGATTGGTGATTTGAATAACATCTTGCAGAATTCTTGTTGTTGTTATAGTGGATGATATCTTTTTTGTTGTGTTCCAATAATGACAACTTTCATTTCAAAATTGAATATCAATAAATTGTGACTTGCTATAAGCAACATGCGACTTGCAACAAGCAACTAGCATACACACGCATCAAACTAATCAACATATTTAAACATACAATTCTTTTCTTATATAGCCAAGCAAAATAGAGTCGTTGGCTATTTGAAAAAGAGTCGTTACAAATAGTACTGCTACGTCCTTATCTCTTCCACACTTTAAGTTAGTGGAAAGGTAGTGGCATAAACCTTTTTCGTACTGTGTACTATTGTACTATGTTACTGTTATATTCTTACCTTTTGCACTTCAGAGGCTTCTGCGAGCATGAGGTTAGAAGGGGAAACATAACATAAGGTCTTCATAACTTCAAGTCTTTAGAGTCTTCAAAACTGCGTCTTCAGAGTCTTCATCACTTGGTCATGAGAACCCATTGTAGCGAACATTGGATTAGAAGAGCTTCAAGTCTTCAAAGTCTTAAGAGTTACATCTTTAGAGTCTTCAGCACTTGGTCTTGAGAACCCGTTGTAGATAACCTTGGACTTTAGAACTTTAAGTCTTTGGAATCTCCAGACCTTCTATCTTTATAATCTTTAGCACTTAGTTCTTTAAGAATACTTGTCTTTAGAACCTTGTTATTAGAAACACAAAGTCTTTAGCATCTAGACTTCAGTTAGAAATGTTGTCTTCAGATATTTTAACTTTGTCTTCTTTGAAACAAGTTGTCTTTTAGAAACTAGGTTTTCAGCATCTGGACTTCAGTAGAAACTTTGTCTTCAGATCTTCTAACTTTTTTTCTTTGGAATACACTGTCTTTTAGAAACGTGAATCTTTAGCATCTAGACTTAAGTGACAACTTCTGTCTTCAGATCTTTTGATTGTTTCCTTAGAACACGTTGTCTTTAGAAGCTTGAGTCTTCAGCATCTAGAAGTAAGTAGCAACTTCTATCTTCAGATCTTCTGACTGATTTCTTTAGACAAATATCAGGGCTTACACTTCAGAGTTTTTTGGAGTGTCTTGCTACTGTTCAGCAGAACTTGTGTAGCGTAAAAGCGGAATTCACTTCAAATATTTTGGCCATACTAACCATCAGAAGCACAACATGTTTGTTAAGTACTCAACAATAACAAACATTAGTATAACAAAATTATTCACACAAATATACTCATTTGTTATCATCAAAACTCATAGATAATATTGCAGAACCAAATCTTGTTCTTACACAAGCTCGTCCATCAAACCTTCAATTAAGGGAATTGGAAAACTATTTTTAATGGTAATGTCATTGATTCTACGAAAGTCTACACGTAGGTGACATGATCCATCTTTCTTGTGCACCAATATAGTGGGAGAAGAAAAGGGACTATTACTATGCTGCACAATACATTGATCCAACATTACCCAGTACAATGTTGTCTATAATGTTCTTATGTACGAGATAAAAACGATAAGGGTGTAAATTGAAAGGTTGGATTTCGTCCTTACTTTGAATTTTGTGATCAAAACCTGGACGAGGAAGAGGTAATGAAGTTCGCTCAGCAAAGACTTCCGAATAATGCTCAAGTAGCGGGACAATGATAGCAGGTAAAGAGGTAGGTTGATCAGTAGCTTGTAAGGCGAAACAAGTTTGAAAATCGAGCGAATAGGCATCAGTACTTATTGAAAGAAAACATAATTTTGCACCTTTATGGACCACTTGAGCAAAGGTGCAAAATCTTGAAACTGGGAGTTTTGGCCCCTCTAAGCACATATTTTGCACCTTTATGGACCACTTGAGCAAAGGTTCTAAAAATCTTGAATTTTTTCTGGTTTCGGAATGAGGTGTTCATTTGTGGTTGGATCTTATACTTGGTTCTCATCATCAAGTTCCAAAACCATGAGCTGGGAGCGATTATATTTGAATTGATGACCCAGAGTAAATTGTTGATCACAAAACATGAGTAATCCTTTGGATCTGTGTTCTTCCATTTCTGCAGCAAAATAAGTGCGGTTAAAATGTTGAGGATTAGGTTTATAGGTGGGTACAAGGAGTGGGTTAGAAGAATTGTTTCTAAGGGTATTTTTTGTAGAATTGTTGGATGATGAAATGATGGGTTTCAATAATATGCCTTGGCATTTGGGGAAGTTTGAAAATCTTGAAGGAGGTTGATGAGAAGAAGGTTGAGAATATTCATGGAGCTTGGCTAGGTTAGCAGCATGGTTAATAGAGGTAGGGCTGAACATACGCATATGCATTTGTATCTGATGTTCAAGACCAACAAGAAAGATATTAAGAGAATGCTCGGGGAGAAGAGAAACATGAGTCAAGGAAAGCTCGAGTTGATCTATGTAGTGTTGTACCTTTCCTGTATGTTTGACCTGTAGTAACGATGACAACGGATCTTCATAAACACCACCAAATCGTGTTGTGACATCGACAACATATTGTGTTCTAGAAGGATACTGCAAGTTGGTCACATGTTAACCAATTATTACTGATAATAAGGGTGGAAAAGAAAACATCAACCCACCTAACTCAGTCTAGCCCGTGTGTTTTCTGAGGTATTGAGTCGGGTTGTTGGATCGTCGGGTGGTTAAATAGGGTTGAGGCGGTTTAGTTGGGTCAGAATTTGTATTCTTGGACATGTCGGTATCTGAATCTAACTGAGTTCAATGATGCTTTTATGGGTCTTCTAAATTCCAGTTTAAATTCATATTCAAGTTGTCCACTTAACCAAATCTAAACGATTTATTCTTGCCTAACCCTAAACCTCAACCCTCATCTTCCAATTTGTATCGCATTCAGATCTCCACTAATCAATTTGTGTCTTTCCTAGTCCAAATCTTCGTGTTTTTGTTTCTGTTTTGGTGTTCTGAATCTCACATCTTTCATTATCTCTTAATGTTTCGTCTTCACCTCCTCTATATCTTTATTTCATCGATGATTTCTACGATCGTCTCAGTAATCAAAAGGTTAGTGGTTTTCTTTGTGATTTTTGCTCTTTATGATTTAGAATTAGTGTTTGTTTGAAGCTAAGATTTGGAAGTTAAGATTTGGAAGTTAAGATTTAAAAGTTAAGATTTAGGATTTGTGTTGGTTCCTAAATTTAATTAGTTTTGTGTATGTGTTTTTCTTCCTTGCAGACACTTTCATTGCCAAAACCAATATTGCAGTGGATATATGATCATTCAATGAAATATGAACTTTTAGAAGATGGCTCCATTTTTTTGTATTTTTAAAGAAAAAACATACTCTTGGAGTTCGTTCGAAAGGCATGTTATTATTATGTAATTTATTAATCTCACATATATTATGTTATGGTTTGGTTTGTTTCTGTAACATGTGTTGAACCAGAACCTTCATACTTTAGAGGAGGTTTGTTTAGTATTATTGATTGATTCTTTTTGTACATATCGACATTGCCACTGTATTTTTGTTCCTTTTTTTATTATTGTAGAATGGGTGAATGGTTTCTTAATATTGATGGTTAACTCTATTGTGAAGTTGAATAAAATGTCTTTTATTTCTTGTTGAGATTCATAGATCTTTGTGTACTCAATTGAAAGTATAGTGAACTTAATGGTTTCTAGATGTGAAAATATAGTGAACTAAGCCACTGTAGTTGATTGAAGTGGGATTGAACAAAAATGAGTTTTGAAAATTTTATTCTGAATATTTATTTTTAGGTCTGATTCAGTTCCACTTTAAAATTCTTAAATAATAAAATTTGTTATGTACACATGTTACCGTGTAATATGAAGTTGGTGTATGAGATATATGTTGGGTTAAATATATGATTATATATGTAATTTCAAAGTTGGCACTGATTTTGCAGTGTTTGTTTTGTTAACCTTTGGCTTTTGTTCATAATAGCTAAGAATGTTTATACTATCATTTTGTTGTAACCTCCTTATCTAGAAACAATGACGAAGACTGAAATTCTGAAAAAATCAGACCAAGGAGAAATTCTTCCACCAACCCACCATCATCATTACGATCTGAGTTATGATCATCATTACCATCATTGTTGCAAACATAACTGATTCGCCAGGTGAATCATCTTTTGTCACCTAATTCCTTCTTCAAACTACCATTTTGGTGCATGGTAAGTGTTTGTTTAATTGCCATAATGGTAGAGTACCAAAAAACATATGATTTTCAATGAACTTGATTTATATGCAATTTAGTTTTATCTGTTGTAGTTACGAACACGCATGTGACATAGTTAAGGCTGCTGTAGTTTATGGATTAATCTATGATAAGTATTGACTTCATCTAATTTTTCTCTTTTTTCACTTTCTCTATTATCAAATATAACTAAAGTCACCAAAGTTATGAAACTTCAAAGTCACTAAAGTCTCACCGGTGTTTGGCCCAATTCTATGATAAAGCAAAAGTGAAACCATGGATACAAAACTTCAAGAATTCTAACACTATGATTAAACACTCATTCATAAACAAAATGCTAAGTGATAAAACAATTCTCATGAAATCTGGTATACATAGATGAGAAGGTGAACTGACATTCAGACAACAAAGCGTAAGACAGTGATTTGGAGGGAAGTTTAGGTTATTACTGAAACATGCTTTCATAATCAATCAGTAAAAGGCTTAAAGCCAAATATGAAAAGGAAACAACATCAAATTGGAATATTTAGCTTTATATATAATCATGAATCTTTTGATATTTTGTAGAAGTCAAATTTTGCTAGAAATAGGGTTAGGAGATGAATCAAAGTCTTGTTAGAATTGGTTGAGATTGACTCTAAAATCAAGTTCAGATTTAAGGGATGTGAATTTCAACCAACACATCAAAGTAATAAGAACCTGTTAGAGACTGAATGTTTCCAGTGGCACGGTAACAAAGAATTATTTTACAATTAAGAGACTCATGATTGATTTCTAAAATAAAGATTTGTATTTCCATTATTATTTTCTTAACGTAAAAATGCTACAATTATCGAGAATATCACAAAAAATCAACAAACCTTATTTTTATCACAATTATCGAGAATATCACAAAAAATCAACAAACCTTATGATAAAAACGCTTACGCTTTTCTTAAATATCAAATACATAAATTTAAACATTTCAATACCTAATTCCTAGACAAACACCTTGAGAACCAAGTGTCAGGGCAGCAACATAACCATGAGCATCTCATTATTTCTCAAACATATGTTATCAATAGTTTACAGAAACTGAATGGACATAGGTGTACTACTTAGTTTAAAAGAATGATTAGTTATCATTTATACCAGTTGCTAAAGATCAATAAAGCAATACCCTGTTGGCTCCTAAATTCGACACCTTTGTTTTGATTGATGTCAGCCATTAAAGCTGAAGGATGTCTTCGACTGGTTAAGTCTGTCGAAATGCCCGTCGAAAGATGGCAAAGTACTTAGAAGATTTCTTCCAAGGAAGAAGGCTGATTGCCTTCGACGTCGAAGGAGTTTCTCGTCGAAGATGTCTCTTGACGAAAGTGTTCGATGGTCCAGAGTGGAGCAGTTTGAAATTCAAGCGTTTGGAGGGAAAACGGTTTCCAGCAGTTACCACGTGCAAACGTGCAAGGATCTGGAGCGTCGAGCATGGGGAACGTGCCAAGTGGATTGATCTCGAAGCAGTGTAACTGCCCGACGGTTACTTGGGATGTTTTAGTATAAATAGGAGTAGACATGTAGTTTCTCGCGTGTGTTCACAATTCTATACAAAGTCACTCATATAGATTCGAGTACCCAGCGTGTGAGAAAGAATTGTTGAGAAATGTATGTGTGAAACACCAATTTTATCAATTAAAGTCATTTACTTTTCCAGAAATTTACTTGTTTTTTCTTTTAAATTCCTGTCGAACCTTTTACTTTAAACCTTGTTTATTTTACCAAGTCTTTCCTTTATGCAATTCATTTAAAGCCAATTTACTTAAAGCCTTATCCAATTCAATCAAACTTCAAAATCAACCTATGTCCTAGGATCAATCTGATCGATCCTGCGAGTAACCAAATAAGTAACCATTTGGAGGATCAGCGGTTGTTTACCAAAACCCAAGGTAAACAAATTGGCACACCTGGTGGGACTGTGTGTTGATTGTTGAAAATAATCTCATCTTTTCGAGTTGTATGTTATTGAGAAGTGGTAGAATATACACTAACGATAACAATACTGCCAGAAGAAGGGAAGAGATGGTGAATCCGCCAAACAATAACGAAATCTCACAAACGAGTGTGGGAGCAACGGTTAGTATGACCGTAAGTGAAGCGACAAATGTTGGTTCGACACCAGCAGTATCGGTCACAACCACGGGGCCAATACCTTCGTTAACAGGCCCTAGGATACCTTTGGGAACCCCCCCACCAAGGGGAAATTTAGGCACAAGGCCTTTGGTTCCCCCAGGATTTATTCCATTCTATGGTATGCCAACTTCTGAAGTGGCAAGCCTGACGAATGCTGCGTCCACTTTTTCAGACCCTTTCGTGAGTGCCTCTTCGCCACTCCAAGGCTCTGGAGTAGGCATGGCGAATAGAAATAGGACCCAACTCTTAGGAGGAACGTCCCAAGTAGCCCATGGCCTTACAAATGCCTCGACAGCAGTCTTGAGGCAACAAATGGACGAAAGCAACCATGATATGGTGCAAATGTTGGCACAAACTTTGAGTACAGTGCTAAACCCTCTAATACAAAACACTACTCAATCGAATCAGCAAGTGACAGCGCAAATGACACGTTTGGCTGACTTCTTTGGAGTACCCCAACCTATTCGACAGCCCCAAAGGGCGCAAATAAGGGGAAACCAGGGGATATTTGTAGAGGAAGAAACCACCATTAACCAGGCTCAACAGCCTGTCGAAGAAAACCTTAGGGCACGATTGGAACAACCTGTCGAAGAACCTAGGGTAATAACCCCAGAGGTAAGGTTAGTTAACAGAAACCAAAATGCTGACGAAGTGGTTCAGCATATCCAATACCAAAACATGGGTTTGGAAAACAATCTGGCAACCATGATCGAAAGGATCATGACTCAGAATGGGATGAACATGGGCTTTCGAAGACCCAACTTTACATCTCCATTGTCAGAATACGTGTTACAAACGGACTTACCTCCTAGATGCAAAGTCCCCAAATTTACTAAGTTCTCTGGGGACACGACAGAATCTACTGTCGAGCATGTGGCGAGATACTTGATCGAAGCAGGAGACATTTCGAATAACGAAAACCTAAGGATCAAGTACTTCCCAAGTTCTTTAACCAAGAACGCTTTTACTTGGTTTACAACTCTCCCCCCCAATTCGATCCATCATTGGACCCAGTTGGAAAGATTGTTCCATGAACAATTCTACATGGGGCAAACCAAGATAAGCCTGAAAGAACTGGCCAGTGTGAAGAGACGTTTCACTGAACCTATAGACGAATATCTAAATAGGTTTAGGTTGCTCAAGGCGAGATGTTTTACACAAGTGCCAGAACATGAGTTGGTCGAAATAGCCGCAGGCGGTTTAGATTATTCCATTAGGAAGAAGCTAGACACCCAGTACCTAAGAGACATGGCCCAACTGGCCGATAGAGTTCGACAGGTCGAACGCCTCAAAGCTGAAAAAGCTAAGGCAACGAAAACTCACAAGAGAGAAAGGATAGCGTACGTTGAGATGGATGACGAAGATCTAGAATCCTTCGACGATACTTTAACTGTCGAAGAAGGAGAAGTCGATTTAGCAGAACTGAAACAAGGGCCACCATACTCTTGTAAACTGTTAGTCCCCTCAAATGGGAAACATCCCATTGGTCCAGACAGGACCAACGATAGGTTCCCAAAAAAGACTTATAGTTTTGACATCACAAAATGTGATGAAATATTCGACTTGCTAGTTAAAGATGGCCAAATGATAGTACCCCCTGGGGTAAAAGTGCCTCCTCTTGATCAAAGAAAGAAGAGAGGTTTTTGCAAATATCATAATTTTTTGGGCCATAAAACTTCTCAATGTTTTCTTTTCAGGAATCTTGTGCAAGACGCTATTGAGGAAGGGAGATTAAAGTTTGCTGACAAATCCCCCATGGCTGTCGACTCCAATCCACTGAAGGCTGAAGCCCACTATGCTGAACCCTCTGAGGTGAACATGATAGAGGCGACCAGGATCCAGTCGAAGAAGCCAGGAATTACCATGGTCGAAGTCTCGAAGGACCACATCAACATGCCAATCTTTGGCAGTTTTTCTGGAAATTTATCCAGGAAGACAATTGAAGCTGTCCAGAAAGCGGTCGAAAACCCGAAGTCGGAGACTGCTGAAGCACAAAGAACTGGATCAAAGCCTAGTTCCCACTTGGCCACTGTTCAAGGCCAGACGGAGAATCTGGAGATACAAATGAAGCAGTTAACTCTTGCTAGCAAGGATACAATGAATATCAACATGGTTGAACTTTCTGACCCAAAAGCATCAGAAGAGGCCATAAGGCAAGAGCAGGCTAATAAGACGGCTTTCCCTCGGGAAAACGAAAACTTGGCAGATTTTTTACAAAGATGCCAGAAGAAGAAATCAGAGGTGATGCTGTGTCCAAGATGCAGTTCGATCTTTGATAAAAAAGCTGCTGAGCACATTCAAGGCGTGAGAGCAGCGAATAAGAGAAGGGAGAATGCTGACCTTCGACATAATCCCAGAAGGGGTTCTAATCAAGACAAGAGGCCATTGACTTTTAGGCCTCCAACAAATGTGCCAGTAGACACTTGGTACAAAACCTCTGGCCGGAAAAGGCCAAGTGAGGAGAAATGGCATTCTTTCGATGTGCCAAGAGGTTCCTCTTTGACTCAAAAGAAAGAGCCTCAAGTTGTTGCACCTAAGGTTACACAAGTGTCCAGCAACTACAAGGGTAAAAACCCTATGTCTCGATCTCAATGGAGGAGATATCAAAGGAGACGAAAAGCTGAAAGGGAGGCTGCCAACGAACCTAAGGCAGAAACTAGTTCGAATGTTCCTCAAAGGAAACAAAGGAAGCCTCTAGAGAGAGAGCCAGTTACCAACAGGCTAGTTTGGCCTAACCAAAGTGAAGTCGAAGACGAAGACGAGGCTGAGTCTGATGATACTTTGGATATAATGGTGAATATTGTTTCAGTGCTGCCCAGGGAATTCAATCGACAGGTAGAAGTCGAAGCAAGTGACTGGGAAGTGGAACAAGAAATGGCCAAACATAGGCCAGTGTGCTATTTTGTCATGGACAATGGCACTACTGAGGAACAAAATGGCTTCTTCGAGCCACCTACAGAGGCGATGAAGAATCACCTCAAGCCTTTGTTCATAAGGGCTAAGCTCGAAGAAACTACTGTGAATAAAATATTGGTCGATTGTGGGGCAACCATCAATATTATCCCTCACTCTATGCTAAGGAAGATTGGCAAAAGAGATGAGGACATTAAACCTCACAATATGGTCCTGTCGAACTATGAGGGCGGCATTGGGACCACCATGGGAGTGATCCAGCTAGATATCAAAGTGGGGTCTATCCTTCGACCAACGATGTTCATGGTCATATCGGCCAAACCTAACTACAACCTTTTGTTGGGTCGTGAATGGATTCATGGTGTAGGCGCTGTGCCTTCATCGATGCACCAAAGACTGCTGCTATGGTGTCCAGATGGGATGGTCGAAAACATAGAGGCAGATCAAAGCTACTACCTTGGCGAAGTGAATCACTTGGGTGTGGCAGATTTCGACAAAAACTTGGCTCACATAGGGTCATGTCCAACACCTGACTTCGACATGGCGCCAGCGCCAAACACCTTTTGTTCCTTATACCTGCATCCTGAGCATGGTTTCCAATGGGACAGAGAAGACTTGTCCCACATAGACTTCAGTGGGTTAACTGATATCCAACCAACTGGTTGGGGAAGTGAATTCAGTGATAATGACTGAGTCACAGTCTTTGAAGCGAATTTCGGCTTATGTAGCCGAAACCAAGATGATAACGGCTCTCGAAGCCGAAGTAAAGTACATGGCCACACAGGCCAATGATCAACGAATATCTGCTGTTGGCCCAGGAAAGGATTTCGATCCAAAACCTCCTGATATCATGCCAGAAGAAATGCAGGAACAGAGGCTCGACGCCATCTATGACGATGAGCCTTTGGGCTTCGAAAAGGACCCCTTGGCGAACAACATTAAAATGTTAGCACAAGACCCTTTAGAAGAAATCAACTTAGGCGAAGGATCAGAGAAGAGGCCAACTTACATCAGCGCTAAAATCGATCCAGAACTTAGGTTGGAAGTAATCCAATTGCTGAAAGAGTTTAAAGACTGTTTTGCATGGGATTATGACGAAATGCCTGGTCTCGACAGAGGATTGGTAGAACTTCAGTTGCCAATCAAACCTGGGAAGAAGCCAATCAAGCAAAATCCAAGGCGCTTCGCTCCAGAAATATTGTCGAAGATCAAAACGGAGGTCGAAAGACTTCTGAAATGCAAATTCATCCGTGTTACAAGGTATGTCGAATGGATTGCAAATATTGTGCCAGTAATTAAGAAAAATGGCACATTAAGGGTGTGCATAGATTTCAGAGATTTGAATGCTGCCACCCCCAAAGATGAATATCCTATGCCTGTGGCGGAAATGCTAGTCGATTCTGCCGCTGGTTATGAATACCTGAGTATGCTCGATGGTTATTCAGGATATAATCAAATATTCATTGCTGAAGAGGATGTGTCGAAAACAGCTTTTCGATGCCCTGGGGCCTTAGGCACTTACGAATGGGTAGTGATGCCTTTTGGCCTAAAGAACGCTGGGGCAACATACCAGCGAGCAATGAATACTATCTTCCATGATTTTATTAACACTTTTATGCAAGTATATATTGATGATATCGTTATAAAATCTGTTTCCAGGAAGAACCATATTGACCACCTTCGACAATCATTCGAAAGAATGAGAGAACATGGTCTGAAGATGAACCCTTTGAAGTGTGCGTTCTGTGTGAAAGCTGGAGATTTCTTGGGCTTCGTTGTCCACAAGAAAGGAATCGAAATCAACCAGAACAAGACGAAGGCAATTCTGGAAGCGAAAGCGCCATCGAATAAGAAGGAATTGCAATCTCTCTTAGGCAAGATAAATTTCTTAAGGAGGTTTATATCTAATCTAAGTGGGAAAGCTCAGGCCTTTTCACCCTTACTTCGACTGAATAAAGAGGGGTTCGAATGGGGGCAGGAGCAACAAGAAGCCTTCGACAAAATCAAAGGGTACCTCACTAAGCCACCTATTTTGGTGCCTCCTTGTAGCAATAGGAGTATGAGATTGTACATAGCTGCATCTGACAAAACTCTGGGAAGTATGTTAGCCCAAGAGGATGAGAATGGAGTCGAAAGACCCATTTACTATCTCAGTCGAGTTTTGAATGATGCAGAAACTAGATATAGCGAAGTTGAAAAATTGTGTCTATGTCTGTATTTTTCTTGTACAAAACTCAAGCAATATATAAAACCAGTTGATGTTTATGTTTCGTCTCATTTTGATGTTTTCAAATATATGTTGTCGAAACCTATCTTGCATAGTCGAATTGGCAAATGGGCATTAGCATTAACTGAATATTCCTTGACCTTTATGCCTCTTAAGGCAGTAAAAGGACAAGTGGTTGCAGATTTCATAGTCGACCACTCAATTCAAGTCGAGGATATTAATTATGTGGAGATAGAACCTTGGAAATTCTACTTCGATGGTTCTAGCCATAAAGATGGAACAGGGGTAGGAGTCTTGATTATTTCTCCAGATAAAATTCCAACAACCTTCAAGTACAAAATATCAGGTTCTTGTTCGAACAATGAGGCTGAGTATGAAGCTCTAATTACTGGCCTTGAGATATTGTTGGAATTGGGGGCAACTCGAGTCGAAATAATGGGAGACTCGGAGTTAGTCATTAAGCAAGTCACAAAGGAATATAAATGCATAAGAGAAAATCTCATTATGTACTTTGTGATAGCAAATCGTTTATTGAAAAAATTTGAAGCGGTCAATATTCGACACATACCCAGAGTCGAAAATCAAATAGCCAACGACTTGGCACAGATTGCATCTGGGTATAAGATTTCAAAAACGAAGTTACAAAGAGCAATCGAAGTTCGAGAAAAGATAAAGGCAACTTGTCTATCACCAACAGACTTGGAATCGACGAGACTAGGATATGCTGATCACAGTAACTTCGAGATTTCGTTCATTGATAATTTGTCAGAGCAAGATTGGAGGAAACCCATTGTGGACTATCTTCAAAATCCAGGAGCTTCGACAGAACGAAAAACAAAATACAGGGCGTTGAGTTTTGTACTCATGGGTAATGAGTTATTCAAGAAGACGCCTGAAGGGGTGTTGCTGAAATGTTTAAGTGAAACTGAAGCATACATAGCCCTTTCGATGACGCATGCTGGGACATGTGGGGCTCACCAAGCAGGCCATAAGATGAAATGGTTGTTGTTTCGACAAGGACTATATTGGCCCACTATGCTGAAAGATTGTGTTGAGTTCGCCAAGGGTTGTCAAGAGTGTCAAGTCCATACAGGCATCCAACATGTACCAGCAAGCGAACTTCACTCGATAGTGAAGCCCTGGCCCTTTAGAGGATGGGCGTTGGATCTTATTGGAGAGATTCGACCAGCATCATCAAAGAGTCAGAAATACATATTGGTAGGCATTGATTACTTTACTAAATGGATCGAAGCCATTCCTTTAGTCAATGTAGACCAGGAAAATGTCATTGAATTTATTCAAAAGAACATTATCTTTAGATATGGAATCCCTGAGACGATAACAACTGATCAAGGGTCAGTTTTCACTGGTCGAAAGATGCAGGAATTTGCTCAGGAAACAGGTTTCAAACTCCTAACATCCACGCCTTATTATGCACAGGCGAATGGTCAAGTCGAAGCAGCTAACAAAGTGGTGATTGGCTTGATAAAGAAACATGTTGGGAAGAAGCCAAAGAATTGGCATAAGACGTTAGACCAGATTCTGTGGGCTTGTCGAACGTCCCCAAAAGAAGCCACTGGTACAACACCGTATAGGCTAACTTTTGGCCATGATGCAGTGTTACCAGCAGAAATTTGTCTTCAATCTGCAAGGGTTCAGAGGCATTATGATATTCCTTCTGAAGTTTATTGGAACATGATGTTAGATGAACTGGTGGATTTAGACGAAGAGAGATTACACGCTCTCGACTTACTCAGGCTTCAGAAGAAAAGAGTAGAAGACTCTTATAATAAAAAGGTAAAACCTAAGGTATTTTTGCCTGAAGAACTAGTTTGGAAGGTAATTCTTCCCATGGATCGAAGGGATCGAAGCATGGGGAAATGGTCACCCAAATGGGAAGGACCCTTCAGAGTTATCCAAACTTTTTCTGGTGGAGCCTATGAAGTCGAAGAGTTAAGTGGAGATAAAAGGCTCTTGAGAGTAAATGGTAAGTATTTGAAAAAATACAAACCTATACTTCAAGAGATAAAAATAAAATAATAAAAGAACAAGTCTAAATTAACCATAAAAATGCCAAAATAGAAATTTTATTAATTTCAGCCAAGATGGCAATTGTTGTCGAATAACGATTACAGAAGATGGTTACAAAAGAGAATCAATCAAAAGGTAAGAGAGTTCCTGAGTCGAAGATACTTGGCGTGCTGCAGCTCCAACCTCTTCTTGCACCAGGAGTTTTCCTGCACTAGTTTGGCAATTTGAGCGTCGAGGCTTTGGGCCCTCTCAGCGAATTCCAGGCCTTGTTTGATCTCAGTCTGGCTCTCAGTGTCTGAGATGGTCGAAAGAAGTTCCTCCTTGAGTACAGTGTTGGCGTTTATCTTCGCCTCTATTTCTGCGATTTGTGCCCGGAAGGAAACATTCTCTCGATCAATGGCATCGACTCTTTCCTGTGCAGACGCTTTTTGTTTCGACAACTCAGCAATTCGAGAAGTCGAATCTGAGACAGCAGTCCACGCAGAGGAGCTTTTGCCATACAACACCTCAAGCTGACTGTTAAACCCTCTTTGGCGCCTGTAATCCACTGAGACTTGATCAATCATAGAGTGTAACTCCATGATCAAGTCTGAGATTTCTGGGGCTACAGCTTCAAAGTCGATAGCATTCAAGACCTCTTTCAAGCATGATGGAGCAGTGGGGTCCCCCTCTAAAGCCTTCATCAAGTCCCTCTTGAAGAACTGGGCCTTAACCTTCGCCAAAGCATCATCAAGGGGAGAAGTTTCAGTAGACTTCCCCGACAGGGTAGGAACTTCCTGACTCGCGTCAGACGAACTTTTGCTCTCGATGATGGCGTTGAGGTAGCTAACGGGGTCAGTTTCTTTCAAGAGTTCCAAGTCCTCTTTTGACCTGTGCTTCGAGGAGGTAACCCTTGCAACAGTATTATCTTGGGTTTGAGGTTCTTGAGTGTTAGGTGCTTCGACTGGTTGCTCTTCGACTCGGACTGAGGCAGTACCAGCGTCGACTTGTGGTTCTTCGCTAGCATCACCCTGGGGCCCTTCGCCAGCGTCATCTTGGTGTCCTTCGCTAGCGTCACCCTGGTGTCTTTCGCCAGTGCCACCTTGGTTCTCTTCGTCGGCAGCATTTTGATTTTCTTCGCCATCATTGCCTTGGTCCCTTTCTTCATGATTCTCTTCTGACAGATCCACCACCACCTGAACCGTTTCTGGCTGTTGTTCCTCCACCAGAGGTTCCTCTATTGGTTTCTCTACCGTTTCAGCATTGGCCTCATTCTCAGTATGGGCTTCGTCATTGCCCAAGCCTTTTTCCTGAGGCCTGCTAAGTTCAGCAGATTCCAGCGTTTCTGAGGTCCTTGGCGGAGAACTCTCAGTGGTGTCCTGAAAAAGGAAAGAAGACAAATCTTCAGATGTCGAAAGAGACGCAATCGAATATGGGTATCTATGCCTAAATTATAAAAAGGTCTAAGGGATTACCTGTGGATTAGCTTCAGCCCTAGGGCTGGAATTGTCACTTTCGACAGGCTTGTTAAGAAGAATGTTTAGTTCCTCCTCAGTTGGCTCCTCGATGATCACTGGAGGTGGCCTAGGCTTTCTCACAGCAACCTTTATTCTGACGGTTCGACCTTCAGGAGCAGGAGCAGGAACAGGAGCATCCTTCGTCAACTTTCGCCTTTTTAAGGGGGCAGGAGGAGAATCGCTTTCTTCATCGCTCCCAGATTTGACCACCAGTGCTGATCGTTTCTTGGGCGAAGGTGCCTAGAAAACCAATAGGAATTCGATTGGATAATTACATCGAAAATTAAAAATCGAAAGCCAGAAGAAAAATGAAGAAAATCTGGTTACCGATACAGAAGGCTTCCTCGAAGAGCCTTCCCCCTTTTGGTTGCTTATGGTCTTCGCCGGCGCTGTAGTCTTCGCCGGCGGTGGAGGTTTTGTCGAAGGGCCTCCTCCTTGTTGGCCTTCTGTAGCCTTCTTGGCTACAGGCTTTCGAACAACTGGAAGCAAATAAAAGTTAACAGGCTAGCAGTCGAA
Source organism: Vicia faba (assembly GCA_948472305.1). NCBI lineage: Eukaryota > Viridiplantae > Streptophyta > Magnoliopsida > Fabales > Fabaceae > Vicia > Vicia faba. Next base: position 750,369,979 of record OX451735.1, on the reverse strand, counting down.
GAGAAAGACAAAAAGTAATGTGAGAGAATGAACTTACATTTCTTTATTTTGTCCAACACAAGGACAAAAGACTTCTGCAGCTCATCCATGAAGTCCTTCTCGTCGAAGAAGTACTCAGCATAATAGCTTTTCCACCACTCTTCGAAGGATGGTGAGCAAAGGAAATTGAGCTGGTAGTCAAACAGCGAGAGGATTGTTCGACCAGCATATCTTCCGATATGTTTAATGGCCGCTTCTTCTGTGTAATCATTGCAGAAGTACAACATGGACTTCTCTCTTTGAAAAATCGGAGAAGGTAGGGTTTGGATAATACCAAACTGGCGAGATACCAGATTTGGTTGATAGGCAATCAGACTCAAATGAGTCTTTGAGCTCTTGAATCGAAGAGGCATGATCCTTGGTGTAAGGAACGCCTCCCAAAGTATTGTATGCTCATCGACATTGGGACCACTCGACGCCTTTGGATGTGGCCTAGTGAACCATGCTGGCCCCACCCGCCGTTGAGCAAATGGAGCCATAGTTGAAACAAACTCCTTCCTTCGAGCAAACATTAGAACGAAGTTGGTGAAGGTTTGTTGAAACTCCAGTCCATCGTCCGTAGGTGTCAGCAGAGCCAGCCTGATTCCTTCGATGCGTCTATTCGCTATCGCTGGAGCCTGTTCATTTATCTGAACTTTCTTGGGCAAGAAAGATTCGAAAGTGGCATTGAGCCACAGTTGGAGTAGCCAAAAAGGCCCAGCGAGTAGCAAACTGGCCCTGTCCTCGATATGTTTCAGAAGAGTTGCCCCATTGCTGATCGAATCATAGAGGCTAGCCAGAATCAGTTCTGCCAAACAGATGTTTTGGCGGTGATGCAGTTGAGTAGCAAGAGTGACCATCTTTTTGGTCACCTGTAGAGACTTCGAGCAAAACACAAAGCGAGTTAGCCATAAGGCTAGAAACGATATGTGTTCGACATCCGACACAGCATCTGTCGACCTGTCATGATAATGGTTGATGAAAGTGGTGTATGTTGGTTTGGTCTCAGAGAAGCCAATTTGGTCCTCCGACATCTCCTCCGGATCGAAGTAATCCCCGGTGGGTCGAAGGCCAGTAATAGCGGCCACATCGAAGAGTGTGGGGGTTAGCATCCCACATGGAAGATGAAAAGTAAAATGGGAGTAGTCCCAGAACAACAGTGAAGCTATCAGCATCTCTGGGGAGTAGTTCAAACCCGTCTTCGACAGCATCACTAGGTCGAAGATTCCCATATCCTTCCAGATCGAAGTTTGGTGCTTCTCCAACTTCGTTAGCCAAGCAACATAATCGGAGGTAAGATTAGGGCAAGACCTGAAGACCCTAACACCTCTGTTGAAGAAGCGGAGGTCGATTTTTTCGCGTGCAGGGTCTTCATTGTCTTCTGCGTCTTTCTTGGCGCATGCGACTGGTTTGAGTTTCTCGACTATCGGGAAATAGCTCTTGATCTTCAGAGCCTCAGAGATACTTGGATTCATGGGGCCAGACATTGCAAAGATCTGGTTGGAGTATCCAACCGGGATCATCAAGTGGCGCGAGTAAGCATCGCGAACGACGATGTCAGAAGGTTCAGGAACCCTTCGTTTGCCTGTAGAGTTTACTACTGGGGCAGTGACGAAAACCTTGGGTTTAACATGTTCAGTTGGTGCGTTAGCACTGGGAGCAGTGGAACCAGAGGCCATGGTTTGGTGTTGAGTTTGAAGTGAGGTTAGAGATGAAGTGAAAGAGGAAGAGTTTCTGCAAAGATAGCAAACTTGTATGAAAGCAGGGAAGTTTGAAGGCTAGATGGCGTAAAAAGTCCCACAATGGGGTACTTACTACTATTTATAGTAGTGGGAAAAATCCCCAATAACGAGGACATTAAATGCCATTTAATGCTGCAGGAGTTAGTGGGACGCGTGGCAGCCCCCTGTTGTTTTGGCCGTTTCTGCAGAAATAGAGGGACGCAGCGTGCGTCCTCGTTTTTGAGAATTGTCATAATGATAAATTCTGAAATGACGTTTGGTACTGCACGCCGTACTGAAAGTGACGTCCTAGGTACGGAACAATGATGGTTTCCTTGGGATTGTCAATGGTTGGTAAAAAGCAACAAAAAGTGCACAAGTTAATTTGTGACTAAGCGTGGAAAGACAGGTGTCGAATGGCGTTTCAAAGAATGCCTTTTTCTTTCAGAGTCGAAATAAGGCATTCTTGGGGGGCAATTTGTTGGCTCCTAAATTCGACACCTTTGTTTTGATTGATGTCAGCCATTAAAGCTGAAGGATGTCTTCGACTGGTTAAGTCTGTCGAAATGCCCGTCGAAAGATGGCAAAGTACTTAGAAGATTTCTTCCAAGGAAGAAGGCTGATTGCCTTCGACGTCGAAGGAGTTTCTCGTCGAAGATGTCTCTTGACGAAAGTGTTCGATGGTCCAGAGTGGAGCAGTTTGAAATTCAAGCGTTTGGAGGGAAAACGGTTTCCAGCAGTTACCACGTGCAAACGTGCAAGGATCTGGAGCGTCGAGCTGTTTACCTTGGGTTTTGGTAAACAACCGCTGATCCTCCAAATGGTTATTTATTTGGTTACTCGCAGGATCGATCAGATTGATCCTAGGACATAGGTTGATTTTGAAGTTTGATTGAATTGGATAAGGCTTTAAGTAAATTGGCTTTAAATGAATTGCATAAAGGAAAGACTTGGTAAAATAAACAAGGTTTAAAGTAAAAGGTTCGACATGAATTTAAAGGAGAAAGCAAGTAAATTTCTGGAAAAGTAAATGACTTTAATTGATAAAATTGGTGTTTCACACATACATTTCTCAACAATTCTTTCTCACTCGCTGGGTACTCGAATCTATATGAGTGACTTTGTATAGAATTGTGAACACACGCGAGAAACTACATGTCTACTCCTATTTATACTAAAACATCCCAAGTAACCGTCGGGCAGTTACACTGCTTCGAGATCAATCCACTTGGCACGTTCCCCATGCTCGACGCTCCAGATCCTTGCACGTTTGCACGTGGTAACTGCTGGAAACCGTTTTCCCTCCAAACGCTTGAATTTCAAACTGCTCCACTCTGGACCATCGAACACTTTCGTCAAGAGACATCTTCGACGAGAAACTCCTTCGACGTCGAAGGCAATCAGCCTTCTTCCTTGGAAGAAATCTTCTAAGTACTTTGCCATCTTTCGACGGGCATTTCGACAGACTTAACCAGTCGAAGACATCCTTCAGCTTTAATGGCTGACATCAATCAAAACAAAGGTGTCGAATTTAGGAGCCAACAAATTGCCCCCCAAGAATGCCTTATTTCGACTCTGAAAGAAAAAGGCATTCTTTGAAACGCCATTCGACACCTGTCTTTCCACGCTTAGTCACAAATTAACTTGTGCACTTTTTGTTGCTTTTTACCAACCATTGACAATCCCAAGGAAACCATCATTGTTCCGTACCTAGGACGTCACTTTCAGTACGGCGTGCAGTACCAAACGTCATTTCAGAATTTGTCATTATGACAATTCTCAAAAACGAGGACGCACGCTGCGTCCCTCTATTTCTGCAGAAACGACCAAAACAACAGGGGGCTGCCACGCGTCCCACTAACTCCTGCAGCATTAAATGGCATTTAATGTCCTCGTTATTGGGGATTTTTCCCACTACTATAAATAGTAGTAAGTACCCCATTGTGGGACTTTTTACGCCATCTAGCCTTCAAACTTCCCTGCTTTCATATAAGTTTGCTATCTTTGCAGAAACTCTTCCTCTTTCACTTCATCTCTAACCTCACTTCAAACTCAACACCAAACCATGGCCTCTGGTTCCACTGCTCCCAGTGCTAACGCACCAACTGAACATGTTAAACCCAAGGTTTTCGTCACTGCCCCAGTAGTAAACTCTACAGGCAAACGAAGGGTTCCTGAACCTTCTGACATCGCCGTTCGCGATGCTTACTCGCGCCACTTGATGATCCCGGTTGGATACTCCAACCAGATCTTTGCAATGTCTGGCCCCATGAATCCAAGTATCTCTGAGGCTCTGAAGATCAAGAGCTATTTCCCGATAGTCGAGAAACTCAAACCAGTCGCATGCGCCAAGAAAGACGAAGAAGACAATGAAGACCCTGCACGCGAAAAAATCGACCTCCGCTTCTTCAACAGAGGTGTTAGGGTCTTCAGGTCTTGCCCTAATCTTACCTCCGATTATGTTGCTTGGCTAACGAAGTTGGAGAAGCACCAAACTTCGATCTGGAAGGATATGGGAATCTTCGACCTAGTGATGCTGTCGAAGACGGGTTTGAACTACTCCCCGGAGATGCTGATAGCTTCACTGTTGTTCTGGGACTACTCCCATTTTACTTTTCATCTTCCATGTGGGATGCTAACCCCCACACTCTTCGATGTGGCCGCTATTACTGGCCTTCGACCCACCGGGGATTACTTCGATCCGGAGGAGATGTCGGAGGACCAAATTGGCTTCTCTGAGACCAAACCAACATACACCACTTTCATCAACCATTATCATGACAGGTCGACAGATGCTGTGTCGGATGTCGAACACATAGCGTTTCTAGCCTTATGGCTAACTCGCTTTGTGTTTTGCTCGAAGTCTCTACAGGTGACCAAAAAGATGGTCACTCTTGCTACTCAACTGCATCACCGCCAAAACATCTGTTTGGCAGAACTGATTCTGGCTAGCCTCTATGATTCGATCAGCAATGGGGAAACTCTTCTGAAACATATCGAGGACAGGGCCAGTTTGCTACTCGCTGGGCCTTTTTGGCTACTCCAACTGTGGCTCAATGCCACTTTCGAATCTTTCTTGCCCAAGAAAGTTCAGATAAATGAACAGGCTCCAGCGATAGCGAATAGACGCATCGAAGGAATCAGGCTGGCTCTGCTGACACCTACGGATGATGGACTGGAGTTTCAACAAACCTTCACCAACTTCGTTCTAATGTTTGCTCGAAGGAAGGAGTTTGTTTCAACTATGGCTCCATTTGCTCAACGGCGGGTGGGGCCAGCATGGTTCACTAGGCCACATCCAAAGGCGTCGAGTGGTCCCAATGTCGATGAGCATACAATACTTTGGGAGGCGTTCCTTACACCAAGGATCATGCCTCTTCGATTCAAGAGCTCAAAGACTCATTTGAGTCTGATTGCCTATCAACCAAATCTGGTATCTCGCCAGTTTGGTATTATCCAAACCCTACCTTCTCCGATTTTTCAAAGAGAGAAGTCCATGTTGTACTTCTGCAATGATTACACAGAAGAAGCGGCCATTAAACATATCGGAAGATATGCTGGTCGAACAATCCTCTCGCTGTTTGACTACCAGCTCAATTTCCTTTGCTCACCATCCTTCGAAGAGTGGTGGAAAAGCTATTATGCTGAGTACTTCTTCGACGAGAAGGACTTCATGGATGAGCTGCAGAAGTCTTTTGTCCTTGTGTTGGACAAAATAAAGAAATGTAAGTTCATTCTCTCACATTACTTTTTGTCTTTCTCTTCGACTGCTAGCCTGTTAACTTTTATTTGCTTCCAGTTGTTCGAAAGCCTGTAGCCAAGAAGGCTACAGAAGGCCAACAAGGAGGAGGCCCTTCGACAAAACCTCCACCGCCGGCGAAGACTACAGCGCCGGCGAAGACCATAAGCAACCAACAGGGGGAAGGCTCTTCGAGGAAGCCTTCTGTATCGGTAACCAGATTTTCTTCATTTTTCTTCTGGCTTTCGATTTTTAATTTTCGATGTAATTATCCAATCGAATTCCTATTGGTTTTCTAGGCACCTTCGCCCAAGAAACGATCAGCACTGGTGGTCGAATCTGGGAGCGATGAAGAAAGCGATTCTCCTTCTGCCCCCTTAAAAAGGCGAAAGTTGACGAAGGATGCTCCTGTTCCTGCTCCTGCTCCTGAAGGTCGAACCGTCAGAATAAAGGTTGCTGTGAGAAAGCCTAGGCCACCTCCAGTGATCATCGAGGAGCCAACTGAGGAGGAACTAAACATTCTTCTTAACAAGCCTGTCGAAAGTGACAATTCCAGCCCTGGGGCTGAAGCTAATCCACAGGTAATCCCTTAGACCTTTTTATAATTTAGGCATAGATACCCATATTCGATTGCGTCTCTTTCGACATCTGAAGATTTGTCTTCTTTCCTTTTTCAGGACACCACTGAGAGTTCTTCGCCAAGGACCTCAGAAACGCTGGAATCTGCTGAACTTAGCAGGCCTCAGGAAAAAGGCTTGGGCAATGACGAAGCCCATACTGAGAATGAGGCCAATGCTGAAACGGTAGAGAAACCAACAGAGGAACCTCTGGTGGAGGAACAACAGCCAGAAACGGTTCAGGTGGTGGTGGATCTGTCAGAAGAGAATCATGAAGAAAGGGACCAAGGCAATGATGGCGAAGAAAATCAAAATGCTGCCGACGAAGAGAACCAAGGTGGCACTGGCGAAAGACACCAGGGTGACGCTAGCGAAGGACACCAAGATGACGCTGGCGAAGGGCCCCAGGGTGATGCTAGCGAAGAACCACAAGTCGACGCTGGTACTGCCTCAGTCCGAGTCGAAGAGCAACCAGTCGAAGCACCTAACACTCAAGAACCTCAAACCCAAGATAATATTGTTGCAAGGGTTACCTCCTCGAAGCACAGGTCAAAAGAGGACTTGGAACTCTTGAAAGAAACTGACCCCGTTAGCTACCTCAACGCCATCATCGAGAGCAAAAGTTCGTCTGACGCGAGTCAGGAAGTTCCTACCCTGTCGGGGAAGTCTACTGAAACTTCTCCCCTTGATGATGCTTTGGCGAAGGTTAAGGCCCAGTTCTTCAAGAGGGACTTGATGAAGGCTTTAGAGGGGGACCCCACTGCTCCATCATGCTTGAAAGAGGTCTTGAATGCTGTCGACTTTGAAGCTGTAGCCCCAGAAATCTCAGACTTGATCATGGAGTTACACTCTATGATTGATCAAGTCTCAGCGGATTACAGGCGCCAAAGAGGGTTTAACAGTCAGCTTGAGGTGTTGTATGGCAAAAGCTCCTCTGCGTGGACTGCTGTCTCAGATTCGACTTCTCGAATTGCTGAGTTGTCGAAACAAAAAGCGTCTGCACAGGAAAGAGTCGATGCCATTGATCGAGAGAATGTTTCCTTCCGGGCACAAATCGCAGAAATAGAGGCGAAGATAAACGCCAACACTGTACTCAAGGAGGAACTTCTTTCGACCATCTCAGACACTGAGAGCCAGACTGAGATCAAACAAGGCCTGGAATTCGCTGAGAGGGCCCAAAGCCTCGACGCTCAAATTGCCAAACTAGTGCAGGAAAACTCCTGGTGCAAGAAGAGGTTGGAGCTGCAGCACGCCAAGTATCTTCGACTCAGGAACTCTCTTACCTTTTGATTGATTCTCTTTTGTAACCATCTTCTGTAATCGTTATTCGACAACAATTGCCATCTTGGCTGAAATTAATAAAATTTCTATTTTGGCATTTTTATGGTTAATTTAGACTTGTTCTTTTATTATTTTATTTTTATCTCTTGAAGTATAGGTTTGTATTTTTTCAAATACTTACCATTTACTCTCAAGAGCCTTTTATCTCCACTTAACTCTTCGACTTCATAGGCTCCACCAGAAAAAGTTTGGATAACTCTGAAGGGTCCTTCCCATTTGGGTGACCATTTCCCCATGCTTCGATCCCTTCGATCCATGGGAAGAATTACCTTCCAAACTAGTTCTTCAGGCAAAAATACCTTAGGTTTTACCTTTTTATTATAAGAGTCTTCTACTCTTTTCTTCTGAAGCCTGAGTAAGTCGAGAGCGTGTAATCTCTCTTCGTCTAAATCCACCAGTTCATCTAACATCATGTTCCAATAAACTTCAGAAGGAATATCATAATGCCTCTGAACCCTTGCAGATTGAAGACAAATTTCTGCTGGTAACACTGCATCATGGCCAAAAGTTAGCCTATACGGTGTTGTACCAGTGGCTTCTTTTGGGGACGTTCGACAAGCCCATAAAATCTGGTCTAACGTCTTATGCCAATTCTTTGGTTTCTTCCCAACATGTTTCTTTATCAAGCCAATCACCACTTTGTTAGCTGCTTCGACTTGACCGTTCGCCTGTGCATAATAAGGCGTGGATGTTAGGAGTTTGAAACCTGTTTCCTGAGTAAATTCCTGCATCTTCCGACCAGTGAAAACTGACCCTTGATCAGTTGTTATTGTCTCAGGGATTCCATACCTAAAGATAATGTTCTTTTGAATAAATTCAATGACATTCTCTTGGTCCACATTGACTAAAGGGACAGCTTCGATCCATTTAGTAAAATAATCAATGCCTACCAATATGTATTTCTGACTCTTTGATGATGCTGGTCGAATCTCTCCAATGAGATCCAACGCCCATCCTCTAAAGGGCCAAGGCTTCACTATCGAGTGAAGTTCGCTTGCTGGTACATGTTGGATGCCTGTATGAACTTGACACTCTTGACAACCTTTGGCGAACTCAACACAATCTTTCAGCATAGTGGGCCAATATAGTCCTTGTCGAAACAACAACCATTTCATCTTATGGCCTGCTTGGTGAGCCCCACATGCCCCAGCATGCATCGTCGAAAGGGCTATGTATGCTTCAGTTTCACTTAAACATTTCAGCAACACCCCTTCAGGCGTCTTCTTGAATAACTCATTACCCATGAGTACAAAACTCAACGCCCTGTATTTTGTTTTTCGTTCCGTCGAAGCTCCTGGATTTTGAAGATAGTCCACAATGGGTTTCCTCCAATCTTGCTCTGACAAATTATCAATGAACGAAATCTCGAAGTTACTGTGATCAGCATATCCTAGCCTCGTCGATTCCAAGTCTGATGGTGATAGACAAGTTGCCTTTATCTTTTCTCGAACTTCGATTGCTCTTTGTAACTTCGTTTTTGAAATCTTATACCCAGATGCAATCTGTGCCAAGTCGTTGGCTATTTGATTTTCGACTCTGGGTATGTGTCGAATATTGACCGTTTCAAATTGTTTCAATAAACGATTTGCTATCACAAAGTACATAATGAGATTCTCTCTTATGCATTTATATTCCTTTGTGACTTGCTTAATGACTAACTCTGAGTCTCCCATTATTTCGACTCGAGTTGCCCCCAATTCCAACAATATCTCAAGGCCAGTAATTAGAGCTTCATACTCAGCCTCATTGTTCGAACAAGAACCTGATATTTTGTACCTGAATGTTGTTGGAATTTTATCTGGAGAAATAATCAAGACTCCTACCCCTGTTCCATCTTTATGGCTGGAACCATCGAAGTAGAATTTCCAAGGTTCTATCTCCACATAATTAATATCCTCGACTTGAATTGAGTGGTCGACTATGAAATCTGCAACCACTTGTCCTTTTACTGCCTTAAGAGGCATAAAGGTCAAGGAGTATTCAGTTAATGCTAATGCCCATTTGCCAATTCGACTATGCAAGATAGGTTTCGACAACATATATTTGAAAACATAAAAATGAGACGAAACATAAACATCAACTGGTTTTATATATTGCTTGAGTTTTGTACAAGAAAAATACAGACATAGACACAATTTTTCAACTTCGCTATATCTAGTTTCTGCATCATTCAAAACTCGACTGAGATAGTAAATGGGTCTTTCGACTCCATTCTCATCCTCTTGGGCTAACATACTTCCCAGAGTTTTGTCAGATGCAGCTATGTACAATCTCATACTCCTATTGCTACAAGGAGGCACCAAAATAGGTGGCTTAGTGAGGTACCCTTTGATTTTGTCGAAGGCTTCTTGTTGCTCCTGCCCCCATTCGAACCCCTCTTTATTCAGTCGAAGTAAGGGTGAAAAGGCCTGAGCTTTCCCACTTAGATTAGATATAAACCTCCTTAAGAAATTTATCTTGCCTAAGAGAGATTGCAATTCCTTCTTATTCGATGGCGCTTTCGCTTCCAGAATTGCCTTCGTCTTGTTCTGGTTGATTTCGATTCCTTTCTTGTGGACAACGAAGCCCAAGAAATCTCCAGCTTTCACACAGAACGCACACTTCAAAGGGTTCATCTTCAGACCATGTTCTCTCATTCTTTCGAATGATTGTCGAAGGTGGTCAATATGGTTCTTCCTGGAAACAGATTTTATAACGATATCATCAATATATACTTGCATAAAAGTGTTAATAAAATCATGGAAGATAGTATTCATTGCTCGCTGGTATGTTGCCTCAGCGTTCTTTAGGCCAAAAGGCATCACTACCCATTCGTAAGTGCCTAAGGCCCCAGGGCATCGAAAAGCTGTTTTCGACACATCCTCTTCAGCAATGAATATTTGATTATATCCTGAATAACCATCGAGCATACTCAGGTATTCATAACCAGCGGCAGAATCGACTAGCATTTCCGCCACAGGCATAGGATATTCATCTTTGGGGGTGGCAGCATTCAAATCTCTGAAATCTATGCACACCCTTAATGTGCCATTTTTCTTAATTACTGGCACAATATTTGCAATCCATTCGACATACCTTGTAACACGGATGAATTTGCATTTCAGAAGTCTTTCGACCTCCGTTTTGATCTTCGACAATATTTCTGGAGCGAAGCGCCTTGGATTTTGCTTGATTGGCTTCTTCCCAGGTTTGATTGGCAACTGAAGTTCTACCAATCCTCTGTCGAGACCAGGCATTTCGTCATAATCCCATGCAAAACAGTCTTTAAACTCTTTCAGCAATTGGATTACTTCCAACCTAAGTTCTGGATCGATTTTAGCGCTGATGTAAGTTGGCCTCTTCTCTGATCCTTCGCCTAAGTTAATTTCTTCTAAAGGGTCTTGTGCTAACATTTTAATGTTGTTCGCCAAGGGGTCCTTTTCGAAGCCCAAAGGCTCATCGTCATAGATGGCGTCGAGCCTCTGTTCCTGCATTTCTTCTGGCATGATATCAGGAGGTTTTGGATCGAAATCCTTTCCTGGGCCAACAGCAGATATTCGTTGATCATTGGCCTGTGTGGCCATGTACTTTACTTCGGCTTCGAGAGCCGTTATCATCTTGGTTTCGGCTACATAAGCCGAAATTCGCTTCAAAGATTGTGACTCAGTCATTATCACTGAATTCACTTCCCCAACCAGTTGGTTGGATATCAGTTAACCCACTGAAGTCTATGTGGGACAAGTCTTCTCTGTCCCATTGGAAACCATGCTCAGGATGCAGGTATAAGGAACAAAAGGTGTTTGGCGCTGGCGCCATGTCGAAGTCAGGTGTTGGACATGGCCCTATGTGAGCCAAGTTTTTGTCGAAATCTGCCACACCCAAGTGATTCACTTCGCCAGGGTAGTAGCTTTGATCTGCCTCTATGTTTTCGACCATCCCATCTGGACGCCATAGCAGCAGTCTTTGGTGCATCGATGAAGGCACAGCGCCTACACCATGAATCCATTCACGACCCAACAAAAGGTTGTAGTTAGGTTTGGCCGATATGACCATGAACATCGTTGGTCGAAGGATAGACCCCACTTTGATATCTAGCTGGATCACTCCCATGGTGGTCCCAATGCCGCCCTCATAGTTCGACAGGACCATATTGTGAGGTTTAATGTCCTCATCTCTTTTGCCAATCTTCCTTAGCATAGAGTGAGGGATAATATTGATGGTTGCCCCACAATCGACCAATATTTTATTCACAGTAGTTTCTTCGAGCTTAGCCCTTATGAACAAAGGCTTGAGGTGATTCTTCATCGCCTCTGTAGGTGGCTCGAAGAAGCCATTTTGTTCCTCAGTAGTGCCATTGTCCATGACAAAATAGCACACTGGCCTATGTTTGGCCATTTCTTGTTCCACTTCCCAGTCACTTGCTTCGACTTCTACCTGTCGATTGAATTCCCTGGGCAGCACTGAAACAATATTCACCATTATATCCAAAGTATCATCAGACTCAGCCTCGTCTTCGTCTTCGACTTCACTTTGGTTAGGCCAAACTAGCCTGTTGGTAACTGGCTCTCTCTCTAGAGGCTTCCTTTGTTTCCTTTGAGGAACATTCGAACTAGTTTCTGCCTTAGGTTCGTTGGCAGCCTCCCTTTCAGCTTTTCGTCTCATTTGATATCTCCTCCATTGAGATCGAGACATAGGGTTTTTACCCTTGTAGTTGCTGGACACTTGTGTAACCTTAGGTGCAACAACTTGAGGCTCTTTCTTTTGAGTCAAAGAGGAACCTCTTGGCACATCGAAAGAATGCCATTTCTCCTCACTTGGCCTTTTCCGGCCAGAGGTTTTGTACCAAGTGTCTACTGGCACATTTGTTGGAGGCCTGAAAGTCAATGGCCTCTTGTCTTGATTAGAACCCCTTCTGGGATTATGTCGAAGGTCAGCATTCTCCCTTCTCTTATTCGCTGCTCTCACGCCTTGAATGTGCTCAGCAGCTTTTTTATCAAAGATCGAACTGCATCTTGGACACAGCATCACCTCTGATTTCTTCTTCTGGCATCTTTGTAAAAAATCTGCCAAGTTTTCGTTTTCCCGAGGGAAAGCCGTCTTATTAGCCTGCTCTTGCCTTATGGCCTCTTCTGATGCTTTTGGGTCAGAAAGTTCAACCATGTTGATATTCATTGTATCCTTGCTAGCAAGAGTTAACTGCTTCATTTGTATCTCCAGATTCTCCGTCTGGCCTTGAACAGTGGCCAAGTGGGAACTGGGCTTTGATCCAGTTCTTTGTGCTTCAGCAGTCTCCGACTTCGGGTTTTCGACCGCTTTCTGGACAGCTTCAATTGTCTTCCTGGATAAATTTCCAGAAAAACTGCCAAAGATTGGCATGTTGATGTGGTCCTTCGAGACTTCGACCATGGTAATTCCTGGCTTCTTCGACTGGATCCTGGTCGCCTCTATCATGTTCACCTCAGAGGGTTCAGCATAGTGGGCTTCAGCCTTCAGTGGATTGGAGTCGACAGCCATGGAGGATTTGTCAGCAAACTTTAATCTCCCTTCCTCAATAGCGTCTTGCACAAGATTCCTGAAAAGAAAACATTGAGAAGTTTTATGGCCCAAAAAATTATGATATTTGCAAAAACCTCTCTTCTTTCTTTGATCAAGAGGAGGCACTTTTACCCCAGGGGGTACTATCATTTGGCCATCTTTAACTAGCAAGTCGAATATTTCATCACATTTTGTGATGTCAAAACTATAAGTCTTTTTTGGGAACCTATCGTTGGTCCTGTCTGGACCAATGGGATGTTTCCCATTTGAGGGGACTAACAGTTTACAAGAGTATGGTGGCCCTTGTTTCAGTTCTGCTAAATCGACTTCTCCTTCTTCGACAGTTAAAGTATCGTCGAAGGATTCTAGATCTTCGTCATCCATCTCAACGTACGCTATCCTTTATCTCTTGTGAGTTTTCGTTGCCTTAGCTTTTTCAGCTTTGAGGCGTTCGACCTGTCGAACTCTATCGGCCAGTTGGGCCATGTCTCTTAGGTACTGGGTGTCTAGCTTCTTCCTAATGGAATAATCTAAACCGCCTGCGGCTATTTCGACCAACTCATGTTCTAGCACTTGTGTAAAACATCTCGCCTTGAGCAACCTAAACCTATTTAGATATTCGTCTATAGGTTCAGTGAAACGTCTCTTCACACTGGCCAGTTCTTTCAGGCTTATCTTGGTTTGCCCCATGTAGAATTGTTCATGGAACAATCTTTCCAACTGGGTCCAATGATGGATCGAATTGGGGGGGAGAGTTGTAAACCAAGTAAAAGTTCTTGGTTAAAGAACTTGGGAAGTACTTGATCCTTAGGTTTTCGTTATTCGAAATGTCTCCTGCTTCGATCAAGTATCTCGCCACATGCTCGACAGTAGATTCTGTCGTGTCCCCAGAGAACTTAGTAAATTTGGGGACTTTGCATCTAGGAGGTAAGTCCGTTTGTAACACGTATTCTGACAATGGAGATGTAAAGTTGGGTCTTCGAAAGCCCATGTTCATCCCATTCTGAGTCATGATCCTTTCGATCATGGTTGCCAGATTGTTTTCCAAACCCATGTTTTGGTATTGGATATGCTGAACCACTTCGTCAGCATTTTGGTTTCTGTTAACTAACCTTACCTCTGGGGTTATTACCCTAGGTTCTTCGACAGGTTGTTCCAATCGTGCCCTAAGGTTTTCTTCGACAGGCTGTTGAGCCTGGTTAATGGTGGTTTCTTCCTCTACAAATATCCCCTGGTTTCCCCTTATTTGCGCCCTTTGGGGCTGTCGAATAGGTTGGGGTACTCCAAAGAAGTCAGCCAAACGCGTCATTTGCGCTGTCACTTGCTGATTCGATTGAGTAGTGTTTTGTATTAGAGGGTTTAGCACTGTACTCAAAGTTTGTGCCAACATTTGCACCATATTATGGTTGCTTTCGTCCATTTGTTGCCTCAAGACTGCTGTCGAGGCATTTGTAAGGCCATGGGCTACTTGGGACGTTCCTCCTAAGAGTTGGGTCCTATTTCTATTCGCCATGCCTACTCCAGAGCCTTGGAGTGGCGAAGAGGCACTCACGAAAGGGTCTGAAAAAGTGGACGCAGCATTCGTCAGGCTTGCCACTTCAGAAGTTGGCATACCATAGAATGGAATAAATCCTGGGGGAACCAAAGGCCTTGTGCCTAAATTTCCCCTTGGTGGGGGGGTTCCCAAAGGTATCCTAGGGCCTGTTAACGAAGGTATTGGCCCCGTGGTTGTGACCGATACTGCTGGTGTCGAACCAACATTTGTCGCTTCACTTACGGTCATACTAACCGTTGCTCCCACACTCGTTTGTGGGATTTCGTTATTGTTTGGCGGATTCGCCATCTCTTCCCTTCTTCTGGCAGTATTGTTATCGTTAGTGTATATTCTACCACTTCTCAATAACATACAACTCGAAAAGATGAGATTATTTTCAACAATCAACACACAGTCCCACCAGGTGTGCCAATTTGTTTACCTTGGGTTTTGGTAAACAACCGCTGATCCTCCAAATGGTTACTTATTTGGTTACTCGCAGGATCGATCAGATTGATCCTAGGACATAGGTTGATTTTGAAGTTTGATTGAATTGGATAAGGCTTTAAGTAAATTGGCTTTAAATGAATTGCATAAAGGAAAGACTTGGTAAAATAAACAAGGTTTAAAGTAAAAGGTTCGACAGGAATTTAAAGGAGAAAGCAAGTAAATTTCTGGAAAAGTAAATGACTTTAATTGATAAAATTGGTGTTTCACACATACATTTCTCAACAATTCTTTCTCACACGCTGGGTACTCGAATCTATATGAGTGACTTTGTATAGAATTGTGAACACACGCGAGAAACTACATGTCTACTCCTATTTATACTAAAACATCCCAAGTAACCGTCGGGCAGTTACACTGCTTCGAGATCAATCCACTTGGCACGTTCCCCATGCTCGACGCTCCAGATCCTTGCACGTTTGCACGTGGTAACTGCTGGAAACCGTTTTCCCTCCAAACGCTTGAATTTCAAACTGCTCCACTCTGGACCATCGAACACTTTCGTCAAGAGACATCTTCGACGAGAAACTCCTTCGACGTCGAAGGCAATCAGCCTTCTTCCTTGGAAGAAATCTTCTAAGTACTTTGCCATCTTTCGACGGGCATTTCGACAGACTTAACCAGTCGAAGACATCCTTCAGCTTTAATGGCTGACATCAATCAAAACAAAGGTGTCGAATTTAGGAGCCAACACGAGCATGGGGAACGTGCCAAGTGGATTGATCTCGAAGCAGTGTAACTGCCCGACGGTTACTTGGGATGTTTTAGTATAAATAGGAGTAGACATGTAGTTTCTCGCGTGTGTTCACAATTCTATACAAAGTCACTCATATAGATTCGAGTACCCAGCGTGTGAGAAAGAATTGTTGAGAAATGTATGTGTGAAACACCAATTTTATCAATTAAAGTCATTTACTTTTCCAGAAATTTACTTGTTTTTTCTTTTAAATTCCTGTCGAACCTTTTACTTTAAACCTTGTTTATTTTACCAAGTATTTCCTTTATGCAATTCATTTAAAGCCAATTTACTTAAAGTCTTATCCAATTCAATCAAACTTCAAAATCAACCTATGTCCTAGGATCAATCTGATCGATCCTGCGAGTAACCAAATAAGTAACCATTTGGAGGATCAGCGGTTGTTTACCAAAACCCAAGGTAAACATACCCTTACTTGGTTATGTAGACACAACTTTCCTACAAATAGGAATAAGTAAGAAACTTATGATGCAATTTATTCATTTCTTCTTACCTCATTATTTCCTTCGGTGATTCCATTAAGAACAAGTACGCTTTGTTTGCTTATTCAAGATCAAGCTACAAACTTATGAATGTGTGTGAAGCTCAAACTTTTATCATATGGCAAACAACACAACTCTTTGACCTTTACTAAATCCAACATTCTCTCTACAAGTTCCTGGTCTTTTGCACTTGTACTAGGTTCAGAGGCAAGACTTCACATAGATATTGCAGACGGGAGGTTTGCCTTCTGATCCCCTACAAAGTGATATGACAGATCAATAACAACTTCTAGAAGGTTCGGGTGCATGTCATCAAAAACCAAAGGCTAAATGTCACACCGTGCATACATAAAATGAACAATGTAAATAAAGAACATGTAGTTCGATCCATTTCAAAACTTGTAGAGTTTCATAAACCAAGTCGCAGTAAATTTGACATAAATAGCAACCCGTAGAATTCAAAACCAAACTGAAACACTTTTTTCAATTTAAGAAAAAAATAGCAGAACGAAGAGTAGAAATGTTGGTACAACATCCAAACAGGCTCATACTGCACAACATCATGGTTTTGAATAAAGATAGCACTTTCATTCTCAAAAAGATAAAATAAAACCAGTGGAATAGTTCAATTTTTAAATAAAGCCTATTCACTAACCCAAATACACAAAAAGGAAGCAGCCAGGCACCCTATTAATTATATGTCACAAAAAATGCAGAGCCCTCAGATCTCATGCCTAAGCTTATAAATCATCTGCGGCTTATAACACCGGTTTCGTTTACAGCCTTGTACACCATCTAAAATAAATAAATAAATAAACAATAAATATATATGTAGAGAGCGACTGAGAGAGCGACAAAGAGAAAGAGAATGTGAGAGGCAATGGTGCACGTCAGGCTGATAACAAAATCGTGTCACCACTCAATAGTCTATTTGTTCATCATTGGGCAGTAAAACATAGCATGGAGCAATAACCTGTACTTTATGTTTTAAACCAAGAAAATTTAAGAACACATGCAATGCATGCGATTTGATGCGGCAGTTGCAGTGATATGATGCGGCCCTTGCGGCGTTATGATGCAGTTTTTAGTGTGATTTATGATCACACCACAATTGTGGTCAGATGTGGATGCAGACATTACCGCAACCGCAATATTGCGGACGCATCACATGATGGGGTCCACAATTTAAAACCATGGTTATGAACACTTCATAACCTCCATATGAGCATAACCTTTATCTGTAACTGGTTTGTATACCAAATCACAGCATCACAAAAATGTAAATCTAACCTAACAAACAAAAAAAACATGAATCTGATGCAAATCTAACCGGAACAAAAAAAAAAACAACGGCGTTAGGGATTAGCATAAAAAGTGATAGAAAGTACCTGTAGGTTGTTACGTTGATCCTCTCGTCATAACCTCATTTTACTTCTTTGGAAAGATTTCTCCGTTTTTACCAAATCACATACACATTTGTAGCAAATTTCATTACAATATTATTGGGTCGGGTCGGGTTTGGAAAGATCCTTCTATGATGTATTTTTATTAAATTAAATTACAAGCGTGAAAGGCGATATTTTATCAAAATAAACTAGTTTTTCAATTTTAATCTCAAACTAATCCATCTTTTCAATTAATTTTCAATATATCCTATTTTTTTAGATAAAATCGACTAAAACTGACAAATATTATGTTTTTTAATTTGTGAATTCGAATTTATTTATAGATTTATCTACGAAAATTATTTGCAAGTAAATTTGTAAGTAAAATCTGCATATGACTTTAAATTTGCATATAATTTTAAAATTTTAAAACATACAGAAAGCATCAATTCAATTGATATCCCTGTTCTTTAACTTTTTTTTCTTCTTCTGAATTTGAGGTATATTAAGAATTAATTAGAAAAGTAGATTAGTTTGATATTAAAATTGAAAAATTGAATTATTTTGATAAAAATTTCGTGAAAGGCTTTATTTGAATTTTTTTGTTTTAATTTGAATTATATTCTTTTAAATATCACATTAAGAATGAAAGGAAAGATTAAGACATGTGAGATGGTTATATTGGAGATTTTGTTCCGATACCTCTGAAGTTTGACTTGACATTCTCACATAGATTAATATTTTTATTAAATTTTTAAAGATTTTTTTGTGTTTGTTTGATATTAAAAAACTATAGAAGATTTTTTGTAATTTTTCAAATTTTTAGAAATTGTTGGTAATTTATATTTGATAGACAAGAAAAAAAATTAACATTATCTGATTTTTTTTAAAAACTAGGTAGTGTTAAATTTTTTTATTTTTTATTTATTGAATATGGAACTATTAAATTTTTAAAAAATATGGAAAATTATCAAAGATAACGGATTTATCAAAAAATTTAGTATGTTAAATTTACTTTTTAAAAAAGGCAATAAAAATGCATACCGAATTTTTAAAATACATTATTGGATTTTTCATTTGTACTACCAAATTTTTCGTTCGCTTTTTTAAATTAAATTTTGACAATATTTTTACTATTATAAAAATATATGGGTGTTAGCAAGATTTTCGATAAGATCTCAAATTCCAGTTTAAATAAAAGGAAGATGAAAAGACTTGGGTCGAAGTCTTTGGCCAAGAGGTAAGTGTGTTATCGACACTCACGTGGGCATTTGTTTGACGAGTATACAACGAGTTAGATGTCGAAATTGGCCTAAAAGAAGAATTGTAGACTTAGTATTTTTTCAAATTTACTAATAAAGATTTTGACCAAAGCAATTGAGATTCAACCCAGGTGGTTGAAACGAGTAAACGTGGTTAAGTAACCACTTCTTAGCTTTATCTATAAGAAGACGCGTGAAAGCGGTTGTAGAAGGAGGCATGCAATTAGAGAACTTGGCGCTCAGTGGAAAAAGCCTACTTTTAGAGCAATTACTTACATTTTAGTATAAATAATAATTTGTATAATTGAACTAGAGTGTCAAATTTATTACTAAAACTCACAAAAACCCAGAGTAAGCACAAAATAAATCTCAAGAGTGCAATATATGTTTGATCACCAGATTTTAGATTTATGCAAAGCTTTAATTTCAAGTTTTACTTTACATTTCTATACTTTTATGGTCGACCCATTTACTTTTTCAGTCAAAGTTTTACTTTCACTTACCTTCATTTTCAAAATGTGATCTTGACCACCGTCGAAATCACTCATACTCTTATTATTTTTGCTTTATTCGAAAAACTTCACGCATATTGTCCTGAGATTCCCTAGTCGATCTCGCAAAGCAACCTTTAACAAGAGACTAGCATTGTTTACCAAATTTCAGAGTAAACAATGGAGTGTCAGGATAAAATCTCGTTATATTGAGGCGTAAAAATCAAATTCAGACTTATAATCCATTTTGGTCTAAGTGTAATGTATTGGGTTCGACCCATCTCCTAAAAAAATATGGACAAAAGTCTAAGATTAAACGAGACTTAGGGTCTGATTGGTTCAAAGGAGAGGGAGGGGAGAGGAGGGACTTCAATAAAGAGAAGGGAATGGGAGGGGATGTGGGTTTTTTTAATCAGATAAGTGTTTGGTTCAAAAGAGGAGAGAGGACGGAAATTGAGAGATTTTAATTAAAAATGTGTTTGGTTCAGGAGGGAAATGAAAGAGTTTTATTAATAATTTATATTTTTATCCTTACGATCTTATATATGTTAGATGATATTCAAATGTTAAAAACTCATATATATTTTTGGTAATGAATTTTCTAATATTAAGTGACTAAAAAATTTATAATTACCATATAACATTAAAAAATTGAGTAAACTTATTTAGATTATAACTCTCTAACACAAATTAAACTATGTGTTGATAACAACTTTTAAATTGTGATGAATCATCTAACAAAACAAATACTTAAAATGATTTATTATTAAATATTAATGGTTAAATATTTTTAATAAAATGAATAAAAAAAAAAAAATTTAAAATTTGATATAAAAGAAAATACGATAGGATAAATAACAAAACTAGAAGAAGAAAAACAAACATAAATAAACATAAAAAAATTATAAAAAATTATAATGATTATAATTTATATTAAGTACAAAATTTCAAAAATAATTTAAAAATAGAGAATAATTATAATAAATTAATGAAAACAATTGAAAAAAATCACATAAAAAACAAACATTGAACAAAATCAACAAGTGAAACAAACATGTTGCACCAAAGACAAAGTGGCGCAATATTCCATCACTGAAAAAACAGTGGAATTCACTCAAAGTAAAAGTTGCACACTAACTAGTATTCACGAACTCTGAAGTCAAGAACATCTCAAAAATTGTGGTGTAGATTATGCGAGAACATTATTGTTTTATAAATTATAAAATACTTTAGTCATTAGAGTTCTAGATTTTATGAGTAAAGAGACATAGTTTATTAATTTATTTTTTAAATTTGCCATAAATCTGTTAAATGAGTGACTAGTTTTCTATATATTAAGTCTCGGATGGATTTTCCCCAATAAAGTGAACTATGTAATCTATCTTGAATTTTATTCTTTGTAATGATGAAGTTCTTATTTTTATTAAATGATATTTGTTGTTTAATATTTTTCTATTATAGAACTAGAGAAACCTAATAAAAATGGCTAAGTAAATCAAACCAAATTAAAATTGCAAAAAATTGTATTTGATTCGAATGTAGATTATTTTCTAACAAAACTGTGTGATTATGTTTGATTTGCGATTTGTATTTTATAAATTGAACTAAACTGTATTATGTTACAATCCAAACTTCACTTAATCAACATTCAATTTCAATTCAAACTCAAATATATTATGCTTTAATTTTACGATTACAAATGATTTTATCTTAATCACACTAAAGGTTTCAGTTTAATTCTTCTCAAATATTTTATAGCGGTATCACGCTTTCTTCTCATCTTCTTTTTCATGTATATCTCGTCTATTATTCTCTAATCTATCATCTCTTATGTTATTTCTTTTTTCATCTTCTTATCTTTATTATATTGTTCTCTCTTTCAATTACGTTTCAATGCACCTCTTCTTCTCTAATCTCTCCTCTCTTCTGCCTTTTCTTTCTCAGTTTCTGTATTCTTTTATCTTCTCTGTTTCATTATAATATTTTTGATATTATTTTATGCTATTATTTTATATTTTTTATTCCATTTTTCTCTAATCTTATCTATAATATAAGAAGATATTATGTTCTGGAAAAGATCAATTTACCCTACGGGATTCACAAGCCTTCACGTCATTATTTTGTCTAACACTTACAATTGATTAATGTTTGAAATACCCAATTTTTTGCAAAAATCATTCTTCAATTTGAAAGCTTATTGTTCCAATATATTATGGATTCTTACATCTTTTTTAGAATGCATTTTGATATCTTATTAAATTCACACATCTATATATTTCAAATTTAAAATCCAATTTATATTATAGATTATTTCCCTCTTTCACATTTCATTTCAGTTTTGGCTCTCATTTCAAATTTAAAATTCAAGAGTCTTTTATTGCATTCTCCATATCAGAACAAAATATCTATTGTTGTCTTTCTCCACCTTTCTCTCTATTTCTCTGAGACATAAAAGTTAAAGAAAAACTACATATAAGTTTTTTGTTCATTTCATTTTGACTTTGGTAGTAGCATAAACTACACCATATCAACATAAACCTTTTGCATTCATGTGTATTATTTACCATCATGTTTCTGGTATAAAAGCAGAAGTTCATTTTTTTTAGTAATTTATGAAAGAAAATTAAATTGTTCCTCAACTTGATGATGTAATTAATATGTATGTCAATTTGTTCATGAGTTGTACTTTAGGTTTTATATATTACTATTATTAATTACCGTCTATCTTGTGGTTTATTGCAGATTCTTAAGAGGTGGTTGTTAAAAATATGTTGGATTTTGACATTCATTGTGTTGGAAAGGAGTTTGTTAAAGATGTTGCTATCAAAACTATTTTGATGAGTTTTTGGAACATGATTCAGAAGGCACCTTTAGAGAGTGACATGCTCTATTTTTTTTATTTTTGTTTTTAATTGGTTATATTCCAGCTCATGTCTCTGGTATATATATATATATATATATATATATATATATATATATATATATATATATATATATATATATATATATATATAGTAGAGCATTTTGTATTTTAAATTTATGGTAAAATTTTAGTATTATTTTTTACTATTTATATATATAAAGTCATGATTACAATATTAATTATAATTTATGCAAGATTTCAAATTTAATATATTATTTATTTAATTTATTATAGTTTCATATTTTTATCATTACCATGGTGTTTCTGTATATGTAACATGTTTAACTATATTAACATTTTTATATCTCTTGGATATTATATTTGGTTTTCGAACCATATTGGTGTTTTATGTAGATGCTTTTTATGTTTAGTTTTGCAAAGCATATAGCTACTATCCGGTATTAAGTATTTTTATAATTTAACTGATTTTCTTTATAGTACAATAGCGATAAACATGGAAATATATAAACATGACATATTTTATTCAACGAAGTTGTATCAAATCTAAATAGAATTCTATCTCCAGTTTTGAAATTATTATCTGTGCAAAATTCGTCTCATTCATATTTTAATTTGGTGTTATGAGCATCTCCAACGTGAAATAGATGCATCGTTTTAGTCTTTCTGTTATCACCGTACAATACAAGATCTTCATAGTCATAGTCTCTCAATACTTCGGCAAAATCCACCTGTAACTTCTGTGATTCAAAAAAGAATTACTTAATGGTGTTAAAAAATTAGATGTATTCATTATTGAAATTTAAGTACCAACAACAACACAACTCAACTAATCTTGGTAGATCTACACTGTGAGGGGTTAGTGTAACATCAAAATCATAAATGTCTTTGTGGAAGATAAATCTACTATGAAATGATAAGTCTTGAAATTTCAACACCTCTTTAAAATCATTAATTCCCAAATTAGTGTTGCCATAATAATCGACCATAACCACAACATCTGTTGATAAATTGTAGTAAGATTCCAAACACGACAACCCACTTATAACGAGGGGATGATCTTAGACTTAGTTAAATATTAGTTTATGATGGACACTTTGGTTGTTTAACATGGTCCAACTTTTACTTAGCTCATCTCCAAAAAGTTTTACAAAGTGGTGATCAATTTCCGGAAACGCCTGAAAATGGACAAAGTTCCCAACAATTATAAGTGTTTTCCTAATTTCATTTATTTGACTCTTATGGATTAAACGGTATTAAATGGTTGATCACTCATTTATCTGAGTAGAGAGCTTGCCGATTTTGAAAAAGCATACCACCTCATAGTGTTTGAGAATACCACATATATCCATGACTCTACTTCAATACTTCGGGAAGAAGGACAATGGCAAAGTAATAGATACAAAGCTTTTGAGGTAACCTATCTTAAACAAGGTGTTCTACAAAGACTATTGTGGGATTTTGGATCGAACTCTAGTTGGTCGAAGTACTTGCTGTAGTCGAAGAAGGTTCTAGCATGTATTTGTCGAAGGATGCTTGTCGAATTAGGTTTTAGTGTTTAAACCCTAATTTGTTAAGTTAGCTTGTTTGTTAAGTTAGCTTGTATAATGGGCCTTGTGGAAAAAACCCATTAGTTAGTATGTTAGGTTTTATTATAAATAGCATACTAGTCTCTCATCATTGCCAATACAGCAAATCCTAATACAGGGTGAGAGGGTTATTTGTTATTCTTGTAAACTTGTAATCTTGTTTCCTAAGAGAAAGTAAAGAATAGCAGTTATAACCAATTCTTGTGTTCTTCTTCTTCCTTGTTCCTTATTCCTTCCCTTCTTCTATACTTTGTTATTGGCATTGAATTCACAACAAATTGGTGCGGTGAGCGTGGAGAAGATGCCTTCAACAAAGTATGAGATTGAAAAGTTCACCGGAGTGAATGATTTCGGTCTATGGCGCTTAAAGATGAAAGCCCTACTGGTTCAGCAGGGTTGTTTGGAAGCGTTGAAGGGAGCGACGGCGATGGACGCTGCGTTAACAGAAAGAGAGAAGACGACCATGATCGAGAAAGCACACAGCGCAATTTTGTTGAGCCTTGGTGATAAGGTTCTTCGACAGGTATCAAAGGAGACGACGGCATCAAGATTATGGGTGAAACTTGAAAGTTTGTATATGACCAAATCTCTGGTAAATCGACTCTACCTGAAGCAAGCTTTGTATTCATTCAAGATGATTGAAGACAAAGTGTTGGCTGAGCAGTTGGATATGTTCAACAAGCTGATTCTTGATCTTGAAAATATTGATGTAAAGATTGATGATGAAGATCAAGCGCTGTTATTGCTGTGCGCTTTGCCCAGATCACATGCTCACTTCAAAGAAACCCTCTTGTATGGAAGAGAGTCCCTGACCTTTGAAGAAGTTCAATCAGCCTTGTACTCTAAGGACTTGAACGAACGTAAGGAACATAAACCTTCGACGGTGGGTGAAGGTTTGGCTGTTAAAGGAAAATTCGACAAGAGGAAAAGTAAAAATCAGTCGAAGTCTTATAGTGGTGACGCATCTGGTATTAGATGCTATCACTGTAAGAAAGTAGGTCACACAAGAAAGGTGTGCCCTGAACGCCTGAAAGATCATGGAGGTAAGGATAATGGCAATGCAGCTATTGTCCAAGATGATTTCGAATCATCTGATGTTCTTGTGGTTTCAAGCAAAAACTCATCGAAGGAATGGATTATGGATTCTGGATGCACTTGGCACATGACTCCAAACAGAGACTTGTTCGAGGAATTATGTGATCAAGATGGTGGATCGGTATTGCTGGGAAACAACAAAGCTTGCAAGATTGCAGGCGTTGGATCTGTGAGATTCAAGCTCCATGATGAGTCAATAAGATTGTTGACTGAAGTCAGGTATGTACCTGATTTGAAGAGAAATTTGATTTCTCTTGGTGAATTCGACAAGAAAGGATATGTTTTTCAAGGAGAGAAAAGTATCCTGAGAGTCATGAAAGGGTCGAAGGAAGTCTTGAGAGGCGTGAAGAAACAAGGCTTGTATACCCTTGAGGCTGAAGTTGTAAGTGGTTCGACAAATGTTGCATCCACGAAACCTTTGTCGAAGACAGAAATTTGGCACATGAGATTGGGCCATGTCAGTGAAAGGGGTCTGGTCGAATTAGGGAAACAAAATCTGCTTGGTGGAGATAAAGTCGAAAAGCTGAAGTTTTGTGAACCCTGTGTACTTGGAAAATCCTGTAGAATGAAGTTCAACAAAGGCAAACAAAGAACACATGGATCCCTTGATTACATCCATGCTGATCTTTGGGGGCCTGCAAGGTGTCCATCACATTCAGGAGCAAAGTATTTTCTATCCATAGTAGATGACTATTCCAGAAAGTTATGGGTATTCATCCAGAAGACTAAGGATGAAACTTTTGAGAATTTCAAAAGTTGGAAGACTCTTGTCGAAAATCAAACTGGCAGAAAGGTAAAGAGGTTGAGAACCGACAATGGCCTTGAGTTTTGCAATGAGGCGTTCGACAGTTTTTGTGTTGCCTCTGGTATTGCAAGGCACAGAACGACCGCAGGTACTCCACAACAAAATGGTTTGGCTGAAAGGTTTAATCGAACTATTTTGGAGAGAGTTAGATGCATGTTGACTAGTGCGGGATTAAAGAAGGTGTTTTGGGCTGAGGCTGTTTCGACAGCAGCATATCTGATAAACAGATGTCCTTCGACAGCGTTAGATATGAAGACACCTGAAGAAGTTTGGTCGGGACATCCACCAGATCTCGACAAACTAAGAGTATTTGGCTGTGTTGCCTATGCTCACATTAGGCAAGACAAGGTCGAACCTAGAGCTCTGAAATGCATGTTTATGGGATACCCTGAAGGAGTGAAAGCTTATAGGCTATGGTGCCTAGAGCCAGGTCACAGGAGGTGTATCACCAGTCGAGATGTACTTTTCAATGAAACTGAAATGGCTTTCAAGAAAACTGATGATGTTGACGAAGAGCTGGAACAGGTAGAGATTCCTGTTGAGGTGGAGCATGTTGATGCTGAAATGCGTATCCCAGATGAAGTCGAAGAAGAAACAGAAGATTCTGATGATGTTGAGGAAACTGTTGATGACTACCTATTGTCGAGAGATAGGCAAAGAAGAGTCATAAAACCATCTCAGAGACTTGGATATGCAGATCTTGTAGCTTATGCCTTAATCTCTGCAAGTGAAGTACTAGACGAAGAACCTAGAGATTATAAGGAAGCTATAAGGAGTCGAATGAAGACTGAATGGCTAAAGGCCATGCATGATGAGATGAAATCTCTTCATGATAATCACACTTGGGAACTAATCAAGAAACCTGTTGGGGCAAGGTTAGTCAGCTGTAAGTGGATTTTCAAAGTTAAGGAAGGAATTGAAGGAGTAATGTCGAAGAGGTACAAGGCAAGATTAGTCGCAAGGGGTTTCACTCAGAAAGAAGGTGTCGACTTCAATGATGTATTTTCCCCTGTTGTGAAGCACAGATCCATTCGAATGTTGCTTGCCATGGTGGCTCAGTTCGACCTTGAACTGGAACAAATGGATGTGAAGACTGCGTTCTTGTATGGTGACTTAGACGAAACAATCCTGATGAGGCAACCTGAAGGGTATGTCGAAAAGGGGAAAGAAGATTATGTGTGCAAACTGAAGAAATATTTATATGGACTTAAACAATCTCCTCGACAGTGGAATAAGAGATTCGACAAGTTCATGGAACACATAGGTTTCATTCGAAGTCAGTTCGACCATTGTGTTTACTCCAGATTTCGACCTGAAAATTCATTTGTTATTTTGTTGCTCTATGTTGATGATATTCTGATAGCAAGCAACAATGTCGAAGATGTAATGAGGGTGAAGGCTGAACTCAATAAGGAGTTCGACATGAAGGATCTGGGAGCTGCATCTAGGATTCTTGGAATTGACATTCGAAGAGATAGAAAGCAGTCGAAATTATGCTTATCTCAAGAGGCATACCTACGAAAGATTCTTGACAAGTTTGGTATGTCGAATTCAAAGCCTGTTGTGACTCCAACAAACCCTCAATTCAAGCTGAGCATTGATCAATGTCCCAGTACTGATGTCGAAAGAACCTATATGAACAGCATCCCATATGCTAATATAGTTGGTTCTTTGATGTATGCTATGGTCTGTACTAGACCCGACATAGCATATGCAGTAAGTCTTGTAAGCAGGTACATGGCGAATCCTGGAAAGGCTCACTGGCAAGCGTTAAAGTGGATTCTAAGGTACATAAATGGGTCTCTGAACAGAGTCTTAATTTATGGTGGAGCCTTGGGTGAAGATAGTAAAGCAGCTGTCGAAGGCTATGTTGACTCTGATTATGCAGGCTGTATGGATTCCAGAAAATCTATTTCTGGATATGTTTTCACTATGTTTGGTACAGCAATTAGTTGGAAAGCAACTCTTCAGAAGGTTGTTGCCTTATCAACTACTGAAGCAGAATATATTGCCCTAACTGAAGCTGTGAAAGAAGCATTGTGGCTTGAAGGTTTTGCAAAGGAACTGAAACTTCAAGGTCAAGGTATCACTGTTAAATGTGATAGTCAAAGTGCAATACACCTGTCGAAGAACTCAGCCTATCATGAGCGAACCAAGCACATAGATGTGAGGCTGCATTTCGTCAGAGGGGTAATCGAGCGTGGAGAAGTCCAAGTGCTGAAGGTCTCGACAGATCACAATGCTGCTGATATGATCACCAAAACATTGCCAAGTTGCAAGTTTTTCCACTGTATGCAGTTGATAAAGCTGCATGAAGAAAGCTAGTTAGTGTCTCTTGACGCTGTAGAGTTAGGTCCAAGGTGGAGATTTGTGGGATTTTGGATCGAACTCTAGTTGGTCGAAGTACTTGCTGTAGTCGAAGAAGGTTCTAGCATGTATTTGTCGAAGGATGCTTGTCGAATTAGGTTTTAGTGTTTAAACCCTAATTTGTTAAGTTAGCTTGTTTGTTAAGTTAGCTTGTATAATGGGCCTTGTGGAAAAAACCCATTAGTTAGTATGTTAGGTTTTATTATAAATAGCATACTAGTCTCTCATCATTGCCAATACAGCAAATCCTAATACAGGGTGAGAGGGTTATTTGTTATTCTTGTAAACTTGTAATCTTGTTTCCTAAGAGAAAGTAAAGAATAGCAGTTATAACCAATTCTTGTGTTCTTCTTCTTCCTTGTTCCTTATTCCTTCCCTTCTTCTATACTTTGTTATTGGCATTGAATTCACAACAACTATATATTAATCAATTTTTGGGGGTTGCTCTTTCATTAAATCCTTCACCTCAGATAAAATTATTATGAAACTACTCTTTCAATTAATAAAGTTGCTTCCAAGTAATGAACTTAAAATCTAATTATATATTACACAACAACACTAAGAACTATGGCTTGCATTAGCCATTCAAAATAAATACATATCTACTTTGGTATATGGCAACGCAGGTACAAACGAGATTGAACATTATATTTCCTATTCCATCCATTTTTTATTTTATTTTTTATATATTTTATAATTCTTCATAATTATAATTTTTTTTTATTTCTAATTTTTCATAATTATAAAAAGTATCTTTATAAACGGAAATACGAAGTTGTTGATCGAAATATTGAATATTAATAAGAACATGAAGTTACTGATCAAATTATTGAATATTGGCGAGAACATGAAGTTACTGATTAAATTATTGAATATTAACGGGAACATGAAGTTACTGATCAAATTATTAAATATTAACGAGAATGTGAAGTTAATGATCAAAATATTTTTCTATTAATTATATATTTAATTAATTTTTTTCAATAAACATAAAATATTGTGATATTACGGTGCACCGCACCGGTACTCGTGCGAACACACGGATATTCCACTAATTTTTTGTATATTAAATGAAAAGTTATTGTTCAAATATGATGAATTTTATTTTTATTTGATAACACATAAATGATTAAATACAAAACTATGTTGTCATCTGTAAATGTATGACTCAATAATTTTTTATTAAAAACTGAATCAACCCAAACCGCATTTATTTGTTTTGATTTGGTTCAATTTTATTTCTAAAAGTCAATGAAAACAAACTAAATAGTACATTTTTTTCTCTTGCAGTTCAAGTGGCTTTTTATGTCAAAAGCATTCAAACTGTACCGTAAACACCCCTAAAAATGATAGTCTAGATAACAATTGAGAATGATAGTCTAGATGTGTTGGAATAATATAGCAAGTGTGAGTAAGTGGAGAAATAGTCTCACATTGGATAAGAATAAACATCGATATCATGTTAGGAGAAGTTACTATGAGCATCGATACATAGTGTATGAATAAGCACCTTTGTGAGAGACACACCACTTATCCACCTAAAACTTTAAGGTTTTAGGTGGATAAGTGGTGTGTCTCTCACAAAGATGCTTATTCCTACACTATCGATGCTCCTAGTATCTCCCTCCAATATGGTATCATAAGTCTTTGGTTCGGAAAAAAGACCGAAAGAGACTTGTATCGAAATACGCCCAAGAAGTAGTGTTCTGTTACAAGATGTCAATGACGGTACAAGTGGAGGAGCATTGTGGACTCACACTTAAGGGAGAGTGTTGGAATAATATAGCAAGTGTGAGTAAGTGGGAAAATAATCTCACATTAAATAAAAATGTGGAGACTTAAACATATATAAGTGGAAGAACTCATTCATCTATTACCTTAAAATTTTAAGTAAATAAATGGTGTGTCTCTCACATAACAAAATCACAATCGATAACAAAGTGCAAATTTTTTCATTAAAACTAAATATTGCTCGAAGGTTGTTTCTAATCACTAAACTTAAAACATGCTCAATCATTGCATAGTTATTTTACGTTTGGTCAAACTTTCACCGATTTCAACTTTTCTCCACCACAATGGATAATTGTAGTAGAGAAAGTGTATTGCATAATAGTCGTGATATGGAAAGACTCATTATAAATTCATACAATAATTAATTCATAAAGTTATTAATCTCATGAAAAGGATAAAGAATTAGAAGAGAGTTCAATCAATTACTTCCTTTATTCTCATTATGTTTTATAAATAAGTTTTGACTTTTTAATTCACTAAATAAATAAATTAGGTATTTAGACTATATTTACATTAGATATATTAGTTATTCAAAAAATTTAAAAATAAAAATAATTTAATTAAAATAATTTAACAATAATCCGCACATCCAACCCAATTGCGTTACACACCCCCTTTCTCTTATTGAATAAGGGTCATATTAACAAATCCAACGATAAAAATTTCATGTATTGTTCAAGGCATTATAAAAATCTAATCAACATAATTGTCGGCATCTCTAAACAATATGTAATGACGACAAGTGTATCTACAATTCAAAATTGATGTAAATATGTATTTTTGAAAATTTCTGAAAACTCTTATTTATTTTTCGAAAATGCATATCTGAACGCACTATAAAGTGATTACAAAATTATTTTGGAGATATATCTCTGAAAGCACTCTAAAAACGTGAGAATAGGTGTTTCATATATGTATATCTGAAACACAGGACATAATGGTTGTGAAAAACAGATATTTGTTTGTGATATTTTTAATATAAAAAAAACATCAATATCGGTATGTAATAAATTCAAATATTTGATATGTAATTCGATTAAAACGTTAATAAACATGCAAACAAAAAATAATACAAACATAACAATTAATTGTTCAAAAATACCGAAAAATAATACATAAATTATTCAGAAACTATAGAATATAAAATGATTACATCGTTAAATAAAAAAGTCATAGCCTATTATGTATGTCTAATCCTAATCGTTGGCCCCTCATATGCCTCTTGTATTCTGTCACACTCGATATCTCCCTAATCATCCTCTCTACGATGGCTACCACCTCAGGATTGTCCCTCTCAATGATCCCTAAGTCCAAAACCTTCTGCACAATCAATTGTATCTGCTGACAGATGGCAAGAGATCAGTGGCATGGTCATCCCGGCCCTACTGGTTCTCCAAGATGAGGAAATGTAACTCCGAATAAACAGAAGAGAGAATAAAGAGTTATATATATATATATATATATATATATATATATATATATATATATATATATATATATATATATATATATATATATATATATATATATATATATATATATATATATATATATATATATATATATATATATATATATATATATAGCGATTCGGATATGCAACTCTGAAAACTCTCTGAACTTAAATTATGAGATTGATTTGAAAATACACATGCATATCTGAATATCCCCCTTGCTCTGGACTGGCCCAACACTTGGCCCAGCACTGAGGGCTATAAATATCCTCTTTCACTAGAGGGTCAGGTACATTATTCTTCACACTTTCATTACTTGCATTCTGCTCTTGCTGATATGCACAGTCCACTTGTGATTGTTTCTTGGATAATTGGATTTCATACCAATTGATATATGGTCTGGTGTTGGGTTTGTGATCCCATTTTTTTCCAGTCAGGTCTTGATGCGGATTTCTCTAACTGAGTGTGATTCTTTCCCTAGCTAGATTGTGATCAAGTGTAGATTGTAAAGTTATGAGGCCTTTGCTCATTTGATGGAGTTATTTCTCCCTGTGTGCATTGAGAATTGATGTAGAATCTCTTGCAGAGCATTGCTCTCTCCTGTTATGACATTATTGTTGTTGTGTACTCCTCGGGTAGCCAGACAAAAGCAGTATCATTTTTTAAGAGGTGTTGAGACAACTGGCAATTTTTTGGGGTTTCTCTCGCCAAATGTTGAGTTTGATTTAAAATCCCCATAATTTTGACTGTTTGCTGTGATGTTAACTTCTTAACTTCTCTGGATGAGCTGAGGATGATGATTTTCTCTAAAGTTGTTATCCCCGTAAAGTTTCATAAATTCTTGATCAATGGTTTTACAGATATTTAGAAGTTACTTCAATTATCGTTTCTTTTACTTATCAAGGTTTTATTTCGTTTTATCGCGTATTATACTTTGGTTTTGTGTTTTAGTGTTTTCAAGTTCAAAAGAATAAAACAGGATAAATCGGGGAGGAAAAAGTGCATAATTTAAAGTTTTAGAGGAAATGTTAGAGGAGCCCTGACACGGGTGGCCGTGTCACCTGACACGGGTGGCCGTGTCACCTGACACGGGTGGCCGTGTCACCTGACACGGGTGGCCGTGTCACCTGACACGGGTGGCCGTGTCACCTGACACGGGTGGCCGTGTCACCTGACACGGGTCGTGTCAGTGGGAATACGTGGAAAGCATGGAGAACAGAGGCTGACACGGGTGCCCGTGTCAGCTGACACGGTCTGTGTCAGAAATATTGGGTGAGAGATTTTTTGGAGCAATGGACAGAGACCGACACGATTGCCTGTGTCAAGTGACATGGCCCGTGTTGGCCAGGACACATATTTTGAGTGTTTTTATGATTTGAGACCCAAAGGGGGTGTTTTGGGACTTTCCGAACGAGACAAATGGATTATTCACTATTTAGCCAAGTTCGAAAGAGGAATTAGAGGAATTTTTGCCACACAAAGATTTGAGGATTGAAGAGAGCAACGTATGACATTCTTGGAGGATGGATATTTTTCATGAGCCGCAGCGATTGAAGATTAAAGTTCATCATTTATCTGTAATGTTTAATCTTTATATCATTGAAATTATTTTGAACAATATAAGTAGCTAAACCCTCCAATGCTAGGGGGTGTCACTGATTTGAATATGTAATGACTTTGAAATTCTGATTTTATCAATTACATGGTTTTTAATATTCAATTTAATCGTGCAATGTTTTTATGCTTTCCTGATCAGACCAATTATGATTGATTTACGATTAACAACCAGCTGGACCGCGGTTGTTAAGGTTTTTGTACGATTAGACTATAGTAGATATCACCTAGGACTAGGGATACCCTATAGTTACCAGAACACTCTTGATAAAACAAAGGCTTGACTCCATCAGATATCTCTAAGGACTTAGGATTTAGGATGGATGGTTAAAGGTTTTCTCACTAAGGACTTAGGGGAAAATAATCTAAAGGGCAGGTAATTAAGTTTATGAACTTGTTGAAGGAATCATGATTCAAGGTTGTTATAGGGAAAATTATACACAATACCCTAGCATGATCCTCATATTAGTAAAAAGCCACTTTATATTTATGCTATTTGTTAAGTGAGTATTTCACAACCAAAACCCCATATCAAATTTTGTCTAATTGAACCACAAATTAAACTCAATATTGATACGCAGTCCTTGAAATCGATATTCGGTGAATCTCGCTATTGTTACAAGAGGAAAAATAGTATACCTTCTATTTTTCCTATCAAGTTTTTGGCGCCGTTGTCGGAGACTGGCTAACTATTGAGTGTAATTTGAGTTCAATTAGAATTTTGTTGCTCTGCAACTAAAATTTTCTTTTCTGTAATTATTATATTTTTGTTATTACTTATTTTTCTTAACCTTTGCATGCGAGGAAAAACCTCAGCTGAATTTCCTTTTGATATACAGACTCAGGGTCAGAATTAGAAACCGAAACTATGGGTGAAAACCCACCACCACTAGAGAGACTTCTTGGGGATTATGGAGGAGAAAATTCTCCAGTAGGTCGGTTGACTATTGTGAATCAACCGGTCAATGTTGCAAATTTTCAACTATATCCTTCAACCATCCGCTAGCTCGAGAATAGATCTTTCACCAGAAATATTAATGAAGATGCCAATAAGCATTTGCAGAGATCCCTCACCATGAGTACTACTTTGAAGATTGAGGGGCACTCTGAAGAACCCAAGAAATTAAGAATGTTCTCTTTCACGCAGTCTGAATATGATGAAGAATGGTTTTACTCATTGCTTGTTGGAAGTATCACCACTCGGGAACAGATGGAGAAGATTTTTCTTGATGAGTACTTTCCTGCTTCTGTTTATATTCGCAAAAGATATGATATTGTGAATTTTAAGCAGAAGGAAGGAGAGTCGCTATGTGATGCTTATAAGAGGTTCAAGAGGTTATCAGTAGTCTGTCCCACTCACAATTTGGGTCAAATGGAGCAAATGCAAATGTTTGTAATGACCTTCGAATGAAGACAAAGCAGCTTATTGATACAACAATCGATGGCTCAACCAACTTTACAACAACAACTGGTGTAAAGAAGATTATGGAAGTCATTGCTGAAAATGAACATCTAGAGCTATATGAAAGAGTTGTAAGAAAACCAGAGGGGTGGTTGATTTTAAGTTGGAAATTAATAAGCAGCTGAAAATTAAAGAAGCAATTGCTACAGAAGTAGAGAAAAAGCTGAAAGTAATGAACATGGGTACTCAACAGATAGCTCAGGTTCAACAGGTACATAAGGTAGCTTGAGAAATTTGTAGTGGGATGCACCTTACTGTGAAATGTCTTACAACTCCATAAAAAATGGGGGGATAAAATTCTTGAGGCAAAATAACCCATATTCTAACACCTATAATCCTGGGTGGAAGAATCATCCTAACTTCTCCTAGAAAGATCAGCAGTAACAAGCTCCTCAAAAGAAAGAGTGGGAGGTGGATATTAAAAATATGGATGCTCATACCTCTCAATTTCAAGAAGAGACAAGGAGTAATCATAGGAATACCACAACTGCAATAAAAAATTTAGAAGTTCAAATGGGACAAATTTCACAACAGGTAGCGCTGCGAGCACAAGAAAATCAGAAAAGTCATGAGAATGCGAATGTTGTCAAAATAAGGAGCGAGAAAGTTGCTAGAGAAAATGAAGTTGAGGTGAAGTTTGATGACAATATCATAGAAGTAGAGCTGGAAGTGAGAGAGAACAATAAAAAACAAGAAGAAGTGGTATCACCTGTAAAGCCAATTGAAGAGAAGACTAAACCAGAAATCAAGTTGTTGTATCCTTCTTGAGTTGCACAAAAGGACATAGAAGAGAAAGAGTTTGATAAATTTGTCCAGTTATTCAAAAATCTAAAGATTAATATACCATTCTTTGAAGCACCCGAGAAAATGCCTTTGTATTAGAAATTCATGAAGGATGTATTATCAAAGAACAGATCAACAAAAGAGGGATCGGTATCCTGTGATAAGAAATTGTGTGTAATTGCATCCAAGAGGAAAATACCTGTCAAGCAGAAGGATATGGGGTCAGTTGCAATACCATGCACCATAAAAGATAAAACTTTCAAGACGGTTCTGGTTGATTTTGGCTCTAGTGTGAGTTTAGTGCCATTATCGATTTTCAAGAAGCTCGGTATTGAGAAGATAAGCGGGAGTGGGACAAAATTGAAATTTGTTGATTACACCATCAAGCAGTCATATGGGATAGTTGAAGATGTATTAGTATAAAGTGACAATTTTGTTTTCCCAGTTGATTTTCAGATCATGGACATACCTGAAGATGA
Source organism: Vicia faba (assembly GCA_948472305.1). NCBI lineage: Eukaryota > Viridiplantae > Streptophyta > Magnoliopsida > Fabales > Fabaceae > Vicia > Vicia faba. The sequence continues at coordinate 750,334,291 of OX451735.1, read as the reverse complement.
AGAGACTTTTATTATCCCTGGTTGACCATTTATGCTAACTAGTCGATGCAATTTTGATATCGAGACAAGTAATCTGATACTGAAATCATTTGATGAGGAGATAACTTTGAAGGTGTATGAGATCAAAAAGCAGAGTGCACGTGAAAATAATCAAGCTTCAGCTGGTATGATCAAATTAGCAGGAGATAACAAAAGTTTAAAATCACCCCTAGGGAAAGTCTCCAGCATAAACTCTCAGGTGGCATCAATAACAATTTCTAAGTTCGGTCCATAAGTCAAGAATAGAAAGAAAATGAAACTCAAAAGTGAGAAGAAAAAAGTTGAAAAGGACTGGAAGCACAAAGTGGTCAATGCTTTTGATCCAGATGAGTTTTGGGTTACGGAAAGGACAAGCAACAAGGTATGGAAGAGGAAGTACCCCCCATAAGGGGAAGAACCATCGAGCCATGCGATGTTAAATGAAGCGCAGGAGGCAACCCAAACTTTTTAATAACTTAGTTTCTTTTTGTATTTGTTTCTTTTTATCTGCAGGTAATAAAAATGGAGCCTTACTGGTGAAATCTAGGAGGCAGTAGCTGGTGTTGCATTTCCATCTTTGAGTCACCTTCCTCGAGCTTGTTCTGAAACATTGGGGCCAATGTTTAGTTCAAGTTTGAGGGGTTTTATTGCTTTCCTTTTTACAGTTTTTCTGTTTGATTTGCTGGTTGGTTTTATGCTCAGTGCTGTGTAAATCCACGAGTTGAAGTCCTTCCCAAATTTTGTCGAAATTTTTTGTTTTGTTAAAGAACTTGTTTCTCATAGAGTTCGGGAATAATATAGAGAGACAAAGGGATGGTTGTTTGGAGGTAGGTGAAGGTGTTAAGAAAATGCAATATAATGGGGGTTTGAATTGGGTTTTACTTTCTTGTATAACTTTGGCTTCTAAGTATTATTCGTTGAATAATGCTTCTGATTGTTACTTATAAGTAATGCTTCTAATTAAGTTCAGAAAACATAAACTATAAAGCATAAGCAAAAGTAAAGAACACACGATATATCCTGGTTCACTTGAGAAACACCCAAGCTAGTCCAGTCAACCCGTACGAGCTGACTTCGCCTTGATCTTAAGGACTTAATCCACTATAATCAATCTAATTACAATCGCAAGGGAAATCGCCAGTGACTAACATCTAATGACGCGTTCAGGGATCCAAAATGGATATAACGTTCATTAACCCAATAGAATCCTACTCACCAAAATCTCCTACTAGGATTTCCTTCTAATGATATCCACCAGTGATCCCAGAAGGTTGACCTTCACTTAATCCCCTTTGAGATTTTACTACCGTTGACCCAATAGAATCCACTACCAGGATTTCATCTACGATGGCCGTAACCAAAGTCTTCTTGAGAATTATGACTCAACCGAGTCTCTCAAGGAACCATCAAACAATTGTTTGATTTACATTTTTTTACAATAATAATGCTTCTACACAAGTTGGATGTAAACAAAATTAAGTACCTCAGAAGAACCTAATACACACTAAAAATATTACATTTTATTGTAGCTCCAATGTGTGGTCTTCTTTTCTTTAAATAGCTTCTTCACGGGCAATAGCCCAAAGCACTTGAATTGTTTAAGTCTTCTTCTTCATAAGCTTCTAAAGCTTTGTTGATCTTGATGTAGTAAAGATAAGACCTTCTTCATCTAGATTCACTTTAGAACATTCTAGACAATAACCCTTGTTCTACTTTCTTCAATGATCACTTTAGAGCATAACAATTATGTTGTGGATTTGTGACTGGAGCTTTCATGATCATCCTCGTTATCTTTTACGGCTTAGCAAGTTTTGTGCAACATATGAAATTAAGCACATTGTGAATCTATGATTTTATTGTAATCAGTATCAACATGATTGAAGAATCATATTGATAACAATTGTTCTGGTTGTTGTTATAGTGAATGATAGCTTTTTGGTTGTGTTCTAATAATGACATCTTTCCTTTTAAACATTGAACATCAACAACTTGAGACTTGCAACTTGCATCTTTGAGCAAACAACCAACCAACTAACATGTTTAAACATACGATTCTTTTTGTATATAGCAAAGCTAAATGGAGTCGTTGGCTATTTGAAAAAGAGTTGTTACAAATAGTAATTCTACGTCCTTATCTCTTCCACACTTTAAGCTAGTGGAGAGGTAGTGGAATAAAGCTTTTTCATACTTTGTACTATTGTACCATGTTACCGTTATATTCTTTCCTTTTGCACTTCAGAGGCCTCTGTGAGCATGAGGTTATAAGTGGGAACATAATATAAGGTCTTCATAACTTCAAGTCTTCAGAGTCTTCAGAACTGCATCTTCATAGTCTTCACCACTTGATCGTGAGAACGCATTGTATTGAACCTTGGATCATAAGAGCTTCAAGTCTTCAGAGTCTTAAGAGTTGCGTCTTTAGAGTCTTCAGCACTTAGTCTTGAGAACCTGTTGTAGATAACATTGGACCTTTATAACTTCAAGTCTTTGGAATCTTCAGACCATCTGTCTTTAGAATCTTTAGGACTTGGTTCCTTAAGAATCCTTTTCTTCAGAACCTTGTTATTAGAACCACAAAGTCTTCAGCATCTGGACTTCAGTTAGAAAAATTGTTTCAGATCTTTTAACTTTGTATTCTTTGAAACAAGTTGTCTTTTAGAAACTAAGTTTTTAGCATCTGGACTCCAGTAGAAACTTTGTCTTCAAATATTCTAACTTTGTCTCTTTGGAACACACTGTCTTTTAGAAACTCGAGTCTTTAACATATGAACATAAGTAACAACTTTTGTCTTCAGATCTTCTAACCGGTTTCTTTAGACAAATATTAGGGCTTACACTTCAGAAACTTCTGGAGTTCTTTCTATTGTTCAACAGAACTTGTGTAGCGTAGAAGCAGAATCAATTCTCTTCTAATGTCTTGGCCACGCCATCCATCAGATGCAGAACCTATTTTTTAAGCACTCAACAATAAAAATCATTAGTACAACAAAATTGTTCATACAATCATACTCATTTTTTATTATCAAAACTCAGAGATAATATTGCAGAACCAAATTTCATTCTTACAATCTCCCCCTTTTTGATGATGACAAAACTATGTATGTTGATGACAAAATTTTGTACATATAATCATAAGCAGGGAAATTAGAAAGGTAATAAATACTTATCCTTTTTATGATGCCCCCCTGAGTCAATGACTTGACGAAGATCAAATATCCTTACTCTGAACCATTTGAGTAAAACTCCCCTGGTTCCAATAGATCAGATATCGATATCTTGAGAATGTTGACTTCCAGAACATCGGACAATCTTCAACTGCTTATATGCTTTGTACTTCTGGAAGACATATGCTTATGCTTTTGATTCCTGTGTTCTGAATATCACATTCTCAAACATTTTACATCTTCTGAACATTATGATACCAAAATCAAGATGACTATAACTTTCATAAATTTCTCGACTTCTGAACAATATTTGGTCTATCTGATTCTTGAACATATGTTCAAAAAGCGCACATCTCTGATTATATGAACAATCAGTTCTTAAGAACTTTAACAAAGTTATTTTATTTTGACCTATCTTAGAATGCCTAGTGAACTTGTTCATAGTTTCTTGGTTAATTAACAAACAGACAAGCACACGTTAATGGTAAATACACATTTTATCTCATTCTATTATTATGATGAGTTTTTGCATTTATTTAGGTTCATAAAAATTATTATACTTCTCCCACTTTTTGACATCATCAAAAAGATAATTATGTGGAAAAATAGAAAAGATTAAATTAAGATAATATGTCAATTAATCATCATGAGAATTTATCCAAAAAAAAAAAATAGATGCAAACAAAGAAACTAAACGAGAATCCTAGAGCCTAGGTTCCAGAAGTTGCACGAGCAGATGATGAAGGTTCAATTTTTTTTCCAAAATCATCTTGAGCATAGTTTGAACAAATTCATTAACCTTGTCCCAAGCTTTCAGATGTTCTCTGAACATTTTATGTTTTTCCTTTATTTCATCAATGGGTGTTTTCATATTGCAGTCAGACTCAGAGTTGGATACCATCAGAGCTTGCTGCTTACCTTTTTCTTCAGCAGCTTTTGTAGCTTCTGAAGCCAATCTGGCTTCCTCTGCAGCTTAGCTTCTTTTTCTACTTTTATTCTTGTTGTTTCAGCTTCAAAAAGACGAGATTTTTTTAATTATTTGAAAATCTCGAATCGGTTCTGTTGTACCCCAAAATTTTCCCTCTCGTCTTACTCAACACATGCTCATTGAGATCCTCAACTTGATCAAGGATGCCCAAGAGTTGACCAGACAAACTCTCTCCTAAGGCAATGAACCTCCAACTAGGGTTTCCATTTTCATCAAGATGGGTGATCTCAAAAGGCCTCATATGCTCTCCATAGTCCTAATATGTTCTCAAGACCATCCATGCCAATTTTCATGCCTTGCACAAGAAGTTTGCTCAGTCAACTGCTCAAATGCCTGAAAATCAACTGTGTTAGGTCAAAAGTCAATTGTGGCCCACATACAGTCAAACTTCAAGATTTTTGGTCAACATCAACATTTTGAAGTTATATCCATCATTTGATCAATGGTTGATCATGATTCCCCAAGGAATGCTCCTAATTCATTAAAACTCAAAAGTTGCTAAATTAGGGTTTCTTAGGAAAAGTCAACCAAACTTTGACCATACATAACTTTCTCATACTTTATCAAAAGTTTTACATCCAAAGCTCATTTTTAAGAGAATCCAATTCCCTACAACTCATATTCAGCCCTAAAGCTCAAAAATGCACTCATGAAAAGATATGAATTCAGACATTATAGGTTATTCCAAAAAGTCAACAAAAACACCTTTTGGGTCAAAGCTTCTTACATGAAAATGGAAGATCCAATTGAGATGAAACAAAAAGGGTTTTTTAGGGGGCATCCTAATATTTCCATAAAGTCATGGATCACACTTAAAGAGTGAAAATTGAACAAGTTATGACCAGAGGAAGTTGGGAAATTTTGGTGAAATGCAAGTATTTCAATTTGAGTAATTTTGATATTTTTGACTTGTGGGCCATGGATTGAGAGTCCACACGTGCATTACACCTCAAATCAGCTTCTTACAGCATTTGGTTGTGTTTTATTTTAATTATTTCAATTATTTTGATTTAATTCATTAATAATGAAAAATAATTAAAATCAAATCAAATCTTTTGTACAAAGATTCAAATCCATTTGCCTTGACCTAAAAACACACTATATATTCCTCCATAATTCAGACCAAAGGACGGTACGAAACCCTAGCCTCCAAACTAATACTGTTAATGTGTTCCTGAGATGTTTGTGAACATATATGTATCATTTTCGTGTACCCATGCACGCAGAATATTGACCTGTCATGTTTGCTCGTGAGAATTTCTGATCGCGTGTTAGTGTCCAAACCGGCCAGTTTTTGGTCTTGATTTTGTTCCCATTGAAATCGCAGGCCCTGAATTAGGTGGGTAGGGCCCCCCTTGGATCTTTATTTGTGTGTTTTTGTAGGTTTTCGTGGAGGAGGTAACCGGAGAAGATGACTGGAGCTAGGGCTCCGGCGCTTCTCTGGTGAGTCAAAGGTTGAAGACAATTTGACTGCTGGCGTGGAAATTCCTTATAAAATCATTGGCTCTTGAAATGCTGACGCATTTATTTTTTGCTGATTGGGATTTAATGGTTTGTTTAATATATAATATTTTTGAGTGATCATGTTCATGAGTTAACATCCAGCACAGATGGCAAGGGAAGTGAACATGTGAAAGGGAGGACCTGGGTTCGATCCCAGGTCCAGACCTTTTATATTTTCTGAGTTTCTTATTTCAGATCCAGCGCGCCTCACTATCTAGTATCCATCATACGCCCAAGATGCAAAACCATCAGATCTATCTCTAGCCAGATCCAACGCTCTAAGATTGCAGCCACATGATGGACCCTCAAAAGGAAGCTTCATTGAATCACGCGCTAGACAAACTGGGCCATCATCCTGGGCCTAAAACCAAATTCAGTGCACACCCTCCAATCTGCTTAGCTACATCAGGCCCATTCCTTTAATTCCTTTTTAATTTCTTTATTTATTTTGTTTTAATTTCTTGTTTAAATTATTTTTTACAAAAATCTTTTTTTAGTTGAATCATAAAATCAAAAGTCACAAAAATAGAATTAGGTTTTTTTATATTTAAAATTAATTTTTGAAAATTAATTATTTTAATTATTTCAACATTGATTATTTTGTTAAATAAAATTAATTATTAAATTAGGGTTAACTTGCAAATTGCAACTATTTTTCTCAATAAAAAAATACAAAAATATTTTTTAATTAATTAGATTTCTTAGGCTTCTAATTTGTTCCCGTATTAACTTTCGCGCATTATTTTTTCCTTATTTTTATTAATTATTGTAACTGCTCTGAGTTTGTAATAGTTAATTAGGTTTACTATTTCGCATTTATTATTTCCCCCGGTTTTTTTGATTATGTAATCCCCCTCCCCAAGTCCTTGTAATAGCTAGGGTTTTTAATTTCTCGCACTTTAATTTCCGCAATTATAAACTGCCTAGATGTATGGATAATATGATTGAATGGCAAGATAAATTAATTTAAAATAGTAGAAAACCCTAAATGCGCAAGATAAATGAAACTGAAATCAAACACTAGCACATGCTCACTCCTAGGGTTTTGCCTCACTTGGTTGCCTCAGAAATAATGGTCGTGTCCCTCGAATGTAGGGATATCTTAGCAATAACCCGTAGTTCAAAGTCGTCATAAAGATCATAGTCCCTCATTGTCCCTCGAGTTGCCTACGAGAAATGATCTTATGACGATAGTCCCTTCGAAATGCTAAGGTATCCTTACTTGTTGCTTTCAGTGACCATTTCGTCCCTTTCGAATGTCCCTTAAAATTCCAACGAAGGAGCTACCTACTCCTTAATAATAGGATAGCGCTGTCTAAAGGAAAATGAACAAACCTTTTTCGAGTAGGTAGATAGTTCTTAGGTACTTGCTCAAAACAAAAACTCTTTCACACAAACACTTTTCAAAACAACTCCATCACACTCTTGAGGACATATACAAGGGTTATCACGAAGTAAACAAAACTTTTCAAAACAAGCAGACACAAGCAATTTCAAAATGAGCAAGTACCTAAGAGCCCGTGGAAAACCACAGATAGAAAGGGTGATAATACCTTCCCTTTCTATAATCTACCCCCCGTACTCAGAAACATCTCGAAAAAAGGTTTTTTTTCTGTTCTTTTCCCTTTCCTTAGTTGGATGAAATAAAAGTCGGTGGCTACTCTTGCTTATCGCACATTTGCGAAAACAACATGCAAACCAGTATTAAATTGTCGGTTCTACCACCGCATCACAGAACTGGCGACTCTGCTGGGGAATTAATAATTGGGGTATACCTTAGGATTTAGGCCACTTCTAAAATTTCTTGCTTGTCTTTTGCTTTGCCTGCTTTATATTCAAGGGTTTTGTTGGGGTTATGTAGATCCTACACTCGGATCTGGGGACACCTTTTAGGTAAGTAGAAATAAACTGTGAGGGAACTGTGCGGGGTATAGCGACACGGTTGAAGTAGTAGCTACGTTGATGTGGAAATTTTGTTGGTACCGGTAACCCTTGAGTCAATCAGGGAGAGTACGGGGCCACTGCGTGGTGTCATAAAGCATCAACTGACCTTAGAACCTTTAATTGCACAACTTGGCCAGTAGGACGTAGCGAGATGGCCGACTTTGGTGTATTCTCAAGGTCGACAGATACTCGATGCTACACTTATTGAGGTTTGATTCTTGAGTTTTGTTTGGTTATGAGTCAATCGCCCATTGAACGAAGCTTGGGGGAAAGATCAGCGATATTGAGATACCTTAGAACCTGGTTACTATTTATAGGACAGGTTGAACCAATCCAGCTTCAAGAGGGTATGACCTTAAAACTCATGCAGGCCTTAAACCTAAGGGCTTGGTGTGACTTGTTTGTTGCTTGCTATACATGTGATTTTTTGCATAATCATGACATCATAAGCACAACATATCATACAACCATTTCAAGGATTTTTTAGGGCTCATCTTTGCTTTGTTATATAGGACATGGCATCCGCCCGTAGGAACACTATCCAGATTAACCTTGTGAAAGTGCCTCTCTAACTAAAGGACTTGGCATTAAGGATTCCTTAAAGCTCTCCCTTCACTGGGAAACATGGTCGATTTCTCAACTTGGTCACTTCAAATCCTGATGAAGAATTGTTAAAAGTTCTATTTCAATTCTTTGATCCTTTGCACCATTGCTCCACCTTCCCGGATTACCAGCTAGTGCTTACTATGGAGGAATTTTCTCAGTTGTTGGGGGTACCTATTCTTGATCAGTTACCTTTCAACGGTACGGAAGAACATCCAAAGCCTGAAAAGATTGCTCGAGCTCTGTCCTTACAACGGTCCGATGTAGTGACAAATTGGGAAACTAGGGGAAGTGTCCAAGGAATCCCGATTAAATTTCTATTCGAGAAGGCTTACTATTTTTGGGATACCCTATATTTACAAGCTTTCGAAGAGGTATTGGCACTCCTCATCTACGGGGTGGTACTTTTCCCTAATGAGGACCAACTCGTAGATGTGAATACTATTAAGGTTTTTATGTCTCATAATCCGGTGCCTACATTACTTGGGGATGTTCTACACTCTCTGTATGCTCGCACTCTAAAGAGAAGGGGGACCCTCATGTGTTGCACTCATCTATTGGCTAGGTGGTTTATTTCGCACCTACCCATGTCTATTTTGAAGAATGAGTAGGGTATGAAATGGTCTCATAGGATGATGTCCCTTACATATTCAGACATTCATTGGTGTTCACGGTCCTCGGAAGTTGTTACCATCATCGATCGCTGTGGTGAATTCCCTAATGTCCCTCTCTTAGGCATTAGGGGAGGAATCACTTATAACCCTTGTTTGGTACTGCGACAATTTGATTATGCGAGAAGGGATAGTCCTCATGATACACTTATCCAAGGAATCGCTTTCAACTATGAGAATAATGCTCAGGGTTACCGCAAAAGGTTCATGAAAGCTTGGGGCATGGTACATAAAATTGATAGCAAGACACTGGGGAACAAGAATTCCATCCCTCTTGAGCCCTATCTCCGATGGGTACGAGCCCGTGCCCAAAGTCTTATGATGCCTTACCCTGCTGTCCTACCAATGATTGTGGAACCAGTTGCTGAAGGAGACACTCCTTATCTTGTTCATCATCCTGACATGCCAACTGATCATGAGGAGTTATAGAAATACTGGGTCCAACTTAAAGAGGAGCGGGATACGTTTGAAGCTCAATTCTATGCCAGCGAGAAGAAGGTCCTGGAGCTCACTGGGCTACTTCATGAAGAAAGGACCATTACATGTTTCTCATCTTCTTCGCTGTTTATTTCAACAAAAATGTCTTCTGAACAAAGCATCAAAGATCTTCAAGCACAAAATGACCAATTTAAATAAATGTTCATAACTTTGGCAAAAGGGCAGGAAGATCTGAAGTCCCTCATCCTGAAGGAAAAGAAGAAGAAGAAGAAGAAGAAGGTCTCTGGTGTTCTGAATCTGTGCAAAAGGTTCAGGGGGCCGTTAAAGCAACCAGTCGATCTAACCTCCTTGTCCAAAGAAGGGGAGAGTCAAGAGAGGGAGACAAGGGAGAAGGACCCTAGCCCTGAAGTTTTTGACAATGATACAGACTACAATGATGAGTAGTATCCTCCCACTGAGGATAGATACAAGCAGTTAGATGATTGGTTAAGCGCTATGAAGATCTAGAGAATACCAGGGCTGGATTTTAAAGAGCCGGGATTGGTGTATGGGGTAGTCATCCTACAAAAGTTTAAAGCTCTGGTTTTCACAAAGTATGATGGGGTGTCCTTCCCCAAGCTTCATCTCTGTTCCTATGTGAGGAAGATTCAGCCTCACATTGCTGATAGGAACTTGTGGGTTCACTTCTCTCAAGACAGTTTGTCAGGGACTCAACTTGAATGGTTCTATCAATTTGAGGGAACCAATGTCCGAAACTGGGAGGATTTGGCTGCTGCCTTTTACAAGCAGTATCAATACAATGCTGACCTTTCCCTTACTTGTACTCAACTCTAGAGCATGTCCATGGGTGCAGGTGAAGGCTTTAGGGACTATGCACAAAAGTGGAGAGATTTGGCTGGGAGAGTCCAACCCCCTTTGTCTGACAGGGAGTTGGTTGACATGTTTCTTGGGACGCTGTCTGGTCTATTCTTTAATTATTTGATTGGTAGCTCATCAGCTGGCTTCACCGAGCTGATATTAATAGGAGAGAGGGTTGAAGCTGGGATTCGGAGTGGTAAAATACAGAAAGATACCTCTTCGAGCTTAGTAAAGAATCCCTTCACAGGTAAGAAGGAAGTCAGTGCTATCTATAGCCCAAGAGGTCAGAGCAAAGATGAACACCATCCAACGGTAAGTGCTGTGATGATACCTATGCCTACGGCTACCCCACAACACAACAATCAGCAAAGGGTAGAAAGACCGCAAAGGCAGTTTACCCGGATTAACATGACATTGACTGAGGTTCTACCCCATCTGCTAAGATCCAACTTGGCTACCTTCAAAGAGGCTCCCAAGAATCCTAACACCATATCTCCTCGGTACAATCCAAATGCTTAGTGTGCCTACCATTCTGAGAGTCCTGGTCATGATACAAATGACTGCTGGGCTCTAAGAAATAAATTACAAGATCTGATTGAAGCCAAGGAGATTGAGTTTGATGCTCCAGAGAAGCCCAATGTCATAACTTCTCCCATGCCCAAGCACAACCGTGGAGTTAATGCCATTGATACTGACCTGTTTGTTACCTCTGTTGATGAAGTTTCTACTCCTCTTATAACTGTTAAGGAGAATTTGTTGTTGGCCAGTTTATTTCCGGGTTGCGGTGAAGGTTGCCACATGTGTTCATCTCTGCCCACTGGTTGCTATTTGCTGAAAGCAGGTATTCAACACCTGATGGACAACAGAGAAATTTTGTTCGAAAAGACGTTGATTCAAACTGTTCCGTGTGAAGATATTGCCATTATAACCATTTCCGCCAATCCTTCCAAGGTATCCTCTAAAAGACCTGTTAGGATTACACCCGCTCCGAGAATCGCTCCGTTAATAATTACTTTTCTTGGTCCTGTCCCATACGCCCTGGACAAAGTTGTCCCTTGGTATTATGGCGCCGATGTTTACTATCATGGCGTTAAACAGGATTTGAAGAATGAAGAGGCTGATCCCAATGTCAGTAACATTGTCGGGACCAGAAAGATTACCAGAAGTGGAAAGGTTTTCTCTCCCGAGATCTCCCCGAAGACTGTCAATAAGCCTGTTGTTATTCCATCTACTATTCCTGCTAGTACTTCAGCTACCACTCCCATTCTTAATCCAATTGTTACCCCTACCGATGAGTCATCTAGGACTCAAGGCAAAGAAGCTATAGGTGAGCCTGGCCGGACGGAGGCACCTAGAAAAGTTGTTGTGGAATCCTGTAAGCAAGAGATAGAGGAAATATTAAAAATAATCAAAAAGAGCGACTACAATGTGGTCGAGCAGGTGGGGCAGACTCCCTCGAAGATATCAGTGTTGTCTTTGCTGTTATGTTCCGAGGCCCATGCAAAGGCTTTGATTTCATTCCTCAAGACCGCACATGTGCCGCAAAAAATCTCAGCCGATCAATTCAAAGACTGTGTGGCTAGCTTGACTGCTGACAGTGGGCTGGGTTTTTCAGATGCCGACTTAACACCGAAAGGGAGAAAGCATAATGATGCTCTGCATGTCTCGATCGAATGCAGGGGCACCACTATGGCTCATGTGCTGGTGGATACCGGGTCTTCGCTGAATGTTCTGCCTAAGAAGGCTCTTGATCGGCTGGATTGTGAAGGCTTGACCTTAAAGCCTAGTAACATTATGGTAAGGGCTTTTGACGGGTCGAAGAGAATGGTGCATGGGGAGGTGGACATCCATGTCAAAGTGGGCTCTCAGACCTTTGGGTCCACCTTCTACGTGATGGACATCAGGCCATCATACTCTTGTTTGTTGGGTCGTCCTTGGATCCATGAAGCTGGGGCTGTTACTTCTACACTGCACCAAATGCTGAAATATCTGGTGAAGGGGAGGATTGTCACTGTGCATGGCGAAGAGGAGTATATGGTGAGCCACCTGAACTCCTTCAGATATGTGGAGACGGACAGGGAATTCATAGAGACTCCTTGTCAAAACTTTGAAGAGGTTCCCCAGATTTTGACGTCAATTGAGACTACTACCAACACCAAACCCCCTCTGAAGATGGCTTCTCTCAAGGATGCCAGAGCAGTAGTTAAAGAAGGTGGGTGTACCAATTGGGGACAGCTTCCTGAGTTTATTCACAAAACTGACAAATTTGGTTTGGGCTTTACTTTAGGAGATCAAAGGGCTGTTCGACGCGCTCGAGCTGGAGGACCTTTCCTACGCATCATCAATCATGGGGTCAACACTATTGAAGACAACAAGGAAGACTTCGATATTGACAGCTGGGTCTACCCGACTACCAATGGTGGACCGAGGAATTGGACGGCCAGAGATTTTATACCAGTTTATTTTATTCCGCAGTGATTGTCTTACTTGTTTTCCAAGTTTGTAATAAACAATTTAAACTTCATGGCCTTGTGTCTTACCCGAGGCACAATGGTTCTATCTGTGAGGGTTATTATATGTCATTTCATATATCATCAATAAAACATTGGACGTTCCTTGCATACAAATTCTGCGCTCTCTGTTTTTATTTTCTTCTTTTCACTTTATCAATACAACTATGCTCTTACACAAACTCACATATCCAACTGCAGATCCATATCCACCCTGGATCCCATTGATAACAGTTCTGCTATTGCCAGTCATGACTTTGAAAATCTGATCAACCAAGATAAGGACGAAGGTGAAGACAATAGTGAGGTGCCCGGAGAACTTGCTAGACTATTACAGTAGGAAGAGAGGGCTATACAGCCTTATGAAGAGCCAGTTGAGACGATAAACTTGGGCACAGAGGTGGATAGAAAAGAAGTCAAGATCGGCGCAAATCTGGAGACTAAGATCAAATAGCGGTTGATACAGATGTTGCACGACTATGTCGAGATCTTCGCCTGGTCATATGAAGACATGCCTGGTCTAGACACTGATATTGTGGTACATCATCTGTCGACTAAAGAAGATTGTCCTCCGGTTAAACAGAAGGTCCGCCACATACGCCCTGAAATATCAAAGAAGATTAAAGCTGAGGTCATGAAGCAGTTCAATGCTGGGTTCTTAGCCGTCACCTCCTATCCACAATGGGTTGCTAACGTCGTTCTGGTGCTAAAGAAGGACGGTAAGGTACGAATGTGTGTGGACTACAGAGACCTGAACAGGGAAATCCCCAAGGATGACTTCCCGCTCCCCCACATCGATGTTCTGGTTGACAACACCACATAACACAAAATCTTCTCCTTCATGGATGGTTTCTCTGGCTACAATCAGATCAAGATGGCTCCTGAAGATATGGAGAAGACAACTTTCGTCATACAGTGGGGCACCTTCTGTTACAAGGTGATGCCTTTTGGGTTGAAGAATGCTGGGGAAACTTATCAGTGAGCCATGGTCGCCTTGTTCCATGATATGATTCACCATGAGATAGAGGTTTATGTTGATGACATGATAGTCAAGTCTCAAACCGAAGAAGAGCACCTCGACCATCTACAAAAGTTATTTGACAGGTTGAATACATACAAGCTGAGGTTGAATACGAACAAGTGCACCTTCGGGGTAAAGTCTGGTAAGCTTCTGGGTTTCATCGTCAGTGACAAAGGTATTCAGGTAGACCCCGCAAAGGTTAAGGCCATACAAGAGATGCCGGCTCCCCGTTCTGAGAAGGAAGTTAGAGGTTTCTTGGGACGCTTAAATTATATCGCCAGGTTCATTTCACATCTAACTGCTACTTATGAGCCCATCTTCAAGCTTCTAAAGAAAGATCAAGTGGTAAAGTGGAATGACGAATGCTAGATTGCTTTCGAAAGGATCAAAGAATACCTTCAGAAACCACCAATTCCGATGCCTCCGGTTGAAGGAAGAACTTTGATATTGTACCTAATAGTGCTAGAAAATTAAATGGGGTATGTGCTGGGGCAGCATGATGAGTCTAGTTGAAAAGAGCACGCAATATACTACCTTAGCAAAAAGTTTACCGACTGTGAGACAAGATACTCACTGCTCGATAAAACTTGTTGCGCTTTGGCATGGGCTACTCACCGACTGAGATAGTATATGTTGACCCACACTAATTTGTTGATATCTAAGATGGATCCAATCAAATACATCTTCGAGAAGTCCGCACTCTCCGGAAGAATAGAAATATGGCAAATGATCTTAACTGAATATGATATACAATATACAACCCAGAAAGCAATCAAGGGAAGTGTATTGGCTGATCATTTGGCTCATCAGGCCGTGGTGACTACCAGTCTATGAATTTTGATTTCCTGGACGAGAATATTATGCTGGTGACTGATTATGAAGAACCTAGACCGGATGAAGGATCCAAGGAGGGATCCCGATGGATTATGGTTTTTGACGGAGCTTCGAATGCACTCGGTAATGGCATTGGTGCCGTAATCATATCTCCTGAGGGCTTCCATACTCCTTTCACTGCCCGACTATGTTTACACTGCACTAACAATATGATGGAGTATGAAGCCTGCATCATGGGTCTCAAAGCTGCTATCGACCTCAGGATCAAGTTCTTAAAAGTCTTCGAGGATTCGGCCTTAGTGATAAGTCAGATCAAAAGTGAATTGGATACGAAACATCTGAATCTCATCCAATATAAAGAGCATGTACTGATGATGCTCCCACACTTTGAGGAGGTAACCTTTGAACATTTCCCACGAGAGGAGAATCAGTTAGCGGATGCGCTAGCCACCATGTCTTCTATGTTCAAAGTCAGGTGGGACAACGAAGCTCCTTGAATCACCATTGAAAGGTTGGATGAACCAGCGAACTACTGCGAGATTGATACTGAAGAGGTAGAAAATAAACCTTGGTTTCATGAAGTGAAAAGGTATCTCGAGACTCAAGAGTATCCCGAAGGGGCATCTGTCAATGATAAGATGTTTCTAAGAAGGTTCGCTGCGAAATTCTTCCTCAGTAATGGAATCCTCTACAAGCGCAATCATGACTCTACCTTACTGCGATGTGTAAACAAGAGAGAAGCAGAGAGGATTATGACAAATCTACATGAAGGTAATTTTGGAACCCATTCAAGTGGACATACCATGGCTAAGAAAATCCTACGGGCAGGATACTACTGGTACACTACGGAAGCCGATTGTTATCAGCATTCCCGAACTTGTCATAAGTGCCAAATTTATGCTGATAAGGTGCATGTGCCTCCAGTTCCTTTAAATGTCTTGACGGCCCCCTGGCCTTTTGCAATGTGGGGCATCGACATGATCAGAGAAATCATGCCTACCGCTTCCAATGGGCATCGCTTCATCCTGGTGGCCATTGATTACTTCACAAAATGGGTTGAGGCGACCTCTTTTGCTACTGTGACCAAGAACGTCGTAGCGCGGTTTATCAGGCATAACCTGATCTGTCAGTAAGGTATGCCAGAGAGAATTATCACTGACAATGGTAAGAATCTCAACAAGACGATGATCACCAAACTCTGTAAGTAATTCAAGGTGCAACATCATAACTCTTCCCATACCGGCCGAAGATGAATGACGATGTTGAAGCGGCTAACAAGAACATCAAGAAGATTATACAGAAGATGATAGTGACATATAAAGACTGGCATGAGATGTTACCATTCGCTCTTCATGGGTACCGTACCTCAGCACGAACATCGACAGGGGCAACACCCTACTCTCTGGTATATGGCATGGAGGCAGTCCTACCCATTGAGGTCCAAATTCCTTCTCTAAGGATTATGAAGGATACAGATTTGAACGAAGACGACTGGATCCAGACTCAACTTGATCAACTAAATCTGATCGATGAGAAGAGACTTACTGCTGTCTGTCATGGTCAAATGTATCAAAAACGGATGATCAAGGCTTTCAACAAAAATTCAGACGTCAAGAATATCAAGTCGAGGATCTAGTGATCAAACACATCATACTACCACAAGGTGATCCCAGGGGAAAATGGGCTCCCACCTACGAAGGGCCATTTGTGATTAAAAACATTTTCTCGGGTGGAGCCATGATTCTAACCACCATGGACGATGACAACCTTCCTCACCCTGTCAATGCAGACATAGTGAAAAGATACTACACAAGATAAAAGACCCGCTAGGTTGACTGGCCTAGGAAAAAATAAGGGCTTCCTGGAGAACCAAAAGGGTTCGGGCAAAAATAAGGGTTGAAAATGGAAAAATCTGTACACCCGACAAGTCGAAAACCCGAAAAGGCGGCTTGGGCAACAAAGGGTATCCCGGTGGACGAAAACCCGAAAGGGCAGTCCATGTAAAAGTTGGGGATGTAAAGCGTATCACTATGTCCCATTGGATCACTTTGCGACCAGACCTCAGTATCAACTGTCAAGTTTGAACGACACCAATCAATCTAATAAGCTTCAAACAAGCAGCAAAATGATGATACGCTCAAGGACAGAGCGACAATAGAAAAATTGGAACCCGATGGGATTGTTGTACATAGCTGTTTTCTTTTTACACTATTGTAACCCAAAATTTTCCCTCTCACATATCAAGAATTTGCTCACAAGATCTCCTTTGACTCAAGACTGCACTAGGGTTGATCAACTCAAGACACCTCCTTAAGCACTGATGACCAAAATTAGGGTTTGAGTTTGCACAAGGATTTTTGAACTTACAATTCCCCATATGACTTTCATAGGTCATTATGGACCCTCAATATTACTCATGTCAAGTATCAAGCCTTGGATTACACTTTTGCTCAGTCAATTGAGCAGTTGACCTAAAAATCAACTATATTGGGGAAAAAGTCAACTATGGCCAATTTACAGTCAAACTTCATAATTTTTGATCCACATCAACATTTTAAACTCATATGTATCATTTTATCAAGTTCAAACCATAATACCTCAAGAAATTTGATCAAATCTTCAAAAGGGCAAAATGGTCAAAATTAGGGTTTTGACTGGGAAAGGGCGATTTCTGATTTTTGGCCTAGCAAATGATCAATTGGTTTAAGGCATGATCTCAAGAGTCTAATTTAATCATTTTTACCTAATGAAATCTCTCAAAACATTTCTCAAGTCCAAAGGATTGACAGATGAATTTCCAGTCAACTGATCAAAAGTCAACTATATACTGAAAAGTCAAACTTTGACTCTTTGGTCAAAATCAAATGCCAAAGATCACAATTCATAAAAACATGTCAAAATATGAAACTTATTCATCAAGAAATCCAAAATCCAAAATTTCATTTTTGAAAAGTTAAAATTTCCAAACTTAGAAATTTTTCTAAGTGTTGGAAATTTCTTATTTTTTCATAACTTTGAGCAAAATTTTCACCATGATGTAAGATGATTCAAGAGAAACTTCCAACATAAAATTTGTATATCCCCATGAAATATACAACTTTGATTCACCCAACTTCTTCCAAAAGTGCTTGGATCTCAAGTTATAATTTTAAGAACATATGGTCATGAAACAAAACACTTAGTGAAATTTTGCCCTAATTTGGTCAGGATTTTGGCCCAACTTCATGGCACTTTTTCATTTAGTTCCAAGGGGAATCTTCAAAATCAATTCAAAGATGGGTTTTAGAGCACATTAAAAGTTTTCAAAAATGTATAA
The DNA here is from genome assembly GCA_948472305.1 of Vicia faba. NCBI lineage: Eukaryota > Viridiplantae > Streptophyta > Magnoliopsida > Fabales > Fabaceae > Vicia > Vicia faba. Next base: position 750,316,423 of record OX451735.1, on the reverse strand, counting down.
TAAATCATTGAGATCATTCTTGAGTAGAGAGAATCGAAGAGATGAAGTTAGGGTTTTATCACTTGAATTACAAGTCATTTTGTGATGAACCAAATCCAAAATTCAAAGTATGCTGCATAAAACCTACATTGCAGTCCTCAAACTTGTTAGGCACTCCATAATTAATGGCTGGCACAACTGTTAGAGGTCTAATTTCAAGCATTCAATGCAAGGCCATGCTTTATATCCATTTTTAGAAGAAAGTGTACATTGTCATTTTCATAAAGTACTTTTTTACACAAAACTTGTTCTTGAGCCTTGCACTTGTTCTCTTCTGATCATACAAGTCCCATAATCCATAAGAAACTTGTTATACACTTACAATCACCCAACCCATGCTTGTACTACACATTGAAACTTGGTTTCCCTCTTTTATTGAAAATCAAGTAACATAGCAAATAGGTTGTAACTTGTACTTCTGATTGTCCAAACCACTCCAATCCTTTTGCTTATAGATATACAAACCATTTGCCACAAAATACACGAATGCTTGTCCCCTAAAAAACACCAAGAGCTCAAAATCACATTTCATACCTCTATTTTCACATAAACTGACCAAAAACTTGAAACTCATAACTCCCTCGTGCGTTTTCAAGCCTTTTGGTTCCTAAAGCTTCTAAACATCATTTAGAACTGATTCCACACCCTGTTACAGAACTGTAACATCATTAACACCATCCTCTATTCTCAAAAACAGAGCTTTGCACTTGGACTTCTCCAGAACTCCTCAGGAACTTTCAGCTCAAGCTAAGCATTCCATTAGCTTCCTGGGAACTTGAGGAAGCTAACCCAACCATTGGAACTCACTGAAAGCTGCTCAAACTTCAACCCGATACCCTCTTGCAAGGTAAGTTTTCTAACTATGGAACTTTTCATACAAGCATCATCAATGATTTATTTGTGAATAAAACATGTAGATATCATTGCCCTAAAGCTAACCATGTCCATAGTTTCCATTAATTTTGCCTGAGCTTAGAGAATTTTAAGATTGAATTTTCTGAGATTTTTAGGGTTCAAAATAGGGCCATTAAAATTCATGTTTATCTTTGAGCTATAATTTTAATGCTTTACATTTCTGAAACCGTGAGGAAATTTGCTACAAGTTTCATGTTTATAGTTTTCATTTTTGTTGAGATTTGAACAAGTTACAGAGGTTCTGGCTGGGCTTGAGGTTGAAGATGAATTTGGCCTTATGAACGTGTTTGCCTTATGTATTTATTGTTTGATTTATATAAACGGATATATAGCCACCTCAGTGATAGAAGCGCGCGCCTGTAACCTGAGGGACCTGAGTTCGAGCCCCAGTGGTACCCTTTTGATTTTTTCACATTTTTGCTTTCTGTCTTTGTTTCTTGGACAGGCGCTGGGCCTCATTGGGCTTTGATTGTTTTTGTTTTTGCTTTCTAACCCCTTGCAGGCTATCAGCACACCTGACCCAATTTTATTTTCTTTTCTTATTTTCATTTTATTTATTTTCTTAATTATTTTTCTGATATAAAAGAAATCATAAAAAACACAAAAATAATAGATTTACATTTTGACATAGTTTATTTTTTTTTCTCATAAAAAATTATTTTATTTAATCAATGATTTATTTATTTTACTAATTATCTTTGTAAACTTAATTAAAAAATAGGTTTTTAGTTATTTTCTTTTACACCATTAAAATATATTATTTTAATACCAAAAAGACCAAAAAAATATTTTATAATACTATAATTTATTTTCAAGACAAAAATATAAAAAATACCTTTCTTAAAACTTAATTTCTTTTTAATCAATTAATAGATTTAGGGTTTTATTTAAAATCTTTTCTTAATAATTTTAGGTTTTACCTTTTACTACTTTAATTAACTGTTTTTCCCTTTAATTAATTAGGTTAAAATCAAAACCCCTTTTCTCATGAAAACCAAAAAAAGAAGTCCATTTTCTTTGCATTTACTTTCTTGTATATTTATTTATTCAATTCTTGTACCAATTCAATATGGTTGTAATAGATTAATTAGGTTTATTTTCTTGCAATCCCCATTTACAATTTGTACCCCCCCCCCCCCCCCCCCCACAAGTATTGTAATAGCGTAGTAACTTTAAATTTCGCAATTTATCGCTTTATATATAACATGCTAGTAATTAGGGTTTGTATGGAAAGACTAAAACCAATACTTAGAAAACCCTAATTCAAGACAAAATCAAGCATGAAAACAATACACTTGCACACAAACACCCCTAGGGTAAATCCACTTGGTTGTCTTTACAAAATGGCCATATTACGCATGTGAGGTATCTTAGCAAAAACAAGCAAAAATACAAGATCATAGTCCCTCGATGATGCTATCAATGTCACCTTTCAAATGATCTTAGTCCCTAAAAGAGAATGCTAAGATACCTTGCAATATTGCTAATCATGGTTATACGATGACCCATGCCCGTCCCATTTACATCCAAAGATAGGGTTACTTACCAAATCAATGGTAAAATAAAAATGTCAAAGGAAAAGAAAATGAACAAGAAAGACTTTTGAGTAGGTAGAACGTTCCTAATTACTTGCTCACTTTCAAAACAAAACATCCTTGCTATTTTCAAAATAAACACCTACACTTTCAAACATCTTTCAAACTTGAAAACATTTTCAAAAGATCAACATCTTTGTATACATTCTTACGAACGAGAATCATTACAAAGATTGCCTAAACAAAGGCCTCTTTAAAAAATAATTTCAAAAACCACACAAAGCACAATTTCAAACAAAAAGTAAGTTGATCTAGCAAGTAACTAAGAGCCCATGGAAAACCATGGATGAAAAGGGTGCTAATACCTTCCCTTTTCATAATCTACCCCCCGAACTCAAGAAATAATCTCAAAGGTCTTTCTTGTGCTTTTTCACCTTTCCTTTTGGATAAAAGAAAAGTCGGTGGCGACTCTTGCTAACCGCAACATTTGTGATCAAACGCAAAACTCTCAAGTCAGTTCTTCTACCGTATCACAGAACTGGCGACTCTGCTGGGGAAAATTCTAAAAGTGGGGTTATCTTAGGGTTAAATCACATTTACTTTCTTTCTTTGTTTGACTTGTTTGCTTTACATTATGGTTTTTTGTTTAGGTTTGAATCCTCTACCCGAATTTGGGATACCTTATAGGTAGGTAGAAATATGTTGTGGAAATTGTGCAGGGTATACCGACATGGTCTAAGTAATAACTATGTTAGTGTGACATATTTGTAGGTACCGGTAGCCCTTGAGTTAATCAAGGAGAACACGGGGCCGCTGAGTGATGCCATGAAGCACTAATGAAATTTTAGAACCTTTACTTGACCAACTTGGCCTTTAGGACGTAGTGAGATGACCGGCTTTGGTGCAGTCCGAAGTTGCTCGATACTCGATACTACACTCAGTGAGTTTTGGTTTTGTGGGATATTTCGGTCGCCATTAAAGAGGATTGTGCTGAAACAATGACCAAGGAAACAAACCAGTGATATTGAGCTCCTTAGAACCCGGTTACTATTTCTAGGACAAGTTTAAGCCAACTTAACTTTAAGAGGGTACTTACCTATGAGACTCCATGCAAGTCTAAACCTAAGGACTTGTTTGCTTTATGTATATCTACTTGTACATAACATCATGAACATCATAACATCATATTCATACTAACCATTTCAAGGATTTCTAGGATTTATCTTTGTTTCTGTTTTGTGAGACATGGATTATGTTCGCAGGAAAACCATTCAAGTCAAAATTGTTAGGATCCCTCCACTACTTAAGGAGTTAGGTTCAAGGATTCCAGAAAACTCTCCATTCACCGAGAGATATGGTCGCCTACTCAACTTGGTCACATCCAAAACAGATGAAGACATGGTGAAGGTGCTCTTTCAGTTCTTTGATCCTTTACACCATTGCTTCACATTTCCCAATTATCAACTTGTGTCAACTTTGGAAGAATTCTCCTGACTCTTGAGGATTCCCATTCTCAATCAACTACCTTTCAACGGTACAGAAAGAGGCCCAAATACATAAGATATTGCTCAAGCTCTACACTTGCAATCATCTGATGTCATAACTTATTGGGAAACAAGGAGTGGTGTCAAAGGTTTCCTAGCAAAGTTCTTGTTTGAGAAAGCCCAAAACTGTTGGAACTCTTTGGACCTGCAAGCTTTTGAGGAAATTGTGGCTCTCCTCATCTATGGGATGGTTTTGTTTCCAAATCCTGACCAACTCATAGACGTGAACACCGTCAAAATATTTATATCCCGTAACCTGGTGCCTACTTTGCTAGGAGACATCCTACACTCTTTTCACACTCGCACTATGAGGAAAAGAGGTGTCCTTATGTGTTGCACTCCTCTTTTGGCAAGATGGTTTATTTTGCATCTTCCCCAATCTGTATTGAAGAATGAGCAAGGCTCAAGGTGGTCACAAAGGTTGATAACGCTCAAACATTCAGACATTCATTGGTGTTCCTGATCTATAGAGAATGTTACTATTGTCAACCGTTATGGAGAATTCCCTAATGTACCTTTACTTGGCACTAGGGGAGGTATCACCTACAACCCATGCTTAGCCTTAAGACAGTTTGGTTACACCCGAATAGATGGCCCACATGAGATGCTGATTCAAGGTTTGGTATTTGACTACGAGAACGACGATCAAGGTCTTCACCAGAGATTTATCCGAGCTAGGAGGATGTTGAACAAGGTAGATAGCAAGACTTTGGGGCATAAGAATTCCATCCCTCTTGAGACTTACCTCAAATGGATATGAACTCGTGCTCAAAGTCTTATGATGCCTTACCCCTCCATTCTCTCGGTAATCATTGAGCCTGTTATGGAAGGAGATGTTCCATACACTATCCTACATCCTGACATGCCCACCTCTCTTGAAGACTTGCAAAGAGATTGGATATAACTCAAGGGGGAGCGAGATACTTTCGAAGCCCCATTCTATACTAGCGAGAAGAAGGTTTTGGAACTCATTAGGCTACTTCATGAGGAGCGGAACCTGAATGCCTACATCGCACCAAAGAGGATGCATACCACATTTTTATCTTAGATTTTTTGTATTATTTTGCCCAAAGAGGCATTGATGTACTCAAGCTTTAATTTATTAATATAACGTGTGTTTCCTTTTTGTCTAAAACAAATTTGAATCCTTAAAATCCTTGAAATCATTGCATATGCATTTACCATTCATCATAACATAAGCAGGTTTCTTGCAACAAGTCTCCTCATCTTTCTACATTTTATTTCAGTAAGATGGATCTCGAGCAAACGATGAAGGACCTCCAAGATCAAAATGATCAGTTCCAACAAATGTTCTTAACTCTAGACAAAGGACAAGAAGAGTTGAAGACCTTGCTGGTTGAAGACAAGAAAAAGAAGACAGAGAAAATAACTGGAGTTCTAAACATGGGAAGAAGATTCCAAGGACAGACAAGAAGGACCCTAGACTTTGCAACAACATCCGGTGAGAAAGACAATCAAGATGGGAAGGGAAAAGAAATAGTTGTCTAGTCAGAGTCAGAAGAGGAAAAGGAAGAAGAAGATTATTCTGAAGAACAATATCCTCCAACTGATGACAAGTATAAGCATATAGAAGAACAGTTAAGTATAATGGAAATCCAAAAAGTGCTTGGGTTGGACTTTGAGGAGTTGGGCTTAGTGTATGGGATTGTCATTCCTCCAAAATTCAAAGCACATGTGTTCTCCAAATATGATGGAGTTTCATGTCCCAAAATGCATCTCCGGTCCTATGTGAGGAAAATCCAACCTCATACTGCTGACAAGAATTTATGGGTGCACTTCTTCCAAGACAACCTGTCTGGAACTCAACTTGATTGGTTTTATCAATTAGAAAGAGCCAATGTTCATAACTGGGAAGATCTGGCCGCCGCCTTTTACAAACAATACCAATACAACGCTGATCTTGTGCCCACCCGTACTCAACTCCAGAGTATGGCCATGGTTTCAAGTGAAGGCTTCAAGGACTACACGCAAAAATGGAGGGACTTAGCAGGAAGAGTCCAACCTCCTCTATCTGAAAGATAATTAGTAGACATGTTCTTAGGCACCTTGTTTGGTCCCTTCTTTAATCACTTGATTGAGAGTTCATCGGCAGGTTTTACTGAGTTGATATTGACCGGAGAAAGAGTAGAAGCCGGGATAAAGAATGGAAAAATTCAAAAAGATACATCCTCTGCTGCTGTAAGGAAACCATTCATCAGAAAGAAAGAAGTTATTGTTCTATATCCTCAGAGAAATCAAGATAGGGCTGAACACCGTCCAATGGTGGGGGCGATCATGATTCCAAAACCTGTGCTTGCTCAGTAAAGAAGCAACCAACCAAGAATGGAAAGACCAGTCAGACAGTTCACCAGAATTAACATGAACCTATCTCAAGTATTACCACATTTGTTAAGGTCTAATCTAGTGACTTTGAAAGAATCTCCAAAGAACCCTAACACAACATCTCCTCACTATCATCCTAATTCCCGCTGTGCATACCATTCTGAGAGTCCCGGCCATGACACTAAGAATTGTTGGGCTCTAAAGAACAAGGTACAAGACATTCTTGAAGCCAAAGAGATTGAATTCGATGCGCCAGAAAAGCCCAATGTCATTACTGCCCCTATGCCCAAACACGACCATAATACCAACACCATTGAGGAAGATATGTTTGTTACTTCAATTGATGAACTTATGACCCCACTCCTGACTATCAAAAAGAATTTGTTAAGTGCCGGTGTATTCCCAGACTGTGATGAAAGCTATCATTTCTGTTTGTCTTCACCGACCAACTGTCCTTTATTAAAAGCCGGCGTTCAGTGCCTAATAGATAACAAGGAAATTTTGTTCGAAAAGACTTCTGTTCCAACTGTTTCTTATAATGATGTTTCCATCGTGACCATTTTCGAAAATTCTTCCAGGGTCTCTACCAAAATACCCGTTAGAATTACATCATTTCCAAAAGTAGCTCCGTTGATTATTACAATGCCTAGACCAATCCCGTATTCGTCATACAAAACCGTCCATTGGAATTATGAAGGCGATGTCTAATACCACGGTATCAAGCAAGATTGGCCAGCTGCTGAAGATTCAATTTATGAGAAGGTTGACTCTAATATCAGTAATATTGCAGGGACTAGTAAGATAACCTGAAGTGGAAGGGTTTTCTCTCCAGAAATTGCTCCTTCAAAGGTTGTTTCTGGACCCGTAATCATTCATGTTGTTGTCACTCCTCCAAAGGTTATTCCCAGTCCTACAATCATCTCTGCTAATACTCCTGTTGACAAAGCTGTTACAATCCCTATTATCACCCCCTACTGATATTCCTACTGCCGAGTCAACTTAGACTCGAGGTAAAGGTATTCTGATTGAGCCTGTCTGGATGAAGGCGCAATCAATAACTATCCCTGAGACCTCCCAGAAAGAGATGGAGGAAATTATAAAGATCATAAAAATAAGCGACTACAACGTAGTCGAGTAACTGGGGCAAACTCCATCAAATATTTCCATGATGGCTTTATTACTATGCTCCGAGGCTCATGCAAAGGCCTTGGTAAAGTTCCTCAAAACTGCACATGTACCCCAAGAAACATCTACCGATCAGTTCCAATACTGCGTAGCCAGCTTGACTACAGATAATGGTTTAGGTTTTTCGGATGCTGATTTAACGCTAAGAGGGAGGAAACATAATGAGGCATTGTATGTCTCAGTTGAATGCAGGGGCACGACCTTGACTCATGTTTTGGTTGACACTGGTTCGTCTATGAATGTGTTGCCTAAAAAAGCTCTTGATAGGCTGGACTGCAAAGGATTGACATTGAAACCGAGCAACATAGTAGTGAGGGCCTTTCACGGATAAAAAAGGATGGTGCATGGGGAAGTGGACATCCCCATAAAAGTTGGAACCCAAACATTTGATTCAACTTTTTATGTAATGGATATTCGCCCCTCATATTCCTGCTTGTTAGGCCGACCGTGGATCCACAATGTTGGTGCTGTTACCTCTACGTTGCATCAAATGTTGAAGTATCCAATTCAAGGGAAAATCATCACCATTCACGGAGAAGAAGAGTATATGGTAAGCCATCTAAATTCCTTCAGATATGTGGAACTAGATGGTGAATTTGTTGAAACTCCATTCCAACACTTTGAAGAAGTCCCGCAAGATGTGGAAGTGACCAAGGCTATGTCTCAAGTTCCCAAGATCACAAGGCCTCCACTCAAGATGTCATCTTTGAAGGATGCCAAGGTAGTGATAGAAGAAGGTGGGTGCACTATTTGGGGACAAATCCCAGATATCCCATACAAATCTGAAAAATTTGGTTTGGGTTTCACTTCAGGTGCCCAGAAGGCTGTACGTCGTGCTCGTGCCGGAGGACCACCCTTGAAGATCAGTATCCACCAAGTCAGCACCGTGGAGGATGATGAGACAGCTATAACCTGGAGGATTGGATTTTCCCAACTGTTAGTGGATGGCTCAGCAACTGGAGGCTAGAGATTTTGTCCCGATCACATTTATCCCACAATAATTTGTCTTTAAATTTTGTTGGATCTGTAATATTAAAACAATTCAGACTCTTAAAACCTTGTGTCTTACCCGAGGCACAATGGTCCATTTGTAAGGGTTATCATCTCATTTCCATATGACATCAATGAATCATGGACGTTTTTGCATACAAACTTTTTGCTCATTGTTTTTATTTTTTACATTTTCATTTCTTTCAAAGATAGCTATACTCTTACACACACTCACACTCACAATGCAGGTCTACATCCATTCGGGATACCATGGGTAAAGGTTCTGCTATGGCCTTCTGTGACTCTGAAAATCTAATCTACCAAGCCGAAGACGAAGGTGAGGAAGATTGTGAAGTACCAGGGGAACTCGCCAGGTTACTACAACAAGAAGAGAGGACCATTCCGCCCCATGAAGAACCAGTGGACACGATCAACCTAGGTACCGAAGAAGACAAAAGAGAAGTCAAGGTGGGTGCCAATCTGGAACCTAATATCAAAGAGCGTATGATTCAGTTGCTTCACGATTATGTTGAGGTTTTTTCCTGGTCGTACGAAGACATGCTTAGACTTGATGCAGATATCGTAGTACATCGTCTACCAATAAAATAAGACTGTCCACCTATAAAACAAAAGGTTCGTCACATGCGACCAGACATGTCAGAGAAGATCAAAGCAGAAGTCATGAAACAATTCAATGTCGGATTCTTGGCCATCACCTCCTATCCTAAATGGTTTTCCATTGTTGTTCCCGTGCCTAAAAAGGAAGGCAAAGTCCGAATGTGCATGTACTACAGAGATTTGAATAGGGCAAGCCCTAAGGATGATTTCCCACTACCCCATATTGATGTTCTAGTTGACAATACGGCACAACATAAAGTGTTTTCCTTCATGGACGGTTTCTCAGGCTACAACCAAATCAAAATGGCGCCTGAGAACATAGAGAAAACAACCTTTGTCACACAGTGGGGCACATTCTGCTACAAGGTTATGCCATTCGTACTGAAGAGTGTTGGGGCAACCTATCAGCGTACCATGGTAGCTCTATTTCACTACATGATACATCACGAAATAGAGGTCTATATGGACGACATGATAGCTAGATCTCAAACAGAAGAAGAGCATCTTGACCATTTATAGAAACTCTTTGAGAGACTAAAGAAGTACAAATTGAGGTTGAACCCAAATAAATGCACGTTTGGGGTAAGGTCTGGTAAACTCCTAGGCTTTGTTGTCAGTAATAAAGGTATTGAAGTAGATCCCACCAAGGTGAAAACGATACAAGAGATGCCTGCTCCTCGTACCGAGAAGGAAGTCAGAGGATTCTTGGGACGTTTAAACTACATTTCCAGATTTATTTCTCACCTGACAGCTACTTGTGAACCAATCTTCAAATTACTGAAGAAAGACCAAGTAGTCAAATGGAATGATGAATGCCAAACTGCTTTTGACAAGATCAAAGAGTACTTACAAGAGCCTCCTGTTTTGATGCCACTGGTCGAGGGAAGACAATTGATCATGTATCTAACTCTTTTAGAAAATTCAATGGGGTGTGTGCTGGGGCAGCATGACGAGTCTGGCCGAAAAGAGCATGCTATTTATTACCTGAGCAAAAAGTTTACCGACTGTGAAACAAGATATTCACTGCTCGAGAAAACTTTCTATACTCTGGCATGGGCTGCTCACCGGCTAAGACAGTATATGCTGACCCATACTACCTTGTTGATATCTAAAATGGATCCAATAAAATACATCTTCGAGAAGCCTGCCCTTTCCGAGAGAATAGCGAGATGGCAGATGATCCTGACAGAATATGACATACAGTATACTACCCAAAAAGAAATAAAGGGCAGTGTACTAGATGATCACTTGGCTCACCAAGATGTAGAGGACTACCAGTCCATGAAGTTCGAATTCCCAAATGAAGACATCATGATGGTAAATAACTGTAAAGAATTCAGACTATATGACGGACCTAAACAAGGATCCCGATGGACCCTGTTTTTTTATGGGGCGTCCAACACACTCGGTAATGGTATTGGTGTTGTTCTCATATCTCCTGAAGGGTGTCATACTCCCTTTATGGCAAGACTCTGCTTCAATTGTAGGAATAACATGGCGGAATATGAAGCATGCATTTTTAGTCTCAAAGCTGCCATAGATTTGGGGATCAAATCCTTAGATATATTCGGAGATTCAGCTTTGGTCATCAGCCAGATCAAAGGGGAATGGGACACTAAACACCCTAACCTTATCCCTTACAAAGAACACGTGTTGACATTGCTCCCACATTTTGAGAAGATTACCTTCGAGCATTTCCCGCGAGAAGAAAATCAGCTAGCAGATGCACTAGCCACAATGTCATCCATGTTTAAACTTAAATGGGATAACGAGGCTCCCCAGATCACCATCGAATGAATGGATGAGCCAGCTCACTGTCACGAGATTAATACTGAAGAAGTAGTGGACCGGCGTTGGTTTCACGAAGTCAAGAGGTATCTCAAGGCTCAAGAATATCCAGAAGGCGCTTCAGTCAATGATAAGAAGTTCTTAAGGATATTCTCCGCTAAGTTTTTCCTTAGTAATGGCGTTCTCTACAAACGCAACCATGACTCTGTGTTACTTCGGTGTGCAGACAAGGTTGAAGCGGAAAAGATCATGGATGAGTTACATGAAGGCACTTTTGGCACCCATTCCAGTGGGCATACGATGGCAAAGAAGATCCTACGGGCAGGCTATTACTGGTCTACCATGGAAGCAGATTTCTATCAACACTCTCAAACCTGCCATAAGTGTCAGATTTATGCTGACAAGGTGCACGTACCCCCGGTTCCTCTGAATGTCTTAACGGCTCCTTGGCCCTTTGCTATGTGGAGAATTGATATGATTAGGGAAATCAAACCAACAACCTCTAATGGACACCGCTTCATCTTAGTGGCCATTGACTATTTTACAAAGTGGGTTGAGGCAGCCTCCTTCGCTTCCGTTACCAAGAATGTGGTAGTCCGGTTCATTAAGCAGAATCTCATCTTCCGGTATGGTATCCCGAAGAGGATCATCACAGACAATGGTACAAATCTAAACAATACTATGATCACCGCCCTGTGCGAACAATTCAAGATCCAACATCACAATTCTTCCCCTTACCGGCCAAAGATGAATGGTTCTATCGAAGCCGCAAATAAGAACATTAAAAAGATCATACATAAAATGACAGTCACATACAAAGACTGGCATGAGATGCTGCCATTCGCTCTCCACGAATATCGTACCACAGCGTGCACATCAACCGGGGAAACACCCTACTCTCTGGTATACGACATGGAGGTTGTCTTGCCTATTGAGGTCCAGATCCCCTCTCCGAGAATTATGAAAGATGCAGGGCTGAATGAAGACGATTGGATCCAGACTCGACTTGATCAATTGAACTTGATTGATGAGAAAAGATTTACTGCTGTCTGTCATGGTCAAATGTATCAAAAACTGATGATCAAGGCTTTCAACAAAAAGGTCAGACGCCAAGTATATCAAGTCAGGGATCAGGTGATCAAATGTATCATACTGCCGCAAGGTGATACCAGGGGAAAATGGACTCATACATACGAAGGACCATTTGTAATCAAAAGCATATTCTCTGGTGGAGCAATGATCTTGACCACCATGGATGGCGACGACCTACCGCACCTTGTGAATGCAGACATAGTCAAAAGATACTACGCATAAGAGACCTGCTAGGTTTACATACCTTGGCAAAACAAGGGCATCTTGGCGAACCAAAAAGGTTCGAGCAAATATTAGGGATAAAACAAAAAAAAATCTCTATACACCCGATAAGTTGAAAACCCGAAAGGGCGGCTTGGGCAAAAAAAGGTATCCCGGTGGACTGAAAACCCGAAAGGGCGGTCCAGGAAAAAGTTAGGGAATTAAAGCGTATGACTATGTCCTGTTGGATCACCTTACGGACAACCCGCAAACTCGACGGTTCTGATCAATTCAATCAGCTTCGGACAAGGCAACAAATAGACAAGATGCTCAGAGACCCGAAGGCTAAAGGAGAATGGGAACCCCATGGGATTATTTCACATAGCTATCTTTTCTTTGTATCAATTTTTCATTTTTTACAACGACATTCTCTTACTAGAATGTTTGTCTCATTGTACAAAAATACTTACTCAAAGTCAATACAAAGATATCCCTTTGAAAGTGCAAAACTATATGATTTTCTTTACTCTTGTGTTTTGTTTACAAAAACGTCCAATGATTTATTTTTGAACATATGCATTTGAACGTAATTACTGTTTACAAATAAACAAAATAAAAAGACAATCACTGATGGCTTTAAGAAATAAGGAAATCTCTCTAAGTTTCCCATAAAGTTCCCTGCAGTGTGCAGTTTAATCCCCAGTGAAACAAAGCTTCCAGTTATCAATCCCCAGTAGAAGTCACCAAATTTCTCAGGATTCCCCAACAGGATTTTACAAGCGGTACACGACCTTTCCCTTATAACAGAGTTTATTTCTCTAAGCGGAAATTCGTCAACACTTCGACTTCACAACATGAAGACTTACACTCTATAACCTCAGCAACAATCATGGATTTATTTCCCCCAATCCAACAGTAGTGCAGCAGATTAGCTCACATACACATACATCGCATCCATATATCATAAACATTGATAACACGAATACATTACACTATGCATTTCATACAACATAACATTGCATATTAACTAACGTTTTACCCTTTTTCAGGATAAGGTTAATCAATAGCTACCTTTAACAATGTTCATAGGCTTTTCAGATACAATTCAGATACGCTCCAGGCGCGGATGCCATTCTGATACTCATTTAGAATCTCTTTCAGATACAGTTCAGATACGCTCCAGACACAGATGCCATTCTGATACTCATTCAAAATCTCTTTCTGATATAGTTCAGATACGCTCCAGACACGGATGCCATTCTGATACTCAATCAAAATCTCTTTCAGATACAGTTCAGACATGCTCCAGATACGGACGCCATTCTGATACTCATTCAGATTCAAGATTTCAGATACAGTTCAGATACGCTCCAGACACAGATTCCATTCTGATACTCATTCAGAATCTCTTTCAGATATAGTTCAGATACGCTCCAGATACGGATGCCATTCTGATACTCATTCAGATTCAAGATTTCATATATAGTTCAAATACGCTCTAGATAGAGATGCCATCCTGATACTCATTCAGATTCAAGCTTTCAGATACAGTTCAGATACGCTCCAGACACGGATGCCATCCTGATACTCATTCAGATTCAAGCTTTCAGATACAGTTCAGATACGCTCCAGCCACAGATGCCATCCTGATACTCATTTAGATTCAAGCTTTCAGATACAGTTCAGATACGCTCCATACATGGACGCCATTCTGATACTCATTCAAATTTAACTTTCAGATACAGTTCAGATACGCTCCAAACTCGGACACCATTTTGATACTCATTCAGTTTCAACTTACAGATACGGTTCAACAACCATTTATAGATGGCATCTACAAGCCCATCTCCAACAAATTTCCATCAATTCTCCAAATGGAATCTTTAAGCCCATTCCTTATACCATGAACAATCACACCCTCGAGTGCAAATTTCTGGGCACTCTAGTGTCCAATCATCTTCCACCTTCGAGTCACGAATGGTAAAACTCGCCAATCTAACTCTTCAGGATTAAGAAGATTGAATAGGGAAAGCTGTTGTACCCCAAAATTTTCCCTCTCACATATCAATAGTTTTCTCACAAGATCTCCTTTGACTCAAGACTGAACTAGGGTTGATCAGCTCAAGACACCTCCTTAAGCATTGATGACCAAAATTAGGGTTTGAGTTTACACAAGGATTTTTGAACTTCCAATGCCCCATATGACTTTAATAGGTCATTATGGACCCTCAATATTACTCATGTCAAGTTTTAAGCCTTGGATCACACTTTTGCTCAGTAAATTGAGTAGTTGACCTAAAAATCAGTTGTATTGGGGAAAAGTCAACTATGGCCAATATACAGTCAAACTTCATAATTTTTGATCCACATCAACATTTTAAACTCATATGTATCATTTGATCAAGTTTGGACCATAATTCCTCAAGAAATTTAATCAAATCTTCAAAAGGGCAAAATGGTCAAAATTAGGGTTTTGACTGGGAAAGGGCAATTTATAATTTTTGGCCTAGAAAATGATCAATTGGTTTAAGGCATGATCTCAAGAGTCCAATTGCATCATTTTGAACTAATGACATGGCTCAAAACATTGCTCAAGTCCAAAGGATTGACAGATGAATTTCCAGTCAACTGATCAAAAGTCAATTGTATATTGAAAAGTCAAACTTTGACTCTTTGGTCAAAATCAAATGCCAAAGATCATAATTCATCAAAACATGTAAAAATATGAGACTTATTCATCAAGAAATCCAAAATTCAAAATTTCATTTTGAAAAGTTAAAATTTCCAAACTTAGAATTTTTTCTAAGTGTTGAAAATTTCTTATTTTTTCATAACTTTGAGAAAAATTTTCACCATGATGCAAGATGATTCAATAGAAACTTCCAACATGAAATTTGTATATCTCCATGAAATGTAAAACTTTTATTCATACAACTTCTTCCAAAAGTTCTTGGATCTCAAGTTATAATTTTAAGAACATGTGGTCATGAAACAAAACACTTAGTAAAATTTTGCCCTAATTTGGTCAGGATTTTGACCCAACTTCATGGAACTTTTTCATATAGTTCCAAGGGGAATATTCAAAATCAATTCAAATATGGGTTGCATATCACAATACAAGCTTTCCAAAATGTCCAAGAACTCTTTGAGATCATTCTTGAGTAAGGAGAATCGAAGAGATGAAGTTAGGGTTTTATCACTTGAATTACAAGTCATTTTGTGATGAACCAAATTCAAAATTCAAAGTATGCTGCATAAACCCTAATTTACAGGCCTAAAACTTGTTAGGCACTCCATAATTAATGGCTTGCATAGTTGTTAGTGGTCTCATTTCAAACATTCAATGCAAGACCATGCTTTATATCCATTTTTTGAAGAAAGTGTACATTACCATTTTGATAAAGTGCTTTTTTACACAAAACTTGTCCTTGAGCCTTGCACTTGTTCTCTTCTGATCATACAAGTCACATAACCCATAAGAAACTGGTTAGACACTTACAATCACCCAACCCATGCTTGTACTACACATTGAAACTTGGTTTCCCTCTTTTCTTGAAACTCAAGTAACATAGCAAATAACTTGTGACTTGTACTTCTGATTGTCCAAACCACTCCAATCCTTTTGCTTATAGATATACAAATTATTTGCCACAAAACACACGAATTCTTTACCCCTAAAAAATACCAAGAGCTCAGAATCGCATTTCATACCTCCATTTTCACATAAACTGACCAAAAACTTGAAACTCATAACTCCCTCGTGCGTTTTCAAGCCTTTTGGTTCCTAAAGTTTCTAAACATCATTTAGAACTGATCCCACACCCTGTTACAGAACTGTAACACCATTAACACCATCCTCCATTTTCAAAAATAGAGCTTTGAACTTGGA
This sequence comes from Vicia faba, assembly GCA_948472305.1. Classification (NCBI taxonomy): domain Eukaryota; kingdom Viridiplantae; phylum Streptophyta; class Magnoliopsida; order Fabales; family Fabaceae; genus Vicia; species Vicia faba. The sequence goes on along the minus strand of OX451735.1, from coordinate 750,300,284 downwards.
CTTCTCCAGAACTCCTTAGGCACTTTCAGCTCAAGCTAAGCATTCCATTAGCTTCCTGGGAACTTGAGGAAGCTAACCCAACCATTGGAACTCAATGAAAGCTGCTCAAACTTCAAACCCATTACCCTCTTGCAAGGTAAGTTTTCTAACTTTGGAAATTTTCATACTCACATCATCAATGATTTATTTGTGAATGAAACATGTAGATATCATTGCCCTAAAGCTAACCATGTCCATAGTTTCCATTAATTTTGCCTGAGCTTAGAGAATTTTAAGATTGAATTTTCTGAGATTTTTAGGGTTCATAATAGGGCCATTAAAATTCATGTTTATCTTTGAGCTATAGTTTTAATGCTTTACATTTCTCAAACAGTGAGGAAATTTGCTACAAGTTTCATGTTTACAGTTTTCATTTTTGTTGAGATTTAAACAAGTTACAGAGGTTCTGGATGGGCTTGAGGTTGAAGATGAAGTTGGCCTCAGGAACATGTTTGCCTTATGTATTTATTATTTGATTTATATAAACGGATGTATAGCCACCCCAGTGGTAGAAGCGCGCGCCTGTAACCTGAGGGACCTGGGTTCGAGCCCCAGTGGTACCCTTTTGATTTTTTTCACATTTTTTCTTTCTGACTTTGTTTCTTGGACAGGCGTTGGGGCTCATTGGGCTTTGATTGTTTTTGTTTTTGCTTTCTAACCCCTTGCAGGCTATCAGCACCCCTGGCCCAATTTTATTTTATTTTCTTATTTTCATTTTATTTATTTTCTTAATTATTTTTCTGACATAAAAAAATCATAAAAACACGAAAATAATAGATTTACATTTTGACATAGTTTATTTATTTTTCTCATAAAAAATTATTTTATTTAATTAATAATTTATTTATTTTACTAATTATCTTTGTAAATTTAATTAAAAAATAGGTTTTTAGTTATTTTCTTTTATACCATTAAAATATATTATTTTAATACCAAAAAGACCAAAAAAAATATTTTATAATACTATAATTTATTTTCAAGACAAAAATACAAAAAATACCTTTCTTAAAACTTAATTTCTTTTTAATCAATTAATATATTTAGGGTTTTATTTAAAATATTTTCTTAATAATTTTAGGTTTTACCTTTTACTACTTTAATTAACTATTTTTCCCTTTAATTAATTAGGTTAAAATCAAAACCCATTTTCTCATGAAAACCAAAAAAAGAAGTCCATTTTCTTTGCATTTACATTCTTGCATATTTATTTTATTTTTGTACATTTATTTATTCAATTCTTGTATCAATTCAATATGGTTGTAATAGATTAATTATGTTTATTTTCTTGCAATCCCCATTTACAATTTATACACCCCTTCCCACAAGTATTGTAATAGCGTAGTAACTTTAAATTCCGCAATTTATCGCTTTATATATAACATGCAAGTAATTAGGGTTTGTATGGAAAGACTAAAACCAATACTTAGAAAACCCTAATTCAAGACAAAATCAAGCATGAAAACAATACACTTGCACACAAACACCCCTAGGGTAAATCCACTTGGTTGCCTTTACAAAATGGCCATATTACGCATGTGAGGTATCTTAGCAAAAACAAGCAAAAATACAAGATCATAGTCCCTCGATGATGCTATCTATGTTGCCTTTCAAATGATCTTAGTCCCTAAAAGAGAATGCTAAGATACCTTGCGATATTGCTAATCATGGTTATACGATGACCCACGCCCGCCCCGTTTACATCCAAAGATAGGGTTACTTGCCAAATCAATGGTAAAATAACAATGTCAAAGGAAAAGAAAATGAACAAGAAATACTTTTGAGTAGGTAGAACGTTCCTAATTACTTGCTCACTTTCAAAACAAAACATCCTTGCTATTTTCAAAATAAACACCTACACTTTCAAACATCTTTCAAACTTGAAAACATTTTCAAAAGATCAACATATTTGTATACATTCTTACTGTGATACAGTGGGATAACTGACTTGAGGGTTTTGCGTTTGATCGCAAATGTTGCGGTTAGCAAGAGTTGCCACCGACTTTTCTTTTACCCAAAAAGAAAGGTGAAAAAGAACTAGAAAGACCTTTGAGATTGTTTCTTGAGTTCATGGGTAGATTATGAAAAGGGAAGGTATTAGCGCCCTTTTCATCCATGGTTTTCCATGGGCTCTTAGTTACTTGCTAGATAACTTGCTTTTGTTTGAAATTGTGCTTTGTGTGGTTTTTGAAAGTATTTTGTAAAGAGGCCATCATTTAGGCAATATTTATAATGATTCTCGTTCGTAAGAATGTATATAAAGATGTTTGATCTTTTGAAAATGTTTTCAAGTTTGTAAGATGTTTGAAACTGTGTGTGATTGTTTTGAAAATAGCAAGGATGTTTGGATGTAAACAGGACGGGCGTGGATCATCGTATAACCATGATTAACAATATTGCAAGGTATCTTAGCATTCTTTTTGAGGGACTAAGATCATTTGTAAGACAACTTAGATAGCGTCATCGAGGGACTATGATCCTGTATTTGCTTATTTTTGCTAAGATACCTCACATGCGTAATATGGCCATTTATAAGGCAACCAAGTGGATTTTACCCTAGGGGTGCTTGTGTGCAAGTGTATCATTTTCATGCTTGTTTTTGTTTTGAATTAGGGTTTTTCTACTTGTTGATTTTAGTCTTTCCATACAAACCCTAATTACTAGCAATTTGTATATAAAGCGATAAATTGCGGAATTTAAAATTACTACGCTATTACAACATTTGTGGGAGGGGGTGTACAAATTACAAATGGGGATTACAAGAAATTAAACCCTAATTAGTCTATTACAACCAAATTGAATTTATACAAGAATTGAAATAAATAATGCGCAAGATGAATTAAATATATAAGAAGATAAATGTGAAGAAAAATGGATATTTTGTTTGATGTTTTATGAATAAGAATTTTACCTTAACCTAATAAAATAAAGAAAATAATTTATTAAGTTTGAAATTGTTGAGAAAAGATTTTAGGTGAAAACCCTAATTCTATTAATCAAAAGAAAATAAGTTTAAGAAAAGTATTATTTTTTTGGCATTTTTTATCTTGAAAATATTTATAGCATTATAAAATATTTTTAGTCTTTTGGGTATTAAAATAATAAATTCTAAATGGTGTGAAGAAAAATAAATAAAAAAAATATATTTTTAATTAAGTTTATAAGATTTACTTAAATAAATAAATAAAGTATGAAGAATGAAAAATATTTTTATTTATGGAAAAATAAAATAAAATAAGTCAAAATATAAAATATCATTTTTTTGTGCATATTTTATCATTTTTTTTGTATTTAGAAAATATATTTGAGAAAATAAAAAATATAAAATGAAGAAATAAAATAAAATAGGGCCAGGGTGCAAACATGAAATAAGGGGGGAAGGTTAGAAAAAAAGTCAGGCCCAGGAGTGGAAGGCCCATGCGTTTGTTTGCTGGAACAAAAAAAAAGACAAAAATGTAAAAAATTGCAAAAAGGCAGCGCTGAGGCTTGAACCCATGACCTCTATCAATAACGCGCGCTGCCTTACCACTGGGGTGGCTGTACATCCGTTAACTTAAATGAAAGAATAAATACATAAGGTAAAACGTCTCCATGACATGTACTTCGTCTTCAACCTTCAGCCAGCCGGACCACCTGTATCCCATTTATTTCTCAACAAAAATGGAAAATGCGAACATGAAAGTTGTGTTATTTTTCCTCACAAATCCAACCATATAACTTATGTAAGCTAAAAGTCAAAGATGAATGTTAATTTTGCTGGCCCTAAATTGAAACCTAATTTTCTCAGAAAGTTAAAATCTAAAATTCTCTACACACTGTCAATATAAATGAAAACTATGGACATGGTTAGCTTTAGAGCAATGATATCTACATTTTTACTTCAGAATGTATGCACAGAGGATGCTTGTATCAAGATATTGAAGTTGGAAAACTTACCTCTTGCAGATGGATTTGTGAATGGAGTTTGAGCAAGCTTTCAGGTGCCCTAAGAATCTATTTAGCTTGCCTGGACCTCCTTGAGTGTATTCCAACTCCTACTTTACTTTGAAAGTCCCTGAATCTCCCTACTCAAGTCAACCTTCAAGCTTGATGTTTGAAAATGGTGAATAGTGATGGAGGGGTTACAGTCTTGAAACAGGGGCTTGGATCACTTGTGTATGATGTATGTAAGGTGTTTGAATGATTAAGAATCAAAACGCACAAGTGGAAATTGAGATGGAGAGTTTTGGCTCAAAATTGTCAAGTTGAGCAGTCTTGTGCAGCAAGGGTGTTTAGGAGAGTTTTAGGATGCTTGAAATCATGTGTTGTGTTGCAATTGACTTGTTAATATGTATGGAAAAGATCTCAGCACAAAATCACTCCAGGCTTCTGAGTTATAGGGTTATGGCTCTATAACTTGCTTTTGAAGAAAAATGAAATGACAAATCTCAAATGTTGTACAAGCATGTCCTGAGCTTCTTCAGGCCTTAGACACCTTTATTTTGGATTATAGGGGTTATGTGTGCAGAAAGAACAAGTTAGAAGCTCAAGACAAGTTGACTTCGTGATTAAAGCAACTTTTCAAGAATGGAATGGTAACTTTCTTCCAAAAAGGGCAAATTGGCTTGGACAATGCTTGGAACACTTGGATAATAGCTCAAAAGCAAGTGTAATCTTCTGAATATGGAGAGATCTTGAGGTTTAGAGGCCTGCAAAACAATATTGTGCAGCATAGATTTGAAATTGAATTCTTGTTCATCACAAAATGCCTTGTAATTCAAGTGAAAAAACACCAACTTCATATCTTTGATTCTCCTTACTCAAGAATGATCTCAAGGAGTTCTTTGACATTTTGGAAATCTTGCAATGTGCTTTGAAACCCATCATTGAATTTCTTTTTAAGATTACCCTTGGAACTATATGAAAATGTTCCATGAAGTTAGGTCAAAATCCTGGCCAAATTAGGGCAAAATTTCACTAAGTGTTTAGTTTCATGACCCTATGTTCACAAAATTATAACTTGAGATCCAAGCACTTTTGGAATAAGTTGTGTGAATAAAAGTTGTATATTTCATGGAGATATACAACTTTTATGTTGGAAGTTTCTCTTGAATCGTCTTGCATCATGGTGAAAATTTGGCTCATAGTTATGAAAAAGACATGAATTTTCAACACTTAGAAAATTTTCTAAGTTTAGAAATTTTGACTTTTCAAAATGAAATCTTGACTATTTGATTTATTGATGAATAAGTTTCATATTTTGACATGTTTTGATGAATTTTGATCTTTGTCACTTGAATTTGACTAAAAAGTTAAAGTTTGACTTTTCAATATACAATTGACTTTTGATCAGTTGATTGCAAAATTCATCTGTCAATCCAATGGACTTGCAATGTTTGAAACCGTGTAATTAGGTAAAAATGATGCAATTGGACTCTTGATATCATGCCTTAAACTAATTTACCATTGGTTAGGTCAAAAGTCAGAAATTTCCCTTTCCCAGTTAAAACCCTAATTTTGACCATTTTGCCCTTTTGGAGATTTGATCAAACTTCTTAAGGAGTTGTGGTCCAAACTTGATAAAATGATAAATATGGGTTTAAGATGTTGATGTGGATCAAAAATTATGAGGTTTGACTGTAAATTGGCCATGGTTGACTTTTTCCCCAATACAACTGATTTTTAGGTCAACTGTTCAATTGACTGATCAAAAGTGTGATCCAAGGATTGAAATTTGACACGACTGATCTTGGGGGTCCATAATGGTTCATGAAAGTCATATGAAGCATTGATAGTTAAAAAATCTTTGTGCAAACTCAAACCCTAATTTTGGTCATCAGTGCCTAAGGAGGTGTCTTGAGCTGATCAAACCCTAGTGCAGTCTTGAGCCCGAGTGTTGTACCCCAACATTTGCGCTCGCATTTTTCCTCAAGAAATCACAGCTTTAGACGTTTCCTGATTTTTTCAGATTGGCTCAAGAATCGGTGAAACGGACTTTTCTCGTCAGTCAGACCCAATTAGGGTTTTACTGATTTACAGGGCTCTAGAATGTTTCAAACAGTTGGTTTAGGGTTTTGGTTTATTTTGGCTCAACTTTGATCAGGCGAACGTTCTTTGGCATTTAATCAGGAATTAGGGTTTTTGTGCGTGCGTTCTCAGAAAGATTTAAATTCTACAGCACTTTTCAAGTTATGCTGAGATATGGATTGAAACATTTGGATTGAGTTCGCACTGTGTGATTAAATCAGTGAAAGGATACATTCAGTTTGAATTTGCAGTGTTTGGTAAAAATGGGAATGCGTCTGATCAATTGTTGTGATTAACTGTTGTTTTGCTTTGGATGTTGGAAATACCAGGTTTAACTGATCAAATGCTAAAGCATTGTTTATTTAAATTATTTATTATTCTAAGATTAAATGATTGGAATTTATTTTCAATTATTTTAATTGAAGAATTGTAAATAATAAATAAACAATAGGAGGGAAAATATTTAATTGGATAAAGAAACTTTTATTGATTTTTAAATTAATTGTACAATTGTTTTGTTGTTTACAAAAATGATTTTACATTTTATTTAAACTTAAATAAAAAAGCTATCCTAAACATTTTTCTAATCTTCAATTCTTCATCTGCCATCCCTTGCTCCAGTGCTCCATTCATTTTTTTATCTGCAAATGAAAAAAAAGGAAAGTCAATAGCAGATAAATAAATAAAAGAGACAGATAAAATTATAGTTCATCATTAAGGGCCACTGATTGGGATCAGTTAACCCTCTCTGCAAATCACGGGATTTCTCCCGGTTCACAAAGAGGGACGAATACTTATTTGCTAAAACTTTGAATGCACAAATTTAAAAATGCACAAGTCAAATTGTCCAAACTACATAAGTTCAAATCTCAAACAGCATGTTGCAAATCAAACTACAAAGTCCAAACTACAAAGTCCAAATTCAAACTTTCTGCCAAAAGTACAAGTTACTGTCACAAGGCTACTCAAAGCTATCAAGCAGCACAAAATCTGGAAGATATGAAAAAAAATGCAGAGAAAGCATGATATGCAAGCAACATATTCTTTTCATCATTTCCCAAAAAGTGGCTCTTTCAGAAAAGCACAAAGCATAACATATTTTAATGTTTTTGTACTGGAGAGAGAAGAAGAGAACAAAGAAAGCAGGCTTAGGCTTGAGGCATGAAGAGAAATATAAAACAAACTGAACCTGCCAATAGAACGGTAGAAAAAGAGGCAAACCAATACACACAAAAATATACAAAACTGTATAAGCCTCCAGTCTCAAAACCTGGAACCTGTTTGTTTACAGGCATAAGAACATAAAGGCCACAAGTTCACCCAAACCTTGAGACAAGCTGTCAAAAGGCCAAAACCTTCTAATAACCAAAAAACCTGCATCAGACCTGCATAAACCTCACCACAAACCAGATAAACACCAAGCCTTGGCTGATAAGAAAAGTATACAAAACCTGCATATGCCAAACCCTGCAAAAGGCAAGACAGTTCCAAACCTGAAGCACCAGCCTAAACTGGTATCAAACCACCTAACCAAAACCTGGCTAGCTCAAAACCTTACCATTCAACTCAAACACAATAACCAACACAAGCTTGTACCAGATACCAGGCCTAGCCATTCAGAACCTGTAAACCCTTAAAACAAAAAACAACAAAAACCAGTTCTCAAACCCCCAGCATAACCAATATAACAATAAGCATAAAACCCTGTCTTGCCTTAACCATCAACCTACAAACCTCTGTCAAGACTCAAACCTTCCTGAAGCCTTAACCAACTCAAGCAAAGAAGCCAACAATTCAAAACATACATCACGAGCCCTCAGAATTGCATCATCATAGGGCATTTCAACAACCAAACACAGGCAACACAGGCATCAAGCATACAAAGGCATCAATCTCAGCATACAACAAGTGTTCCAAGAGGCAACTCAAAGCAAAGCAAAGGGAGAAGAGAAAAAAGAAGCATATCAATACGAGAGGCCCTCAGAATACCATCACTGGGCAAAAGAACAAGCATATGAAGGGCAACCAAACAGAAACATTCAAGGCAACAGAGAAGAAGAAAGAAGTGAAATTTACAAAAGGGTTTTCAGTTCAATATCATCATCAAACCAAAAGCGAGACAAAGAGTACGAGGGTTACCAAAAGGCAAGCTAGTTCATCACAGCATCAAGCGTCTTCACCCCCTTCACCATTAAGCCTCCAAGCACCTCCGCGCTCGCCTCCTCCACCGTCAAGGTAGTATTCCTTTTTTCCTTCGTACACCTCAATAATAAACGATCACGAAGCTTAATCAAGAACAATGAATCACATAATCATAACATGTAAAAAGGAACCAAACCCTAAACGCGTTTAAAAAAAGACAAGACGATTACCCCTCATTTGGCTTCACTGAACCAAGGAAGGAAGGAAGGTAAAGCAGGCGCTGATGGCTTAGGCGAAGGGGATGACGTTCAGACAGCCATGGCAAAGAGAAGACGGAGAAGACGAAGTAACCACAAGCGGCGCCGCTCCCAAACGTATAAACCCTAAATCCTCTTCTGAAAACAAAATATGTTAACCCTAAAAACAATTGTTTGCATGCTGGGCCTTGCCCGTTTCAACCATACTGAGCCCATTAATTCCCAATTCACACCCCCTCATGCCAATTCTGTTTTGGGCCATAACACTCTCCCAAGCCCATTTTATTCTTCTCTTCATTTCATTTTATTTTTTACAAACTAAAATTTTGTTTTAACTTAACTCTTTTGAAAAAATATACTAACATAATTAAATAAAATAAAATAATACAATAATACATTAATACATTAATACAAAAATACAATGTAATTAAAATGTAAAACTTTTTTTTTCTTTTAAGTAAAATTCTTTTTGTACATAAATTCTTTTTAAGTTAGTACCTTTTCTTTTCTTAGAAATTTTTGTACATAATCAAGACAAAATGCATTTTTCATAATTTAATTAGAATTTAAAACATTTAATTAAAACATTCTTTTTTGTACATATTAAAGAAAATACAAGATCACAAATCAAAGATTAATAAACATCTAATTCTTTTCTTTAAGTTAAAACAATGCTTAAACAATACATTTGAATTCACATTTTCTTAACCTGTAAATAAGTTACATACATGAACATATACACTTACACAATATACGATACATTTCACATTATACGCTTGATACAAATACATTTACATTACTCCTATACACATTTGCTTATCTTATACATTACTATTCGTTACATTTACATTTGATCGATTCGATTTGGTTGTAACCTATTGGACACTATATTCCTAAAGTCTCATCCCCATTTGTAAATTTGTACCCCCACTCCCGGATACTTATTTTGTAATAGCGTAGACTTTACATTTCCGCAATTTACCGCTTTCGAATTATACCATGGTTAGACCTAGGGTTTGCATGTACATAAAATCAAACGCTAGATAACCTAATACAAGACAAATACATGAAATCAATACACAATCACACTTGCACCCTCTAGGGTAATCCCACATGTTGCCTTCCAAAATGGGCCATGCTTGCACGTCGAGTTTCTTTGGCAAAACAAATTCAAATGATCATAAGTCCCTCGATGACGCTTTCGAAAGTTGCCTAAATGGAATGATCATAGTCCCTTCAAAGAAAATTGCCTAAAGACACTTGGCATCATTGCATTCATGGTCCATACGATGACCCGCGCCCGTCCCGTTAAACCTCCTAAACGCAAGATTGTCCATCAAATTCAATGGTGGAACAAAATTGTTAAAAAGGGTTGAAAACATAGAGAAAACCTTTGAGTACAATAGGGGTAGACAAAACTCTTAAGTTACTTGAGATCAACTTGCAAAAAACACTTGCCTTCTTTTCAAAAACCACACTTCATGCACACTTTCAAAACGAACTCTCAAAAACATTTGAAACATCTTTTCGAAAAGATACACACCTTTGTAAAACATTCGAGTAAAGAATTGTTACAAGGGTAGCCTAAGACAAGGCATCTTCTTCAAAAACATTTTCAAAAACACACACACACACACCATAATTTCAAGAAATCGAAAATCAAGGCAAGTGATCTAAAAAACCAAGTAACTAAGAGCCCATGGATAACCATGGATGAAAAGGGTGCTAATACCTTCCCTTTTCATAATCTACCCCCCGAACCCACGAAATATCTCAAAAGGTTTTTGCTGTGCTTTTTTAACCTTTCCTTTAGGATAAAATAAAAAGTCGGTGGTGACTCTTGCTCAACCGAACAAGTGCGAATACAAACGCAAAAACCAAGTCAGTTCTCCCACCGTATCACAGAACTAGCGACTCTGCTGGGGATAGACTTAAAAGTGGGGTTACCTTAGGGTTTAGATCACCTTTACTTTCTTGCTTTGATTGACTTGATTGCTTTATCTTTTGGGTTCTTGTTTGGGTTTGTTGTAAATCCTACACCCGAATTTGGGGCACCTTCTTAGGTAAATAGCAAAAAAACTGTGAGGGAACTGTGCGGGGTATACCGACATGGTTGAAGCAGTAAGCTATGTTAGTGTGACATATTTGTGAGTACCGGTAACCCTTGAGTTCAATCAAGGAGAGTACGGGGCCGCTGAGTGATGTCGTGAAGCACTGACGAACTCTTAGAATCTTAATTGACCATCTTAGCCTTTTTAGGGGTAGTGAGATGACCGACTTTGGTGCAGTCCGAAGTTGGTAGATACTCGATGCTACACTAATTTGAGGGTTGTTTTCTTGGAATATTTTGGTCGCCAGTAAGTGGCTAAACCGAAACAATGAACACATAAAACAATCCCATGATATTGAGCTCCTTAGAACCCAGTTTCTATTTTAGGACAGGATGAGCCAACTAACTTCAAGAGGGTACTTACCTAAACCCCATGCAAGCCTGAACCTAAGGACTTGTTTGCTTTGTGTGAATATGATTACCTGTATATACACTCACTTGCTTTTGCATACATGTACATAACATCATAACATCATACCATAGCATTTTTCAATAACCATTTCAAGGATCTCGAGGGTTCTTTTGATGCAGGGTTACGTTGAACCAGACGTCTACCAAGGGGCAAGAGGTTTCTCCTCTAAAGAAATGCAAACAAAGTTCATGTACAACAACTTGAATCAGTGGCTATGACCCACTCGACATGGTGAGCTTGATTCTCGTGGAAAGACATCCACCGATACAAAGTTCTCCAAACAAAGATCAAGTACAACAACTTGAATCAGTGGCTATGACCCACTCAACATGGTGAGCTTGATTCTCGTGGAAAGACATCCGCCGATACAAAGGTCTCCAGTCAAAGATCAAGTGCAACAACTTGAATCAGTGGCGATGACCCACTTGACATGGTGAGCTTGATTCTAGTGGAAAGACATCCACCGGTGCGAAGTTCTCCAATTCAAGAGCAAAGTTCAACCTCTAACATTTTCTTGTGTCTACCCCAAGAGATCCTTGAAAGCATGCATCCACATATCATGCATTGCATTTTGACAGTCTTTCCTTTTTCAGGTTTCCTTACTCTCCTACTGTTTATTTCAGTAAGAGATGGCTCTAGAAAGGTCTGTCAAAGACATCCAAGACCAGACTGCTCAGCTGCAGGAGATGTTCCTGAACTTGTCTCTGGGGCAAGAAGAGATGAAAGCTCTCCTCACAAAGGGCTTGGAGAATTCCAACAATGCCAGGAGTGATCAGCTTGCGGAGCTGCAGTTTGATCTGACAACATTGAGGACCCAAGTGATGGGGCAGTTGGTGTGCCAGATGGCTCTCATCTAAGACCTATCTCAAAGACAAGAGGAACTCAGAGTTCTTGTCCGCCAACTGCTTCCAAACAACCAACTGGGGAAAACATCTGAGGTTGAAGAGCAAGTCACTGCTCAGCCTCCATCCACTCAAGAAGACAAGGGGAAAGCCCCTTTGCTTGCTTCAGGGTCACAAGCCCATCAACAACCTCGCCAGCGTCAACGGGGTAATCGGCGTAAGCAAGAAACGTCGGGAAGACAGTTCACGGAGATTGAAATACCATCATTCTTCATACTGAAGCGCCTGTTGGAGGTCAACTTGCTCACCCTAAGGGATCCTCCTCGGAAGCTCAATAACTCCTCTCCTAACTATCATCCCGACGCATTTTGTGTTTACCACTCCTACAGCCCGGGACACGACACCAACGACTGTTGGGCCTTGAAGAACAAGATTCAAGATCTGATCGACATTGGAGTGCTGGAATTCATGCCAGACGGCGAGATGAAAATCTTCCGTTAAAGGGTTCTCCACCTGAAGTGACGAAGCTCAAGCTGAAAGACTTTTGCTTCTTTTTGAATTTTCAAAGTTGTAATTTCTTTTGCTGTCAAACAATTATCTGTTGATGATTAAATTCTGTTTTCATTAATGCATTGCATATGTTTGTCTTGAATTCATCCATTCGTTTCACTACTCTTATGCTTTTCTTTATGATATTTGACTCTTGATAAAAATATGTAAGCCTTTAGAGGGAGGATGATGAAACAATACCATGATCTTATACAGTATGCTTTTGAACAGACCTTGCTGATGATGTACAGGCATTTCTTTCAAATCCCAAACACTGGAGTTATAAGGAAGATAATCCCTAGTCAACCCCTTCGAGCCAAAGAAGTAGGAGTTTTCTGTTTCTAAACAATCAAAACCTTTGATATAAACCTGGGGCAGGGTAGTATCTCAGTTAATTCAAAAGAGAACATGCACTGAAGTCGCAAACTCTCAATTCGTAACACAACGAACGACGTCTAAAAAGAAAACATTCCTTTGGAATCAAAAGACAAGGGTGGTTCCCCATCACATAGACAGTCAATCTCTCAAAAGAGAAAAAGCCCACTGAGCCAAAACCTGTAAAGGAGGCTTAAGAAAGCTGGGGCATCCCGCTGACTGTAATCTCGAAAATGGGAACAGTCAGGCAAAAGTTAGGGATAACAAATCAAAATCAAAATAGTGAGGTCATTACAAAATCCTCAACAACATGAAAAAAGGTTGAAAAAGAAAAAAGGAGATGATGACTGTCTCCCCAAATTCAACTGATGAACCATCGCCCAAAAGTCGTTCCGAACTCAAAACAGAGTGTGTCGCACAATTAATTGAGCTTAGGTGTGAAGAACATCACGAAGAGCGGGTGGGTATAAATATACTTTGGGCCTTTATCCTTTGTTTCTTAAACCGTGAACCAAGCCACGTTACAACCCTTCAAAAGTCCTAATTGAAGCATGGGTTAGTTCGAAAGCATACTGTTACAAAAGGTATCCTGACTCCTGTAAGGCTTTGCTCTAAATCTTGTGTTGATCTGTCTTATAAAAAAAAGTTTTCTGCTAAAAACGCATTTTTCAAAACTTTGAGACAAACATAAACTTTGCATTGCTTGAATATCACTGTCTGCATTTGGCTTTTTGTTTGACAGCAAAGAATTTCATACAGCGAATGTTCGGAGGAATGAAAACTCTCTCAGTGAGCAGAATCACTTCAAAAGAACGACACTTCCATTACAAAAATCTCCTATCAACAAGGGGCATGACATAGCACCATCCAATTAACCTGGGGCAGTCCAGTCAAGGTTTCAACAGATCTTTCAAAATCCAATTAACCTGGGGCAGTCCAGTCAAGGTCCAACAGATCTTTCAAAGTCTAATTAACCTGGGGCAGTCCAGTCAAGGTTTCAACAGATCTTTCAGAGTTCAGTTAACCTGGGGCAGTCCAGTCAAGATTTCAAGAAATCTCTCAATATGCAGAGTAATCTGATTCAAGACTCCTTCATCACCACTTGGGGCATTCGAATGTCAAAAGTGTTCAACAAATCAACTATCACATTTCCAGACTCGATTCCTGTATCTAGCCAGGGCACGTCTGAAGAGTTTGAAGATTCGATTCCTGTATCCAGCCAGGGCATATCTGTTAACTATCACATTTCCAGACTCGATTCCTGTACCTAGCCAGGGCACGTCTGAAGAGTTTGAGGATTCGATTCCTGTATCCAGCCAGGGCATATCTGTTGACGACTATTTCCAGACTCGATTCCTGTATCTAGCCAGGGCACGTCTGAAGAGTTTGAAGATTCGATTCCTGTATCCAGCCAGGGCATATCTGTTAACTATCACATTTCCAGACTCGATTCCTGTATCTAGCCAGGGCACGTCTGAAGAGTTCCAGATCAACACCTGTAACAAGCCAGGAAAATATCTGTGGACGACTGATTGTGGATCAACACCGGTAACTAGCCAGGAAATTATCTACATCACCACTTGGGGCATTCGAATGTCAAAAGTGTTCAAAAACCCGATGCAGTTTTTACACGGACTCATCATCAGGAAATCCTACACAGATCTCCTCAAAACAGGAAGTCCCCGGTAGTTTGGCATACAATCCAAGCTTCTGATTTCCCCAACAGTGGTCCCAAGACTTCTCATTTTTAACAATTGAAGATTCTTGCCCTCCACAGCAGCAGCCAAGGAATTATTTCCCCGGCAGCAGTCAAGATTCTTTTATCTGCAGCCATCCAGGATTCATTTATCCTCAGCAAGATAGCTCATCAGCTTACATGCGCATTCATCACATTCATGTCATAAACATTGGTGTCACATACATTACATCATGCATCATAACATTGCATACAACTAACCCTTTACCTTTTTAGGTAACATCAGTCGATAGACAAAGATCATCTTCCGAGATTCATCCGGAAATAGTTCAGATGTGACCCGAACACGGTGATGTTCTGATACTTATTCCAGATTCACTCAGATGCAATTTTACACGGACGCATCATCAGGAAACCCTACACCGGTTCCTCTTCAACTTCAAGACTTCTGAAAACAGTTTATGGACTCTTCCCAACAACGGATGTTAATCTATCAACTTGTTCAGATGCAACTTTTGAAAACAGTTTACGGGCGCTTCCCAACAACGAATGCTGCTCTATTGCTTATTCAACTTCAAGACTTATGAAAACAGTTTATGGACTCTTCCCAACAACGGATGTTAATCTATCAACTTGTTCAGATGCAACTTTTGAAAACAGTTTACGGACGCTTCCCAACAATGAATGCTGCTCTATTTCTTATTCAACTTCAAGACTTCTGAAAACAGTTCACGGGTTCTCCAGTAACGGACGTTAACCTATCGCTTGTTCAGATTCAACTTCAAGATTTCTGAAAACAGTTCACGGGTTCTCCAGTAACGGATGTTAACCTATCACTTGTTCAGATTCTTCTCAAGACTTCTGAAAACAGTTTATGGATTCTTCCCAACAACGGATGTTAATCTATCAACTTGTTCAGATGCAACTTTTGAAAACAGTTTACGGATGCTTCCCAACAACGGATGCTGCTCTATTGCTTATTCAACTTCAAGACTTCTGATAACAGTTCACGGGTTCTCCAGTAACGGATGTTAACCTATCACTTGTTCAGACTCTTCTCAACTTTTGAAAACAGTTTACAGACGCTTCCCAACAACGGATGATGCTCTATTGCTTATTCAACTTCAAGACTTCTGAAAACAGTTCACGGGTTCTCCAGTAACGGATGTTAACCTATCACTTGTTCAGACTCTTCTCAAACTTCTGAAAACAGTTCACGGGTTCTCCAGTAACGGATGTTAACCTATCACTTGTTCAGACTCTTCTCAACTTTTGAAAACAGTTTACGGACGCTTCCCAACAACGGATGTGGCTCTATTGCTTATTCATTCTCAACTTCAAAAATAGTTTACGGATTCTCCAAACATGGATGTCAATCTATTGCTTGCTCGGACCCCCAGTTCAGAGATGTTCCGAAACAGGGAGGCATTTCTGATACTTATCCACTCACCATTGAAATACAGTTCAACATTTCCAAATGGCATCTTTAAGCCCATTTCCAGATGGCATCTTTAAGCCCATCCTCCTATCAGCAGTCACCAAATGGCATCTTTAAGCCCATTTCCAGATGGCATCTCTAAGCCCATCCCCCGACAAGATTCTATCGCATCATATGGCATCTTTAAGCCCATCACCAAATGGCATCTTTAAGCCCATTCACCTCTACCATCACATCGCCGAGTGCAAATTTTCTGGGCACTTTAGTGTCCAATCTTCTTTTACCTTCAAGTCGCGAAAGGCAAACTTGCCAATCTAACTCTTCAGGTTCAAGAAGATTGAACAGGGGCAACTGTTGTACCCCAAAATTTGCCCTCGCATTTTTCCTCAAGAAATCACAGCTTCAGACGTTTCCTGATTTTTTCAGATTGGCTCAAGAATCGGTCAAACGGACTTTTCTCGTCAGTCATACCCAATTAGGGTTTTACTGATTTACAGGGCTCTAGAATGTTTCAAACAGTTGGTTTAGGGTTTTGGTTGATTTTGGCTCAACTTGGATCAGGCGAACGTTCTTTGGCATTTAATCAGGAATTAGGGTTTTTGTGTGCGCGTTCTCAGAAAGATTTAAATTCTACAGCACTTTTCAAGTTATGCTGAGATATGGATTGAAACATTTGGATTGAGTTCGCACTGTGTGATTAAATTAGTGAAAGGATACATTCAATTTGAATTTGCAGTGTTTGGTAAAAATCAGTAAAAATGGGAATGCGTCTGATCAGTTGTTGTGATTAACTATTGTTTTGCTTTGGATGTTGGAAATACCAGGTTTAACTGATCAAATGCTAAAGCATTGTTTATTTAAATTATTTATTATTCTAAGATTAAATGATTGGAATTTATTTTCAATTATTATAATTGAAGAATTGTAAATAATAAATAAACAATAGGAGGAAAAATATTTAATTGGATAAAGAAACTTTTATTGATTTTTAAATTAATTGTACAATTGTTTTGTTGTTTACAACAATGATTTTACATTTTATTTAAACTTAAATAAAAAAGCTATCCTAAACATTTTTCTAATCTTCAATTCTTCATCTGCCATCCCTTGCTCCAGTGCTCCATTCATTTTTTTATCTGCAAATGAAAAAAAAGGAAAGTCAATAGCAGATAAATAAATAAAAGAGACAGATAAAATTACAGTTCATCATTAAGGGCCACTGATTGGGATCAGTTAACCCTCTCTGCAAATCACGGGATTTCTCCCGGTTCACAAAGAGGGACGAATATTTATTTGCTAAAACTTTGAATGCACAAATTTAAAAATGCACAAGTCAAATTGTCCAAACTGCATAAGTTCAAATCTCAAATAGCATGTTGCATATCAAACTACAAAGTCCAAACTATAAAGTCCAAATTCAAACTTTCTGCCAAAAGTACAAGTTACTGTCACAAGGCTACTCAAAGCTATCAAAAAAGAAGATTTGGAAAGATATCAAGCAGCACAAAATCTGGAAGATATGAAAAAAAATGCAGAGAAAGCATGATATGCAAGCAACATATTCTTTTCATCATTTCCCAAAAAGTGGCCCTTTCAGAAAAGCACAAAGCATAACATATTTTAATGTTTTTGTACTGGAGAGAGAAGAAGATAACAAAGAAAGCAGGCTTAGGCTTGAGGCATGAAGAGAAATATAAAACAAACTGAACCTGCCAATAGAACGGTAGAAAAAGAGGCAAACCAATACACACAAAAATATACAAAACTGCATAAGCCTCCAGTCTCAAAACCTGGAACCTGTTTGTTTACAGGCATAAGCACACAAAGGCCACAAGTTCACCCAAACCTTGAGACAAGCTGTCAAAAGGCCAAAACCTACTAATAACCAAAAAACCTGCATCAGACCTGCATAAACCTCACCACAAACCAGATAAACACCAAGCCTTGGCTGATAAGAAAAGTATACAAAACCTGCATATGCCAAACCCTGCAAAAGGAAAGACAGTTCCAAACCTGAAGCACCAGCCTAAACTGGTATCAAACCACCTAACCAAAACCTGGCTAGCTCAAAACCTTACCATTCAACTCAAACACAATAACCAGCACAAGCCTGTACCAGATACCAGGCCTAGCCATTCAGAACCTGTAAACCCTTAAAACAAAAAACAACAAAAACCAGTTCTCAAACCCCCAGCATAACCAATATAACAATAAGCATAAAACCCTGTCCTGCCTTAACCATCAACCTACAAACCTCTGTCAAGACTCAAACCTGCCTGAAGCCTTAACCAACTCAAGCAAAGAAGCCAACAATTCAAAACATACATCACGAGCCCTCAGAATTGCATCATCATAGGGCATTTCAACAACCAAACACAGGCAACACAGGCATCAAGCATACAAAGGCATCAATCTCAGCATACAACAAGTGTTCCAAGAGGCAACTCAAAGCAAAGCAAAGGGAGAAGAGAAAAAAGAAGCATATCAATACGAGAGGCCCTCAGAATACCATCACTGGGCAAAAGAACAAGCATATGAAGGGCAACCAAACAGAAACATTCAAGGCAACAGAGAAGAAGAAAGAAGTGAAATTTACAAAAGGGTTTTCAGTTCAATATCATCATCAAACCAAAAGCGAGACAAAGAGTACGAGGGTTACCAAAAGGCAAGCTAGTTCATCACAGCATCAAGCGTCTTCACCCCCTTCACCATTAAGCCTCCAAGCACCTCCGCGCTCGCCTCCTCCACCGTCAAGGTAGTATTCCTTTTTTCCTTCGTACACCTCAATAATAAACGATCACGAAGCTTAATCAAGAACAATGAATCACATAATCATAACATGTAAAAAGGAACCAAACCCTAAACGCGTTTAAAAAAAGACAAGACGATTACCCCTCATTTGGCTTCACTGAACCAAGGAAGGAAGGAAGGTAAAGCAGGCGCTGATGGCTTAGGCGAAGGGGATGACGTTCAGACAGCCATGGCAAAGAGAAGACGGAGAAGACGAAGTAACCACAAGCGGCGCCGCTCCCAAACGTATAAACCCTAAATCCTCTTCTGAAAACAAAATATGTTAACCCTAAAAACAATTGTTTGCATGCTAGGCCTTGCCCGTTTCAACCATACTGAGCCCATTAATTCCCAATTCACACCCCCTCATGCCAATTCTGTTTTGGGCCATAACACTCTCCCAAGCCCATTTTATTCTTCTCTTCATTTCATTTTATTTTTTACGAACTAAAATTTTGTTTTAACTTAACTCTTTTGAAAAAATATACTAACATAATTAAATAAAATAAAATAATACAATAATACATTAATACATTAATACAAAAATACAATGTAATTAAAATGTAAAACTTTTTTTCTTCTTTTAAGTAAAATTCTTTTTGTACATAAATTCTTTTTAAGTTAGTACCTTTTCTTTTCTTAGAAATTTTTGTACATAATCAAGACAAAATGCATTTTTCATAATTTAATTAGAATTTAAAACATTTAATTAAAACATTCTTTTTTGTACATATTAAAGAAAATACAAGATCACAAATCAAAGATTAATAAACATCTAATTCTTTTCTTTAAGTTAAAACAATGCTTAAACAATACATTTGAATTCACATTTTCTTAACCTGTAAATAAATTACAAACATGAACATATACACTTACACAATATACGATACATTTCACATTATACGCTTGATACAAATACATTTACATTACTCCTATACACATTTGCTTATCTTATACATTGCTATTCGTTACATTTACATTTGATCGATTCGATTTGGTTGTAACCTATTGGACACTATATTCCTAAAGTCTCATCCCCATTTGTAAATTTGTACCCCCACTCCCGGATACTTATTTTGTAATAGCGTAGACTTTACATTTCCGCAATTTACCGCTTTCGAATTATACCATGGTTAGACCTAGGGTTTGCATGTACATAAAATCAAATGCTAGATAACCTAATACAAGACAAATACATGAAATCAATACACAATCACACTTGCACCCTCTAGGGTAATCCCACATGTTGCCTTCCAAAATGGGCCATGCTTGCACGTCGAGTTTCTTTGGCAAAACAAATTCAAATGATCATAAGTCCCTCGACGACGCTTTCGAAAGTTGCCTAAATGGAATGATCATAGTCCCTTCAAAGCAAATTGCCCAAAGACACTTGGCATCATTGCATTCATGGTCCATACGATGACCCGCGCCCGTCCCGTTAAACCTCCTAAACGCAAGATTGTCCATCAAATTCAATGGTGGAACAAAATTGTTAAAAAGGGTTGAAAACATAGAGAAAACCTTTGAGTACAATAGGGGTAGACAAAACTCTTAAGTTACTTGAGATCAACTTGCAAAAAACACTTGCCTTCTTTTCAAAAACCACACTTCATGCACACTTTCAAAACGAACTCTCAAAAACATTTGAAACATCTTTTCGAAAAGATACACACCTTTATAAAACATTCGAGTAAAGAATTGTTACAAGGGTAGCCTAAGACAAGGCATCTTCTTCAAAAACATTTTCAAAAACACACACACACACACACCATAATTTCAAGCAATCGAAAATCAAGGCAAGTGATCTAAAAAACCAACTAACTAAGAGCCCATGGATAACCATGGATGAAAAGGGTGCTAATACCTTCCCTTTTCATAATCTACCCCCCGAACCCACGAAATATCTCAAAAGGTTTTTGCTGTGCTTTTTTAACCTTTCCTTTAGGATAAAATAAAAAGTCAGTGGCGACTCTTGCTCAACCGAACAAGTGCGAATACAAACGCAAAAACCAAGTCAGTTCTCCCACCGTATCACACCGAGGAGATCTTATTTTCAAATTATTGATAAGTGAGAGGGAAAATTTTGGGGTACAACATATGCCCCTGTTCAATCTTCTTAAGCCTGAAGAGTTAGATTGACGAGTTTCTCCATTCGTGACTCGAAGGTGGAAGATGATTGGACCCTAGAGTGCCCAGAAATTTGCACTCGGTCATGTGATGGTTGAGGGAATGGGATTAAAGATGCCATTTAGAGAGGTGATAAAAAGATGTAGGAGATGGGCTTAAATATGCTATCCAAAAGTGATTGTTTGTATTATAATTTGTAAGCTGAAAGAATGAGTATCAGAATGGCGTCCATGTCTGTAGCGTATATGAACTGCATATGGGAGCTGAATTTGAATGAATATCAGAATGGAGTCCGTGTCTGCAGCATATCTGAACTGTATCTGAAAGTTGAATCTGAATGAGTATCAGAATGGCATATGTGTTTGGAGCGTATCTAAAATGTATCTGAAAGTTGAATCTGAATGAGTATCAGAATGGCATCCGCGTCTAGAGCGTATCTGAACTATATCTGAGAGTTGAATTTGAATGAGTATCAGAATGGAATCCGCGTTTGGAGTGTATCTGAAATGTATCTGAGAGTTGAATTTGAATGAGTATCAGAATGGCATCCGCGTCTGGATCGTATCTGAACTGTATCTGAGAGTTGAATTTGAATGAGTATCAGAATGTGTGATGTGGTGGGAGAACTGACTTGAAGTTTTGCGTTTGTGTTCGCAAATGTTGCGGTTTAGCAAGAGTCGCCACCGACTTTTATTTTATCCAAAAGGAAAGGTCAAAAAGCACAGGAAAGACCTTTGAGATGTTTTCTTGAGTTCGGGGGGTAGATTATGAAAAGGGAAGGTGGTAGCACCCTTTTCATCCATGGTTTTCCATGGGCTCTTAGTTACTTGTTTAGATCACTTGCTTTGCTTTTTCAATTGTTTGAAATGGTGCTTTGTGTGGTTTTGAAAGTATTTTGAAAATAGGCCATCATTTAGGCAATATTTGTAATGATTCTCGTTCGTAAGAATGTATACAAAGATGTTTGTCTTTTGAAAAATGTTTCAATGTTTTGAAAGTTTTTTCGAAAATGTTTTGAAATGTGTGTGTTTGTTTGAAAATAGCAAGGATGGTTTGCAAATTGATCAAGTAACTAGAAGCTTATCTACCTACTCAAAAGTCTTTCTTGTACATTTTTTATTCCTTTGATATTGTTGATTTACCATTTGTTTGGTAAACAACCTTATCTTTGGATGTTAAACGGGACAGGCGTGGGTCATCGTATGACCATGATAACAATGTTGCCAGGTATCTTTAGCATTTTGAGGGACTAAGATAATTTGTTTTTAGGTAACCTTGTCTAGCGTCATCGAGGGACTATGATCTTTTGTTTTGTTTTGTTTTGCCAAGATACCTTGCATGCATACCATGGCCATTTGTTTAGGCAACAAAGTGGGTGAAACCCTAGAGGTGCTTGTGTGTAATGTGTTGTCATTTTACATGCATTTTTGTCTTGTATTAGGTCATGCTATTTGTTTGATTTTTGTCTTATCATACAAAACCCTAATTTACTACACATGTATATAATGCGATAAATTGCGTAAAGTAAATCTAAGCTATTACAACAATATTATGGGAGAGGGGATACAAGTTTTTGAATGGGGATATTTGCACAAAATAAAACCCTAATTAACTATTACAACCCAATTGAATTTAATGTACAATAAATAAATAAACAATTATTTAAATATGCAGTAAAATGTAAATATGCAAAAATGTTTTGTAATTGTTTTATGTATGAAAAAAAATAAAATTATATAAGTCCTAAAAATAAGAAAAAAATAATATTATTATTTTTGAAAGGGGAAACCCTAATTTTGTTTTAAAAGAAAATATATATTCTATATTTATTTTATTCATTTTGTTCAAGAAAAATAATAATAATATTATGCACAAATATTAAAAATTAAATATGTATGAAAAATAAATATTTAATGTGTATAATATAATAAAATAAAATATTTAAGTATTTTTATTATTATTTACAAGTTTACTTAAGAAAATAAAGTATATTATTACTAATAAACTATTTTTATACCAAAAATAATAATAAAAATAATAAAATAAAATGTAAAAAATAAAGAAAATATTTTTCAAGATTTTTTCATGTTCAGAAAAATAAATAAAAGCAATAAATATAAAAGAAATGAAAAATATGCAAAATATAAAAAATAGGCCAAGGGGGTGCAAACTTGTATCTTGCTCTAGCTTGCATGAAATCAAAAACTCATAACATAAAAAGTGTAGCTTGTGAACTCACGATTCCAATGATATAAAATTCATGACCTAACTCTCAAAGATCAGGGAGAATTTTAATGGCCCTCTAGTTTTTTCAGCATGTTCAACAACCAAATACTCTTAGCTCAGTTAATATAAATGGAAACTATGCATATGTACAGCTTAAGAAAGTTAAAGACTACATTTTTGCTTCACAAATCAAAGCTTAAGGATGCCTAAATAAGGAGATAGAACTTTGAAAAATACCTTGTTCAATTGAGTTTGGATATGGCAATGTGGGAACTTTGAGTGAGGCCTAAAGATCGTGTGAGCTTCCTTGAAGTTCCCTCAACCTTTTCCAATGCTTAGCTGGCCTTGTAGATGCTTGAATCTCCTTGCACGAGTCAACCTGCAACCTTGCAAAATGAAAATGGTGAAGTGTGAAACTGAGCTCACAGTTGCAAGATGAATGCTTGGATAGCTTGGATGTGATGTAGGGAAGATGTTTCAAGGGTTGAAAGGCAAAACGCATGAGCAAGTTTCAAGTTGGCAAGTGTTCTGCAGATGATGCCCTGTTTGGGCAGAAAAATGTGATTTTGGTGTTTGAGAGTATTTGGGATGTTAGGCAATCGTGTATTGGCTTGTTACAAGGTTCTGAAGTTGTCTCAAATGAAGCCAAGCCTTGCCTTTATCAGATGGACAAGTTGTATTGACTTTTGCAAGTTTGCTTGCTTTTGAAAAAAGTTGACATGACCATGCCAAAGGCCTGTACATGATAGCTTTTGGACTGCAGAGGGTTGGTGTACTTTTCCTGATGTTTGTGGATCTTGTTTGCAACAAAAGATCAGGTCCATGGCTCAAGAAATACAAAGTTGCAAAAAGCATGCTTTATCAAAATGGTATTTTGAACTTTATGCCATTTTTGGATTAATTCATTGTACAATGCTTCAAAGATCAAAATAAAACCATTATCCATTGTGTTAGCATTCAATTATGGAGTGTAGAAAGGATTAGGACCTGTAATACCAAGTACAAGCACGCTAGGACAAATTTGCAACTTGAACCATTGTGAAAATGCCTTGAACAAAAGTGATAAATTGCCATTTTCCCTTCTTTGATCCTCCCTAACCATAAATGATCTTGGAGAGTTCTTGGACATTTTGGAAAGCTTTTAAAATGCTCTACAATCCATATTTGAAATTAATTTTTAGATACCTCTTGGAACTAGGTGAAAAATGCCCATGAAGTTAGGTCAAAATCCTGCCTAAATTAGGGCAAAATTTCACTAAGTTAAAAAGTTTATGGATCCCTATTCACAAAATCATAACTTGAGATCCAAGCATCTTTTCGGAAAACTTTGTGAATAAAAGTTGTAGATTTCATGGAGTACTACAACTTTCATGTTGGAATTTTTCTTTGAATCCAATTGCATCATGGTGAAAAAGTTGTGGAAAGTTGGAAAAAAAATAACAAAAAGTTTCACATTTTGACATATCTTGATGAATTATGACCCTTGGCATTTGGTTTTGACCAAAAAGTCAAAGTTTGACTTTTCAGTGTACAGTTGACTTTTGATCAGTTGACTGCAAAATTTATCTGTCAATCCTATGCATTTAAGATCTTTTGAACTATGTGATTAGGTCAAGATGATTCTATTTAGTCCTTGAAATCATGTTTGAACCCAATTGGCCATTGGCTAGGTCAAAAATAAAAAATTCCCCTTTCTCAGTCAAAACCCTAATTTTGACCATTTTACCCTTTTGATGATCTGATCAAATTTCTTGAGGAATTGTGATCCAAAGTTGATTAAATGGTTCATATGAGTCTATAATGTTGATGTGGATAAAAAATTATGAAGTTTGACTGTAAATTGGCCATGATTGACTTTTTCCCCAATACAGCTGATTTTTAGGTCAACTGTCCAATTGACTGGGCAAAAATGTGTTTCAAGGCTTGAAACTTGTCATTAGTAATCTTAGGGGTCCAAGATGGTGTATGAAAGTCACATGGAGCATTGATGGTCCAAAAATCCTTGTGCAAACTCAAACCCTAATTTCAGGTTATCAGTGCAAGAGGAGGTCTTGAGTTGAGCAAACCCTAATCCTGTCTGGAGTCCAAGAGGTCTTGTGAGGAAAAATCTTGATAAAATGAGAGGGCAAATTTTGGGGTACAACAGCTGCCCCTGTTCAATCTTCTTGAACCTGAAGAGTTAGATTGACGAGCTTTGCCGTTCGTGACTCGAAGGTAAAAGATGATTGGACACTAGTGTGCCCGTAAATTTGCACTCGTCAAAATATAGTTGAGGAAACGGGCTTAAAGATGCCACTTGGAGATGTGATAGAATCTTGTTGGATATGGGCTTAAAGATGCCATCCAAGAATGTTTGTTGAATTGTAAGTTGTAAGTCAGAGGAATAGGTATCAGAATGGTATCCGCGTCTGAAACGTATCTGAACTGTATCTGGAGACTTGAATTATTATGAGCAAAGGAATAACATCCGTGTCTGGAGCGTATCTAAGCTGGGGAAAATCAGAATAGGTGATAGAATGGCAACCGTGTCTGGGGCGTATCCGTACTGTATCTGAAGTTTAAGTCTGAATGAGCAACATAATGACTTCCGTGTCTGGAGTGTATCCGTACTGTATCTGAATCGGTAAACTGAATAAGGGCCAGAATGGCATCCGCGTCTGGAGCGTATTTGAACTAGAATCTGAATAAGTGATAGAATGACTTCCGTGTCCAGAGTGTATCTGAACTTGAAATTGATAGTTGAATCTGAATGAGAAATAGAATGGCTTCCGTATCTGGAGCGTATCTAATCTGTATCTGATAGTTGAAATCTGAATAAGTAATAGGATGACATCCGTATCTGGAGCGTATCTGAACTGTATCTGAAATCTGAATGAGCAACAAAATGACTTACGCGTATGAAGTGTATTTGTACTATATCATGATTGTATACTGTTAATGATAGCTTGTTAATCTTATCCTAAAAAAGGTAAAATGTTAGCTGAAACACAAAGTTATGTTGCAAGAAATGTATGATGCAATATATGTGTTTTATCAATGTTCATGATATATGGATGTAATGTATATGCATGTAAGCTGATTTGCTATATTGCTGAGGAAAATAAATCCTTGACAACTGGGGATAATAAAATCTTTGACTGCTGCCGGGGAAAATAAATCCTTGGCCGCTGCTGGAGATTCAAAATCTTTGATTGCTGAGGATGAGAAATCCTTGGCGATTGTTGGGGATAGAAAAATCTTGACAACTTCTATGGGGATATAAGGATCCTTCATGTCTTGAAGTTGGAGTATTGACAAAATCTGTTGTGAGAGTAATGCCAAACTACTGGAGAAATTTGCTTGGGGAATCCAGAGAACTTTAATGACTTCTACTGGGGATGATACAAAGGAAATCCTTGATCTGCTGGAGAATAAGGAAGACTCTGATGACTTCTGCGGGGAATTAAGAATGAGAATCTTCATTCTGTTGAGGAGTAATGAAAACTTTGGTGACTTCACTGGGTAATTGAGAATGAGAA
This sequence comes from Vicia faba, assembly GCA_948472305.1. Lineage (NCBI taxonomy): Eukaryota > Viridiplantae > Streptophyta > Magnoliopsida > Fabales > Fabaceae > Vicia > Vicia faba. The sequence goes on along the minus strand of OX451735.1, from coordinate 750,273,760 downwards.
TCTTCATTCTGTTGAGGAATAAAAACTCTGTGGGAAGAAGGCTTACTGTTGGAGAGTAAGTTCAGGAGTTTTCGATCGTCTGCCACTCTACTGGGGAGTTATCCTAGGTTGGGGAGAGACAAAAGTTAACTGTTATCTGGTTGATTTCCAGGCTTCAAGATAACTTGCTGGGGAAATTGGATTAACTGGATGGTTTCCGCTGGAGATTGGTAGTTGGAAATATTGACTCGACTGGGGAAGAAGGTTTCATCTCCGCTGGGAATATGTAACTCAAAGTTTTGCTCCGTTGTGGATCTGGGAGTTTGAAGTTTTAACTCTGATGGGGATTAAGGGTTTGAAATTATAACTCCACTGGGGATCTGTATTTCAAGGTTTTAACTCCGCTAGGGATCTGGATGATGTACTGTAGGGATTGCTCATGGAATAGCCTAAAGACGTTTTCCTATCCTTTCAATCTGTCAGTAATTGTTCTTTTCCATACTGTTTATTTGTAAACAGTAATTATGTTCAAATGCATATGTTCATCAATGAATCATTGGACGTTTTTGCAAATAAAAACACAAGTGTAAAAGAAAAAGACAAGGAGTTTTTTTTCTTTGAAAGAGATATCTTTGTATTAACTTTGAATAAGTGTTTTGTACAAAGGAGACTGTCATCCTAGTAAGAGGATGGTGTCATAATAAGAAAATTTTATACAAAGAATAGCTATGTGTGTAAAAATCTCATAGGGTTCCCATTCTGCTATAGCCTTCGTATCTCCGAATATCTTATCCATCCGTTGCTTCGTCCGAAGATGATTGGATTGATCAGAAACTCAGAGTTTGTTAGTGAAGAGATTATCCTTAAAGTGATCCGACGAGACATAGTCATACGCTTTAATTCCCTAACTTTTTCCTGGACTGCCCTTTCGGGTTTTCGATCCACCGGGAAACCCTTTCTTGCCCAAGTCGCCCTTTCGGGTTTTCAACTTGCCGGGTATACAGATTTTTTTTGTTTATCCCTAATTTTTCCTGAACCGCCCTTTCGGGTTTTCGATTCACCGGGATGCCCTTTTTTTGCCTAGGTGTATCAACCTAGCGGGTCATTTATGCGTAGTATCTTTTGACTATGTCTGCATTCGCAGGGTGCGGCAAGTCGTTGCCGTCCATGGTGGTTAAGATCATTGCCCCACCTGAAAAGATGTTTTTAATTACAAATGGTCCTTCGTAGGTAGGAGTCCATTTGCCCATGGGATCACTTTGTGGCAAAATGATGCGCTTGATTACCAGATCCCCAACTTGATATGTCTGGCGTCTGACTTTCTTGTTGAAAGCCTTGATCATTCGTTTTTGATACGTCTGATCGTGGCAAACAGCAGTAAGTCTTTTCTCATCAATTAAGTTCAATTGATCAAGCCGGGTCTGAATCCAATCGTCTTCACTCAAACCAACATCTTTCATGATTCTCAAGGAGGGAATCTGAACCTCGATAGGTAAAACAACTTCCATCCCATATACCAAAGAATAGGGTGTTGCCCCAATTAATGTGCGTGTCGTGGTACGGTACCCGTGGAGAGCAAACGGTAACATTTCATGCCAGTCCTTGTAGGTGACTGTCATCTTTTGTATGATCATCTTGATATTTTTATTCGCGGCTTCGACAACACCATTCGTCTTTGGCTGATAGGGAGATGAATTGTGATGTTGAATCTTGAACTGCTCACACAGGGCGATGATCATAATATTGTTAAGGTTTGTACCGTTGTCAGTGATGATCCTTTTGGGGATACTGTACCGGTAAATAAGGTTTTGCTTGATGAAGCGGGCAACAACATTCTTAGTAACGGATGCGAAGGACGCTGCTTCGACCCATTTAGTGAAATAGTCAATGGCCACCAGAATGAAACGGTGTCCATTGGATGTTGTAGGCTTGATCTCTCCAATCATGTCGATTCCCCACATAGCGAAGGGCCAAGGAGTTGTTGAGACATTTAGAGGAACAAGAGGCACGTGCACCTTGTCTGCATAGATTTGACATTTGTGACAAGTGCGGGAGTGTTGATAACAGTCAGCTTCCATGGTAGACCTGTAGTAGCCTGCCCGTAGAATCTTCTTAGCCATCGTATTCCCGCTAGAGTGAGTGTCGAAGGTACCTTCATGCAATTCAGCCATAATCCTTTCAGCTTCAGCTTTGTCCACACAACGGAGCATAATAGAATCATGATTGCGCTTGTATAGGATGCCATTGCCTAGGAAGAACTTAGCTGAGAACCTCCTTAAGAACTTTTTGTCATTGACTGAAGCTCCTTCAGGGTATTCTTGCGCGTCGAGATACCTTTTGACTTCATGAAACCATGGCTGGTCCACTACTTCCTCGGTATTAATCTCGTGACAGTGTGCAGGTTTGTCCATCCGTTCAATGGTGATTTGGGGAGCCTCATTGTCCCAGTTAAGTTTAAACATGGATGACATTATAGCTAGAGCATCTGCTAGCTGATTTTTTCCTCGCGGGAAGTACTCGAAGGTAATCTGCTCGAAATGTGGTAACAATGTCAAGACATGTTCTTTATAAGGGATGAGGTTTGGATGCTTAGTATCCCACTCTCCTTTGATCTGACTGATGACCAAAGATGAGTCCCCAAACACAATAAAAAATTTGATTCCCAAGTCTATGGCAGCCTTGAGTCCAAAGATGCAAGCTTCATACTCTGCCATATTATTCGTGGAGTTAAAGCAAAGCCTGGCGGTGAAAGGAGTATGGCAACCTTCTGGGGAGATGAGTACTGCGCCGATATCGTTGCCAAGTGCATTGGAGGCCCCATCAAAGTACAGGGTCCATCGGGATCCCTTTTCAGGTCCTTCATATGGTCTGAAACCCTCAATGTTGTCCAATGTCATGATGTCTTCGTTAGGGAAGTCGAACCTCATGGATTGGTAATCTTCAATAGCTTGATGATCCAGATGGTCAGCTAGCACACTCCCCTTTATATATTTTTGGATTGTGTACTGTATATCGTATTCCGTTAGGATCATCTTCCACCTAGCTATTCTTCCAAATAGAGCAGGCTTCTCAAAGATGTATTTGATCGGATCCATCTTAGATATCAGCAAAGTGGTATGAGTCAACATATACTGCCTTAGCCGGCGAGCAGCTCATACCAAAGCGCAGAAATTTTCTCGAGCAGTGAGTATCGGGTTTCACAGTCGGTAAAATTTTTGCTAAGGTGATAAATGGCATGCTCTTTTCGGCCAGACTCGTCATGTTGGCCAAGTACGCACCCCATTGAATTCTCTAAGACAGTCAAATACATGATTAGCGGTCTTCCTTCGACGGGTGGCATCAAGATAGGAGGTTCTACCAAATATTCCTTGATTTTATCGAAAGCAACTTGACAGTCATCATTCCATTTGACTACCTGATCTTTCTTCAACAGCTTGAAGATTGGTTCACAGGTAGATGTTAGGTGATAAATGAACCTTGCAATGTAGTTTAGGCGTCCCAAGAAACCTCTGACCTCCTTCTCAGTGCGAGGAGCAGGCATTTCTTGTATAGCTTTGACTTTGGCAGGATCAACCTCGATGCCTTTGTTGCTGACAATGAAACCTAGAAGTTTACCGGACCGGACTCCGAATGTGCACTTGTTTGGGTTCAATCTGAGCTTGTACTCCTTCAACCTGACAAACAGCTTTTGCAAGTGATCCAGGTGTTCTTCTTCAATTTGTGATCGGGCTATCATGTCATCTACGTAGACCTCTATCTCATGATGTATCATATCATGAAACAAAGCTACCATGGCGCGTTGATAGGTTGCCCTGGCATTCTTCAGTCTGAATGGCATCACTTTGTAGCAGAACGCACCCCACTGTAACAAAAGTAGTTTTCTCCATGTCCTCAGGTGTCATTTTGATCTGGTTATAGCCTGAGAATCCGTCCATGAAAGAAAATACTTTGTGTTGAGCTGTGTTTTCAACCAGGATGTCGATGTGCGGAAGTGGAAAGTCATCTTTAGGGCTGGCCCTGTTTAAGTCTCTGTAATCCACGCACATTCTCACTTTTCCATCCTTCTTTGGCACGGGCACAATGTTAGCAACCCATTGTGGATAGGAAGTAACAGTCAGAAATCCAACATTAAACTATTTCATAACTTCTGCTTTGATCTTCTCTGACATGTCAGGTCTCATGCGGCGAACCTTTTGTTTCACTGGTGGACAGTCTTCTCTTGTGGGTAGACGGTGTACCACAATGTATGTATCGAGTCCCGACATGTCTTCATATGACCAGGCAAAGATCTCAACATAATCATGCAATAGCTGAATTAGGCGCTCTTTGACACTCGACTCTAGGTTGGCACCTATCTTGATTTCCTTTTTATCATCCTCAGTACCCAAGTTGATTGTGTTCAACTGCTCCTCATGAGGCTAAATTTCTCTTTCTTCTTGCTGTAATAGTCAGGCCAATTCCCCTGGCACCTCACAATCTTCCTCACCTTCGTATTCGGCTTGATTGATCAGATCTTCAGAGTCACTGAAGGCTATAGCAGTATCGTTACCCATGGGTTCCGGAATGGAAGGGTACCTGCATTTGTGAGTGCGGGTGTGTGTAAGGGCATAGCCATCTTAAAATAACCAAATCTAAAAGAAAGACAATGAGCACAAAAAGGTTTAAATATGAAAAGTGTCCATGATTCATTAAAATGACATATGAAAATGAAATAAGGACCCTTACAAATGGACCTATGTGCCTCAGGTAAGACACATGGTTGAAAAAGTACGAATTGTTTGTGAATTATTACAGTCTAACAGAAATGGAAAAGATAAATTACTGCGGTATGAAAGTAATCAGAACAAAGTCTTTTGCTTCCCAGTTGCACAGTCCTCCGCCAACAGTAGGAAAAATCCAGTCTTCCAAGCTGCCCTCTTCTTCACTGTCCTCTAGTGCATTAACCCCTCGGTGGCTGATCTTCACAGGTGGCCCTCCGGCACGGGAGCGACACACGGCCTTCTGACCAGTCGAAGTAAATCCCAAGCCAAATTTGTCTGATTTGAAAGGAAAGTCGGGAAGCTGCCCCCAGATAGTGGATCCGCCTTCTTCCACTACTGCCCTAGCATCCTTGAGAGATGACATCCGAGGTACAGGTCTTGTGATCACAGGAGTTGAGGACACTGTCTTGGTTGCCGCTATCTCCTGAGCTACCTCCTCAAAATGCTGGAAATGAGTTTCGATGAATTCACCATCCAATTCTACATAACGGAAAGAATTCAGATGACTGGTCATGTATTCATCTTCGCCATGAACAGTTATGATTTTCCCTTGGACAGGGTATTTGAGCATTTGATGTAGAGTAGAAGTGACAGCTCCAGCATTGTGGATCCAAGGTCTTCCCAACAGGAAAGAGTAGGAAGGACGGATGTCCATCACGTAGAATGTTGAATTGAACGTCTGGGTACCCACCTTGATCGCGATGTCCACCTCTCCATGGACCATCCTCTTAGAACCATCAAAGGCTCTGACAATTATATTGCTGGGTTTCAGGGTTAGGCCTTCACAATCCAGTCTATCCAAGGCTTTCTTTGGCAAGACATTTAAAGACGAACCAGTGTCTACCAGTACATGTGCTAGGGTTGTCCCTCTGTATTCCACCGAGACATGCAAAGCATCATTATGTTTTCTCCCTTTCGAAGTTAAATCTGCATCGGAGAATCCTAAACCATTGTCAACTGTTAAACTAGCCACACATTCCTGGAACTGATCAGCGGAGGTTTCTTGTGGCACGTGGGCCGTCTTCAAAAACTTGACCAAAGCTTTAGCATGTGCCTCAGAGCACAACAACAATGCTAACATAGATATTTTGGAAGGGGTCTTCCCCAGTTGTTCCACAACATCAAAATCACTTTTCTTAATGATCCTTAGAATTTCTTCCATCTCTTTTTGGGATTTCTCAGGAATAACAAGTGGCTGAGCCTTCGTCAAGACAGGCTCCTCTTGAACATTCTTTCCTTTTTTCTCGGCAGTGGAAACAGGGATGAGAATTGTATTGTTTTGTTGGCGGGTACACTTGTAGGTACAATTACTGGTGCAAAGGTTATCTTCGGAATGGCCACGGGTCCAAAGACTGTTGTTAGAGGAGCAATCTTTGGAGAAAAGATTCTTCCACTTCGGGTAACTATGCTTATTCCGGCAATGTTACCGATGTCGGGATTATCCTCCTCAGAGCTTTCTTCTTCAATGGTCTGTTCAATCTGTTTGACACCATGGTAGTATATTTCTCCACCATAGTTCCATGGTACCATTTTATCGGTTTTGTACGGGGTTGGCCCGGGCATTGTTATCTTCAAAGGAGTAGTCACTGGAGCGGATGTAATCCTAATGGGCTTTTTAGGAACCCTGGAAGGATTGGCGAATATGGTTATTATTGAAACTTCTGGAATTGGAATGGGTGAGACGGGAGCTTTCTGAAACAAAATTTCCTTGTTATCAATCAATTGTTGGATTCCTTTCTTCAAAAGAGGACAGTCAAATGGAGAGGACAGGCAAGCATGGCAATCTTGGTCACATCCTGGGAACACCCCAGCCTTTAACAAATTCAACTTAATGGTTAGGAGAGGAGTTGATAGTTCACCCACAGTAGAAACAAACAGATCTTCTTCCACAGCATTGGCATTGTGCCCATGCCTCGACATTGGGGCGGAGATAACATTAGGCTTTTCAGGAGCTTCAAATTCAACTTCCTTTGCGTCAATTAGATCTTGGATCTTGTTCTTCAGGGCCCAATAGTTGTTGGTGTCGCGCCCTAGACTTTCTGAATGGTAAGCACACCTAGTGTTGGGATGGTAATGTGGAGAAGCAGTGTTAGGATTCTTAGGGGCCTCTTTTAACATGGCCAGGTTCAACTTCAAGAGATGTGGTAAGACTTGAGCAGGAGTCATGTTTATCTTGGTGAATTTCCTTACAGGCCTTTCCACCCTTTGCTGGTTATTTCTCGGCTGATCATTTCTCGGCTGGTTGTTTCTCGGCTGGTCTGATGCAGACTTCTGAATCATAACGGCCCCCACTGTTGGACGTCTTTCGGTTCTTCCCTGATTTCTCTATGCATAGACAGCAGACACTTCCTTCCAGTGAATGGCTTTTTTACAACAGCAGAGGTAGATGCATCTTTCTAAATTTTCCCGCTTCTAATACCGACTTCCACCCTCTCGCCAGTTAGAATCAACTCAGTGAAACCTGCAGAGGAGCTTCCAATCAGGTGATTAAAGAAAGGACCTGACAGAGTCCCCAAGAACATGTCCACTAGCTCTCTTTTAGATAAAGGTGGTTGCACCCTTCCGGCCAGATCCCTCCATTTTTGGGCGTAGTCTTTGAAACCCTCGTTGGTAGCCATAGCCATACTCTAGAGCTGAGTACGGGTTGGCGCTAAGTCGGCGTTGTATTGATACTGTTTATAGAAGGCGGCTGCCACATCTTCCCAATTATGCACATCAGACCTCTCCAACTGGTAGAACCAATCCAGCTGCATCCCCGATAAACTGTCCTGGAAAAAGTGGACCCACAGGTCTTTGTCAGAAGAATATGGTTGAATTTTCCTGACATAAGATCGTAGGCGTATCTTTAGGCAAGACACCCCATCATACTTAGTGAACAGTGGCACTTTAAATTTAGGAGGGATTACTATTCCAAAAACCAACCCTAACTCCTCAAAGTCTAGCCCAGGCACTCTCTGTATCTCCATAACAGCTAGACGTTCTTCCAAGTTCTTGTATTTGTCATCGGTCGGAGGGTACTGCTGTTCAGAATAGTCCTCATCCTCTTCTTCTTCTGCTTCAGAGTCAGATGTCACTGCAGTTCCTTTTCCTTTTCCTTCCCCCTCTTCAGATGTTGATGGGAATTCCAAAGTCCGTCTGGCTTGTCCTTCAAACCTTCTGCCCAAGATAGCCACACCAACTCTCTTCTTCTTATTTTTCTCTTTTTCCTTCTCTAGTAGAGTCTTGAGCTCCTCTTGCCCCTTAGCCAAGGTCAAGAGTAGCTGTTGAAATTGTGAATTCTGAGCTTGTAAGTCTTTGACCGTTTATTCAATATCCATCTTGCTGAAATAAACAGCAGAGAGATGAGGAAACTTGGTGTGAAGACCTGCTTATGCATATGATGAATGATATGTATTCATGTAATTCTTTCAAGGATTCAGAAATTCAAATTTGTTTTAAACAAAAAAGAAACACACGTCATATTAATAAGATAGAATTGTTAGTACATCAATGCCCATTGGGTAAAATAATACAAAATTCTAAGGTAAATAGACGTTGCGCATCCTCTTTGGTGCAATGTAGGTGTTGAGAGTCTGCTCTTCGTGAAGTTGACGAGTGAGTTCCAAAACCTTCTTCTCGCTTGCGTAGAATTGGGCTTCGAAAGTGTCACACTCTCCCTTGAGCTGTATCCAACTCCTTTGTAAATCTTCTAGTGATGTTGGCATGTCAGGATGTAGGAGGGTGTATGGAACCTCTCCTTCCACAACAGGCTCTATAATCACAGGGAGAATGGAGGGGTAAGGCATCATAAGACTTTATGCGCGGGTTGATACCCACTTGAGGTAAGGCTCAAGAGGGATGGAATTCTTGTGTCCCAAGGTCTTATTGTCCACCTTGTTGGGCATCCTCCAAGCTCGGATGAACCTTTGTCGGAGTCCTTGGTTGTCGCTGTCGAAGTCGAAAACCAAACCTTGAATCAACATGTCATGTGGGCCATCCCTTCGGGCATACCCAAACTATCTCAGAGCCAAGCAGGGGTTGTAGGTGATGCCTCCTCTAATGCCAAGTAGAGGGACATTAGGGAATTCCCCACAACGGTCAATGATGATAACATTCTCTCTGGATCGAGAACACCAATGAATGTCTGAATGTGTAAGAGTCATCAATCGTTGTGACCACCTCAAACCTTGCTCATTCTTCAAAACTGATTGGGGAAGATAAGAAATAAACCATCTTGCCAATAGAGGAGTGAAACACATGAGAACACCTCTTTTCCTCATTGTACGAGGGTGAAAAGAGTGGAGGATATCCCCAAGCAATGTAGGCACTGGGTTGCGAGCCATGAAGATTTTGACAGCAGTCACATCTATGAGTTGATCAGGGTTATGGAACAAGACCATCCCATAGATGAGAAGAGCTACAATCTCCTCAAAAGCTTGTAAGTCCAAAGAATTCCAGCAGCTTTGGGCCTTCTCAAATAGAAACTTTGACAAGAAGCCTTTGACACCACTTCTAGTTTCCCAATGTGTTGTGACATCAGACGAGTGCAAGTATAAGGCTTGAGCAATCTCTTCTGGCTTTGGATCTCTTTCTGTACCGTTGAAGGGTAGTTGATTGAGAATAGGAATCCTCAAGAGTTAAGAAAATTCCTCCAAAGTAGGCACAAGTTGGTAGTAAGGAAATGTGAAGCAATGATGCAAAGGGTCAAAGAACTGGAAGAGAACTTTCAGCATATCCTTCTCAGTGTTGGTGGTGACCAAGTTGAGAAGACGAACATGCCTCTCGGTGAATGGAGAATTCTCAGGAATCTTTGAAGTTAGCTCCTTGAGTTGAGGAGGAATTCTTACAAGGTTGATTTGGACAATTTTCCTGCGAAGTGGATCCATAACCTACAAAACAGGAACAAAGATGAAAATCCAAAATCCTTGAAATGGTTAGTGGATGCAAATGATGCTTCATGATGTCCATGATGTTATGAACAAGTATATATGTACAAGAAAATCACACAAGTTCCTAGTTTAGGCTTGCATGGGGTTTCATAGGTAAGTACCCTCTTGAAGTTTAGTTGGCTCAACCTATCCTAGAAATAGTAATCAGGTTCTAAGGAGCTCAATATCACTGGATTGTTTCCTTGTTCAATGTTTCAATTCAGCCTCTTTACCGGCGACCGAAATATTCCAAGGAACCAACCCTCAATGAGTGTAGTATCGAGTATCTACCAACTTCGGACTGCACCAAAGTCGGCCATCTCACTACATCCTAAAAGGCCAAGTTGGTCAAGTAAAGGTTCTAAAAGTCCATTAGTGCTTCATGACATCACTCAGCGGCCCCGTATTCTCTTTGATTGACTCAAAGGCTACCGGTACCCACAAATATGTCGCACTAATATAGCTATTGCTTAGACCATATCGGTATACCCCGCACAGTTTCCACAACATATTGCTATTTACCTATGAACCAAAGTGTAAAGCAAACAAGTCAAGAAAGATAAGCATGTAAAGGTGATCTAAAACCCTAAGGTAACCCCACTTTTATATTTTTCCCCAGCAGAGTCGCCAGTTCTGTGATGCGGTGGGAGAACTGACTTGAAGTTTTGCGTTTGTGTTTGCAAATGTTAGGGTTTAGCAAGAGTCACCACCGACTTTTATTTTATCCAAAAGGAAAGGTCAAAAAGCATAAGAAAGACCTTTGAGATGTTTTCTTGAGTTCGGGGGGTAGATTATGAAAAGGGAAGGTGCTAGCACCCTTTTCATCCATGGTTTTCCATGGACTCTTAGTTACTTGTTTAGATCACTTGCTTTGCTTTTTCAATTGTTTGAAATGGTGCTTTATGTGGTTTTGAAAGTATTTTGAAAAGAGGCAATCGTTTAGGCAATCTTTGTAATGATTCTCGTTCGTAAGAATGTATACAAAGATGTTTGTCTTTTGAAAAATGTTTCAATGTTTTGAAATGTGTGTGTTTGTTTGAAAATAGCAAGGATGGTTTGCAAATTGATCAAGTAACTAGAAGCTTATCTACCTACTCAAAAGTAGGGATGGCAACGGGTCGGGTCGGGTGCGGGTTTCACACTACCCACACCCGCACCCGAAATCATCACCCAAACCCGAACCCGAACCGAAGGCTATTCGGGTGACAAAATCACACCCGCGCCCGCACCCGTTGGGTTCGGGTTTTTTCACCCAAACCCAAACCCGCACCAAAAATAAATAAAAAAATTACAATTAAAATAAGGTCTCTTTACATTGTCTTCAAGAAAATGCAATCACCATTATCTTAACATAGTCTTCAACATCTTAACATTACAATTAAAATTAAATTCTACAATCAAATTACAACTTTTCAACAACAACAAGCTAATATATTACAACTTTCTTGTGTAAGATTAGATGTTCCTTCCGGCTCCGGAGTTGTGTTCACTTGATCTATTTTACCTATTACAAAGAAAATATATTTCACATGTTAAGAAACACTAATAGATATTATCATCATAATTTTAAATTGTAATAAAAAACGCGTGAAACTTAAAACATATAAAACATATAACTTAATTCTTGGTAATGCTGAACTGGAGAGTATGAAAAGGACTTACTTGAAAATATCGGATAGATGATTAAAAAAATCCGAAAAAATATCACAGCTTTTCTAAAATTTCTAAAAATAACAAATAAATTATGGAATTTGTTTTTTAGTTGGAAAAGGTATTATAGTAAAAGAACTAGTACTGGGGGCGCTAGGTATACCTCTATGGTGGCACAACACAAATTATATTATCAGTATTCACATACGACTTCAACTATTAGGGGAAATCAGAATACACACTAGTGCAAAGAATTAATTTATAAAATATGGTCTACTCTGGTAATTGGTTGCACTATAGTCTTATTTGATTTCATACTCTCCAGTTTACCTATGTACTCCCAAAGCATTTGAACTTGTCAAAATATCCTTGATTTTAAAAAACTAAACATTTTTCTCATCACAAAACACATAGCCCATTAAAATAAAAAATTGAAAATATTTGTGCAAATTCATAGAGATTTATATTTTTAATAAATATAATTTAAACATTTTTCACATCTTTTTATGCAAGAAAGTAATATATATATATATATATATATATATATATATATATATATATATATATATATATATATATATATATATATATATATATATATATATATATATATATATATATATATATATATATATATATATATATATATATATATATATATATATATATATATATATATATATATATATATATATATATATATATATATATATATATATATATATATATATATATATATATATATATATATATATATATATATAGGTATAGTTTTGTAATTTAACATATAAGCGGGTGTGGTTTCGGGTGCGGGTTTAAGCTATCCCAAACCCACACCCGAAATATCGGGTGGCACCTGAACCCGAACCCAAACCCAGTCAATTCGGGTTTCACCCGTTGACTCGGGTGCGGGTGCGGGTGGGGCCCGCGGGTTTGGGTCTGCTTGCCATCCCTACTCAAAAGTCTTTCTTGTACATTTTTTATTCCTTTTATATTGTTGATTTACCATTTCTTTGGTAAACAACCCTATCTTTGGATGTTAAACGGGACGGGCGTGGGTCATCGTATGACCATGATAGCAATGTTGCCAGGTATCTTTAGCATTTTGAGGGACTAAGATGATTTGTTTTTAGGCAACCTTGTCTAGCGTCATCGAGGGACTATGATCTTTAGTTTTGTTTTGTTTTGCCAAGATACCTTTCATGCATACCATGGCCATTTGTTTAGGCAAAAAAGTGGGTGAAACCCTAGAGGTGCTTGTGTGCAATGTGTTGTCATTTTACATGTATTTTTGTCTTGTATTAGGTCATGCTATTTGTTTGATTTTTGTCTTATCATACAAAACCCTAATTTACTACACATGTATATAATGCGATAAATTGCGTAAAGTAAATCTAAGCTATTACAACAATATTATGGGAGAGGGGATACAAGTTTTTGAATGAGGATATTTGCACAAAATAAAACCCTAATTAACTATTACAACCCAATTGAATTTAATGTACAATAAATAAATAAACAATTATTTAAATATGCAGTAAAATGTAAATATGCAAAAATGTTTTGTAATTGTTTTATGTATGAAAAAAAATAAAATTATCTAAGTCCTAAAAATAAGAAAAAAACAATATTATTATTTTTGAAAGGGGAAACCCTAATTTTGTTTTAAAAGAAAATATATATTCTATATTTATTTTATTCATTTTGTTCAAGAAAAATAATAATAATATTATGCAAAAATATTAAAAATTAAATATGTATGAAAAATAAATATTTAATGTGTATAATATAATAAAATAAAATATTTAAGTAATTTTATTATTATTTACAAGTTTACTTAAGAAAATAAAGTATATTATTACTAATAAACTATTTTTATGCCAAACAAAATAATAAAAATAATAAAATAAAATGCAAAAAATAAAGAAAATATTTTTCAAGATTTTTTCATGTTCAGAAAAATAAATAAAAGCAATAAATATAAAAGAAATGGAAAATATGCAATATATAAAAAATAGGCCAAGGGGGGTGCAAATAGGAAATAGGGGGTGTGAAAAGTAGCAAGCCCAAAGCGCCAGACCCAGGACAGCTTCGTCCCTGTCCTTCAGGTCCCTCCTGCGCGCGTTTCTGAGCCAAACCTGTATCTTGCTCTAGCTTGCATGAAATCAAAAACTCATAACATAAAAAGTGTAGCTTGTGAACTCACGATTCCAATGATATAAAATTCATGACCTAACTCTCAAAGATCAGGGAGAATTTTAATGGCCCTAATTTCTGACCTAGTTTTTTCAGCATGTTCAACAACCAAATACTCTTAGCTCAGTTAATATAAATGGAAACTATGCATATGTACAGCTTAAGCAAGTTAAGGACTACATTTTTGCTTCACAAATCAAAGCTTAAGGATGCCTAAATAAGGAGATAAAACTTTGAAAAATACCTTGTTCAGTTGAGTTTGGATATGGCAATGTGGGAACTTTGAGTGAGGCCTGAAGATCGTGTGAGCTTCCTTGAAGTTCCCTCAACCTTTTCCAATGCTTAGCTGGCCTTGTAGATGCTTGAATCTCCTTGCATGAGTCAACCTGCAACCTTGCAAAATGAAAATGGTGAAGTGTAAAACTGAGCTCACAGTTGCAAGATGAATGCTTGGATAGCTTGTATGTGATGTAGGGAAGATGTTTCAAGGGTTGAAAGGCAAAACGCACGAGCAAGTTTCAAGTTGGCAAGTGTTCTGCAGATGATGCCCTGTTTGGGCAGAAAAATGTGATTTTGGTGTTTGAGAGTGTTTGGGATGTTAGGCAATCGTGTATTGGCTTGTTATAAGGTTCTGAAGTTGTCTCAAATGAAGCCAAGCCTTGCCTTTATCAGATGGACAAGTTGTATTGACTTTTGCAAGTTTGCTTGCTTTTGAAGAAAGCTGACATGACCATGCCAAAGGCCTGTACAGGCTAGCTTGTGGATTGCAGAGGGTTGGTGTACTTTGCCTGATGTGTGTGGATCTTGTTTGCAACAAAAGATCAGGTCCATGGCTCAAGAAATACAAAGTTGCAAAAAGCATGCTTTATCAAAATGGTATTGTGAACTTTATGCCATTTTTGGATTAATTTATTGTACAATGCTTCAAAGATCAAAATAAAACCATTATCCATTGTGTTAGCATTCAATTATGGAGTGTAGAAAGTATTAGGACCTATAATACCAAGTACAATCATGCTAGGACAGATTTGCAACTTGCACCATTGTGAAAATGCCTTGAACAAAAGTGATAAATTTCCATTTCCCCTTCTTCGATTCTCCCTAAACATAAATGATCTTGGAGAGTTCTTGGACATTTTGGAAATATTGTAACATGCTCTACAATCCATCTTTGAATTTCATTTTGAGATACCTCTTGGAACTAGGTGAAAAATGCCCATGAAGTTAGGTCAAAATTCTGCCTAAATTAGGGCAAAATTTCACTAAGTTAAAAAGTTTATGGACCCCTATTCACAAAATCATAACTTGAGATCCAAGAATATTTTTGGAGAACTTTGTAAATAAAAGTTGTAGATTTCATGGAGGACTACAACTTTCATGTTGGAAGTTTTCTTTGAATCCAATTGCATCATGGTGAAAAAGTTGTGGAAAGTTGGGAAAAAATAAGAAATTTCCATAACTTAGGAAAATTCTAAGTTATGAAAAATTTCAAATTAAAACCCTAATTTGAAATTTTAGGTTTATTGATCAACAAGTTTCACATTTTGACATATATTGATGAATTATGACCCTTGGCACTTGATTTTGACACAAAAGTCAAAGTTTGACTTTTTAGTATACAATTGACTTTTGATCAGTTGACTGCAAAATTTATCTGTCAATCCTATGCATTTGAGATCTTTTGAACTATGTGATTAGGTCAAGATGATGATATTGAGTCCTTGAAATCATGTTTGAACCCAATTGTCCATTGGCTAGGTCAAAAATAAGAAATTGCCCTTTCTCAATCAAAACCCTAATTTTGACCATTTTGCCCTTTTGATGATCTAATCAAATTTCTTGAGGAATTGTGATCCAAACTTGATCAAATGGTTCATATGAGTCTATAATGTTGATTTGGATCAAAAATTATGAAGTTTGACTGTAAATTGGCCATGATTGACTTTTTCCCCAATACAGTTGATTTTTAGGTCAACTGTCCAATTGACTCGGCAAAAATGTGATTCAAGGCTTGAAACTTGTCATGAGCAATCTTAGGGGTCCAAGATGGTGTATGAAAGTCACATGGAGCATTGATGGTCCAAAAATCCTTGTGCAAACTCAAACCCTAATTTCAGGTTATCAGTGCAAGAGGAGGTCTTGAGCTGAGCAAACCCTGATCCTGTCTGGAGTCCAAGAGGTCTTGTGAGGAAAAATCTTGATAAAATGAGAGGGAAAATTTTGGGGTACAACAGAATGGCATCCGCGTTTGGAGCGTATCTGAACTGTATCTGAGAGTTGAATTTGAATGGGTATCAGAATGGCATCCGCGTATGGAGCGTATCTGTATGGTATCTGCAAACTTTGAACATTGTTAATGGTAGCTGTTAATCTTATCCTGAAAAGGGTAAAATGTTAGCTAAAATGAAAAGTCATGTTGTATGAAATGTATGATATAATGCATTTGTTTTATCAATGTTTATGATATGTGGATGCCATGTATGCATATGTGAGCTAGTCTATTGCGCTGTTTGTTGAATTTGGGGAAAATAAATCCCTGAATGTTGCTGAGGGTATGTACGTTTTGAAGTCGAAGTGTTGATGAATTTCTGTTTAGAGAAATAAAATCTGTTGTAAGGGAAATGACATGTACTACTTGAAAAATCTGTTTGGGAAATCTGGGGAAATTGGATGATTTCTACCGGGGACTGATAATTGGGAGCTTTGTTCCGTTGGGGATTAAACTGTACACTGCGGGGGATTTTTATGGAAAATAAACTTAGAGAGATTTCCATATCTCTTAAAGCCATCAATAATTGTCTTTTTATTTTGTTTATTTGTAAACAGTAATTATGTTCAAATGCATATGTTCAACAATGAATCATTGGACATTTTTGTAAACAAAACACAAGAGTAAAGAATAACAGATAGTTTTGTACTTTCAAAGGAATATATTTGTATTGACTTTGAGTAAGTATTTTTGTACAGTGAGACAAACATTCTAGTAAGAGAATGTCGTCGTAAAAATGAAAATTTTAATACAAAGAAAAGATATCTATGTGTAATAATCCCATGGGGTTCTCATCCTGCTATAGCCTTTATATCTCTGAGCATCTTGTCTATTTGTTGCCTTGTTCGAAGATGATTGAATTGGTCAGAAATGTCGAGTTTGCAAGTTGTCCGTAAGGTGATCCAATGGGACATAGTCATATGCTTTAATTCCCTAACTTTTGCCTGGACCGCCCTTTCGGATTTTCAGTCCACCAGGATACCCTTTTTTGCCCAAGTCGTCCTTTCGGGTTTTCAACTTGCCGGGTGTACAATTTTTTTTTGTTTTTATCCCTAATTTTTGCCCGAATCTTTTTGGTTCGCCGGGATGCCCTTGTTTTTCCTAGGCGTGTCAACCTAGCGGGTCTCTTATGCGTAGTATCTTTTGACTATGTCTGTGTTCGCAGGGTGCGGCAGGTCGTCACCATCCATGGTGGTCAAGATCATTGCTCCGCCAGAAAAAATGTTTTTTTATTACAAATGGTCCTTTGTATGTAGGAGTCCATTTTCCCCTGGGATCACCTTGTGGTAGTATGATACGTTTGATTACCAGATCCCCAACTTGATACACTTGGCGTCTGACCTTTTTGTTGAAAGCCTTGATCATCCGTTTTTGATACATTTGACCATGGCAGACAACATTAAGTCTTTTCTCATCAATTAAATTCAATTGATCAAGTCGAGTCTGGATCCAATCGTCTTCATTCAGACCTGCATCCTTCATAATTATTAGAGAGGGGATCTGAACATCAATAGGCAAGACATCTTCCATGCCGTATACCAAAGAATATGGTGTTTCCCCGGTCGATGTGTGAGCTATAGTACGATACCCGTGGAGAGCGAATGGTAACATCTCATGCCAGTCTTTGCATGTGACTGTCATTTTCTGTATGATCTTTTTAATGTTCTTATCTGCAGCTTCAACAACGCCATTCATCTTTGGCTGATAAGGGAACAATTATGATACTGGATCCTGAATTCCTCTCACAAGGAGGTGATCATAGTATTGTTCAGGTTCGTACCATTGTCGGTGATGATCCTCTTCGGGATACCATACCGGCAGATGAGATTTTGTTTAATGAACTGGGCTACAACATTCTTGGTAACAGAAGCGAAGGAGGCTGCCTCAACCCACTTTGTAAAATAGTCAATGGCCACTAGGATGAAGCATTGTCCATTGGAGGCTGTCGGCTTGATTTCCCCAATCATATCTATTCCCCATATAGAAAAGGGCCAAGGATCCGTCAAGACATTCAAAGGAGGTACGTGCACTTTATCAGCATAAATCTGACACTTGTGGCAGGTTCAGGAGTGTTGATAGCAATCTTCTTCCATGGTAGACCAGTAATAGCCTGCCCGTAGGATTTTCTTTGCCATCGTATCCCTGCTGGAATGGGTGCCAAAGGTGCCTTCATGTAACTCAAACATGATCCTTTCAGCTTCAACCTTATCTACATATTGAAGTAACACAGAGTCATGGCTGCGTTTGTAAAGAATTCCATTACTAAGGAAGAATTTAGCAAATAATCTCCTTAAGAACTTCTTATCATTGACTGAAGCTCCTTCTAGATACTCTTGAGCCTCAAGATACTTCTTGACTTTGTGAAACCAAGGCTGGTCCACTACTTCTTCAGTATTAATCTCGTGACAGTGTGCTGGTTCATCCATTGGTTCAATGGTGATCTGGGGAGTCTCGTTATCCCATTTAAGTTTAAACATAGATGACATTGTGGCTAGTGCGTCTGCTAGCTGATTTTCTTCTTGCGGGAAGTGCTCAAAGGTAATCTTCTCAAAATGTGGGAGCAATGTCAAAACTTGTTCTTTATAAGGGATAAGGTTAGGGTGTTTGGTGTCCCATTCCCCTTTGATCTGGATGATAACCAAAGCTGAATCTACGAATACATTCAAGGATTTGATACCCAAGTCTATGGCAACTTTGAGACCAAAGATGCACGCTTCGTATTCCGCCATGTTGTTTGTACAATTGAAGCAGATTCTTGCCATAAAAGGAGTATGACAACCTTCAGGAGATATGAGTACAACACCAATACCATTGCCAAGTGCGTTGGATGCCCCAACAAAGAATAGGATCCATCGGGATCCTTGTTCAGGTCCGTCATATGGCTTGAATTCTTCACAGTTGTTTACCATCATGATGTCTTCATCTGGGAATTCGAACTTCATGGACTGGTAGTCTTCCAAAGCTTGGTGAGCAAGGTGATCATCTAGTACACCGCCCTTTATAGATTTATGGGTAGTATATTGTATGTCATATTCTGTCAGGATCATTTGCCATCTCGCTATTCTCCCAGAGAGAGCAGGCTTCTCGAAGATGTATTTTATCGGATCCATTTTAGATATCAACAAGGTAGTATGAGTCAGCATATACTGTCTTAGCCAGCGAGTAGCCCATGCCAGAGTGAAGTAACTTTTCTCGAGCAGTGAATATCTTGTTTCACAGTCAGTAAACTTTTTGCTCAGGTAATAAATAGTGTGCTCTTTTCGGCCAGACTCGTCATGCTGCCCCATCACACACCCCATTGAATTCTCTAAAATAGTCATATACATAATCAATGGTCTTTCCTCGACTGGTGACTTCAAAACAGGAGGCTCTTGCAGGTACTCTTTGATCTTGTCTAAAGCAGTTTGGCATTCATCATTCCATTTGACTACTTGATCCTTCTTCAATAGTTTGAAGATTTTCTCACAAGTAGCTGTTAGGTGAGAAATGAATCTGGCAATGTAGTTTAAACTTCCCAAGAATCCTCTGACTTCCTTCTCAGTACGAGGAGCAGGAATCTCTTGTATCGCTTTTACCTTGGCAGGATCTAATTTAATACCCTTGTTGCTGACGACAAATCCTAGGAGTTTACCAGATCTTATTCTAAACGTGCATTTCTTTGGGTTCAACCTCAGCTTGTACTTCTTTAGCCTCTCAAACAATTTATGTAAATGATCAATATGTTCTTCTTCTGTTTGAGATCTAGCTATCATGTCGTCCACATAGACCTCTATTTCATGATGTATCATGTCGTGAAATAGAGCTACCATGGCACGCTGATAGGTTTCCCCAGCATTCTTCAGTCCGAACGACATCACCTTATAGCAGAATGTCCCCCACTGTGTGACAAATGTTGTTTTCTCCATGTCCTCAGGCGCCATTTTGATTTGGTTGTAGCCTGAGAAACCGTCCATGAAGGAAAACACTTTGTGTTGTGCCGTATTATCAACTAGGATGTCAATGTGGGGAAGTGGGAAATAATCCTTAGGGATTTCCCTATTCAAATCTCTGTAGTCCATGCACATTCGTACCTTGCCGTCTTTCTTGGGTACGGGAATAACATTGGCAACCCATTGCGGATAGGAGGTGATGGCCAATCATCCAGCGTTAAATTGTTTCATGACTTCTTCTATAATCTTCTCTGACATATCTGGTCGCATTCGACGAACCTTTTGTTTTACTGGTGGACAATCCTCTTTTGTAGGCAGACGATGTACCACAATATCTGCATCAAGTCCTGGCATGTCTTCATACGATCAGGCAAAGACCTCAACATACTCATGTAGCAACTGAATCAGACGCTCCTTGACACTCGGTTCTAGATTGGCACCCACCTTGACCTCTCTTTTATCTTCTTCGGTACCCAGGTTGATTGTGTCCACTGGTTCCTCGTGGGGTTGAATGGTTCTCTCTTCTTGCAGTAGTAATCTGGAAAGTTCCCCTGGTACTTCACAATCTTCCTCACCTTTGTCTTCGGCCTGGTAGATTAGATTTTCAGAGTCACAGAAAGCCATAGCAGAACCGTTACCCATGGGATCCTGTTGTACCCCAAATTTTGACCTAAGATATCATCTCCCATCTGCATCATTACATTACAAGTGCTTTGATCTATTGATTTTAAACAAATTCATAACTTTTTTTCAGGCCGAGAGCTATTTATTTTGAACACTAAATTATTTAATCGATTCATGCTAAAACAATGTTTATTAATTATTTATTATCTTGAATTTAAATAATTGGAATTTGTTTTCAATTATTATATAATTTAAAGATGTATAGATAATAAAATAAATATTAGAAAAGAGGCGTATTAATCGTGCAGACAGTATTTATTTATTATGCACTATCTCAAATTTAAATAACTGGAATTTATTCTCAGTTATTACATAATTTAAAGATTTACGAATAATATAATAAATATTTGAAAAAGTTCATTAATTGGTCAATAATAATTATTTAATTATTTATCATTCTAAGTTAAAATAATTGAAATTCTATTTTTAATTATTATAATTTGGAAAGTTATGAATAATGAATTAAATAATTGAAACTATTAATTGATCAATGATATTATTTATTTATTTGTTTATTATTCTGAATTTAGGTAATTGAGATTTATTTTCAATTATTATACAATTTAAAGAATTGTAAACAATAAAGTAAATAATTAGAGAGAAAGAGGAAATTAATTGGCAAATATTGGAATTTTATTCATTTTTTTTCTAATTGTACAATTATTGTGTAAATATTGTATTTATTACAACAAATTTACAATAATAATTTTACAAAGTTAAAATGAAATAAAAATTAATCTAATGTTTCCTAATTCTAAATCTTCTAATCCAATGCCTTTTTGTCTGCTCACTTGATGTTACCTGCAAAATTAAAAGAAATTAGAATTGAACAAATAATTAAAAGCAAAAAAAAATTATTATTTAATGTTCATCATTAAAAGTAACGGCTGGAATCAGTTTACCCTTTTTTGCAAATCACGGGATTTCTCCCGGTTCACAAAAAAGGGAGGAATTTTTTATTTCATAAATGAATGCACAATTGTGAAACATGCACAAAATTCATTTCATTTTTAAACTGCATAGTTAAAAAGAATCCATTGCATTTTTCAAAGTCCCATGCATATTTCAAATATACATAGCATATGCAAGCAAACAAAATTCCAACGTAAACCCACAGTGCCATGCACATAGTAGAAGCCAAAACATAGGCTCTACTGTTGCATTGGAAGTCAAAGAAAGATGCAGTCCAAAACCATTATGCAAGTAATAATATTTCCTTTTTTCATCATATTCCAGCTTTGTTACAATTTCAGAAAATAAAACAGTACATCATTTAAATGTCAAATGGTACTTATGAGAGAGAAGAGGGATAGAAGTGTGGTTTTGCAGGTTTTGGTTTAGGCAGGAAGAGATACAAGACAAACTGCAGTAACACATCCAGTAGGAAGTAAAAACATGAAATAGGAATAGAGACAAACCATATGGAGCAGTAAGGGTGCAGAAGTAAAGAAATATTAAAATATACCAAGCCCTCAACGTAAACCTGAAGGAAGAGAAAACTGTTATAACATAACAAAAAATCACAAAACACATGAGAAGAAATCTATCTCCAAGCTATCAAAGAAAGAAAAAAGCAAGAAACCATTTTTTTCCTCAAGCCCTTCTAAACTGTTACTGCATAAACCAGAACCAAGACCATAACATGGCAAAAACCATAATAACCTGTTTCAGCCATTAGAAATCCTCACCAACCTGATTGAGCCATAAAACCAATATCACCATATATGGCCAAAACCATTTCCTAAGTCATTTTAACCTGCTACTGCATTATCAAACCTGCCTATCACAATTTCAAAACAATATATCAAAAAACCATAAACATATGGCCTAAACCATTCAACTGCACAACCAATATACCGTCAACCTGTCATAAACCATAAGCCTGCATATTACCAAAACCTTATGGCCTAACAACGAAAACCCATGCCCCTGTTTCCATCAACCATACACAACCAACATACCATTAACCTGCAATAAACCTACTGCATTACCATCATCAAAACCACATATCAGAACCAACATGGCCTAAAACCTTTCCTACTGTATCAAAACATTTCAAAACCCAGCATGAACATCATAACCACAATGCAACTCACATGGAATTGTCAAAACTAGAAAAGCCTCAGAACTTATCATCATAGGCTATCATAAGGCAACAGTAACAAAGCATACAGAAGTGAGAACGAAGGAGAAGCTAGTAAAAAAAAAAGATTTTTTCAACAGTAGCAAGCAAGCATTCGAAGCACATAACGAGGCATACAGTACCAAGGCAAAAGAAGAAGAGAAGGATCAAAGCCAAGGTAACAGGCAAGAAGAGAAAATACAAAGTACCGGCCAACGAAGCAAGCCCGCGACACGCCTCTTTTCCTCGCCGCCTGGCCTCCTAGCTCGTTCAATCGTCCTCCTCTGTCTCCGCCTCTAGGTAACAATTTCCTTTCCCCTTTTCACTTCCATAAAACCTCCAACAAACAATAATAAGAATCAGAATCAACATAATCAAAATCAATGCATGCAAATATAACAAAACCTAACGAATAACACGTTTTACCGTAAAATCCGTCGCCCCTTTACGTTTGGCAAGAGGGAAGAAGACAGTGGGAGCTGGTGGCCATGGCAAAGAGTTTAGAAGCGAACTCAGGGACTCAGAAGCAAAGGCATGGAAAGATGGAGCGAAGATGAAGAAGATGATACACAAGGAGCGGCGTTTCTGACCAAGCAACCCTTAACCCTAATGTGATTTCCCTAATTTCGTTTAACCCCCTAAAAGAAACAAGTTTTGAAATGGGCCTTACCCCATGTTGCTGCCTTTAGCCCAACGTTTTGCTTCGTCCACCCCCCCTATTTTGCTTCTGATACTTAAGCTTGGGCCTCCTAAAACCCCCATTTTGGCCCATTTTATTATTTCCTTTAGTTTGATAAATTAGCTTAATTCACTTTTATTTCTAATTAGTAATAATAAACAACCTTTTATATAGTTAATTAAATATATTTATTCTTAATAGTATTAATTACTAATAAACAATTTTGTTATATTAATTAAGGCCTTTTATAAAATTAGTTAAAATGCTCAATTTAGTGTATGCCATTAAGTCATTTTGTAATAATACCTTTTATTAAAAAAGAAAAACATATTAAATGTAGAACATATGGAAATAAAAAATATTTTAATTCACTCGTTTTAATTAATATTAATACAAAATATATAAAATATAGAGACTTAAAAAACTAAAAAAAAATATTTTGACTCCTTTAATTAATTCTCATTTTGTTTTTACCAATATTAAAAAATGCGTAAAAATTGAAAACTATTAAAAATACTTTCTTCTCATTTATATTAATCAAAAATCCAAAATGCACATTATATCATTTAGTCCATCATTTAATTATTGTTATTTAATCATTATCCGCATAATTTTTCTGTTTATTTATTTCATATTTATTTGATTATTTTGTTTACGTTTAAATCCAAGGGAAAAACGATAAATTTGTTGACTTCATGTCCTCAAGTCTAATCGCGCGAATATTTGCATTTTCATTAAAACTTAGGATAATTTTCCTTCAAGTATTCAATCTTTTCAAAATTTATGCCCTTTAAGCAAAAACTTCGACGTTAGGCCGTCGTATCTTCAAAAACCCGTCTGTACCCCTTTTCGGTCAAAACCATTCATTTTTCAATCAAGCGATCAATTTTTAAATAAACAGATATTTCAAAAGGTTCCTATAGAGTACTATAGATACATTGGGTGCTAATACCTTCCCATTGTATAACCAACCCCCGAACCATAAGATTTCTTTTCAAAAATGCTTTGTATTTTCATTACTATTTACATTGCATGTTTAGGGTTTTATTTCGCTCTTTTCCCTTTTCCTTTGGAAACAATAAAGCGCGGTGGCGACTCTTGCTTTTGTGAGACGAATTAATCAATAATTCGATCTCCGATTTACCCTGCTACATTTTTTATCGCTACAGAATTGGAGACTCTGCTGGGGAAAGATTGACCTCTTGCTGGTCCATCCCTAAGTGGGTTAAGCCTATTTTGTTTTATCTGTTTTACTATTATTTGATTTGCTTGATTATGTGTTTAAATTGGGGTGTTTGGGTTTTTTGCGAAGGACGAATCCTATACCCGGATTAAGTAACACTTAAGGAATAGGACGGGCGGTATAGTCATGTTAACTTTGAGGGAGTAATCCCGAAGAAGGAGGCATGAGATCCCCCACTCAATGGAAGGCCCTCTTGAACTTAATATTTGTTTACCGAGTAATCGGGAAGACATTATTATTTTCGACCTAGGAGCCCGAGAAGTTGAGGACCATAGAACCCTAACCCATCTTGGCCTTTTTAGGTGTAGCACGGAGACTATAACGGAGTAATTCGGAAGTAGTTGTTACGCGATGCTACGCTCGGACGAGTTTCTCTTGAGAATATTGCTAATTATTGAGTAATCAAGACGTTGGTAATATCCGAAGGAGGAATGTAGACTCTGGGAACTCTTAGAACCTTGTCTTACAGGTGAGATTGAACCGTTAGTACATACCTTTGGGTGGGCTTTGCCCTCGACTCTGTGCTGAACCTTGAACCTTTGAACCCCATGTTTGTAAGCTTGTGTGTGACTGTTGCATTATCATTCATTCATGCATTCATCAACATCTTTGTGAAAAACTTGTTTTTCAAGGAACTTCGGAATGATTTTTGCAAACATCTCAGGTTATTATGGAACTTGGAAGGAGAAATACTCGAAGCTTTAGTTTCAAGGAGCCTGAGATTGAAGAACTGAAGAGTTTGATTCTGAAGATCGAGAGTCCGACGGATTTTCAGAAGAAATATGGGTCCATCGTACCGCTCATGAAGCGCAAGATGAAGAAAGGCATCCTCAACATGTTGGTTCAATTCTATGATCCCTTGTACCGATGTTTCACCTTTCCGGATTATCAGTTGATGCCCACTTTAGAGGAGTACTCCTATATTCTTGGTTTGCCGATCGCCGACCGTGTTCCTTTCTCTGGATTAGAAGAGGAGCCCAAATCTCACGAGATAGCAGCTATCACCCACTTAAAGAAGTCAGAGGTAGAGGAGAACATGACTACGAAAGGGGGAATCCGGGGTTTTTCGGCGCAGTTTTTGTTGAAGAAAGCTCGTCATTTTGCTGAGACTAAGGATACTGTTGCCTTCGAAGACGTATTTCCTTTACTCGCATATGGTCTATTCTTATTCCCTAACATTGATAAGTTTGTGGATATCAACGCCATTAGAATTTTCCTGATTGGAAATCCGGTCCCTACGCTGCTAGGAGATACATACTACTCCATCCACCTTCGAAACTCTTATCAAGGAGGGATGATTATTTGCTGTGCACCGTTGCTGTATCAGTGGTATGTTTCGCACCTACCTGGGTCTGATGCTTTCTGGGATCTCGAGAAGGAACCGCGTTGGGCGCCAAAGATTATGGCTCTCACTCATTTCGACATTGACTGGTATAATCGAGTTTACCATGACGTGGAGATCATTGATAGCTGTGGTGCTTTTCCTAATGTACCTCTTCTCGGTACGAGGGGTGGAATCAACTATAACCATGTTCTCGCGCGCCGTCAGTTCGGGTACCCGATGAGAGATAAACCAAACAACATCCATGTGAGTGGTTTCTTTCTTCAGGAAGGACAAGATCATCAGGCTGCTAAGAGGGAGATCGAAGGAGCTTGGCGCCACATCCATAGAAAAGGGAGAGATAAGTTGGGACATAGAGGTGCCGTTTCTTTGGAGCCTTACCTACAGTGGATCCGTGCTAGGGCTTGTGTTCTCAAGATGCCCTATAAACTTGAGAAGCCTTTATTCCCTTCCATTGCACCATCATCTGTTGTTATCCCTATCGCGGATGTAGGAGAGTACCAAGGAAATCTGGCTAGGATGAAGTCCGAGAGGGATGCTTAGAAGGAAAAGTACCATATGTCTGAATATGAGAATCGAGTCCTGACTCGACAGTTAAAGGAAAAGGAAGAGTTGTTGTTTATTCAAGACGGCCGGTTCATTGATCACGATGAGAAGCTTCGTCAGAAGGATGCCTTGCTGAAGAAGTATGCGAGTGAAAGGAAGAGAAAAAGGGAATGTTCGGTAAGCGTGGCTCTCGTTCCTAATCCGCAGGAGGAAGTCATTAATCGTCTGATAGCTGAGAAGAAAGAGATGGAAGACTTTTACGAAGAGAAGATCAAGAAGCTCCGATTACAGCTGGTGTTTGGTCCTTCATCTGAGGATTCCGAGTGATCTTTAGCTTTTAGTTTGTTTTATTGATGTCATTTTGTAAAACTATGTAAAAGGGCTTCATGCTCCGAGGTTGTAATTTATTGTTTTATTATGGGCTTCATGCCCCAAAGTTGTAATTTATTGCTTTATTTTAGATTTCATGTTTTAAAATTGTAATTTATCACTTTATTATGGTTTTCATGTTTCGAAGTTGTAATTTATTGCTTTCATTATTGGATTTGTTATCCCAATGTTGTAATTTACTGTTTTGATATTCCAAATTGTAAGTTGTAATTTATCGCTTTCGATTAATGGATTGAGTTTTTGTTGTTTCAAATTCCTTTACCATTGATGTATGCAAAATTATTAAAGTTCCTTGAAAAACTTTTAAAATGAATCATCATTTGCATCGCACATCATGCATCATTCCACATTCCACTTCACATGTTTTCTAGAGTCTTATCCTTGTTCTTTTTCCACTCCCAAAGGTTGTCAAGCTGTCTCACCGATACGACACTCGGGCCAATCGTCAGAGGAAAATGGAAGATTTGGAACAGGAAAATCATGAGCTTCGTGGGGAAGTTGCTACACTTTGTGTCGAGATGGAAAAGTTAACTGCGTTAGTGGAAAGTTTGGTGGTTGTTCAGAATCAGCCATCGACTACAGCTGCCGAGATTCAGACTTCAACTCCAGTGGTTTCCGAGATTGTCACTGTTCCTGCCTCCGTGACTCAAATCAACTCTCCGCTTCAACATCAGATGCCGAAAGGTTTTCCGTGGGGAATGCCTTACAACTTTGTGCCAGAGGGGTATCAGCCTGCCGTACAACCTTTATTTCAACCTGCTTTGTCTCTTCCTCAACCAGAGACAACTGCCATGCCGCCAGTAATTCCGTCTGTGACGCCTTTTCCGCAACCGATTATGACGACCGTTGCTCCTGTGGTCCACTCCGTGCCATACTTGAATGAACCTACTTATCCTGCCGAGCCTGCTGAAAGTGTGGGTCTCTTTGATAGAATGGAAGAATTTCAGGATCAGTTCTAGGAAATGCAGAAAGAGCTTAGAGCATTGAAAGGGAAGGATTTGTTTGGGAAGAACACGCATGACCTTTGTTTAGTTCCAAATGTCAAGATTCCAGCAAAATTCAAAGTGCCAGACTTTGAGAGATATAAGGGTGATTCATGTCCTAGAAGTCATTTGACAATGTACGTGAGAAAGATGTCTACGTATTCCGATGATCATGACTTATTGATTCATTATTTTCAAGATAGTTTGACGGGTGCTGCTCTAAAGTGGTATATGGGTTTAGACAGTATTCGGATCCACAACTTCAACGATCTTAGCGAAGCCTTTGTCCATCAGTATAAGTACAACGTTGACATGGCGCCGGACCGGGATCAACTCCGGGCGATGTCGCAGAGAGACCGGGAATCTTTTAAGGAATACGCCCAGAGGTGGCATGAAATTGCTGCTCAAATCTATCCACCTCTTGAGGAGAAAGAGATGACGAAGATATTTTTGAAGACTTTAGGTTCCTTTTACTATGAAAGAATGATAGCCAGCGCACCCAGTGACTTCACCGAAATGGTAAGCATGGGTATGCGATTAGAGGAAGGGATTCGTGAAGGGCGTTTGGTTAAAGAAGGGAGTCCGTCTAGCAGTGCGAAGAAGTTTGGAAGTGTTTTCCCGAAAAGAAAAGAGCAGGATGTTAGCGCTTTGTTCCAAGGTAGACCTAGGAGAGGTTACTCTCACGTTGCGGCAGTCACTCCGGCTGTCCGCCCAACTTTGATGACCCCAGCTCATCAAACCCCACCAACTCAACAACGGCCTTTTCAGCAGCAGCCTCGACAACAGGCTTATCCATTCAACAATCAGAACCGTTCACCCAGAAAACCGCAGTTCGATGCCATTCCTATGACTTATACTGAATTGTTCCCTGCTCTTATCAGAAAGAATCTCATCACGACAAAGCCTCCTCCTGTCGCACTGAACAGTGCTTCTCCGTGGTACAAGGCGGATCAGTTTTGTGAATATCATCAAGGGTCGCCGGGGCACAACCTTGAGAATTGCTTTGCTCTAAAGGCGGACGTGCAGAGATTGATTAATAATGGTATCTTGTCTTTCAAGGATGTTAATCCAAATGTTAGAGATAATCCTTTGCCTCGACATGGGGCAGCTTCAGTGAATATGGTGGAAGGTTGTCCGGGGAAGTTTCGAGTTTTCCAAGTTGAACATATAAGAGAGTCGTTGATCAGGTTACATCAGAGTTTGAGAAGACTTGCCTTTGTGAGGCACCAACATGATTATGATGTTTGTGAATTTTGTTCAAGAGAGGATGATTGTCCTATTGTGAAGGAGGATATTCAGAAGTTGCTGGATCAGAGAGTTATCACTATTACCTATGACTGAAATCCGGAGGATGAAGTGAATGTTATCGTACCACAATTCAATTTGCCTGAATCAGTAGAGATTGCTTACGACAGTCAGACTGCACCTGTTGATCCTTTGATTATTTACCCACCTGGTCCTGTGCCTTACAGCTCAGACCAAGCTGTACCGTATAAGTATAATGCCACAATGATTGAGAATGGGGTAGAAGTCCCTATACCAACAAGACCGTCTTTTGTTAACATTGCTGATGTGAGTAGAGTTACGAGAAGTGGACGTGTTTTTGCAGCAGTACCTTTGAAGAGACCGGAAGTTCAAGTTAGGAGACCCATACCGGCGGAGATTCCAGTAAGAAATGTTGAACCAAGGGTTGAGATAGGCCGATCCAGTGAACCTATCCCTCACCCTGAGGATGATGAGATCCTGAAGCTTATCAAGAGAAGTGAATATAAGATTGTGGACCAACTTTTGCAAACACCTTCCAAGATTTCCTTGCTTGCTTTACTGAGAGATTTTGGTGCCCATAGAGAAGCTTTGATGAAGGTCTTGGACCAGGCATTCGTGGATCATGATGTGACGGTTGACCAGTTTGACGGGATTGTGGGAAATATAACTTCGTGTAACAATCTTGGCTTCAGTGATGAAGAACTCCCGGAGGAGGGGAGAAACCATAATATGGCTTTGCATATCTCAGTAAGTTGTGGAAATGATACCTTATCAAGTGTGTTGGGGGATACAGGTTCGTCGTTGAATGTGATGCCCAAGACTATGTTATCTCGGCTTTCATATCCAGGTGCTCTTATGAGACCCAGTGGAGTAATTGTTAAAGCGTTTGACGGTTCTAGGAAGACAGTCATTGGTGAAGTGGATCTTCCTATAGTGATTGGTCCCCATACTTTTCAAATCACTTTCCAAATGATGGACATTCGTGCTGCCTACAGTTGTTTATTGGGTCGTCCCTGGATCCATGATGCCGGGGCAGTCACCTCTACGCTCCATCAGAGACTAAAGTTTGTAAGGCATGGGAAGCTAGTGATGATTGGGGGAGAGCAAGCTATGGTGGTAAGCCATTTATCATCATTCTCTTTTATTGATGCGGACGAGGATGTTGGAACCCAGTTCCAAGGTCTTTCTGTTGCTAAGAGTACAGTGAAGAAGCAAGGGGCATCCATCTCTTCTTTTGAGGATGCGCGGCGAGTGGTGGAAAGTGGTTCGGCCGAAGGATGGGGCCAGGTGTTGACGTTACCCGAGAACAAGTCTGGGGAAGGTTTGGGTTTTCATCCAGTGTCTGCACAAGTCAAGAAAGAGGTGGTTGTTCGTCCGATTCAAGAGGTTTTCCGAAGTGCAGGGTTTGTACATCCTGGGGTTGATGCTATCATAGATGATGATTCCGAGGAAGATTTGCCCGATTTTGTGACGCATGGATTGGCTTGCCAAAACTGGATAGTTGTTGATGTTCCTGTGGTTATACACATTTCCGAGTAATGTTTTGTTTATTTTCCTTTAAAAAACTCGCTCTGCCCAAGGCGAAACGTATTTTGTGTCGGGCTATGAAAAATAATTCCTTTTGCTCTGCCCAAGGAAAAAGAGAAATGTCTGGGCTCTTTGTTTCAAGTATTTCCCTTTAATGAATAAAAACGTTATTTTGTCCACTATTGTTTTATTTTTCACTTTTTCGGGGAAATAGTAATGAAAATTAATTAATAACCTTTTGTTTTATTTGCACAAATCGATTTCTAAAATAAAGCATAATCATATGTGCAGATTAATCCATGACTTAACCATCGAAAACAATGATCCTATGCCCTCTCACAACTTTGAATTCCCTGTGTTCGGAGCCGAAGAAGAGGATGATGAAGAGATTCCTGTTGAGATTTCCCGTTTGCTTGAGCATGATGAGAAGATCATTCAACCATTTGAAGAACCTGTGGAGCTGGTCAACTTGGGTGATGAAGAAGTTAGAAGGGAAGTCAAAGTCGGAGCATTGCTTATTCCGGAGGTTAAGGAGAAGATGTTGGAGCTTCTCAAAGAGTATGTTGATGTGTTTTCTTGGTCCTACCAAGATATGCCAGGGTTGGACAATGATATTGTGGAGCATCGTTTACCGTTGAGACCTGAATGTCTGCCGATCAAGCAGAAGTTGAGAAGGACTCGTCCCGACATGGCTGACAAGATCAAAGAGGAGGTTCAGAAACAGATCAACGCAGGTTTCCTTGTTACGTCGGTTTATCCTCAGTGGTTAGCCAACATAGTGCCTGTTGCAAAGAAAGATGGCAAAGTTCGGATGTGTGTAGACTACAAAGATCTGAATAGAGCTAGTCCGAAGGATGACTTCCCATTACCTCATATTGACGTATTGGTCGACAGTACTGCCAAGTTCAAAGTCTTTTCTTTCATGGATGGTTTCTCTGGTTACAATCAAATCAAGATGGCGCCGGAAGATATGGAGAAGACCGCTTTCATTACACCTTGGGGAAATTTCTGTTATCGGGTTATGCCGTTTGGTTTGAGGAATGCTGGCGCAACATACCAAAGGGCAATGACTGCTTTGTTCCATGACATGATGCATAAGGAGATCGAAGTGTATGTGGACGACATGATTGCCAAATCACAGACTGAGGAAGATCATTTGGAACATTTATTGAAGTTATTCCAGCGTTTGAGAAAGTACAAACTCCGTCTGAATCCCAACAAGTGCACTTTTGGCGTTCGTTCTGGAAGACTTCTGGGTTTCATTGTCAGCCAGAAAGGTATTGAAGTAGATCCTGATAAAGTCAAAGCTATTTGGGAAATGCCCGCACCCAAGACGGAAAAACAAGTAAGAGGATTCCTTGGGAGATTGAACTACATTTCTAGGTTTATATCTCATATGACCGCTACCTGTGGGCCGATTTTCAAGCTTCTCCGAAAGAACCAAGGATGTGTGTGGACAGAAGATTGTCAGAGAGCTTTTGATAGCATCAAAGAATATTTGCTTGAACCTCCCATTTTGATTCCACCGGTGGAAGGAAGACCTTTGATTATGTACCTGACTATATTGGAAGATTCCATGGGATGTGTGCTTGGTCAACAAGATGAGACTGGAAGAAAGGAACATGCCGTATATTATCTGAGTAAGAAATTCACAGACTGTGAGTCTCGATACTCATTTCTTGAGAAAACCTATTGTGCTTTAGCTTGGGCTGCTCGCCGTCTTCGCCAGTATATGATTAATCACACTACTTGGTTGATCTCCAAAATGGACCCGATCAAGTATATCTTTGAGAAGCCCGCCTTATCTGGAAGAATAGCCCGTTGGCAGATGTTGTTATCTGAATATGACATTGAATATCACACTCATAAAGCGATCAAAGGAAGTATTTTAGCCGATCATTTGGCTCACCAACCAATTGACGATTATCAATCCATCAAGTTTAATTTCCCAGATGAAGATGTTATGTACTTGAAAGCTAAAGACTGTGAAGAGCCGTTACCTGAAGAAGGACCTGATCCTGAATCCCGTTGGGGTTTAATTTTTGACGGAGCTGTGAATTCTTATGGAAATGGAATTGGGGCAATCATCGTCACTCCCCGAGGCACTCATATCCCGTTCACGGCGAGACTGAAGTTTGACTGCACGAACAACATGGCGGAATATGAGGCGTGTATTATGGGTCTTGAAGAAGCAGTGGATCTAAGGATTAAGATTATTGATATTTACGGAGATTCAGCATTGGTGATTAATCAAATCAAAGGAGAATGGGAGACTCGTCATCCTGGTTTGATCCCTTACAGAGACTATGCTAGAAGATTGTTAACTTTCTTCAACAAAGTGGAATTACATCATATCCCTAGAGATGAGAACCAAATGGCTGATGCCTTAGCTACTTTGTCTTCAATGTTTCAAGTTAATGATTGGAACGACATGCCTACAATCCGAGTTATGCGTCTCGATAGACCTGCTCATGTGTTCTCAGTAGAAGAGGTTACCGACGACAAACCGTGGTTCTATGACATTAAACGTGTTCTTCAAACTCAAGAGTACCCGCCTGGGGCATCCAATAAAGATAGGAAGACATTGAGAAGATTAGAAAGCAGTTTCTTTCTCAATGAAGAAGTTTTGTATAAGAGGAATTATGATATGGTCTTGCTCAGATGTGTAGACAGACGTGAAGCAGACATGCTGATGCAAGAAGTACACGAAGGATCTTTTGGAACTCATGCCAATGGACATGCAATGGCTAGAAAGATGTTGAGAGCTGGTTACTATTGGATGACCATGGAATCTGACTGCTGCAAGTATGTGAAGAAATGTCATAAATGCCAGATTTATGCGGACAAGATGCACGTGCCGCCGACCCTCCTCAATGTTATCTCTTCGCCTTGGCCTTTCTCTATGTGGGGAATTGATATGATTGGAATGATTGAACCCAAAGCTTCAAATGGTCATCGTTTCATCTTGGTAGCGATCGATTATTTTACTAAGTGGGTGGAAGCAGCATCTTATGCTAATGTAACCAGACAGGTGGTAGTCAGATTTATCAAGAATCAAATCATTTGTCGATACGGTATCCCGAGCAAGATCATCACTGATAATGGTTTGAATTTGAATAACAAGATGATGAAGGAGCTTTGTGAAGAGTTCAAGATTGAACATCATAATTCTTCTCCTTACAGACTGAAGATGAATGGGGTTGTTGAAGCTGCTAACAAGAATATCAAGAAGATTGTCCAGAAGAGGGTGGTAACTTATAAAGATTGGCATGAAATGCTTCCGTTTGCTTTACACGGGTACCGTACTTCAGTTCGAACTTCAACGGGCGCGACCCCTTTTTCCCTAGTTTATGGTATGAAGCAGTACTCCCCGTGGAGGTTGAGATTCCGTCTCTGAGAGTGTTGATGGAAGCTAAACTTTCTGAGGCTGAATGGTGTCAAAGTAGATATGATCAGTTGAATTTAATAGAAGAAAAGAGATTGACAGCGTTGTGTCACGGTCAATTGTATCAGCAGAGAATGAAGAAGGCTTTTGATAAGAAGGTTCGACCACGCGAGTTCAGAGAAGGTGACCTTGTGCTCAGGAAAATTTTATCTTTCCAACCTGATTCTAGGGGCAAGTGGGCTCCGAATTATGAAGGACCGTATGTTGTTAAGAAAGTTTTCTCTGGAGGTGCCTTGATTCTCACCAATATGGACGGTGAAGAACTCCCGCGTCCCTTGAACACCGATGCAGTCAAGAAGTATTTCGCTTAGGCAAGTTTTTGGTCATCCCGGCCGTGGCATCTGAGTACATTTTGGAATTCAAAGTTGTTAGGGAGAATAGTGATCATTGTTTTTGTGTAACCTTTTATTTCATGTACTATTTCCCAAACTTTTGTAAACTGTTGGAGGCGCATTGTTAGCGAACCACCAGCTTATTAATGAAATTTGAGCATTACCTTTTGTGGGCAAATTTTAATTTTTACGGCAATATTTGAAACAAAGTATTTAAAATATTCTTATTTTCTAAAATGTGTCGTGAATAACGAAAGGAATATTAACAGTCGTTCCGAAGATGGTCAAGCCATGAAATGCAAAACAGTACAGTAATTTATACTTGCATGATGAACCTGTTTTCTTTCAAAATCGTCATGAAGTGTTGGCTGTGTGCGCGCTTGGTTATAGTGGTGCTAAGTTGGTGACTCCCCGGGTGTTCCAGTTAAGCGTTGTTTTGGCTACCTTTGTTTGGGAGATTTTGAAGTGCGGTACACTTCGTCTCGTGCCAGTGGTTTATTGGTATTGTAAGTTTGGATTTGGATGCTTTTCTCCTCTGAAAACTTGAGCCTTGTAGCGTTACGCTCCGACGTTGCTTTGTGTTTCCAGTTCCGGTTATCTTCCGTCTTTTCAAGATTGGCCGAGTATCTATTTTGCTGTGACATCTTATTATCTCCAAGATATTCCATTTGTCTATTTTTGTCAGCATAACATTCATTTACTCATTTACACTCATATCAGCATGCATATCCACATTTGCCGTTGATTTTGGGTCGTACTTTGTTTATTCGAACAACGTACATTTTTCTTTCCAAGTAGAAGGTTAGCTTAGGCAGAAAATGTGCTTCCTTTCTAAATTCCCCAACTGAGCTAATCCTCGTGGATGATTTTTGATTCAGCTTACCTTGTCCATTTCTGGATAGGATGAATCCCCAATCGAATTACTTTCTCATTGAGTAGAGTCTCGTTTGACTGTTTTTCCCTCTGGTTATTCCTGGAAAGTTGTCGCCTCTTGCATAGGCTATCTCATTGATTTTCCCCAGTGAAGTTGCGACCTAGACAAATGGTGCATTTATTTTGCACATTTGAGTATGTGATCTCCTCGGGAAAGATTGATTCATGTTTCTCTTTGACGAAGATTTATTTCTCTGCCAGTGTCATCGCAAGTTCCTTCTGAGTTATTCTTGGAAAACGACAAGTGGCAGCTCTTCACGAGCAACTTGTGCGTTATTATCTTGTGGAAAACGACATGCGGCAGCTCTTCATGAGCAACTTGTACGTTATTATTTTGTGGAACACGACAAGCGGCAGCTCTTCACGAGCAACTTGTGTGTTGTTATGATTTTGGGAAAACGACAAGCGGCAGCTCTTCATGAGCAACTTGTACGTATTATTACATTGGAGAACGACAAGCAGCAGCTCTTCACGAGCTACTAGTGCGTTATCATCTTTGGAAAATGACAAGCGGTGGCTCTTCACGAGAAACTTGTACTTTATTACTTTTCTGGAATACAGCAAGCGACAGCTTCTTTATTTGAGCAGCTTGTATGTTATTGGTATTTTCTTTGGACAACAGCAAGTGGCAGCCTCTTTATTTGGGCAACTTGAATGTTATTGGTATTTTCTTTGGACAATAGCAAGTGGCAGCCTCTTTATTTGAGCAACTTGTATGTTATTGGTATTTTCTTTGGACGACGACAAGCGGAAGTTTCTTTATTTGAACAACTTGCGTATCTACAATATTATTATACCAGCATTAATGAGTATATCTCCGAAAATATCGCAGAGAAGTTTGTCAGGAATCATTACCTTCAGAAATCGGTAATCCGTTATCAGCAATTCGATACCCTCTGTCTATCATTGACCTTGAGTTGCGAACTCACTGTTTTTGGTCAATAATCTGTTATGGCCTATGCAAGATGCTCTCTTTGTTAGGGTCAGAGGTCGTATTCCCTCAATTTTGTTCGCTGTCAGGAGTCTGTCATTTAAAGTCGATAGCTCGTTTCCCCAGTTGGTGTATAATCCATGTATCTGTGTCTTGTTGGTGTTCGATTCCTCCAACATTGTCCTATTTCATATAACACCTTCCACTGTGAATTCAATCACTGCATTCATATCAAACATAATGACGACATCTTAGGACAAAATTTGCGTGTAATTATGTATTTAAGTACCTTCAATCTCGTCGAAACGAAGATTTTTAATCTTCATATCTTCGGATAGAAGAAACTTAAATAGGGGCAGCTGTTGTACCCCAAATTTTGACCTAAGATATCATCTCCCATCTGCATCATTACATTACAAGTGCTTTGATCTATTGATTTTAAAAAAATTCATAACTTTTTTTCAGGCCGAGAGCTATTTATTTTGAACACTAAATTATTTAATCGATTCATGCTAAAACAATGTTTATTAATTATTTATTATCTTGAATTTAAATAATTGGAATTTGTTTTCAATTATTATATAATTTAAAGATGTATAGATAATAAAATAAATATTAGAAAAGAGGCGTATTAATCGTGCAGACAGTATTTATTTATTATGCACTATCTCAAATTTAAATAATTGGAATTTATTCTCAGTTATTACATAATTTAAAGATTTATGAATAATATAATAAAT
This sequence comes from Vicia faba, assembly GCA_948472305.1. Classification (NCBI taxonomy): domain Eukaryota; kingdom Viridiplantae; phylum Streptophyta; class Magnoliopsida; order Fabales; family Fabaceae; genus Vicia; species Vicia faba. The sequence continues at coordinate 750,236,907 of OX451735.1, read as the reverse complement.
ATTCGAAAAAGTTCATTAATTGGTCAATAATGATTATTTAATTATTTATCATTCTAAGTTAAAATAATTGAAATTCTATTTTTAATTATTATAATTTGGAAAGTTATGAATAATGAATTAAATAATTGAAACTATTAATTGATCAATGATATTATTTATTGATTTGTTTATTATTCTGAATTTAGGTAATTGAGATTTATTTTCAATTATTATACAATTTAAAGAATTGTAAACAATAAAGTAAATAATTAGAGAGAAAGAGGAAATTAATTGGCAAATATTGGAATTTTATTCATTTTTTTTCTAATTGTACAAGTATTGTGTAAATATTGTATTTATTACAACAAATTTACAATAATAATTTTACAAAGTTAAAATGAAATAAAAATTAATCTAATGTTTCCTAATTCTAAATCTTCTAATCCAATGCATTTTTGTCTGCTCACTTGATGTTACCTGCAAAATTAAAAAAATTAGAATTGAACAAATAATTAAAAGCAAAAAAAATTATTATTTAATGTTCATCATTAAAAGTAACGGCTGGAATCAGTTTACCCTTTTTTGCAAATCACGGGATTTCTCCCGGTTCACAAAAAAGGGAGAAATTTTTTATTTCATAAATGAATGCACAATTGTGAAACATGCACAAAATTCATTTCATTTTTAAACTGCATAGTTAAAAAGAATCCATTGCATTTTTCAAAGTCCCATGCATATTTCAAATATACATAGCATATGCAAGCAAACAAAATTCCAACGTAAACCCACAGTGCCATGCACATAGTAGAAGCCAAAACATAGGCTCTACTGTTGCATTGGAAGTCAAAGAAAGATGCAATCCAAAACCATTATGCAAGTAATAATATTTCCTTTTTTCATCATATTCCAGCTCTGTTACAATTTCAGAAAATAAAACAGTACATCATTTAAATGTCAAATGGTACTTATGAGAGAGAAGAGGGATAGAAGTGTGGTTTTGCAGGTTTTGGTTTAGGCAGGAAGAGATACAAGACAAACTGCAGTAACACAGCCAATAGGAAGTAAAAACATGAAATAGGAATAGAGACAAACCATATGGAGCAGTAAGGGTGCAGAAGTAAAGAAATATTAAAATATACCAAGCCCTCAACGTAAACTTGAAGGAAGAGAAAACTGTTATAACATAACAAAAAATCACAAAACACATGAGAAGAAATCTATCTCCAAGCTATCAAAGAAAGAAAAAAGCAAGAAACCATTTTTTTCCTCAAGCCCTTCTAAACTGTTACTGCATAAACCAGAACCAAGACCATAACATGGCAAAAACCATAATAACCTGTTTCAGCCATTAGAAATCCTCACCAACCTGATTGAGCCATAAAACCAATATCACCATATATGGCCAAAACCATTTCCTAAGTCATTTTAACCTGCTACTGCATTATCAAACCTGCCTATCACCATTTCAAAACAATATATCAAAAAACCATAAACATATGGCCTAAACCATTCAACTGCACAACCAATATACCGTTAACCTGTCATAAACCATAAGCCTGCATATTACCAAAACCTTATGGCCTAACAACGAAAACCCATGCCCCTGTTTCCATCAACCATACACAACCAACATACCATTAACCTGCAATAAACCTACTGCATTACCATCATCAAAACCACATATCAGAACCAACATGGCCTAAAACCTTTCCTACTGTATCAAAACATTTCAAAACCCAGCATGAACATCAAAACCACAATGCAACTCACATGGAATTGTCCAAACTAGAAAAGCCTCAGAACTTGTCATCATAGGCTATCATAAGGCAACAGTAACAAAGCATACAGAAGTGAGAACGAAGGAGAAGCTAGTAAAAAAAAAGATTTTTTCAACAGTAGCAAGCAAGCATTCGAAGCACATAACGAGGCATACAGTACCAAGGCAAAAGAAGAAGAGAAGGATCAAAGCCAAGGTAACAGGCAAGAAGAGAAAATACAAAGTACCGGCCACCGAAGCAAGCCCGCGACACGCCTCTTTTCCTCGCCGCCTGGCCTCCTAGCTCGTTCAACCGTCCTCCTCCGTCTCCGCCTCTAGGTAACAATTTCCTTTCCCCTTTTCACTTCCATAAAACCTCCAACAAACAATAATAAGAATCAGAATCAACATAATCAAAATCAATGCATGCAAATATAACAAAACCTAACGAATAACACGTTTTACCGTAAAATCCGTCGCCCCTTTACGTTTGGCTAGAGGGAAGAAGACAGTGGGAGCTGGTGGCCATGGCAAAGAGTTTAGAAGCGAACTCAGGGACTCAGAAGCAAAGGCATGGAAATATGGAGCGAAGATGAAGAAGATGATACACAAGGAGCGCCATTTCTGACCAAGCAACCCTTAACCCTAATGTGATTTCCCTAATTTAGTTTAACCCCCTAAAAGAAACAAGTTTTGAAATGGGCCTTACCCCATGTTGCTGCCTTTAGCCCAACGTTTTGCTTCGTCCACCCCCCCTATCCTGCTTCTGATACTTAAGCTTAGGCCTCCTAAAACCCCCCTTTTGGCCCATTTTATTATTTCCTTTAGTTTGATAAATTAGCTTAATTCACTTTTATTTCTAATTAGTAATAATAAACAACCTTTTATATAGTTAATTAAATATATTTATTCTTAATAGTATTAATTACTAATAAACAATTTTGTTATATTAATTAAGGCCTTTTATAAAATTAGTTAAAATGCTCAATTTAGTGTAGGCCATTAAGTCATTTTGTAATAATACCTTTTATTAAAAAAGAAAAACATATTAAATGTAGAACATATGGAAATAAAAAATATTTTAATTCACTCGTTTTAATTTATATTAATACAAAATATATAAAATATAGAGACTTAAAAAACTAAAAAAAAATATTTTGACTCCTTTAATTAATTCTCATTTTGTTTTTATCCATATTAAAAAATGCGTAAAAATTGAAAACTATTAAAAATACTTTCTTCTCATTTATTTTAATCAAAAATCCAAAATGCACATTATATCATTTAGTCCATCATTTAATTATTGTTATTTAATCATTATCCGCATAATTTTTCTGTTTATTTATTTCATATTTATTTGATTATTCTGTTTACGTTTAAATCCAAGGGAAAAACGATAAATTTGTTGACTTCATGTCCTCAAGTCTAATCGCGCGAATATTTGCATTTTCATTAAAACTTAGGATAATTTTCCTTCAAGTATTCAATCTTTTCAAAATTTATGCCCTTTAAGCAAAAACTTCGACGTTAGGCCGTCGTATCTTCAAAAACCCGTCCGTACCCCTTTTCGGTCAAAACCATTCATTTTTCAATCAAGCGATCAATTTTTAAATAAACAGATATTTCAAAAGGTTCCTATAGAGTACTATAGATAAATTGGGTGCTAATACCTTCCCATTGTATAACCAACCCCCGAACCATAAGATCTCTTTTCAAAAATGCTTTGTATTTTCATTACTATTTACATTGCATGTTTAGGGTTTTATTTCGCTCTTTTCCCTTTTCCTTTGGAAACAATAAAGCGCGGTGTCGACTCTTGCTTTTGTGAGACGAATTAATCAATAATTCGATCTCCGATTTACCCCGCTACATTTTTTATCGCTACAGATCCCGAATGGATGTAGACCTGCATTGTGAGTGTGAGTGTGTGTAAGGGTATAACTACCTTTGAAGAAATGAAAATGTAAAAAGGCAAAAACAATGAGCACAAAGTTTGTATGCAAAACTTCCATGATTCATTGATTTCATATGGAAATGAGATAATAACCCTTAAAATGGACCATTGTGCCTCAGGTAAGACACAAGGTTTTAAGAGTTTGAATTGTTTTAATATTACAGATCACACAAAATGTAAAGACAAATTAGTTTGGGATAAAAGTGATCGGGACAAAGTCTCTAGCCTCCCAATTGTTGAGCCCTCCACTGACAGTTGGGAAGATCCAATCCTCCAGGTTGCAACCATCTTCATCATCCTCTATCGCGTTGACTTCACGGTTGCTGATCTTCAGGGGTGGCCCTCCAGCACGAGTGCGGCGTACGTCCTTCTGAGCACTTGAAGTGAAACCCAAGCCAAACTTATCTGATTTGTATGGGATATCCGGGAGTTATCCCCAGATAGTGCACCCACCTTCTTCTATGACTGCCTTTGCATCCTTCAAAGATGACATCCTGAGTGGAGGCTTTGTGATCTTGGGAATAGCCTTAGTCACTGCCACATCTTACGGGACTTCTTCAAAGTTTTGGAATGGATTTTCAATAAATTCACCATCTAATTCCACATATCTGAAGGAATTGAGATGGCTAATCATATATTCTTCTTCTCTATGAACGGTGATAATCTCCCTTGGATTGGATACTTCAGCATTTGGTGCAAAGTAGAAGTAACAACACCAACATTGTGGATCCATGGTCATCCTAGTAAGCAGGAGTATGAAGGGAGGATGTCCATTACATAAAAAGTTGAATCGAATGTTTGGGTTCCAACCTTTATGGGGATATTCACTTCCCCATGCACCATCCTTTTCGAGCCATCAAAAGCCCTTACTACTATGTTGCTTGGCTTTAATGTCAATCCCTTACAGTCAAGCCTATCAAGAGCTTTTTTAGGCAATACATTCAGAGATGAGCTAGTGTCCACTAAAACATGAGCCAGGGTTGTTCCCCTACATTCAACTGAGACATGAAATGCCTCATTATGCTTACTTCCTCTTGGTGTTAAATCAGCATCCAAAAAACCTAGACCATTATCTGCAGTCAAGCTGGCTACGCAGTCCTGGAACTGATCACCAGGTGTCTCTTGGGGTACATGGGAAGTTTTCAGGAATTTTACCAAGGCTTTTGCATGCGCCTCGGAACATAGTAGTAAAGCCAGCATGGGAATTTTAGATGGAGTTTTCCCCAGTTGCTCAACTACATCGTAGTCGCTTCTTTTTATGATTTTTAGAATTTCCTCCATCTCTTTCTGGGGGTCTCAGGGATAGCCTTTGATTATGCCTTCGTCCGGACAGGCTCAATCAAAATACTTTTACCTCGAGTCTCGGTTAACTCGGTAGCAGGAATGTCAGTAGGAGTGATAACAGGGATTGTAACAGCTTTGTCAGTTGGAGTATTAGTGGGGATGATTGTAGAACTGGGAATAGCCTTAGGAATGATTACGGGTCCAGAAACTGCTTTTGGGGGAGCAATTTCTGGAGAGAATATCCTTCCGCTTCAGGTAATCTTGCTAGTTCCTGCAATATTACTGATATCAGAGTCGACTTTCTCATGACTTGAATCTTCAGTGGCTGGAAAATATTGCTTGATATCGTGGTAGTAGACATCCCCTCCATAATTCCATAGTATGGTTTTGTCTGACAAATACGGGACTGGTCCAGGCATTGTAATTATCAAAGGAGTTGCTTTCCGAACTGATGTAATTCTAACAGGTCTTTTGGTGGAGACCCTGGAAGAATTGGCGGAAATGGTAATGATAGAAACATCTTTAAAAGGAACAGGTGGAACAGAAGTCTTTTCAAAAAAAATTTCTTTGTTATCTATTAGGCACTGAACGCCTGTTTTCAACAAAGGACAGTTGGTTGGTGAGGACAAACAGAAATGACATCCTTCATCACAGCCCAGGAACACACCGGCATTCAACAAGTTCACTTTAATAGTCAGGAGTAGGGTCATAAGTTCATCAACTGAAGTAACAAACATTTCTTCTTCAATGGCATTGGTATTATGGCCATGTTTGGGCATATGGGCAGAAATGACATTTGGCTTTTCGGGCGCATCGAATTCGATCTCTTTGGCTTAAATGAGGTCTTGTACTTTGTTCTTTAGGGCCCAACAGTTATTAGTTTCATGGCCGGGACTTTCAGAGTGGTATGCACAACGAGCATTGGGATAATAGTGAGGAGATGTTGTGTTAGGGTTCTTTGGAGCTTCTTTCAAAGTTACCAGGTTGGATCTTAATAGATGTGGTAATACTTGAGATAGGGTCATGTTAATTCTGGTGAACTGTCTGACTGGTCTTTCCATTCTTGGCTGGTTGCTTCTTTGCTGAGCAGGCTCTGGTTTAGGAATCATGACAGCCCCCACCATTGGACGACGTTCAGCCCTATCTTGATTTCTCTGAGGATAAACAATAACCACTTCTTTCTTTCCGATGAATGGTTTTCGTACAACATCAGAGGATGCATCTTTTTGAATCTTTCAATTCTTTATCCCGGCTTCTACCCTTTCTCCGGTCAATATCTGTTCGATAAAACCTACTGATGAACTCCCGATTAGGTGATTGAAGAAGGGACCAGACAAGGTGCCCAAAAAGATGTCTACTAATTCTCTTTCAGATAGGGGAGGTTGAACTCTTCCAGCCAAGTCTCTCCGTTTTTGTGCATAGTCCTTGAAACCTTCATTGGAAACCATGGCCATACTCTGGAGTTGAGTACGGGTAGGCGCAAGATCAACATTGTATTGGTATTGTTTGTAAAATGCTGCAGTAAGATCTTTCCAGTTATGAATGTTGGCTCTTTCTAACTGATAAAACCAATCAAGTTGAGTTCCAGACAGACTGTCTTGGAAGAAGTGTACCCATAAGTCTTTGTCAGCAGTATGGGGTTGGATTTTCCTCACATAGGACCGTAGATGCATTTTAGGGCATGAAACTCCGTCATATTTGGCGAACACAGGTGCTTTGAATTTTGGAGGAATGACAATCCCCGATACCAAACCCAATTCCTCAAAGTCCAAGCCAGGCACTTTTTGGATTTCCATTGCGCTCAACCGCTCCTCGAGATGTTTATACTTGTCATCAGCTGAAGGGTATTGTTCTTCAGAATAGTCTTCTTCTTCCTCTTCCTCTTCTGATTCTGACGGGACAACTGTTTTCTTGCCTTTCCCATCTTGATTGTCTCTCTCACCGGATGTCGTTGCAAAGTCCAAGGTCCTTCTTGTCTGCCCATGGAATCTTCTTCCCATGTTTAGGACTTCGGTTACCTTCTTTGTCTTCTTTTTCTTTTCCTCAGCCAGCAAAGTCTTTAACTCTTCTTGTCCTTTGGCCATAGTTAAGAACAATTGTTGAAACTGTGCATTCTGAGCTTGGAGATCCTTCACCATTTGCTCGAGATCCATCTTACTGAAATAAACAGTAGAGAGACGAGGAGACTTGTTTCAAGAAACCTGATTATGTTATGATGAATGATAAATGCGTATGCAATGATTTCAAGGATTTTAAGATTCAAATTCGTTTTAGACAAAAAGGAAACATACGTTATATTAATAGATTAAAGCTTGAGTACAATAATGCCTTCTTGGTCAAAACAAATACAAGAAACTCTAAGATAAAAAGGTAGTGCACATCCTCTTTGGTGCAATGTAGGCACTCAGAGTCTTCTCCTCATGAAGTAGCCTAGTGAGTTCCAAAACCTTCTTCTCTCTTGCGTAGAATTGGGCTTCGAAGGTATCTCGCTCCCCCTTGAGTTGTATCCAATCCCTTTGTAGGTCTTCAAGAGAGGTAGGCATGTCATGATGTAGGATAGTGTATGGAACATCTCCTTCTATGACAGGCTCAATGATTACCGGGAGAATGGAGGGGTAAGGCATCATAAGACTCCGAGCACGAGTTCGTACCCATTTGAGGTAAGGCTCAAGAGGGATGGAAATTTTATGCCCTAAATTCTTGCTATCTACCTTGTTTAACATCCTCCAAGCTCGGATAAATCTCTGGCAAAGACCTTGATTATCGTTGTCGTAGTCAAATACCAAACCTTGAATTAGCATCTCGTACGGGCCATCTCTTCGGGCGTAACCAAACTGTCTTAAGGCTAAGCAGGGGTTGTAGGTGATACTTCCCCTAATGCCAAGTAAAGGGACATTAGGAAATTCTCCATAACAGTCGATAATAGTAACATTCTCTATGGATCAGGAGCACCAATGAATATCTGAATGTTTGAGCGTCATCAACCTTTGTGACCACCTTGAACCTTGCTCATTCTTTAATACAGATCGGGGAAGATGCGAAATAAACCATTTGGCCAAGAGAGGAGTGCAACACATAAGGACACCTCTTTTCCTCATTGTGCGAGTGTGAAAAGAGTGTAGGATATACCCTAGTAATGTAGGCATCGGGTTGCAGGATATGAAGATTTTGACGGCGTTCACATCTATGAGTTGGTCAGGATTTGGAAACAACACCATCCCATAGATGAGGAGAGCCACAATTTCCTCAAAGGCTTTCAGATCTAAAGAATTCCAACAGCTTTGGGCTTTCTCAAACAGGAACTTTGCTATGAAACCTTTGACACCACTCCTTGTTTCCCAATGAGTTGTGACATCAGATGAGTGCAAGTGTAGAGCTTGAGAAATCTCTTCTGGCTTTGGGTCTCTTTCTGTACCATTTAAAGGTAGTTGATTGAGAATGAGAATCCTCAAGAGTCGAGAGAATTCTTCCAAAGTAGGTACAAGCTAATAGTCAGGAAATGTGAAGCAATGGTGTAAAGGATCAAAGAACTGAAAGAGAACTTTCATCATGTCCTCATATGTGTTGGAGGTGAACAAGTTGAGTAGGCGACCATGTCTCTCGGTGAATGGAGAGTTTTCAGGAATCTTCGAAGCTAGCTCCCTAAGTTGTGGAGGGACCTTTACAAGATTGACTTGAATAGTTTTCCTGCGAAGTGAATCCATATCCTACAAAACAAGAACAAAGATGAATCCCAAAAATCCTTGAAATGGTTAGTGAATGTATATGATGTTCATGATGTTTTGTACAAGTATGCATATACAAACAAAGCAAACAAATCCTTAGGTTTAGGCTTGCATGGAGTTTTATAGGTAAGTACCCTCTTGAAGTTTAGTTGGCTCAAACTTGTCCTAGTAATAGTAATCGGGTTCTAAGGAGCTCAATATCACTGGTTTGTTTCCTTGGTCATTGTTTCAGCACATGCCTCTTTAATGGCCACCGAAATATCCCAAGAAACCAAACCTCAATGAGTGTAGTATCGAGTATCTACCAACTTCGGACTGCACCAAAGCCGGTTATCTCACTACATCCTAAATGGCCAAGTTGGTCAAGTAAAGGTTTTAAAAGTTCATTAGTGCTTCATGACATCACTCAGCAGCCCCGTATTCTCTTTGATTAACTCAAAGGATACCGGTACCCACAAATATGCCGCACTAACGTAGCTATTGTTTAGACCATTTCGATATACCCCGCACAGTTTCCATAACGTATTGCTACTTACCTATAATGTATCCCAAATCCGGGTAGAGGATTCAAACCCAAATAAAGAACCATAATGTAAAGCATACAAGTCAAACAATGCAAGCAAGTAAATGTGATCTATCCCTAAGGTAACCCCACTTTTAGAATTGTCCCTGGCAGAGTCGCCAGTTTTATGATACGGTGGGAGAACGGACTTGAGGATTTTGCGTTTGATTGCAAATGTTGCGGTTAGAAAGAGTCGCCACCAACTTTTCTTTTATCCAAAAGGAAAAGTGAAAAAGCACAGGAAAGACCTTTGAGATTGTTTCTTGAGTTCGGGGGGTATATTATCAAAAGGGAAGGTATTAGCACCCTTTTCATCCATGGTTTTCCATGGGCTCTTAGTTACTTGCTAGATCAATTGCTTTTGTTTGAAATTTTGCTTTGTGTGGTTTTTGAAAGTATTTTGTAAAGAGGCCATCATTTAGGCAATCTTTGTAATGATTCTCGTTCGTAAGAATGTATACAAAGACGTTCGATCTTTTGAAAATGTTTTAAAGTTTGTAAGATGTTTGAAAATGTGTGTGATTGTTTTGAAAATAGCAAGGATGTTTGTTTGAAATTGAGCAAGTAATTAGGAGTAATCTACCTACTCAAATGTCTTTCTTATTCATTTTTTTTCCTTTGACATTGTTGTCTTACCATTGATTTGGTAAGCAACTCTATCTTTGGATGTAAACGAGACGGGCGTGAGTCATCGTATAACCATGATTAGCAATATTGCAAGGTATCTTAGTATTCTTTTTTAGGGACTAAGATCATTTGTAAGGCAACTTAGATAGCGTCATCGAGGGACTATGATCCTATATTTGATTGTTTTTGTTAAGATACCTCACATGCGTAATATGACCATTTATAAGGCAACCAAGTGGATTTTACCCTAGGGGTGCTTGTGTGCAAGTGTATCATTTTCATGCTTGTTTTTGTCTTGAATTAGGGTTTTTCTACTTGTTGATTTTAGTCTTTCCATACAAACCCTAATTACTAGCAATTTGTATATAAAGCGATAAATTGCGGAATTTAAAATTACTACACTATTACAATATTTGTGGTAGGGGGTGTACAAATTACAAATGGGGATTACAAGAAATTAAACCCTAATTAGTCTATTACAACCAAATTAAATTTATACAAGAATTGAAATAAATAATGCACAAGATGAATTAAATATATAAGAAGATAAATGTGAAGAAAAATGGATATTTTGTTTGATGTTTTATGAAAAGGAATTTTACCTTAACCTAATAAAATAAAGAAAATAATTTATTAAGTTTGAAATTGTTGATAAAAGATTTTAGGTGAAAACCCTAATTCTATTAATCAAAAGAAAATAAGTTTAAGAAAAGTATTATTTTTTTGGCATTTTTTATCTTGAAAATATTTATAGCATTATAAAATATTTTTAGTCTTTTGGGTATTAAAATAATATTTTTTAAATGGTGTGAAGAAAAATAAATAAATAATACAATTTTAATTAAGTTTATAAGATTTACTTAAATAAATAAAGTATGAAGAATGAAAAATATTTTTATTTATGGAAAAATAAAATATAATAAGTCAAAATATAAAATATCATTTTTTTTGTATTTAGAAAATATATTTGAGAAAATAAAAAATAAAAAATGAAGAAATAAAATAAAATAGGGCCAGGGTGTAAATATGAAACAAGGGGGGAAGGTTAGAAAAAAAGTCAGGCCCAGGAGTGGAAGGCCCATGCGTTTGTTTGCTGGAACAAAAAAAGACAAAAATGTAAAAAATTACAAAAAGGCAACGCTGGGGTTCGAACCCATGCCCTCTATCAATAACGCGCGTTGCCTTACCACTGGAGTGGCTGTACATCCGTTAACTTAAATGAAAGAATAAATACATAAGGTAAAACGTCTCCATGACATGTACTTCGTCTTCAACCTTCAACCAGCCGGACCACCTGTATCTCATTCATTTCTCAACAAAAATGGAAAAATACAAACATGAAAGTTGTGCTATTTTTCCTCACGAATCCAACCATATAACTTATGTAAGCTAAAAGTCAAAGATGAAGATTAATTTTGCTGGCCCTAAATTGAAACCTAATTTTTTCAGAAAGTTCAAATTTAAAATTCTCTACACACTGTCAATATAAATGAAAACTATGGACATGGTTAGCTTTAGAGCAATGATATCTACATTTTTACTTCAGAATGTATGCACAGAGGATGCTTGTATCAAGATATTGAAGTTAGAAAACTTACCTCTTGCAGATGGATTCGTGTATGGAGTTTGAGCAAGCTTTGAGGTGCCCTAAGAAACTGTTTAGCTTGCCTGGACCTCCTTGAGTGTATTCCAACTCCTACTTTGCTTTGAAAGTCCCTGAATCTCCCTACTCAAGTTAACCTGCAAGCTTGATGTTTGAAAATGGTGAATAGTGATGGAGGGGTTACAGTCTTGAAATAGGGGCTTGGATCACTTGTGTATGATGTATGTAAGGTGTTTGAATGATTAAGAATCAAAACGCACGAGTGGAAATGGAGATGGAGAGTTTTGGCTCAAAATTGTCAAGTTGAGCAGTCTTGTGCAGCAAGGGTGTTTGGGAGAGTTTTAGGATGCTTGAAATCGTGTGTTGTGTTGCAATTGACTTGTTAATATGTATGGAAAAGATCTCAGCACAAAATCACTCCAGGCTTCTGAGTTATAGGGTTATGGCTCTATAACTTGCTTTTGAAGAAAAGTGAAATGACAAATCTCAAATGTTGTACAAGCATGTCCTGAGCTTCTTCAGGCCTTAGACACCTTGCTTTTGGATTATAGGGGTTGTGTGTGCAGAAAGAACAAGTTAGAAGCTCAAGACAAGTTGACTTTGTGATTAAAGCAACTTTTCAAGAATGGAATGGCAACTTTCTTCCAAAAATGGCAAATTGGCTTGGATAATAGCTCAAAAGAAAGTGTAGTCTTCTGATATGGAGATATATTGAGGTTTAGAGGCCTGCAAAACAAGATTGTGCAACATAGATTTGAAATTGAATTCTTGTTCATCACAAAATGCCTTGTAATTCAAGTGACAAAACACAAACTTCATCTCTTTGATTCTCCCTACTCAAGAATGATCTCAAGGAGTTCTTGGACATTTTGGAAAGCTTGTAATGTGCTCTACAACCCATCTTTGAATTGCTTTTGAAGATTCCCCTTGGAACTATATGAAAAGTGCCATGAAATTAGGTCAAAATCCTGGCCAAATTAGGGCAAAATTTCACTAAGTGTTTAGTTTCATGACCCTATGTTCACAAAATTATAACTTGAGATCCAAGCACTTTTGGAAGAAGTAGTGTGAAGCAAAGTTGTAGATTTCATGAAGATCTACAACTTTCATGTTGGAAGTTTCATATTTTGACATGTTTTCAAAGTTGTGATGAATAAGTTTCATATTTTGACATGTTTTGATGAATTGTGATCTTTGGCACTTGAATTTGACCAAAAAGTCAAAGTTTGACTTTTCAGTATACAGTTGACTTTTGATCAGTTGACTACAAAATTCATCTGTCAATCCAATGGACTTGCAATGTTTGAAACCATGTCATTAGGTCAAAATGATGCAATTGGACTCTTGAGATCATCCCTTAAACTAATTGACCATTGGTTAGGTCAAAAATCAGAAATTGCCCTTTCCCAGTCAAAACCCTAATTTTGACCATTTTGCCCTTTTGGCGATTTGATCAAACTTCTTGAGGAATTGTGGTACAAACTTGATCAATTGATACATATGTGTTTAATATGTTGATGTGGATAAAAAATTATTAGGTTTGACTGTAAATTGGCCATGGTTGACTTTTTCCCCAATACAACTGATTTTTAAGTTAACTGTTCAATTGACTGATCAAAAGTGTGATCCAAGGCTTGAAATTTGACATGAGTAATCTTGGGGGTCTATAATGGTTCATGAAAGTCATATGAAGCATTGATAGTTCAAAAATCCTTGTGAAAACTCAAACCCTAATTTTGGTCATCAGTGCCTAAGGAGGTGTCTTGAGCTAATCAAACCCTAGTGCAGTCTTGAGCCCAAGGAGATCTTGTGAGCAAATTCTTGATAAGTGATAGGGAAAAGTTTGGGGTACAAAACTTACGAACGAGAATCAATACAAAGATTGCCTAAACAAAGGCCTCTTTACAAAATACTTTCAAAAACCACACAAAGCACAATTTCAAACAAAAAGCAAGTTGATCTAGAAAGTAACTAAGAGCCCATGGAAAACCATGGATGAAAAGGGTGCTAATACATTCCCTTTTCATAATCTACCCCCTAACTCAAGAAATAATCTCAAAGGTCTTTCCTGTGCTTTTTCACCTTTCCTTTTGGATAAAAGAAGTCGGTGGCAACTCTTGCTAACCGCAACATTTGCGATCAAACGCAAAACTCTCAAGTCAGTTCTCCCACCGTATCACATACACAATATTGTATAATTTCCATTTTTCGGCGGTGTTCTCTTACTAGAGCATCATCTTCCTTGTACAAAAACGCCTGTTATAGGCCAACTTCGAAAATCAATACAAATCATTTTTACAAAACTGTGTTTTTTCCTTTTCTGTTTTGTTTTGCAAGAACGTCCAATGATTTATTCTTGACATATGCATTTGAATATGATTGTTGTTCATAAATATTTACATAAGAAACGGAAAGACAATTTCTTGTAACTTAAGAAATAGGGGCAAAAACAAAAAATGTCCAAACCCGACAGTTACTCTGTCCAGCAGGTACCAGGGCAGAGACAACTTCGAAACACATTCATCAGTGCGTACGACCTTGTGACATATGTACTCCCAGAGTAAAAAGGTGATCAAAGAATTGATCTCAGCTTCCCCAAAGCAGGAGATACTTTCCCCAGCCGGTTCCCTTCAGAGAGCTGCCAGTTATATTCCCCCATCCGAATTTCATAATCGTAAGCGGGTCATAAAAATTTGTTCCCAAGCAGCGTTTACTTCCCTGAATGCGGAAACTCAATCCCCGACAGAGTTTATCCCTCCAGCTACAAAAGTTAACTTTCCAACAGAATTATTCCCCCGCATAGCTATTCTCAAACAGATTCTCCCCCTGGCAGAATATTCACAAACAACAAGGAGTAAATCTCCAGCATAGTCATCTCTGTTCACCATCCCCAACGGAAGTAAAAGAACCACAGTTCTCTACAACTGTCAGGAAGGCCATACTCTCCAGCAGCAGTCAGGGATTTATTTTCCCAGACTCGGATATGTCATAATAGCATTTCATGTTCATGCATCATGACATGCGCATACATATCACATACAACATAGTCTCATTTATTTTGAGAACATCATCTCATAATGCATTTTGTGCATCGCATACAAATAACCCTGTTATTTTTTTTGGAAAGACAATTATAACCAATAATTCCAGCAGTTATACAGGTTATATCTGCAGACGGCTAATGAAAAATCAGTTCCCGAAACCAAACGGGCAACCTAAGCTACACGACCAAATGAAGTAACCCTACGACCCAGGTTCCTTCCCATAAACCCTACTATCCAGGCTTCCACCTTGAAGTAACCCTACTATGCAGGTTCCTTCCCATAAGCCCTACTATCCATGCTTCCACCTCAAAGTAACCCTACTATCCAGGTTCCTTCTTATAGCCCTACTATCCAGGCTTTCATCTCTAAGTAACCCTACTATCTAGGTTCCTTCTCATAGCCCTACTATCCAGGCTTTCATCTCGAAGTAACCCTACGATCTAGGTTCCTTCTCATAGCCCTACTATCCAGGCTTCCACCTCTAAGTAACCCTACTATCCAGGTTCCTTCTCATAACCCTATTATCCAGGCTTTCATCTCGAAGTAACCCTACTATCCAGGTTCCTTCTCATAGCCCTACTATCCAGGATTTCATCTTGAAGTAACCCTACGATCCAGGTTCCTTCTCATATCCCTACTATCTAGGATTTCATTTCGAAGTAACCTTACTATCCAGGTTCCTTCTTATAGCCCTACTATCCAGGCTTTCATCTCGTAGTAACCCTACGATCCAGGTTCCTTCTCATAGCCCTACTATCCAGGCTTTCATTTCGAAGTAACCCTACTATCCAGGTTCCTTCTCACAGCCCTACTATCCAGGCTTTCATTTCAAAGTAACCCTACTATCCAAGTTCCTTCTCATAGCCCTACTATCCAGGATTTCGTTTCGAAGTAACCCTACTATCCAGGTTCCTTCTCACAGCCCTACTATCCAGACTTTCATCTCGAAGTAACCCTACGATCCAGGTTCCTTCCTATAAGCCCTACTATCCAGGCTTTCATTTCGAAGTAACCCTACTATCCAGGTTCCTTCTCACAGCCCTACTATCCAGGCTTTCATTTCGAAGTAACCCTACTATTTAGGTTCCTTCTCATAGCCCTACTATCCAGGCTTTCATTTCAAAGTAACCCTACTATCCAGGTTCCTTCTCACAACCTTAATATCCAGGCTTTCATTTCGAAGTAACCCTACGACCCATGTTCTTTCTCTCTTATCTCCAGACAACAGTTTACAACACTGTAAGACCTGGACCCAACCAGAATCGGTCGATCTCATGTTTCCCCAGTAAGCCATTGTACAGCCTGGACCCTAACCAATTAGGAAGTGTGCTTCCACCTCCTCAATCAAGAGTTAATTCCCCAGTAGAGTAATGGACAACCAAAGCTCCTATACTCTCTTTCTTCATACGTAAATCAACATTCTCCAGCGAAGTCTCACTCAACGGCAGGTACAAGAATTCCCGCAAAGGAATCTCTTAGGCAACCAATATCTTTTATGGGTGGCATATTTAAGCCCATCTCCGACGATCTTCCGTCATCTTCTTCCAAATGGAATTTGTAAGCCCATTCCTGATATTACCTACACTACCCGTATCATTTCAGACGAGTGCAAATTTCAGGGCACTCTAGTGTTCAATCATCTTCCACCTTCAGATCACGAAAGGCAGACCAGCCAATCTATATCCTCGTGTTTAAGAAGATTGAACAGGGGAAACTGTTGTACCCCAAAATTTGCCCTCTCATCTTACTCAAGACATGTTCATTGAGATCCTCAACTTGCTCAAGGATGCCTAAGAGTTGACCAGACAAACTCTCTCCTAAGGCAATGAACCTCCAACTAGGGTTTCCATTTTCATCAAGATGGGTGAGCTCCAAAGGACTCATATGCTCTCCATAGTCCTAATATGTTCCCAAGACCATCCATGCCAAGGTTCATGCCTTGCACAAGAAGTTTTCTCAATCAACTGCTCAAATGCTTGAAAATCAACGGTGTTAGGTCAAAAGTCAATTATGGCCCACATACAGTCAAACTTTAATATTTTTGGTCAAAATAAACATTTTGAAGTGATATCCATCATTTGATCAAGGGTTGATCATGATTCCCCAAGGAATACTCCTAATTCATCAAAACTCAAAAGTTGCTAAATTAGGGTTTCTTAGGAAAAGTCAACCAAACTTTGACCAGGCATAACTTACTCATACTTTATCATAAATTTTCCATCCAAGGCTCATTTCGAATAGAATCCAATTCCCTACAACTCATCTTCAGCCCTCAAGCTCCAAAAATGAACTCATGAAAAGATATGAATTCATACATTATAGGTCATTCCAAAAAGTCAACAAAAACACCTTTTGGGTCAAAGCTTCTTACATGATCATGGAAGATCCAATTGAGATGAAACTAAAAGGGTTGTTTAGGGGACATCCTAATATTTCCAGAAAGTCATGGATCACCCTCAAAGAGTGAAAAATGAGCAAGTTATGACCAGAGCAAGTTGGAAAATTTTGGTGAAATGCAGGTATTTCAATTTGAGTAATTTTGATATTTTTGACTTGTGGGCCATGGATTGAGAGTCCACACGTGCATTACACCTCAAATCAGCTTCTTACATCATTTGGTTGTGTTTTATTTTAATTATTTAAATTATTTTTGATTTAATTCATTAATAATGAAAAATAATTAAAATCAAATCAAATCTTTTGTACAAAGATTTAAATCCATTTGCCTTAACCTAAAAACACACTATATATTCCTCCATAATTCAGACCAAAGTACGATACGAAACCCTAGCCTCCAAAAGTGATAAAAAATTTCAAAGTTGTCAAAAAACCCTAAGGCTTCCAAACTCTCGATACAAGCCACCCTATTACAAGATCTCACTGCCATTCATTCCCAGCAAGGAGATTGAGTAAGTTTCGGACGATCTTGAAGTCCTGAAGCACGTAGAACACCCGTTCAAGGCGTCTCCGGTTGCATAACATTTTAAATTTTTGCATCTTTGTTTTTTCTTCTTTTTAAACCATACTAGTGTTGTTAATGTGTTCCTGAGACATTTGTGAACATATATGGATCATTTTCGTGTACCCATGCATGCAGAATATTGACCTGCCATGTTTGCTCATGAGAATTTCCGATCGCATGTTAGTGTCCAAACCAGCCAGTTTTTGGTCTTGATTTTGTTCCCATTGAAATTGCATGCCCTGAATTAGGGGGGTAGGGTCCCCCTTGGATCTTTATTTATGTGTTTTTGCAGGTTTTCATGGAGGAGGTAACCGGAGAAGATGATCGGAGCTAGGGCTCCGACGCTTCTCCGGTGAGTCAAAGGTTGAAGACAATTTGATTGCTGGCGTGGCAATTCCTTATAACATGATTGGCTCTTGAAATGCTGAAGCATTTATTTTTTGTTGACTGGGATTTAATGTTTTGTTTAATATATAATATTTTTGAGTGATCATGTTCATGAGTTAACATCCAGCACAAATTGCAAGGGAAGTGAACGTGTGAAAAGGAGGACCTAGGTTCGATCCCAGGTCCAGACCTTTTATATTTTCTGAGTTTCTTATTTTAGATCCAGCGCACCTCACTATCCAATATCCATCATACGCCCAAGATGCAAAACCATCAGATCTATCTCCAGCCAGATCCAATGCTCCAAGATTGCATCCACATGATGGACCCTTAGAAGGAAGCTTCATTGAATCATGCGCTAGACAAATTGGGCCATCATCCTGGGCCTAAAACCAAATTCAGTGCACACCCCCCAATCTGCTTAGCTACATTAGGCCCATTCCTTTAATTCATTTTTAATTTCTTTATTTATTTTGTTTTAATTTCTTATTTAAATTATTTTTTACAAAAATATTTTTTTAGTTGAATCATAAAATCAAAAATCACAAAAATAGAATTAGGTTTTTTTTATAATTAAAATTAATTTTTGAAAATTAATTATTTTAATTATTTCAACATTGATTATTTTGTTAAATAAAATTAATTAGTAAATTAGGGTTAACTTGCAAATTACAACTATTTTTCTCAATAAAAAAATACAAAAATATTTTTTAATTAATTAGATTTCTTAGGCTTCTAATTTGTTCCCGTCTTAACTTTCGCGCATTGTTTTTTCCTTATTTTTATCAATTATTGTAACTGCTCTGAGTTTGTAATAGTTAATTAGGTTTACTATTTCACATTTATTATTTCTCTCGGGTTTTTTTATTATGTAATCCCCCTCCCCAAGGCCTTGTAATAGCTAGGGTTTTTAATTTCTCGCACTTTAATTTCTGCAATTATAAACTGCCTAGATGTATGGATAATAGGATTGAATGGCAAGATAAATCAATTTAAAATAGTAGAAAACCCTAAATGCGCAAGATAAATGAAACTGAAATCAAACACTATCACATGCTCACTCCTAGGGTTTTTCCTCACTTGGTTGCCTCAGAAATAAACGTCGTTTCTCTCGAATGTAGGGATATCTTAGCAATGACCCATAGTTCAAAGTCGTCATAAAGATCATAGTCCCTCATTGTCCCTCGAGTTTCCTACGAGAAATGATCTTATGACGATAGTCCCTTCGAAATGCTAAGGTATCCTTACTTGTTGCCTTCAGTGACCATTTCATCCCTTTCGAATGTCCCTTAAAATTCCAACGACGGAGCTACCTACTCCTTAATAGTAGGATAGCGCTGTCTAAAGGAAAACGAACAAAATTTTTTCGAGTAGGTAGATAGTTCCTAGGTACTTGCTCAAAACAAAAACTCTTTCACACAAACACTTTTCAAAACACTTTTCAAAACATTTTTCAAAACAGTTTTCAAAACAACTTCGTCACACTCTTGAGGACAGATACAAGGGTTATCATGAAGTAAACAAAACTTTTCAAAACAAACACACACAAGCAATTTCAAAATGAGCAAGTACCTAAGAGCCCGTGAACAACCACGGATAGAAAGGGTGCTAACACCTTCCCTTTCTATAATCTACCCCGTACTCATAAACATATCGAAAAAGGTTTTTTCTGTTCGTTTTCCTTTTCCTTTGTTGGATGAAATAAAATTCGGTGGTGACTCTTGCTTACCGCAACATTTGCGAACAAAAAACCCAAACCAGTATAACATTCGGTTCTGCCACCGTATCACAGGTTCCACTTTGTCCTAGACCATATGAACTCCTGCATCCATTGTAGCTTTTGAAAAACTTTGCAATTTTTCAAATTCTGATGACATCCAGTTTTGAAACACCTTCCAAGAGTTTTTCAGATCCTGAGGTTTACAGCTGGTACATGCTTCATCTTGTAGCTTAGCTACTCTATTCCTAACTTTTCTTTCAAACATGTCAATGCATTCTTCAAGGGTTTTCTGAAAGGGTTATTCATAGATGATTATTGCATGTTGAGAAGGAATAACTTCATATTTAATAGTTTCAAATGGTAGCTCAGACAGATCATCAAGATCAGAAAAGGTATATTGTTCAGAAACTGGTATAACAAAAGGTTCGGGTGAGTAAGTATTAGGGGGTGTAGTAGATATAACAATTTGTATGGGTGTAGGGTGAGAATCAGATGGATCAGTGATAGATTCATTTATGTTTGAGTTTTGGTTTGTAAATGCAAATTAAAACAGTGTTAGGAATGGTGGTATTTATTTTGATGATTCTAATGTAGGTTTGTCCAAATTGGTAGTAGTTGTTGAAATGGATGAGAATAGTGTGGCAGAGAAAGATGGTTTGAAAATGACTTGTGAATTGGACATGGTTGATTTAGATGAATGTGTCATTGTAGTTGTTAAGGATGCATTAACATTTTCAGGAGCATTATCGAAAATAGTAGTAGGAAGAACAAAAGACTTACATGTTTTTTCCAGATTCAGAAGGTAGACCCTGAGATTCAGAGGATTCAGTTCTTTGTCTCTTATTTCCATTTTTCTTTAGATCAGAAGCCTCCGGTAATTCTTTTCTTTTCTCTTTTGAAGTATCATTGAGAATTGGATTGGAAGTAAGAGTATTATTCTTACTATATGTTTTATACGTTGTAGTTCCCAAAAATGTTTATTGAAGAAATCTAGATTTCTTCTTCTTTAGTTCAAAAGTATTTGATCTTTTCTTTCCTTTCCTTATACCATTATCGACTTCTTCAGCAGGAAGTTTAGTGTAATCAAAGTTGGACATAACATGTCCTTCTTCTTCCATCATCTGAACATATATAGAAACACTTGATATATTATCCATCTTTGAAAAAAGATGATAATCAGTAATTGGAATCCTTCTTTGAGTAGTGGCTTCAAACGATTCACCTAGAGGTTTAACTTTAATCTTTTAAATTATTTGCATGCTCCTTAAGTTTTATGCAGTAAATGATTCTCCAATGCTAGGATACAAATATTATGTGTAATTTGCTTCTTCCACCAAAGATTTTACTAATCCACTTTCCACAAGAATATCAGTCAGAAGACGTCCACAGGGGACATAGGAAGAAACATTCTTCTTAGGATTTGCAGTGGTTCTCGTCTTCTTAACAATATCCTTTAGATAATTGAATAAGACATAGGGAAGATTGGTATTCTGCTTGGTTAGAAAATAGTACAACATGAACTTCTGACTGAAATTGAAGTAGTCATAAGAGTTTGAAGCAGTTCTAGGGTTTATACAACCCAGAATGATCTTGTGCCAAACTCTAAGATTTTGATGAAGATCCTTGCTCTTGTATTTTGTCTTCTCATAAGTAATTCTTAAACAATAGTCGATTGAGTGATTTTGTTGCAAACTTCAATTTACTCTTTGTAGTTTTAAACTTCCTCTCCATTTTATATGTACATTTTCCTTCTATAAACTTTAAACCAAGAAGATCAGAGGTGTATTTTTCAGTTATGACAATCCTTAATCTAATGACATCGGAGACAATATGCAAATCATCAAAATTAACATTCTTCAAGAAGTGTTTTACCATGTCTCCATAAACAGAACCATGAAGTCTATTAAAGTATTTTTCCCATCTCTGAGCTTCTAATTCTTCTTTTAGGTCAACCCTATTATCAGCTAAATTATCGAAATCAACCAAAAATTCTCGAAGTACATCTAGTTCTTGTGGAGGAAGAATGTAATGAACTTGAGAGGCTTGTTGAGTGATGTGATTCTCATTAACTTATGTAGAAGAAGTATTAGCAAAAATTGTCTTTACAGGAGGAACTGATGAAGATGATAGAGTGAAGGTAGATGATGATGAAGAGCCGGAAGTAACTGGTGGTTTTGATGCTTGATCAAATTCCTTTGCGAACTTAACTGCTTCTTTTTGAGAATTGGTCATCATGGATTTAATTTGAAGAAGAAGATGAATTAATGTCGAATATTGATGAACATTATTGTCGGAGAACCCAGAAAGATGATTGAAGGAGAAGAGGGGTTTAGGGTTTCTAATTTGTGAAGAAGTGAGAGTGAACGTGTGATAATGTAGGAAGGTATGTTATATAGAGGGAGAAGGACACTTTATTCTATAGAATTTAATATGCCAAATAAAGAATAACAATTTTAAAGACACAGTGGGGAGGTAATAAATGAAAATAATCATGAAGGAATCAATTCCAAGAAATCACATAATGTTCATGATCTAGCTTAGGTAGCACGTAATAAATAAGAATAATCAAGAGTTACACACATTAATTACTTCATCTAACTTAAATGACACAATCGATATACTCAAGATCTGGATAACCAAAGGCTTCCATCTTATTAGGGTTATTCATGACAAAGATATCTCTTGATAACTGAGTCTATAAGGTAAAATTAGCATAAGCAAAACAAGTAAGAGAAATAGAGAAATGATTTTGTCATATTCTTGAAGATCTTTCATCTGTCTTTAACTTTTATCTTTCTGTTAGATACAACTTTTGATTAACTTCTTTCTTCTTATCTTTTCTTTAGAGCGGTCTTTGAGAGGTTATGAATTATCTTCATATTGATTCCTCTTATTCTCAGTTTTCTGATTTGAGAAGAGTAATCTTCTTCTGAATCTTAATATCTAATATGATAACTAGGATTAGTCTTCTCTTCAGATGATTTCTTTATTCTTCTGTTTAGAATCACCTGGCTGACTTCTTGAGAGAAATATTCCTTAGTATCTTCAGAAAATTTTCCAATATAAGTACTATCAAACTTTTAATAGTTTAAATGATAGTCTTGTTCTTGCAATGTTGAGCTAACTTGTTTAGAGTTAGTCTTTGATCATACTTCTGATGAATCAATGAGCATTCTTTCTGCAGCAGTGTCTGGTTTCTGCAAATCCTCTTTCAACAGAACCAATGATTATATTTTATGCCTGCTTGAATGAACAACTTAATTATGAAGTTCTTATGTATCATAAGACGACAGTCTTTTGTCTTTTAAAAAGATTCCTAATGAGATCTTATGAGAAAGTCAAGGGTGGACTAATCCATTTCTTGAAAACATCTCATACTTCTCAAGGAACTTAATCAAAAGCACTCAACAAATATAACTTCTTATCTGATGAATCTTTTCTTGTTGGCTTGTTCTCCAATTTTATGGTTTTAGACAATAGTTAAAAATTGAATAACTATCACCTTAGAGTATTTCTTCACATAGCATCTGGATCTTTATCTGATACTGTTAGGTGTTTGATATCCATCAATAAGAGAATTGGGCTCTGATACGAATTGAAGGTGTGAAGAAAATGCAAGAAAGGGGGGTTTGAATTGGGTTTTCCTTTCTTGTATAACTTTTGTTCTAATCATTATTCGTTGAACAATGATTCTGATTATTACTTCTAAGTAATGCTTCTAATTAAGTTCAGAAAACATAAACTCTAAAGTATAAGCAAAAGTAAAGAACACGCGATATATCCTGGTTCACTTGAGAAACACCCAAGCTAGTCCAGCCCACCCTTCTGAGGTGATTTCTCATTGATATCAAGGACTTAATCCACTATAATCAATCTGGTTATAATCGCACGGGCAACCGCCATTGACTAACATGTAATGACGCGTTCAAGGATCCAGATTAGATATAACGTCCATTAACCCAATAGAATTCGATTCACCGGAATCTCCTACCAGGATTTCCTTCCAGTGATATCCATCAGTGATCCAAGAAGGTTGACCTTCTCACAATCCCCTTTGAGATTTTACTACCATTAACCCAATAGAATCCACTACCAGGATTTCATCTATGATGGCCGCAACCAAAGTCTTATTGAGAATTATAACTCAACCTAGTCTCTCAAGGAACAATCAAATAATTGTTTGATTTACATTTGTTTACAATAATAATGCTTCTACACAAGATAGATGTAAATAGAATTAAGTACCCCAGAAGAACCTAATACACACTAAAAGTATTACGTATTATTGTAGCTCCAATGTGTGGTATTCTTTTATTCAAGTAGCTTCTTCACGGACAACATCCCAAAGCACTTGAATTGTATAAGTCTTCTTCTTCATAAGCTTCTAAAAGCTTTGTTGATCTTGATGTAGTAAAGAGAAGAAATTCTTCATCTAGATTCACTTTAGAACATTCTGGATAGTAACACTTATTCTTCTTTCTTTAATGATCACTTTAGAGCACAACATTTATGTTTTGGATTTGTGACTGGAGCTTTCATGATCATCCTCGTTATCTTTTGCGGCTTAGAAAGCTTTTTGTAGCATATGAAATTAAGCACATTGTGAATCTATGATTTCTTTCTAATCAGTATCAACATGATTGAAGAATCATTTTGATAACAGTTGTTCTGGTTGTTGTTATAGTGGATGGTAGCTTTTTGGTTGTGTTCTAATAATGGCAACTTTCCTTTTAAACATTGAACATCAACAACTTGAGACTTGCAACTTGCAGCTTTGAGAAAACAGCCAACCAACCAACATGTTTAAACATACAATTATTTTCTTATATAGCCAAGCAAAATGGAGCCGTTGGATATTTGAAAAAGAGTCGTTACAAATAGTACTGCTACGTCCTTATCTCTTCCACACTTTAAGCTAGTGGTGAGGTAGTGGAATAAAGCTTTTTCATACTTTGTGCTATTGTACCGTGTTATTGTTATATTCTTTCCTTCCGCACTTCAGAGGCCTCTGTGAGCATGAGGTTATAAGTGAGAACATAACATAAGGCTTCAGAACCTCAAGTCTTTATAGTCTTCAAAAATGCATTTTCAGAGTCTTCAACACTTGATCGTGAGAACCTGTTGTAGCAAACCTTAGATCAAAAGAGCTTCAAGTCTTCAGAGTCTTAAGAGTTACGTCTTTAGAGTCTTCAACACTTGGTCTTGAAAACCTGTTGTAGATAATCTTGGACCTTTAGAACTTCAAGTCTTTGGAATATTTAGACCTTTTATCTTCAGAATCTTTAGCACTTGGTTCTTTAAGAATCCTTGTCTTCAGAACCTTGTTATTAGAAACACAAAATCTTCAGCATATGGACTTCAGTTAGAAACGTTGTCTTCAGATCTTTTAACTTTGTCTTCTTTGAAACAAGTTGTCTTTTAGAAACTAAGTTTTTAGCATCTGGACTCCAGTAGAAACTTTTTCTTCAGATCTTCTAACTTTGTTTCTTTGGAACATACTGTCTTTTAGAAACTTGAGTCTTCATCATCTGGACGCAAGTAACAACTTTTGTCTTCATATCTTCTAACTTGTTTCTTTAGAAAAATATTTTGGCTTACACTTCAAAAACTTCTAAAGTGTCTGGCTATTGTTCAACAGAACTTATGTAGCATAGAAGCAGAATCAATTCTCTTCTAATGTCTTGGCTACGCCATCCATCAGAAGCAAAACCTGTTTGCTAAGTACTCAACAATAACAAACATTTGTACAACAAAGTTGTTCATACAACCATACTCATTTGTTATCATCAAAACTAGATATAATATTGCAGAACCAAATCTTGTTCTTACAATAGGAAGTTAAGAATAATGTGACAGTGATACGAGTCTAACGTGTATATTTGTACCATTGTGCTTGAATCCTGAGAAGTACTCCTAGAGTAGTTTATCCGTACAGTCTGGCATACTATAGATTCACATGCATGTATGATTAATGGAGAAATAAATAAATTTGGCACCAAATGATGAAATGGCGTTAAAAGGAAACTGGCTCACTAAGTTGGGTAGCCCTCACCCGGTTATTCAGCTTAAAGGGGGTTGATCCCCAAACATCGTCCAAAAGGACAATATATAACTTCAAAGTTTGAAAGTTTCATTGGTAATTAAAAGTAGCTAATGCTTCTATTTGGTGCCTAAAAAAATCTTGATTAGTCTTATGCATGTGATGATCATTATAATTCTCATTGCCTTAATTTGACTGTCCGAATGAAAAAGGAGGAAAATCGGAAAGAGACTTAAGTACAAAGCATAGTAAGAGAGGTATTTGAAGAGGAAGCTCTAGATTTAAATGTTCTTAAACAAAATATTTATGTTATGTAAACATCGGACGAGATTCTTTTTGATCAATTTGAACGGATGTCTCACGTATGTGTATCGGGCTTCAGTGATTTTCATGAGTTCTTGTAATGGTCACTTGAGGTCAAGCAATGGTTTAAGTTTAGGGGAGTTTGATCAATGGTTTTTTCACAAATATTTAACAGTTACTTCACTTATGAATTCTTTTACTTATCGAGGTTTTATTTTGTTTTATCGCGTATTATGCTTTGGTTTTGTGTTTTAGTATTTTCAGTTTCAGAAGAATAAAACAGGACAAATCGGGGCAGAAAAAGTGCATAATTCAAAGTTTCAGAGGAAATGTTATGGGAGCCATGACACGGGTGCCCGTGTCAGAAGGTCTGGGCGAGAGGTTTTTTAGAGCAATGGACAGAGGCCGACACGGGTGCCTGTGTCAAGTGACACGACCCGTGTTGGCCAGGATGCTGATTTTGAGTGTTTTTATTATTTTTTATGATTTGGGACCTAGAGGGGCGTTATTGGGAATTTCCGACTGAGACAAATGGATTATTCACTATTTAGTCAAATTTGTAAGAGGAATTAAGGGACTTTTTGCCACACGGAGAATGGAGAATTGAAGAGAGCAACATATGAGATTCTTGGAGGACAAATATTTTTCATGAGCCGCAACTGTGATACGATGGGAGAACTGCTTGGTATGTTTTGCGTTTGATTGCAATTGTGCGGATAGCAAGAGTCGCCACCTACTTTTCTTTTATCCAAAAGGAAAGGCTGAAAAGAACAGGAAAGACCTTTCAAGATATTTTCTTGAGTTCGAGGGGTAGATTATGAAAAGGGAAGGTATTATCACTCTTTTCATCCGTAGTTATCTATGGGCTCTTAGTTGCTTGCTAGATCACTTGCTTTTATTTGAATGTGTACTTGTGGTGTAATTTTTTTTTGAAAGTATTTTGAAAATGTCTTTGTAATGGTTCTCGTTTCTATAAGAACGCGTACAAAGTGTTGTTTCAAAAATAGTTCAAAGAGGTGTTTGTGGAATGTGTTTTTTGAAAGAGATTTTGAAAAGGTGTCTTCTTTGTAATGACTCTCGTTTCTATAAGAACGCGTACAAAGTGTTTGTCTTTTGAAAATGTTTCAAATGAGTGTGTTGGTGTATAAAATGTTTTTGTTGTGAGCAAGCGAGCAACTAGGAGCCAATCTACCTACTCAAAAGGTCTTAGATGTTCTTTTTCTCCTCCTTTAGATGTTGCTATCTTACCATTGATTTGGTAAGGAGCCCCATCGTTGGATGTAAAGAGGAAGGCGTGGGTCATCGTATATTCATGATAGCAATGTTGTAAGGTATCTTAGCATTTCTCTTTGAGGGACTAAGATCATTTGAAAGGCAACATTTAAAGCGTCATCGAGGGACTATGATCTTGTATTTTTTATTTGTTTTTACTAAGATATCCCACATGCATAACATGACCATTTTTGTAAGGCAACAAAGTGGAATTACCCTAAGGGTGCAAGTGTGCAAGTGTGTTTGATTTACATGTATTGTTTATCTTGAATTAGGGTTTACTAATTGTTGATTTTAGTTTTTCCATACAAATCCTAATTATTAACATTTATATTAAAGCGATAAATTGCGGAAAGTAAAATTACTACGCTATTACATCATTAGGGGAGGGGTGTACAAATTTACAAATGGGAAGATGAAAGCAAATAAACCTAATTTACTATTACAAGGCTTTGATAATTACATAATTATAGTGCGAAATAATAAAATGTACAAAGAAATATAAAGAGAAGAGAAAGTGTTTTTATGTTTTTTTTATGAAGAAGGTTCTAATTGATTTGAAAAGAAATTAATTAAAATTCTAATGTCTAAATTAATTTAATCAAAATAAACAAATTGAAATAAAACCTAAGTCTAAATATTAAATTAATTTTAAGAAAAGAAATTGATTTTAATAAGAAAATGTTTTTGTCTTTTTTAGTTTAGAAAAAAGGAATAAAACAAAAGTGTATGCGTACATATTTAAATAAAATATATATATTTTTGATTTTTTTTTTATATGAAAATAATAATAATAAAAGTATAAAGAAAAAATAAAAATAAAATTAAAAAAAGATTAAAAAAACAAAGTTTTATGAGCTGACACATGAGCTTATGTATTGGCTCATGTATTGGCTCATGCAGATTTCGTATTGGCTCATGCAAATTTCGTATTGGCTCATGTGTCGGCTCATGTGTTGGCTCATGCTCCTAGAAGTAAAAACAACTCAGTATGAGTCGACGCATACTGGTTTCTTATCGACTCATAATCATTTCGTATCAACGCATACGTGTTTCGCGTCGACTCATAACCTATTTTGAACATAGTATGTGTCGACTCATAACATTTCGTATTGACACATAACTGCTGTTTTTTGCTTTTATCACTGTTTTGCTACATGTAAAAGTTAGTTCTCAACACATGGTTAGTGAAAATGAAAAGCAATCATATGGTTAGCTTCAAGGCAATTATATCTACATTTTATCTTCACAAATGAACCATTAATGATGCTTGTATGAAGAGTTCAAAGTCAAGAAAACTTACCTTGAAACTGAAATTTGTGCTTTGAGTTTGAGCTGTTGTATGGGATGTTGCTGAGCTTAAGAAATGATGATAGTGATGTTACAAAAGTTGTTTTTGTGTTTGAACAACTTATATATGATGTATGTAGAGTGTTTGGATGGTTTGTTTGGAGAAAACTTGCAAGGTATGAGATTCAAAGATTTGGACTTCAAAGCTCAAAGATAGAGGTTTTGTGGGCAATTCTGGTTTTTGACAGCAAGAATGCTTTTGAGTGTTAGTTTCCCCTTCTTTTTTTCTGACCTTTTCTCTTGCAATTGGCCTCTATATTTATAGAGAAGGTTTGAGACTTCAAACAACTCTGATTTTGAATCACATGTTATGGTTATCTTGCTTGTTTTTTAAGCAAGCATGAAGAACATGTTTCCAATGCTTATACCAAGCTATCTAAAGTGGTTGATCACTTTAAACATATTTTTTCTGACTTGTAGAAGTTGATTGTGATTAGAACAACAAGTTAGAGGCTCAAGAAGTTGACTTTATGATTAAAGTGAACTTTGCAAGAATGGCAATGGTGCCTTTGTGCCAAAAATGGAAAGATGCAATGGGCAATAATTGAACCACTTGGATAATGGTTCAATAAATTGTGTAAACATCTTATTATGGATATATTTGCAAGTCAAGAGGCCTGCAAAGTGATGATTATGCAACATGACTAAGATTTTTGTTCCCTGTTCATCACAAATCTGCCTTGTAAATCAAGAATGAATGTCCAACTTCAGATCCTTGTATCTCCTAGCTCAAATGTGATAAATTCATGCTCGTGGATGTTTTGGAAAGCTTGAAACACCCTCTATAACTTTCATATTGGCCATTTTTACAAAATCATATTGTAACTATATGAAAAAATGCCAAGAAGTTGGGATAAAATCCTGACCAAAACTGTTGAAAATTTCTAAGTGTTTATTCAAAAATGCCATGAATTCATGAATTTATAACTCAAAATCCAAGAATTTCTAGAAAAAGTCCTGCCTTACAAAGGTTTATATCTCATTGAGATCTACAACTTTCATGTTGGAAGTTTTCCTTGAATCATCTTACATCATGGTGAAAAGTTGGCATGAAGAAATGAAATTATCATGTATAAAAGACACTTAGAAAAATTTCTAAGTCTTGAAGAGTTTGAATTTTCACATTGAATTTTGACTTTCTTGATTTCTTGACGATCAAGTTTCATATTTTTGAATATCTTGATGAATTTTGATCTTTGAGACTTAATGTTGACCAAAAAGTCAAAGTTTGACTTTTGGTGCTACAATTGACTTTTTCATCAATACAGTTAATTTTTGGTCTCTTGGTCAATTGACTGAGAAGACTTGAAACTTGACATGAGTATTCTAGAAGGTCCATAATGATCCAAGAACGTCACTTGAAGTATTATAAAGTCCAATTGTCCTTATGAAAATTCAAACCCTAATCTTGAGGTATCAGTGTTGAGGAGATGGCTTAACCTAGTCAATACTGGTGCAAGCTTGAGCTTTTGCAGATCTTTGTGAGAAATGTCTTGAGAAATAAGAGGGAAAATTTTGGGGTACAACAGCAACGATTAAAGATCAAAGTTTATCATTTATCTGTAATGTTTAATCTTTATATCATTAAAATTCTTTTGAACAATATTGGTAGCTAAACCCCCTAATGCTAGGGGTGGCCCTGATTTGAATCTGTAATGACTTTGAAATTCCTATTTTATCAATTACATGGGTTTTATTATTCAATTTAATCGTGCAATGTTTTTATGCTTTCCTGATCAGACCAATTAGGATTGATTTACGGTTAACAACCAGTTGGACCGCAGTTGTTAAGGATTTTGTACGATTAGACTATATTAGATATCACCTAGGACTAGGGATACCCTATAGTTACTAGACCACTCTTGATAAAACAAAGGCTTGACTCCATTAGATATCTCTAAGGACTTAGGATTTAGGATTGATGGTTAAAGGTTTTCTCACTAAGGGCTTAGGGGAAAATAATGTAAAGGGCTGGTAATTGAGTTTATGAACTTGTTGAAGAAATCAAGATTCAAGGTTGTTATAGGGTAAATTATACACAATACCCTAGCATGCTCCTCATATTAGTAAAAAGCACTTTATATTCCTACTATTTGTTAAGTGAGTATTTCACAACCAAAACCCCATATCAAGTTTTGTTTAATTCAACCATAAATTAAACTCAATACTGATACGTAGTCCTTGAGATCGACATTCGGGAAATCTCCCTATTACTACAAGAGGCAAAAATAGCACACCTACTATTTTTCCTATCAACTCTCCCCAGAGAAGTTTCTGCAACCATTACTCTTGATATTGAAGAATGTATTTGGGATCCCCTCGGCGTGCGTGGTTTTACCTTCCTTAGTGAAGTCAGTATGGAATCCCCAGTTGAAGTCTAGATGATATGGCATTGTATTACCTAGCAAAATCTATAAGATATTCTCCGGTGAAGCCTGGAGGAAGATGTTATTTCCTTGTAACTATATTGGTTTATTGCTATCGGATTTTGCTTTTATTATTTTTCAAGCCATGTTTCTTCTCAATGAAGTTAAGCCTTAAAGTAGGACTTTGTTTCCTCAGTTGGTGCTTACTCTCTTTTAGAATCTTCATTCTGGATGTGATTTAGCCGAG
Source organism: Vicia faba (assembly GCA_948472305.1). Taxonomy (NCBI): domain Eukaryota; kingdom Viridiplantae; phylum Streptophyta; class Magnoliopsida; order Fabales; family Fabaceae; genus Vicia; species Vicia faba. The sequence goes on along the minus strand of OX451735.1, from coordinate 750,205,726 downwards.
TGTTATCTTTACCCTATTTTGGTTTTGTCTGGTTATCCCTAGTAAAATATGTTTGTTTTTTCAGCATATACATGATAACATTCATACATTCCTATACATCATGCATAGCTGAATTAAAATTCATTGCTCATTTGCATTCATTGATTTTTGTTTTGTGCATATCATCCTCTTTGCAGAGTTATGTTATCCTCTCTTCAATAGATTGTCAACTTTAAGTAGAAAGTGTATATCCTTTCAATTTCCCCACTGAGGTATCCCTCATGGAAGAATTTTGCTTTAGCCTTCCTACCCAGCTCATTATCTAGATGGAATTTGATCCTCATTTTAGTTTATTCCTCATTGGATAGTGTCTTGGTTGACTATTTCACTCTAGTTTGTTCCTGGTTTGAATTTTTGGTCCCTGACAGCAATATTATTTTGATTCATATAGGTTGTGAGCCCTGGATTGAGAATGTGCATTTATTTTTCATGTGAATACTTTATCCCCTCAACATGAATGTGTTGGTATTTCCCCATGAAATCAAGATTCATTTCCTAGCAGTGCTATCACAATACGTTTCGTAACAGTAAGTGGCGTTCTCTTTATTTGAGCAACATGTACTTCCTCAATAAGTCTGTTAATGCCAAAGAAGATGTTTTTACTCTGATGGATGGTAGTCTCTGTGTTATGAGAGATAGTTTGTTGTTGAGGTTTGATTTACTCCGATAGATGGTGGTCTCTTTGTTATGGGAGATAGTTCGTTGTTGAGGTTTGATTTGTACTCTGATGGATGGTAGTCTCTTTGTTATGGGAGATAGTTCTTTGTTGAGGTTTGATTTACTATGATGGTAGGTAATCTCTTTGTTATGGAAGATAGTTCGTTGTTAAGGTTTGATCTATACTATGATGGATGGTAATCTCTTTGTTATGGGAGATAGTTCATTGTTGAGGTTTGATTTGTACTTCGATGGATGGTAGTCTCTTTATTTTGGGAGATAGTTCTTTGTTGAGGTTTGAGCTGCACTCCGATGGATGGTAGTCTCTTCGTTATGGGAGATAGTTTGTTGTTGAGATTTGATTTACTCTGATGGATGGTAGTCTCTTTGTTATGGGAGATAATTCGTTATTGATGTTTGATTTACTCTGAGGGATGGTGGTCTCTTTGTTATAGGAGATAGTTCATTGTTGAGGTTTTACTCTGATGGATGGTAGTCTCTTTGTTATGGGAGATAGTTCATTGTTGAGATTGTACTCCAATGGATGGTTGGTCTTTTCAATATGACAAAAATAGTTTGCTGAAATATTCTTACAACAGTTTATTACCCTTTCTAGATGTAATGCCTTGGTTAAAGAAGAAGTCGAGACCCGTTCTAGGTGGAATACCAGAATTTTTGGAAACTTGTTATTGTTCTATGTTTTTTCTACCTTCATCCTTGAGTTGGTATTTTACTTTCATTCGTTAGTTAGCATTTATCTCTTTCTCCTCATTGGACTTTACCCCAATAGAGTTGAGTTGTTCTCAGCCACGAGTGTTGATGTCAAATCTTTGTTCCAAGCCATAAGCGCTGAGGTTAATCATTTATTTCCAATCATAAGTACTAATGTCAATCATTCATCTACTAGTATCGAGGTTGATGTTTACCATCATCTCTGAGCCGATATTATCTTATTGTTTCTATTTGTGTCCTTCGGGTTAGTAGTTTCTGATCCCCTAAGAGTCGATGTTACTCTCTTTTTTCTATCTCCTCTATGAGTGAGTAGTTCATAGTTATATATCGGTCGATGTTGCCAATTGCTTTTTTCCTTATTTTATTGAGATAATGATACTTTGTCTCCCCTTTTGGCTTTACCCCAGTAGAGTTGAGTCTTCTTTTCCCCAGCAGAGTTGATTTTTTCCTCCAATGGAGTTAAGTTTCTTTCCTCCAGTCGATCCAGTAATCCTTTCGTAATGGTTACCTACTTAATAGTTTGTTGCTTGCACTATTAAGAATTTTCATCGTTAAAATCTTACTATGCATTTTGTTTCTTTAATCGTGATTGTGGATTTACCTGTTTATGGTCATCCCCAGAGTCATGTTATTCCCCAATGGTTTATTTCCCTGGTCGAACTCTCTTTATGGTCCGCTGGTTTTATTTTCTGCTTCCCCAATGGTGTTCTGTTCCACCTATGGAGTTGGTCGTTTGCATTCATAATCATAAGCATTGGATGGCATCTTAGGGGCAAAAATAGGTTTTTTTTTTGTATTTAAGTATCTTCAATCGTGCCGAGACGAAGATTTTAACCTTCGTATCTCAAGATAGAAGACACTTAAATAAGGGCAGATGTTATACCTCAATTTTCCCCCTAAGATCTCTCATCATCTCATAATATCAATACATCAAGATCACACGTTAGGGTTGGTTCTTTCTTTCTACTTCATCTTATCTTTAATTTTGCTCTTAAGGGATCACCAAGCACCTTGAGTTGTGTATCTTGAATAGGTTTTCTTTTAACTAACATCAAGTAATATATATATATATATATATATATATATATATACATATATATATATATATACTATATATATATACATATATATATATATACATATATATATATATATATATATATATATATATATATATATATATATATATATATATATATATATATATATATATATATATATATATATATATATATATATATATATATATATATATATATATATATATATATATATATATATATATATATATATATATATATATATATATATATATATATATATATATATATATATATATATATATATATATATATATATATATATATATATATATATATATATATGTGTGTGTGTGTGTGTGTTTCTTTGAATGTTCATATTGTAGGTGATGACAATTGCATTCATCTCACCATCTAACCTAGGGTTTTGAGGGATGGTCCTTAGTCTAGTGGATCTTCCATGGATTGCAAAAGCTTAAGCTTCAAGGCTATGTCTGTGATATCAAATTTTTGTGGTTCAAAGAGATCTCTCACCTTATTTAGGTTAAGTTTTCCTCAAAGTTGGTGGTGGTATTCATCAAGAAGATTCATAGGTTCACGTGTTTATTTCCATGCCTTCTTCAACAAGTTTCATTGATACTTAAGCTCCACCTTTGAGTGTGCTATAATACAACATCATTTCAAGGTCTAATATGATCCATCATGCTCTATTTTTAAAAGAAATTCAAAATATTCAATGTTGATTCAACAAGTTTGACTTAATTGAACAAGTGCTTGATTCAGGATCACAAGTGTATAATTCTCTCAATTTTCAACATTTTGAGTTAGTTCTTTTTCCTATAGATTTTTATTATCATCTACAACAACTTCTCTTCATATGACAAGATCCAATTATGCAATGAAAATCATCAAAAGTTGAAAGGGGTTTCAAGTAATTTTAACACTCTCTGAGCTAGGGTTTGTTGACTTCTAAAAATCATATCTTTCTCATTTTTTGATATTTTTGATTGATTCCAAAGCCATGGTTCTCTTTGAAGAGTCCTTAACAAGGTATCTTCAAGGATCAAAAGTTAATTTGGCATGGAGTATCATTTAAGTTTGAAGAAGATTACAAGTCTCTTTAAAAATCCTTTTAATCTTAGGGTTTGACTTCAAATGCTCATATCTTGGTCAAGTTTTATCTCATTGAGCTCATTCTTTTTATACAATAATCTTTGGGATTTCTATTACAACTTTGGTTCAATATGCAATACTTGAAAATTCTTGGAAATTTGTTTAAGAATTGAAAATATTATAGGTCTTTTGTGAATTTCCCCAAATTTGTTCATCATCTTCCAAAGACTATAACTATTTCAATTTTTTTGAGTGATTTCAATTCCACAATTCAATTCAATGGGTCTACTTCATTTCATCTTAAAGGACCAAGATCAAAATTTGAGTGGAAAGGCTTGTAAGTTTACAAGATATTATAGGTCATTTTGAAGCTCAACACTTATAATTTATCTAAGTACAAAGTACCCGTGTGTTTTTCCTGATTTCAAACTTGAATAACTTTTTGCTCAAGTATCCAAATGCTACCTTTATTGGCACATTGTGAATTTTGTTGTAAGATCTTTCCATTGCATAAAGAATGAGATCATAAAGCCTCTTACATTGGGTGCCTCATGCTCTTGAAGTTGCTTCTAAGAAACTGAGTTTTTGCTTGAAGTCAGATTTTGATTTTCATAATGTGAATTCTAATCACCAGTTTTTGCGTGTTTTTCATTTAAACATGTTTAATAAACTTGCTCAGACTTGTTTAAGCATCAAAACGCAAGAATTGAGTGATTTTTGATGGATTACAAGTCACACTTTGAATACACTTAATATCAACTTGAACATTAAAACCTTTAAGGTTACTTGAACTGTTTGGTTACAATATGTGATACGGTGGGAGAGAACTGACTGTTTTTGGAATGTTGGTTTGCGTTTTGCGTTTGTTTTCGCAAAATGCCGCGGTAAGCAAGAGTTGTAACACCCTCTAAAACCCCACATATAATTTTCGCAAATATTAAAAATTATGACTCAGAGTACATGTAATAATTCGAGGAATGCTACAATTCTCTTTTAATAAAATAATTCCTGTCATGCATAATCTTAGTGGTAACTCATACATGTTTACACAGCGGAATACTTTAATTAATAAAATCAAATGTTATAATAATTTCCAAAGTCATCAGGGATTAACACCTGGAAAAGTCAACATCATATTATAACAAATAAAGGAATAAATGAGTCTGACTAAAGCAGCTCGACAACCAAACGTTCCCGGAGTTACAACTATCAGAGCATGACCCGGACATACTAGAACAAAACTAAACTAGACACGATAAGCCTTCGCCAAGCACCTGAGCGAAGTTCCTCAATCTGAAATATTCAACAGTAAGGGTGAGCTTCTCAAATATACATTTGGTTATACATTCATAACAATCAATTCACGAAATCATAACCATCACCCAATAATTAACATATTTCATAGTTTACAAAACCTTTACAAATCATATATCCATGACATATTGCTTTTCATAATTGCAAATATCCATCAAACATCATCAACCATATATCAATCACATGTGCATACAAACAATCAATATAACATTGGAAAAATCATCCATTCATGTTATATTCGAGTAATGCAACACACCCATGCATGTGGTACCACTACACCGCCCCATTAAATCGCGGGTCACGGATAACTCACCGTTCCATTATATCGCGGACACGGCTACCACCTCAACGTTCCATTAAATCGCGGACACGTATATTGGCCACCATGTTAATTCCACACAATGGGAATTAACAAATGCAACATGATATGTAAGTATGTAACACTCAGCATACTATGAACATCATTCAACATATCATGCACATCAACAATATCAAACATCACATGATATGAATAGTATGTAACCACTCAGCATACTATCAAACATCAATCATATCAAGATACAGATAGCATGTAAACACTCAGCATACTATTTAAACATCAACCAATCACATCAAATCATATCATACTTCATGCTTGATAACATATCTAAAAGCATGGCAATAAAATCCACAATAAAACACAGAAAACAAAATTCAGAAATTCAACACAGCAGCATCAACACGGGTGCCCGTGTTAAACAACACGGGCGTGTTGAATTGTGTCCAGAAAACACCTTTTTTTCTCATTACAGGGGATCAACACGGGTGCCCGTGTTAAACAACACGGCCGTGTTGAATTGTGTCCAGAAAACACAATTTTTGGCAACACAGTGCATCAACACGGGTGCCCGTGTTAAACAACACGGCCGTGTTGATGAGCGCGGGTCAGATTTTTATGAACCTGCAGTGGCTCACAACAGCCGTCCAAACGCGGAAAAATGTCGGCCAAAACGCGTATTTCAGTACCTAACGCATCGAGTTTGTACAATCCACAACAATACCACAATATCCAATTTACCAACAATCATTATAATAACCTTAACCGGGGATTAACCGTAACTTTTTGGGGAATTCTACTGACATTGGGATTATCCCTACAACTTCCAAGGTAAATTCACGATCATTAGACATACGCCCAATTCACCATTTGGGACCTAAATTCTTAACCGATTCATGAGAATTGAGAATCCTAATCCTTTTCTAACAAAGTTCAGTCCTACGGTTATCGATCCCTAGAAACATTTAACAATTGGGATTTCCTACGATTACCCGAATCAACCGTACATAAACCCATAAACAAATATAATCGAGTATAACCCCCCTTACCTTATCAATCAGCAGCTTTGAATTCTTGAGCGAAGTTCTCCGTTCTTCGTTCCTCGTACCTTCAGAGCTCTATTTTCCCAATTCTAACTTCTGTTTATCGTGAAAACCAAAATGAGGAATAACTTGAGTTCCAACACATAACTTTACTTCTTTTTCACCCCCACTCATTACTAACAACATCTAAGCCCAATGACTTAAAAATCTCAATATTTCTTATTTCTTCAAATATTCCAAATAAAAAATTCCTTTTTATTTTATTAATTCTAATAAAATAAATTCCCAAATTTAAATAAATCAATTAATTGAAAACGGGGTGTTACAACTAAAAGAGTTTTCGTCCTCGAAAACATACCTTAGACGAACAGCTCCGGATAAGCCTCCTTCATCTGGCTCTCCAGCTCCCAAGTGATATTTCCATCTGCTGGACCTCCCCAAGCAACCTTCACTAATGCTATCTCTTTACCTCTTAACTGTTTCACTTCCCGATCTTCTATCCTCATAGGCAATGCTTCTACTGTCAGGTTATCTCTCACCTGTACATCATCTATTTGGATTACATGAGATGGGTCTGGAATGTATCTCCTCAACTGAGAAACATGAAAAACATCGTGCAAATTCGCAAGTCTCGGAGGTAAAGCAATGCGATAAGCAACTTCTCCAACTCTTTCCGTAATCTGAAACGGACCAATAAAACGCGGAGTCAACTTCTTAGACTTCAACGCCCGACCAATACCTGTCATCCGGAGTAAACTCTCATAAACACATGATCTCCAGCACTGAATTCTAAATTCTTTCTCCTCTTATCATGATAACTTTTCTGACGACTCTGAGAAGCTCTCATCTTCTCTTGAATCAATTTGATCTTTTCGGTAGTCTGCTGAACAATCTCTGGCCAATTACCGAACTCTCTCCAGATTCATACCAACACAAAGGCGGTCCTACACCGTCTACCATACAATGCCTCAAACGGAGCCATACCAATACTCGTATGGTAACTATTGTTATAAGTAAATTCAATCAATGGCAATAGCTATCCCAAGCTCCACCTTTCTCTAAAACACAAGTACGCAATAAATCTTCCAACGATTGAATCGTCCTCTCCGTCTGTCCATCAGTCTGAGGATGGTAAGCTGAACTCAATCTCAACTTAGTACCCAAAGCCTTCTGCAATCCTTCCCAAAATTTCGAAGTGAACCTCGGATCCCTATCTGACACTAATACTAGAAGGAACTCCATGCAAACTCACTATTTTCTCATATACAACTGTGCCAATTCTCCATCGAGTAATCCATTCGCACCGGTATAAAATGAGCAGACTTAGTCAACCTATCCACAACGACCCATATCGCTTCACAATTTCATAGGAGTCCTCGGCAACCCAGATACGAAATCCATAGAAATACTATCCCACTTCCATTCTGGAATGAACATCGGTTGCATAAATCCAGACGGCTTCTGATGCTCAATCTTCGATTTCTGACAGATTAAACATGCATACACAAATTCAGCTATTTCCTTTTTTCATTTCCCGGCCACCAAAACAATTTCTTCAAATCATGATACATTTTCGTGGCACCCGGATGAATGCTCATCCCACTGCGATGTCCTTCCTCTTAATATACTTTTCTTGATTTCTGCGACATCAGGAACACAAACTCTATCGCCAAATCTCATAACATCATTTTCATCAATCCTAAACTCACCACCTTGACCTTGGTTGATCAATGTCCAATTTATCAACTAAATTAACATCGGATTTCTGCCCGATCCTGATCTCTTCCAGAATACCACTAGTAAGTTTCAACATACCCAAACGAACACCTTCGGGAGTAATTTCACAAACCAAACTCAAATCTCGGAATTGCTCAATTAAATCCAATTCACGAACCTTCATCATAGACATATGCAAGGACTTCCTGCTCAAAGCATCTGCAACTACATTTGCCTTACCAGGATGGTAATTCAAACCAAAATCATAATCTTTGAGGAATTCTAACCACCTTCTTTGCCCTCATATTGAGCTCTTTCTGATCGAAAAGATACTTCAAACTCTTATGATCACTATACACTATCAAACCTCGAACCATACAGATAATGTCTCCACAATTTCAAGACAAACACAACTGCTGCCAACTCTAAGTCATGAGTAGGATAGTTCCTTTCATGAACCTTCAACTGTCTCGAAGCATACGCAACTACCTGCTGATTCTGCATTAAAACACCACCTAACCAACAGAGATGCATCACAATAGACCACAAAAGATTCCACCGGATTCGGCAAAATCAGAATAGGAGCACTTGTCAATCTCCGCTTCAATTCTTGGAAACCTTTCTCACAATCAGAATCCCAAATAAACGCTTGTCCTTACGAGTCAACTTCGTCAACGGCAATGCTAACTTTGAGAATCCTGTCGATAAACTTTCTGTAATAACCTGCAAGACCAAGAAAACTTCTGATTTCAGAAACAGTCTTCGGCGCTTCCCCACTGAGATACCGCTCTACTTTCGTAGGATCCACTGCAATTACCGATTCTTAGAAATCACATGTCCAAGAAACTAACTTCATTCAGCCAGAACTCACATTTGGACAACTTTGCATACAACTTCTTATCTTTCAACAACTCTAATACAATTCTGAGATGTTCCGCATGTCTTCGTCATTCTTGGAATAAATCAGAATGTCCATCAATAAAACCACAACAAACATTATCCAGTTATGGGTGAAAAATCCTATTCATATATCCATGAAAACACCAGGTGCATTAGTAACTCCGAACGGCATAACAGAATATTCATAATGCCCATACCTCGTTCGAAAAGCAGTCTTTTGAATATCTTCCGCTTTCACACGAATCTGATGATATCCAGATCTCAAATCAATCTTACTGAATACACTGGCTCCAATTAACTGATCCATTAAATCATCAATCCTCGGTATCGGGTACCGATTCTTAATGGTTACCTTGTTCAATTGCCTGTAATCAACACACAGTCTCATAGAACCTTCTTTCTTCTTAACCAACAATACCGGAGCACCCCAAGGCGTAAACACTTGGACGAATAAACTTCTTCTCCAGTAAATCTTCCAACTGACTCTTCAATTCAGCCAATTCAGACGCAGACATACGATATGCGCCATCGACACCGGTCTCGTACCAGGAATTAAATCTATAGAAAATTCCACTTCTCTCTCAGGAGGTAACTCGCCAACATCATCAGGAAAGACTTCTGGAAAATCACACACCACTGGCAATTCACTACTCCTGACCTTTCCTGTTGCATCTAACGAAGCAAGTAACATAAACACATTAGCACCATCTTCCATTGCTTCATGCACCTGCCTAGCAGTCATAGTCAAATTCTCGACACCAACAGCTTCTGGGAAAATCACCGTCTTAGCAAAGCAGTTCAGATGAACCCGGTTAAATTCCAACCAGTTCATCCAAGGATAATATCAATTTGTTCAAGCGGTAGGCACACTAAATCCATACCGAAACCTCTACCAAAAATCTCAATAGGGACAATTCCTACATACGAGTGAAGTTGTCACTGAACCCGATGCAGGAGTATCAACAACCATGCTACCTCGCATACCAGATATGTCCAGTTTCAACCTCTCAGCACAATCCAAAGAAATGAAAGAATGAGTGCACCAGTATCAATAATTGCAACTAAAGGTGTGCCATGAATAAAACATGTACCTTTAATCAATCGATCCTCTGGGGTAGTCTCAGATCCAGACAAAGCAAACACTTTTCCACCTGACTGATCCTTCCTAGGCTTAGGACACTGCGGACGAATGTGACCTTCTTCGCCACAATTGTAACAAGTAACAGACTTCCCTTTGGCAATCAATAGACAAATGACCAGCCTTTCCACATTTTATTAGCACTTCTTCTCATCACTCTTGCAATCTCGAATGTGATGACCAGACTCACCACACCTGGTAGCATCTGATAGGAGCCTTAGAATCTCCCCCACTAGGCCTTTTCCAACCGCCTGATCTCTGGTTATCTCTACCATATGGCTTGCCACGGTCCATATGTTGCTTCCCCTCTTTTTATCAACAACCCCACGAGAGTGAGACGACCGATTCTGGGTAATATCTTCTTCCAAGATTCTGCTACAATCCACCAGATCAGAAATCTACGAATACGCTGGTACCTGATTCCCTGCTTAATCTCATCTCGGAGACCATTCTCGAATTTGATACATTTAGAGAATTCTCCAGCCTCACTTTGTTGTAGTGAGCATAATACTTTGTCAGCTCAGTGAACTTAGTAGCATACTCACTAACAGTCAGATTGTCCCTGCTAAGCTCCAAAAATTCAATTTCCTTTCTTCCCCGAACATCTTCAGGAAAGTACCTCCTCAGAAAAGCCCTTCTGAAGTTAGCCAAGTCATGTGCCTCTCCATCCTGAACCATTTCAGTCCTTGTGGCAACCCACCAGTCGTCGGCCTCTTCTGCCAACCATATGCGTACCATATCTGACTTTCAGATCTTCAGCACAATCGATCACACGGAAAATCCTTTCGATTTCCTTCAGCCACTTCTGAGCACCTTCGGGGTCATGTGTACCTTTGAACAACGGAGGATTGTTCCTTTGGAAATTTCCCAATTGCCTATAGCACCAATCACGCCTCCAGTTGGGTTTCCAGCAAGTACACCAGCTAACATCCCCAAAGCCTCAGCTAGTGCAGCATCATTTCGTCCATTACCTCTTCCAGCCATATTCCTGAGAATTAAAACATACTCACATCAGAATACAGTATCGACAGTGTTACCTTGCACTAGTCGCATACGAAAGGAATGACTGACTCAAGACTCTGGTCACAACGACCGACTATGCTCTGATACCACTATTGTAACACCCTCTAAAACCCCACATATAATTTTCGCAAATATTAAAAATTATGACTCAGAGTACATGTAATAATTCGAGGAATGCTACAATTCTCTTTTAATAAAATAATTCCTGTCATGCATAATCTTAGTGGTAACTCATACATGTTTACACAGCGGAATACTTTAATTAATAAAATCAAATGTTATAATAATTTCCAAAGTCATCAGGATTAACACCTGGAAAAGTCAACATCATATTATAACAAATAAAGGAATAAATGAGTCTGACTAAAGCAGCTCGACAACCCAAACGTTCCCGAGAGTACAACTATCAGAGCATGACCCGGACATACCTAGAACAAAACTAAACTAGACACGATAAGCCTTCGCCAAGCACCTGAGCGAAGTTCCTCAATCTGAAATATTCAACAGTAAGGGTGAGCTTCTCAAATATACATTTGGTTATACATTCATAACAATCAATTCACGAAATCATAACCATCACCCAATAATTAACATATTTCATAGTTTACAAAACCTTTACAAATCATATATCCATGACATATTGCTTTTCATAATTGCAAATATCCATCAAACATCATCAACAAATATCAATCACATGTGCATACAAACAATCAATATAACATTGGAAAAATCATCCATTCATGTTATATTCGAGTAATGCAACACACCCAGGCATGTGGTACCACTACACCGCCCCATTAAATCGCGGGTCACGGATACTCACCGTTCCATTATATCGCGGACACGGCTACCACCTCAACGTTCCATTAAATCGCGGACACGTATATTGGCCACCATGTTAATTCCACACAATAGGGAATTAACAAATGCAACATGATATGTAAGTATAGTAACACTCAGCATACTATGAACATCATTCAACATATCATGCACATCAACAATATCAAACATCACAATGATATGAAGTATGTAACCACTCAGCATACTATCAAACATCAATCATATCAAGATACAGATAGCATGTAAACACTCAGCATACTATTTAAACATCAACCAATCACATCAAATCATATCATACTTCATGCTTGATAACATATCTAAAAGCATGGCAATAAAATCCACAATAAAACACAGAAAACAAAATTCAGAAATTCAACACAGCAGCATCAACACGGGTGCCCGTGTTAAACAACACGGGCGTGTTGAATTGTGTCCAGAAAACACCTTTTTTTCTCATTACAGGGGATCAACACGGGTGCCCGTGTTAAACAACACGGCCGTGTTGAATTGTGTCCAGAAAACACAATTTTTGGCAACACAGTGCATCAACACGGGTGCCCGTGTTAAACAACACGGCCGTGTTGATGAGCGCGGGTCAGATTTTTCTGAACCTGCAGTGGCTCACAACAGCCGTCCAAACGCGGAAAAATGTCGGCCAAAACGCGTATTTCAGTACCTAACGCATCGAGTTTGTACAATCCACAACAATACCACAATATCCAATTTACCAACAATCATTATAATAACCTTAACCGGGGATTAACCGTAACTTTTTGGGGAATTCTACTGACATTGGGATTATCCCTACAACTTCCAAGGTAAATTCACGATCATTAGACATACGCCCAATTCACCATTTGGGACCTAAATTCTTAACCGATTCATGAGAATTGAGAATCCTAATCCTTTTCTAACAAAGTTCAGTCCTACGGTTATCGATCCCTAGAAACATTTAACAATTGGGATTTCCTACGATTACCCGAATCAACCGTACATAAACCCATAAACAAATATAATCGAGTATAACCCCCCTTACCTTATCAATCAGCAGCTTTGAATTCTTGAGCGAAGTTCTCCGTTCTTCGTTCCTCGTACCTTCAGAGCTCTATTTTCCCAATTCTAACTTCTGTTTATCGTGAAAACCAAAATGAGGAATAACTTGAGTTCCAACACATAACTTTACTTCTTTTTCACCCCCACTCATTACTAACAACATCTAAGCCCAATGACTTAAAAATCTCAATATTTCTTATTTCTTCAAATATTCCAAATAAAAAATTCCTTTTTATTTTATTAATTCTAATAAAATAAATTCCCAAATTTAAATAAATCAATTAATTGAAAACGGGGTGTTACAAGAGTCGCCACCGACTTTTATTTTATCCAACAAGGAAAGGAAAAAAGCACAGAAAAATTCCTTTTTCGAGATGTTTCTCGGGTTCGGGGGGTAGATTATAGAAAGGGAAGGTGTTAGCACCCTTTCTATCTGTGGTTATCCACGGGCTCTTAGGTACTTGCTCATATTGTTTTCAAAATTGCTTTTCTTTGTGTTTGTGGGTTTGAAAAAGTTTTTGTTTGAAAACTTCGATCGTATGAAGTGTTTTTGAAAACTTTGTTCGAAAAGTGTAAGTGTGAAAAGTTTTTGTTTTTTGAAAGAGAAAGTACTTAAGAACCATCTACCTACTCAGGAAAAAAAGGAATCAATCTGTGCTAATGTCCTTTAGACAGTGCTATCCCACTATGAATGAGTAGGTAGCACCGTCGTTGGAGTTTAAGGGTCAATTCGATTAAGGGATGTGCGGTCACTAAAGCAATGTTAGGACGCCTTAGCGGTAACCCTAATGTCTTAGATCATTTTTTCTGAGGCAACCGTTTCGAGGCAACTATGATCTTTGGACAAGAGGGTGACCTCTAAAACTTCCTATACTCAATGACCGCGTTACAAAGGCAACCAAGTGAGGTGTACCCTAAGAGTGCGCATGTGCGAGTGTGTTGTTTTTCAGTTATTTTGTCTTTGTACATGTTAATGGTGATCTATGTTGATTTTAGGTTTAAACGTTCAATCTTTTCATGCATTCCCTATTATCAAACATCTAACAGTGTATAAGTTGCGGAAATTAAATTGCGGAAATTAAACTAACTATTACAAGGCGTCGGGTATTTACATCGCCAAAAGCAACCCTTGAAATTAAAATGCGGAAAATAAATAAAGCGGTAAAAATAGTAAAGTCCTATTAAGCTATTACATTCCGGAAACAGATACAATATTCGAATAAAATTGATCGCGTGCGGGAAATTTGATCGGGCGCAAGTTTTAGGGTTTTGACCCTTTGTTATTCAAGAAAAGAATTTTTGTTATTTTGAATTTATGGAAGAAATTAAATTGGATTAATCATTAAATTAATAAACTAATTAATTAATAAAAATATTTTTGGGTTTTTTGGTATTTAAAGAAATAAAAATAAATTTAATCAATGCTAATGAAACCTAATTGTCTAAGTTAATTTTAATTATTGCAAAATATATTAAAAGTTATTCCTAATTAAAACTAAATTAATTAATAATTAATAATTGTTAATAAAAATAAAATACTGAAATTTAATTTTAATAAGAAATTTTTTTTGGTTTTTTAATTTTATTAAGAAAAAAGTTTTGATTGGTTAGTTTAATAGTAAAAATAAATAACTAAATAAAAACAAGAATAAAAAGAGAGTGTTTGGGCCTGATTTTTGGAGGTTTTGATAGCAATTTCCATGGCCCAAATGTGCAGGCCTGGTTGACTTTCCTGATTCCAGTGTGTGCATCTGACTAGGGAGCATGGTGGACATCCCATCTGGACCACCAGATCTGGCCTGGGGCCATCTGGCAAGCATTTGAGTGAGGGAGCATGATGCATCACGCGCTAGCACTAACACTGGATTACCTGAAGAGAAAAAATACAAAGCATATGGGGGGACCTGGGATTCGAACCCAGGTCCTGTTGAATATTGGATACACGCCTTTGCCACTCAACCAACGCGCTTCAAATGTTAGTATAATGGACAATAATAATAATATGGGGAAACACGTTCATATGCCAGAATTAAAAAAAATTGCGCGAATATTTGAATTGGCCAACCAGGGGGAGACACGTCTTCGTCTTCTTCCTTCACCCCCTGTAAATTTACCTGCGGATTTATATCCGTAGCTAAATTCGTAGGACATTCCAAAAATTAAATCTAGGCCATGAAAACGACCCCCAAGACCATGGTTGTGTTTGTCTGGGCATCCTGAGTAAACCTATACCCATCTTGAACCTTGATTTCCCCTGAAAAAGAAAACCCTAAAATCTAATGCAAAACCAGAGCTTTTGGGTGTGTATGGAGATTGGTTTTGGGTTGGTTCTGCTTCAGGTATTGTCCAACAATTGATTAGTGTTGAGTTTTTCTTTTGAATTGGCCTCCAAGGATGATTTCAGTTTTGCACTTTTTCCACCTTTTTTCAAGCTTGGTTCTTGATGTTCTTGCAGCCTCTAGGTCTCAAATTCGTGTGCCTTGGATTGTATATGTATGCTGCAATGTATTAGGTCAACAAATTGGTCTTGAATCTTTCCACATCAATGCCTTGAGATTAGATTTGATCCACCATTGATAACTTGCCTAATTTGCCAAAAATCCAATCTTTTTGCACATGGAATGCTTGATACGAGTTTGACCATGACATTGATGATGATTATGCCCTGAAAATAGAAAAAGATCTCATGTAATCAAGTTTTGGGATTTTATTTGATTTAAATTGATTTAAAATGAAATAATTCAATAAAAAATCAAATAAAATATAAAAATTGATAAATGGACACAAGGCTGAAGATAGGACACGTGTGTAGTGTGACAAGATCAAATCAAGTGGAAAAGAATGGGCCCATTTGACAAAATTTGAAGTTTTGGGGATAGTTGACTTTTGACAATTTTGCAAAAATGCCCAACTTCAACAATGCATAACTTCTTCAATTTTGAACTTTTGGAAGTCTTCTTGGACTTTTTAGAAAGCTTGAGATGTCCTATAAGCAAACCTTTTTGTATCATCTCATTTTGATATTCCATTCTCAAGTTATAAGCTTTGACAAAAAAGGTGTTTTTGTTGACTTTCCAAAATGACCTATAATGTCCAAATTTGTAACTTTTTGTGAGTGCATTTTCTGATCTTGGGGTATGAATATGGATTTTAGGAAATTGCATCCTCTTAAAAATTATCTTTGGATGGTTCATTTCTCATAAAGTATGAGAAAGTTATGCTTGGTCAAAGTTGAGTTGACTTTTCCTACAAAACCCTAATTTAGCAACTTTTGAGTCTTGATGAATTTTGAGCAATCCTTGATGAATCATGATCAACCCTTGATCAAATGATGAAATATACTTCCAAATGATAATGTTGACAAAAAATATTGAGGTTTGACAGTTTGTAGGTCACAGTTGACTTTTGCCCTAGCACAGTCGATTTTTGGACCCTTTGAGCAATTGACTGAGCAAACTTCCTCTGCAAGGCATGAAATTTGACATGGATGACCTTGAGAACATATTAGGAAATTAGGTATAATTTGAGGTCATTTGTATGTAAGGACCTTGATGCAACACAAAACCCTAATTTGAAGTTGACTGCCTTAGGAGATAGCTTGACTGTCCACCTCTTGAGCAATCTTGAGCCACTTGGAGATTTTTTCCTGCAATGTTTTGAGAAATATGAGAGGGAAAATTTTGGGGTACAACACAATCCTTGGCATTGTGGAGTTTTAGATCTATCGGACTTAGGATTAGAAGCCTTGATATTTAGGGACCTTGTTGCTCTGTTGTTATTTTGTCTGAGGTTCTTGGGGTTTACTCCAAGGCATTGGGTTGATTTTCTTTGTATGAAGGTTATTATGATTTCATGCTTTATTTTTTATTGATAATTTCTCTGTATACAACCGTTACTCTGTCCAATTTTTGTGAAGGCTTAATTCATCTAAAGCTTGGTATTTCTTATAGGTTTAGTATTTTTTATTTCTTGGTTTTAATCTAAAGTATGGGAATTCTACATTGACTTCTTCATGGAAAGTGTTGGCTTCTTGTTGGTTATATTTTTATTTTCCTTGCCTTTTACCTTATGCTTTAGAGTAGTCCTTTCATCTCCTCCTATCTTATTTAATTTCAAAAAATCTTCTCCCTCCTTTTCAAAACTATTCTTGTTTTTCTAACTTGAACTGCTTTCATAATAAACTTGGACTTAGGTTCATGCATTTTCAAAAATCTTTTCTTAATCAAACTTTAATCAATTTAACCATACTTTGACATCTTTTTTTAAGACTAAAAGTCATTAACCTCATTCAAACCATTTTTCCACTTTAGCTTTTTACTTTAAAACTTTTTTCAAAAGATTAGACTCTTGTTGATTCTTGTAGTGATGTGAACTGCTATACTTCTATGATATATAGTGAAGAGAGCTATTTTCCACTTGGATGTTGAGTGATGGATTTCAAATCCAAGTTATATCCTACCGTTATACTCCAAAATTTTCCCTCTCATTTCTCAAAGGATCATCCTGGACCCTCAGGTTTGCTTCCATCCAATTTCAAGTCTTGAATTACAAATTTCCAAGAAAGTCATTCACAAGGGCAAAATGGTCATTTGCACACTAAAAAAATTCAAACTTTGACTTTTGGATCAAAATCAAGTTTCAAGGATCATATTTCATCAAGACATGTTTAAATATGAAGTTTGTTTCATCAAGAAATTCAAAAGTCAAAATTATTTTGGAAAAGTCAAAATTCTAAATAAGAATTTTTCTAAGTGTTTAAGAAATATGACAAGCTCAGAACTTCTGATCAGATTATCACCATGATGCAAGCTGATTCTGGAATAACTTCTAACACAAGAGTTGTGGATCTCAATGAGATCTCAAACATTTCAGAATAAAACTTCTCCTAGAAATGATGGGATTTCAAGCTACAAATCTTTGAAGACACGTCCATGAAGCTGAAGCTTCCAGCAAAATTATGAACCTTTCCAAACAAGGATTTGCTTAGAACTTCTGGGCCAGTTTTCACATAGGTTCAGTCAGAAGTTGCAAGAGCAATTCAAAGAGGATTTATAAAGCGTGTTAAAAGCTTTTGGGAAAGTTTGAGAACTTGCTCAGAACATGCTGGAGCAAAGGGATTCAAGGATCAGAAGTTGGATGTTTGTTCTAAGTTGCGCTAATGTTGAACTTCTGACCCAGAATTAAGATATGATGCACAATCTTATAGCTCAGGATTTCTAGTTTGATAAATCTCATCATCATTTAATGCTCACAACCACTTTTTAGTTTTTATCCAAAGAATTTCCCCACGTGTGAGATAGACGTACCATTGTTGTACTTGAAAAACAAACTTTTATACAAGGTTATGTTGGGCCCATGCTTTGATTTTGCCTCCGAGGGTACTTTTCCTTAATTCATGCTTACAAATCCAGCTTAGGCACGGCTAAAAGCTGCTAACCATCATACTTTCTTCAAGAACAAGGCAACACCCTAGCATATGAAGGCTATGTTCAACGCTTCGGTCAGAACATCACCAAATCCCAAAACCTCGTTTAAACAACCTATTGCACTGCTACAGCATAATCCTATAACCAACAGCTAATCTAGTCCACGTCTGCATTTTCCCAAATCCCATATTTGCACCAAACTAGCATATGAAAATTGTGTTTAAAAAGAAGTGGAACAGTATGCCAAAAGGGTTTTTTAAATACAATTTGTTTTCCCCCCAAAACCACAACAAACCCGTCTATAAATAAGTTGCTCCATCACACGTTCAAGGGGGTGGTTTTGGAGAGAGAGAGAGAGAGAGAGAGAGAGAGAGAGAGAGAGAGAGAGAGAGAGAGAGAGAGAGAGAGAGAGAATTGTCAAAAGAGAGAAAAGGAAATTGTGAAAGCATTCGTAAACTCAGAATTCCCAAACAAAACCAAAACCTTTGTTCTTCCCTTTTAATCAAAGAACATAACATTTACTATCCCGTTGCTCTTGCTGACTCTAGGACACCTGAAGCCACTAGCTCAAGTCCCTAATACACGTTTCAGATTCAAGGTAAGTTTTTCTGACTTTGCATCTTTTCATTCAGAACATCATTAATATGTAAATATCATAGTATTTTTGTTGACCATATCATTACATAAGTAGAAGAAACTGTGGATCAGAACTTCTTGAATAAATCTAGGCTCAGAATTAGGATTAGAACTTATATGAATTGTTGTGTTTTTATCTTTATGATTTGTTGTTGTTAGGAACTGAATAAATTACTGATGTGATGATTAATATGAGGAAAGAGTTGAAATGTCACACTAAACTTATGGTTTTCACTCACTATTTTAACAATCAGAACTTCTGATTTTCACTCGCTGTTAATACACATTGAACTTCTGATGTTCACTCACTGTTTTAACACACATAACTTCTAATACTTTCTCACTGTTCTAACACTCAGAAGTTCAGCATATAGAAACCCATGACTTTTGTGTTTTCCTTCTAACGTTTCTTGCAGGACCACAGAGTGTATCAACCCAGAACTTCTGACGCTTCTTTCTGAACCACAGCGCGCCCGACATCAGAACTTCTGATCCCCTTTGTTTTTCTTTCAGCAACATGCTAATCATATTTCTCATTATTTTCCATTTTTATCATTTTAAATATTAATACCTTTTCTTTATTAATACAAAAAAGACATAAAAATATTTTTCTTTTTATTAATTCATTAAGACAAAAAACCATTTTCTAAACAACTCCTCTTTCTTCCTTGCATTATACATTTCAATGTGGTTGTAATAGATAATTAGGACTTTAATTTCTTGCAATCCCCATTTATAAATTTGTACACTCCATCCCCTTAATGATGTAATAGTGTAGGACTTTACTTTTCCGCACTTTTATTGCCTTCATATATTGTTAGTAATTAGGGTGTGTATGGAAAGACATGAAATCAACAAGTAGACAACTTAAAAAAATCAAAGACTAAATACATGTAAATAAAATACACTTGCACACTAGCACCCTTAGGGTAATCCAATTTTTCTGCCTATCGGAAAATATTTATGTCCCTCGAATGTGGGTATTTTAGCAAAGGTCCTCGATAAAATATCGTAGTCCCTCGATGAACCTCAATGTTGCCTTCGGTAAACGATCTAGTCCCTAAAAATGACATTGCTAAAACGTTCCATAGGTTGCCTTCTATGACTATACAAACGTCCCACGCCCGTCCATTCACATGCAATGATGGGGCTTCTTACCAAAACAATGGTACGATAGCAACATCTAAAGGAGGAGGAAAAGAACATCTAAGACCTTTTGAGTAAGTAGATTCGCTCCTAGTTGCTCGCTTGCTCATAATAAAAACATTTTATACACTAACACTCTCATTTTGAAACATTTTAGAAAGAAAAACACTTTGTATGCGTTCTTATAGAAACGAGAGCCATTGCAAAGATACCTTTTCAAAATCACTTTCAAAAACATATTCTACAAACACCTCTTTAAACTATTTTCGAAATAATACTTTGTACGCGTTCTTATAGAAACGAGAAACATTACAAAGGTATTTTCAAAATACTTTTAAAACCCATACCACAAGCACACTTTCAAACAAAAGCAAGTGATCTAG
Source organism: Vicia faba (assembly GCA_948472305.1). Classification (NCBI taxonomy): domain Eukaryota; kingdom Viridiplantae; phylum Streptophyta; class Magnoliopsida; order Fabales; family Fabaceae; genus Vicia; species Vicia faba. The sequence continues at coordinate 750,185,211 of OX451735.1, read as the reverse complement.
CAAGCAACTAAGAGCCCGTAGATAACTACGGATGAAAAGGGTGCTAATACCTTCCCTTTTCATAATCTACCCCCCGAACTCAAGAAAACATATTTAATGGTCTTGCCTGTTCTTTTCAGCCTTTCCTTTTGGATAAAAGAAAAGTTGGTGGCGACTCTTGCTAACCGCAACATTTTTGATCAAACGCAAAACAACCAAGTTAGGTATCCCACCGTGTTACAGAACTGGTGACTCTAGGACGTAGTGAGATGATCGGCTTTGGCATAGTTCGAAGTTGTTTGATACTCAATGCTACACTCATTGAGACTCGACTCCTGAGTTTTTTTTGGTTGCGAGTCAATTGCCTATTGAACGAAGCTTGTGGGAAAGGTCGGTGATATTGAGATCCCTTAGAACCCGGTTACTATTAACTAGGACAGGTTGAACCAACTAAACTTCAAGAGGGTACTTACCTATAAACTCCATGCAAGCCTAAACCTAAGTATTTGTCTGCTTTGTGTGTATATGTTTATATCAACTTGCTTACTTTGCATACCTGTACATAACATCATAACATCATAGCATTTCAAGGATCTCAAGGGTTTTTTGATGCAGGGTCACGTTGAACCAGATGTCTATCAAGAGGCAAGAGGATTTATTTTCCTCTAATCAAACACCGTCCAAGATCGAGTACAACAACTTGAGTCAAGGGCTACAACACACTTGACATGGTGAGCTTAATTCTCGTGGAAGGATATCCATCGATACAAATTTCTCCAATCAAAACTGTAAGTGACTACTAACCCCACGAGATCCTTGAAAACATGCATCCATATATCATGCATCATATCATGTCAGGTTTCTCCCATACAGGACTCCTTATCTTCCTACTGTTTATTTCAGTAAGATGGATATGGAACAAACGGTGAAATATCTCCAAGCTCAAAATTTTCAATTTCAACAAATGTTCTTGGCTTTGGCTAAGGGGAAAGAGGAGCTGAAGACTCTTCTTAAATACAAGAAGAAAAAGTCCAAGAAGTCAGTAGGCGTCCTGAACTTGGGAAGGAGACTTAAAGGACCACTCAAGAAGGCTCTAGATATTCCAACTCCATCCAACATGAGGGATAGTAATGAAGAAGACAACAGTTTAGAGATTGATGAAGTCGAAGCTGTTTACTCTGCGGAACAATATCCTCCCGCTGATGACAAGTGTTGTACCCCAAAATTTGCCCTCCCATATTCTCCAAGAATTGCAAAGAGCATGCTTCAAAATCTCCCCAAGGGTTGCACAGTTCAAGGGCCTCCTAACAGTCAAAAACTAGGGTTTTGGTTCTGACAAAGAAAATGAAATTTCCAAGGATCCAATCAAGTCCCACATGCCTATAAACATGGTCAAGCATCCTCATGCCAAGTTTCAAGACTTACAGCACAAAATTGCACAGTCAAAAACCCTAATTGCTCAACAGTCAACTGCAGGGGCAAAATGGTCATTTGACAGTCAAAAGTCCAAATTTTTGGTCAACATCTTATTTTGAAGCCACAAACATCATTTTATCAATGCTTGATCATGATTCTCAAAGCTTGGTTCAAAAAGTCTCAAGATGCAAAAGTTTCCATATTTGGACAGTTGAAAAAGTCAACTGTAACTTGACCAAGGCATAACTTTCACATGGATTATCAGAAAAAATTCCATCCAAAGCTCATTTTGAAGAGAAAGACATTTCCTACAACTCCTCTTCACACTTCAAGTCCAAGAAATGCTCTCACAAAAAGTTATCAATTTCAACATTGTAGGTCATTTTCAAAAGTCAACAAAAAGGGACTTTAAGTCAAAGGCCATAACTTGAGATTGGTAAATCAAAATGACATGGGACCAAAGGCATTGGTTAGAGGACTTCAAGACCTTTCCAAAATGTCAAAGAACATGATCAAAGCTTAAATATTGAGCAAGATATGCCTTGTGGAAGTTGGGAAATTTTTGGGTATTTTGAAAAGTCAACTTTGCTTCAAATGTCTTAAAATTGCTATTGGGCCACATTTTCTTCCAAGATTCATCATCCAAAGCATATGCACGACCATTTGGCCCAAAAGGGATTTTTTTCATCATTTTTATTATTTATTTGAATTTTTAATTACAATTAATTCATTTAATTAATTAAAATGTGGAAAAAATACTAAAACAATGTAATCAAATCTTTTTGTGCAGAATAAACTCTCATTGGACACTCAAGATTCGTGCATAATCAAAAGTGGAAGGTTTTGCCATGATTGGAATCAAATATGCATGAAAAAGATTGGAAAATATATGCATGAAAAATCAAATATCCTTCCATCAATGCAAAGGTTTTTTGGATCCAAATCTCAACCCTAATCAATCCATAAATAAGCAGGATGCAAACCCTAGTGCTAAAGACCTGAATGCTGCGCCACACATCAAGAACAAAGTTTTAGTTTTTGTCAAAAAAATTGAAAACTGAAAACCCTATTCTAGCACGATTCAGAGAAAAATAACAATCCCAATAGCTTGCAAAAGTGTCAAGGAAGCTTCCTGAATCGTTTTCCAGTCCCCACGCCTCCAGAATTGGTATATGGGTGTCAAGCTTTCTCAAAACTTTTCCATAATCGTATTCTAATATGCATGCATTTTTGATACATTTTGACTGTTGATTTAGACTAATGTGAAGGTTCTGAGACTAATGGTGACCTTTAATTTGACTAACAATGCTTTTAGCGAAAATTGCCATTGGAATGTTTTAGGGTTCCTCAAGTTTCAAATTGGGCATTTTTGTATACTGTAAAATTAGAACATTCCAATGCCATGGCTAAACTCAGGAAGCTTGGACGAACATAAAACACCAGTCGCGCTCAATTTATATAGCCTCACATGCTAATCGCTATTTTGGAAAAGGCTGTATTTTGGGGGGGTTCAAAACCCCCGCTAATTCTTTTTATGTTTCAGGAAAAATACAAACAAGGAAGAAGAAGATTAGGTGGCGAGCGATGGTTGGGTAGTTTGAATTCAACGCACGTTTTTTATTTTCTATGTCACTAACCAAGTTTTCTCTTATATTATTTATTTGCCATTATATATTCAAAGCGCGTTCATAGTTCCATTGGCAAGGCGTTGGATTGGTAATCTCTGGGACCTGGGTTCGAACCCCAGGTCCCCCTTCTTATTTCCATATTTTTCATCTAAACGCGTTTCTATGTAGCTCGTTCCCTGAAGACCATCACGCAGCCTCATGATCTGCCATGCCACACGTCCCACTGCATCCATCCAGTGGCCAGGATTCAGAGCCTATGATGCGTCTCAGTCAACGAAGCCACACGCTAGCCAAAGAGTCAACGAGGCCAGGAACTTAATGGGCCCAAATTGATGGAACAAGACCTCCACTTGGGGTCAACACCCCCTAGGGTTTGTGTTTACTTTCTTTTTCTATCTTTTTATTATTTGTTTAATTTAATTATTTCCTCTCAAAACTTTAAATTAATATTTTCATAAAATATAAAAATAATATGAAAAACCAGAAAAGACAAAAAACAAAATATATTTTATTTTAATATCTTTGTAAATAAATTATATCAATTAACTTAGTTTTAAATTCTAGGATTAATTTTAATATTTTTCAATAAACTTAAAAATTGATAGAATTAGGGTTTTAAGCATTTTTATCTTTTTTTCCTTTTTTCACCATATTAATTATTAATTATTAATTATTAATTATCATTATTCTTGTAAATAAAATCGTATTTATTAATTAGGCTAATTTTAGATTAAATTTTAATGCTTTTCTTAATAAATTAAAAAATAACTAGAATTAGGGTTAATTGATTAATTTCATTTAGTTCTCATTAAAAAATTCTTAAGTACAAAAACTCAAAAAAATAATTTCTTTTCATTTTAATTTAATTAGTTTGTTAATATAATTTAATTTCATTAAAAAGGGTCCAACGCCCTCGCATTTCCGATTTTTATTCTCTTCGCGCATTTTATTCTTATTCCTTCTTTTAAATATTAATGTAATTCTCCCAAAGCCATGTAACTCGGACATTTATATTTCTCGCATCTTTATTTTTTATGTCAAATCGGGTCCTGGATTTAATTTGGCGATGTGGACCCGCGCCTTTGTAATAGTTTAGGAACTTTTAATTTCTCGCAACTTTTTAACTGCTAAATAAATTGCATGCAAGAATGAATGTCAAAATAAAAACAAAAGCGTAGATCACCCTGACATAAAAAAGACAAAATATCTGAAAACGACACACGAATCACACACCACCCCTAGGGTACGCCTCACTGTTGCCTTGCCCCTCGAAAGGTGATCGTCGAGTAGAGGATGTCTTAGTAAGTCCTCATGATCCGGGAACCTGGCATGAGGGTAGCTTCTAAGGTGTCTTCCTATTGCTCCGGTGATCACCATGTCCCGAACCTTCGAATTGACCCGAACACCTCCAACGGTGGTGCTACCTACCTCTTAATGGTGGGATGGCACTACTTTAAAGGACATTTACACAGACGAATTCCTTATGGTAGGTAGACGACTCTAGATACTTGCTCTAATTTCAAAAACAAATCAAAAATACTTTTCACACCGACACCTTTTCAAAAGCTTTCGAAAGCAATTTTTCAAACACTCTTGAGGACCGATACAAGAGTCGAACTGAAATTTTCAAAGAAAACTTTTTAAAACCCACAGTTGAAAAGCAAACAAACCATTTTTGAAAACACAAATGAGCAAGTATCTAAGAGCCCATGGATAACCATGGATAGAAAGGGTGCTAACACCTTCCCTTTCTATAATCTACCTCCTGAACCGAGAGCAATCTCTATAAGGAATTTTTCTGTGCTTTTGTCCTTTCCATTTGGAGAAAATAAAAGACGGTGGCGACTCTTGCTTCCGCGACATTTCACGAACCAGCGTTAAACATTCAGTTCCAGATCCACCGATCACAAAACTGGCGACTCTGCTGGGGACTTAACTTAAAGTGAGGTGTACCTTAGGGTTAGTTCATAACTGTGTTTTCAATTGCTTTCTTTGCTTGCTTTAAATTGTGGGACTGTCTTGGGAGTTCTATAGATCCTAACCCGGATCTGGGGATACCTTCTTAGAAAGTAGCAACAAGGTTGTGAGGGAACTGTGCGGGGTATACCGACATGGTTGAAACAGTCTGCTACGTTGACGTGGCACTTTGGTGTGTACCGGTAACCCTTGAGTTCAGTCAAGGAGAGTACGGGGCCTCCGCGTGGTGTCGTGAAGCATCAACAGACCTTAGGAACCTTAATTGAACTATCTTGGCCTCTTTAGGGTAGTGAGATAACTGACTTTGGTGCAGTCCGAGGTTGGTTGATACTCGATGCTACACTCAATTGAGGGTTGCTTTCCTGGAATATTTCGGTCGCCAGTTCAGTGGCTAAATCGAAACGATGAACAATGAAAGCAATCCCGTGATATTGGGACCCTTAGAACCCGGTTACTTCTAATAGGACAGGTTGAGCCCACCAACTTCAAGAGGGTAATACCTAGCCCCATGCTGGCCTAAACTCTAAGGGCTTCTTTTGTGTGACTTGTGTGCCTTCCAACTTGACTATTTGCATGCTTGTTGTCTGACACTTGAGAGTCTTGCAGGTTTTGTTTATGGTCCTTAATTAGGACTTATAAAAAGGTTATTGAGAGTCTTGCAGGTTTTGTTTATGGTCCTTAATTAGGACTTATAACAAGGTTATTAAGTCTTCTTGCAGGTTTTGTTTATAGTCCTTAATTGGGACTCATAACAGGGTTTACTAAGTTTCTTGCAGGTTTTGTTTACAGTCCTTAATTGGGACTCCTAACAGGGCTACTCACATTACCCCATGCATACCATAACATCATACCATTGCATACATCCTAACCCATTTCAAGGATCTCGAGGGTCTGGATGCAGGTCATGATAAACCAACATGTCTGGCAAGGGGCAAAGGGGATTTATTTTCCTCTAGCCAAGGTTGTCAGGGGCTATGACCCACTAGATATGGTGAGCCTATGACCCTTGAAGAAGGACTCTCAACGACATGAGGCCCCTTCACTCAAGCTACCGGATTCAAATTCTGACAAATTTTTCTTGTTTACCCCGCGAGATCCTTGAAAACATTGCATGCATACACATCATAACAGGTATCCTTGTTGCAGGTCACTTACCTTTCTCGCTGTTTATTTCGGCAATGGCTTCCCAACAAGATAACCAGGACCTTCTTGCTCAAGAGACTCGGTTCGGGGAAATCCTCCTGAATCTATCCAAGGGGCAGGAGGAGCTAATGACACTTCTCATGGAAACTTTGGTCAGGAACAGCGCTGAGGACGAACGGCTAAAACATCTGCAAACTGAAGTGGATGCATTGAAAGCTCAGATGCTGAGGCAGGTGACTGCCATCCAAGACTTAGCTCAAAGACAAGATGAGCTCGGGGTTCTCGTCAACCAACTGCTTCAGGGTAACCAACTGGGGCAAATATCTAAGGGTAAAGAGCCAGTCATCGTTCAATCACCTTTGAGACAAGGAAATAAGGGGAGAGCTCCTCAAATGGCTCCAGTGTCACCAACCCAGCATCAACCTCACCAGCTTCAGCCGAACAAGCCTAGGAGGCAATTCACCCAGCTCAACATGTCGCTGTTTCAAGCTTTACAACGCCTATTGAGGTTGAACCTGATCACATTAAGGGCTCATCCCCGGAACCCCAACACAGCATCTCCTATCTATGATCCCAATAAGAGGTGTGCCTACCACTCTGCCAGTCCAGGACATGATACAAATGAGTGTTGGGCTCTGAAGAACAAAATCCAGGACCTGATTGATGAAGGAGCATTGGAGTTCACACAAGATGGACAGGCTGAGTTTTTCTACCATCCCTCCAAGGCTCACAGTTTGAAGTAACAAGCCCTGAGACTGAAAAGACTTTTGTTCATTAGGATTTTCAAGTTGTAATTTTCTTTTGTTCAAACATTTACGCATGTTAAACGTTGTTATTTCATTAATGCATCGCATATGTCTGTCTTGAATCAATATATTCGCATTCTCTATATTCAAACTGCTTTCATTTTTTTTCTGATGATCAACGCTCGGTTAACAATTCTAAGCCTCTTGAGGGAGGATGACGAAAACGATACCACAATCTACAGTATGCTTTTGAACAGACCCCGCTGATGAGGTACAGGCATTGTTTCAATCCCTAAACACTGGAGTTATAAGGAAGATAATCCCTCGTCAACCCCTTTGAGCCAAAGAAGTAGGAGTCTTTCTTTTTGAAATTTAAAACCCTTAATCATAACCTGGGGCAGGGTAGTCTTCTCAGTTGATCCAAGTGCATAAAGAATGGCACCAAAGAGGTCCTTACAAAACAAAAAGATAGTGATGGTTCCGAACAATCATACAGACAGGCAGTCATTACTTCTCAAAATAAAAACTCCTTAAGTCAAAACCTATGAAGGAGACTTACAAAACTGGAGCATTCCGCTGACTGTAATTCCAAAAAGGAACAGTTCAGGCAAAAAACAAGGATAACAAAATCAAAAAAAGAGGTCCTACAGACCCTCAACAAAAAAGGAATGACTGCCTATTCCAAATAAACTGTCAATATCTGAACCATCACTGGTATATCAAAGCAAAGACTCAAACAAGGTCTAACGCACGATCAGCTGAGTTTAGGTTTGAAGAACATCACGAAGAGCGGGTGGGTACAAATATAATTTGAGCCTTTATCCTTCGTTTCTTAAACCGTGAACCAGGCCACATTATAACCCTTAAAAGTCCTAGCTGAAGCATGGGTTAGTTCAAAAGCATATTGTTACCAAAGGTATCCTGACTCCTTAAGGCCTACGGTAAATACGGTGTTGACATCACATTTTACAAACATTCACTTGTTTTATGAAAAAGAATGCATTTTCAAAATCTTCAAGACAGACATAAGCTTTGCATTTTTGATATAACATTGTTTGCATATGACTATTCGTTTGAACAGCAGGGAAATTCGCACGACGAATACCTAGTGAACAAAAGCACATCCAATCAAGGGGCACGACATGATCATGGTCCGTTATCTGGGGCAATCCAATCAAGATTCGGAGAATCTCTCAAAGGCCAAACAGCCAGGGGCAAATCTCCGCCTGAGTCACTGGGGGCATTCCAGCAACGAATCCTGCCTGATCAAACATCTTCTGGTGGCATGACAAAACACTTCTGACAGGGGCAACTCCCTACATTCTGAAAGCACGGACATAGCGAAAAAAAATACGTATAATCAAAGACCCGCTAGGTTGACATACCTAGGCAAAAATAAGGGCTTCCCGGCGAACCAAAAGGGTTCGGGCAAAAATAAGGGATGAAATGAAAAAATCTGTACACCCGGCAAGTCGAAAACCTGAAAAGGCGGCTTGGGCAAAAATGGGTATCCCGGTGGACTGAAAACCCGAAGGGGCAGTCCAGGCAAAAATTAGGGATTTAAGCGTACGACTATGTCTCGGCATCTAAATCACCTGTCTACCAGAAGATTTGTCAACTACCTCCACAAGGTATCTTTTCCCTCACCTCAGAAACAGGGGCAATAATGAGTCGTCCAGGCGATCCAGTTGCTCTGTCAACCAAAGTACCAAGGAAAGGTTAATACAAAGATAATTACCATCTACCTTTACAAATTACAGATCGTGGGTTAATATCCGAAACCAAACAGGACAACCATCCATTTGATCATCATCAGGCAACCCTACACCGGTTTCCTTCTCAACTTTCAGACAAAGTCTTACACGGACTCATCCACAAGTAACCCTACACCGGTTCTTTTTCTTTCAGAAAAAGTCTTACACGGACTTATCACCAAAGTAACCCTACACCGGTTCCTTCTAAATTTTCAGACGAAGTCTTACACGAACTCACCCTCCACAAGTAACCTTACCCCGGTTCATCCAGAAGTCTTACACGGACTTATCTCAAGATAACCTTACCCCGGTTCATCCAGAAGTCTTACACGGACTTATCTCAAGATAACCTTACCCCGGTTTATCAAGAAGTTTCACACGAACTTACCCTGCAGTAACCTCACCCCGGTTCCCCCAGAAGTCTTACACGGACTTATCATCAAAATGAACCTACACGGGTTCCTCCTAAAGTCTTACACGGATTTATCAAGAAGTTTTACACGAACTTATCCCGCAGTAACCTTACCCCGGTTCCGCCAAAAGTTTTACACGAACTTATCCCGAAGAAACCCTACACAGGTTCTCTCTCCCCAGAGATGCAGTTTTACATGGACTCGTCCTAAGTAACCCCACACAGGTTCCCCTCTATTTTCCAGGACGTAGTTTTACACAAACTCGTCATCAGTAACCCTACACAGGTGTCCTTCTTTCCAAGATGCGGTTTTACACGAGCTCATCATCAGGAAACCCTACATAGGTTCCCTCTTTCAGCTTATAAAAATTACAGTTCAAAACTTCCCCAGGAGAGTCCAATCCAGTTTCCCCAGGAAAGTTGGAATCCATCTCCCCAAGCAGAAAGCTTATCCCCAGTAGATTCTGGAAGCTTATCCTCGCAGAGCACGAACGCGTCTCCCGGCTTTATTCAAAGAGTTGTTTCCCTACCAGGATATAACTGGGTTATCCTCAGCCAAAAGCCACGGAAAGACCGTCCTCGGCAAATTCTTCTTGTCCCCAGCGAAGTCTATTAACACTTCCAGCACAACAATGGTATCCCCAGCAAAGTTACCATCAACATTTCAGCAAAGTGCCTCTCTCCCCACAGAGTATTGCTTCCCAGCAAGATCGCTAGAGTACTTTTCTCCCCGCAGAGTAATCCATTCGCCAAGTTCATTCCCCAACGGAGTCATCTTCTCCTACCGGTATTCTTGCAACTATCATCCCCAGCGGAGGCAAAAATCTATTCTCCAACATCAGCCCAGGAGTGACTTCCCGGCACCCGTCAAGGATTTTATTTTCCTAAAAGACAAAAAGATACATTCATAAACATCATATTTTCATACATTATAGCATGCATCTACGCATCATATCTCACAAATCTCATTTATATTGAGAACATCATTGCTTGATCCATATCATGCATTGCATATGACTGACCTTTACCTTTCAGGAAAGATTCAGTTAAGTTCTCAACTACATTTCAAGACCTAGACCGGTTCAGTTAAATCGACCCTAAGATTTTTCTGTTTCTTAATCCAGTCAAAGGCCTTCTCTAGTCCAGCTAAATCGATCCCTAACAGATTTTCCTGATGAAGACTCAGTAGAAGATATCCAAGATTCTCTCAGCGTTACTGTTGAGGTAGAAGTCGCCCAAGATTCTCTCAGCGTTACTGTTGAGGTTGAAGTCGTTCAAGATTCTCTCAATGATACTGTTGAGGTTGAAGTCGCCTATGGTTCTCTCCCCGTTACTGCGGAGGTAGTAATCGTCCCCAGATTCTCTCAGCGTTACTGTTGAGGTTGAAGTTGTTCAAGATTCTCTCAATGATACTGTTGAGGTTGAAGTCGCCTATGGTTCTCTCCCCGTTACTGCGGAGGTAGTAATCGTCCCCAGATTCTCTCAGCGTTACTGTTGAGGTTGAAGTCGTTCAAGATTCTCTCAATGATACTGTTGAGGTTGAAGTCGCCTATGGTTCTCTCCCCGTTACTGCGGAGGTAGTAATCGTCCCCAGATTCTCTCAGCGTTACTGTTGAGGTTGAAGTCGTTCAAGATTCTCTCAATGATACTGTTGAGGTTGAAGTCGCCTATGGTTCTCTCCCCGTTGCTGCGGAGGTAGTAATCGTCCCCAGATTCTCTCAGCGTTACTGTTGAGGTTGAAGTCGCCCAAGGTTCTCTCAGCGTTCCTGTTGAGGTAGTAATCATCCAAGGTTCTCTCACCGTTCCTGTTGAGGTAGTAACCATCCCTGGTTCATTCATCACCTTTTGAAGCTCCAGATCCAGCTCCTGTAACCAGTCAGGACACATCTATACAAAGAATCTGAAGACCAGCTCCTGTAACGGGTCAGGTAATCCTTTTCTTTTGCAGGTACGCAAGTTCTCGCTAAGTAATCTCTTACGCGATCAACACCCAGATGGCATCTATAAGCCCATCCACCTATACATCACCTCTTAGCATGGCATCTATAATCCCATCATCCTATCCATCATCTCTCAGCATGGCATCTATAAGCCCATCATCCTATCCATCAATCTCCAAATGGCATCTATAAGCCCATTCCCATCATCACACTACTATATGAGCGCAAATTTCTGGGCACTCTAGTGTTCAATCATCTTCCACCTTCGGATTACGAAAGGCACGCCAGCCAATCTACATCCTCATGTCTAAGAAGATTGAACAGGGGAAACTGTTGTACCCCAAAATTTGCCCTCCCATATTCTCCAAGAATTGCAAAGAGCATGCTTCAAAATCTCCCCAAGGGTTGCACAGTTCAAGGGCCTTCTAACAGTCAAAAACTAGGGTTTTGGTTCTGACAAAGAAAATGAAATTTCCAAGGATCCAATCAAGTCCCACATGCCTATAAACATGGTCAAGCATCCTCATGCCAAGTTTCAAGACTTACAGCACAAAATTGCACAGTCAAAAACCCTAATTGCTCAACAGTCAACTGCAGGGGCAAAATGGTCATTTGACAGTCAAAAGTCCAAATTTTTGGTCAACATCTTATTTTGAAGCCACAAACATCATTTTATCAATGCTTGATCATGATTCTCAAAGCTTGGTTCAAAAAGTCTCAAGATGCAAAAGTTTCCATATTTGGACAGTTGAAAAAGTCAACTGTAACTTGACCAAGGCATAACTTTCACATGGATTATCAGAAAAAATTCCATCCAAAGCTCATTTTGAAGAGAAATACATTTCCTACAACTCCTCTTCACACTTCAAGTCCAAGAAATGCTCTCACAAAAAGTTATCAATTTCAACATTATAGGTCATTTTCAAAAGTCAACAAAAAAGGACTTTAAGTCAAAGGCCATAACTTGAGATTGGTAAATCAAAATTACATGGGACCAAAGGCATTGGTTAGAGGACTTCAAGACCTTTCCAAAATGTCCAAGAACATGATCAAAGCTTAAAAATTGAGCAAGATATGCCTTGTGGAAGTTGGGAAATTTTTGGGTATTTTGAAAAGTCAACTTTGCTTCAAATGTCTTAAAATTGCTCTTGGGCCACATTTTCTTCCAAGATTCATCATCCAAAGCATATGCACGACCATTTGGCCCAAAAGGGATTTTTTCATCATTTTTATTATTTATTTGAATTTTTAATTACAATTAATTCATTTAATTAATTAAAATGTGGAAAAAATACTAAAACAATGTAATCAAATCTTTTTGTGCACAATAAACTCTCATTGGACACTCAAGATTCGTGCATAATCAAAAGTGGAAGGTTTTGCCATGATTGGAATCAAATATGCATGAAAAAGATTGGAAAATATATGCATGAAAAATCAAATATCCTTCCATCAATGCAAAGGTTTTTTGGATCCAAATCTCAACCCTAATCATTCCATACATAAGCAGGATGCAAACCCTAGTGCTAAAGACCTGAATGCTGCGCCACACATCAAGAACAAAGTTTGAGTTTTTGTCAAAAAAATTGAAAACTGAAAACCCTATTCTAGCACGATTCAGAGAAAAATAACAATCCCAATAGCTTGCAAAAGTGTCAAGGAAGCTTCCTGAATCGTTTTCCAGTCCCCACGCCTCCAGAATTGGTATATGGGTGTCAAGCTTTCTCAAAACTTTTCCATAATCGTATTCTAATATGCATGCATTTTTGATACATTTTGACTGTTGATTTAGACTAATGTGAAGGTTCTGAGACTAATGGTGACCTTTAATTTGACTAACAATGCTTGTAGCGAAAATTGCCATTGGAATGTTTTAGGGTTCCTCAAGTTTCAAATTGGGCATTTTTGTATACTGTAAAATTAGAACATTCCAATGCCATGGCTAAACTCAGGAAGCTTGGACGAACATAAAACACCAGTCGCGCTCAATTTATATAGCCTCACATGTTAATCGCTATTTTGGAAAAGGCTGTATTTTGGGGGGGTTCAAAACCCCCGCTAATTCTTTTTATGTTTCAGGAAAAATACAAACAAGGAAGAAGAAGATTAGGTGGCGAGCGATGGTTGGGTAGTTTGAATTCAACGCGCGTTTTTTATTTTCTATGTCACTAACCAAGTTTTCTCTTATATTATTTATTTGCCATTATATATTCAAAGCGCGTTCATAGTTCCATTGGCAAGGCGTTGTATTGGTAATCTCTGGGACTTGGGTTCGAACCCCAGGTCCCCCTTCTTATTTCCATATTTTTCATCTAAACGCGTTTCTATGTAGCTCGTTCCCTGAAGACCATCATGCAGCCTCATGATCTGCCATGCCACACGTCCCACTGCATCCATCCAGTGGCCAGGATTCAGAGCCTATGATGTGTCTCAGTCAACGAAGCCACACGCTAGCCAAAGAGTCAACGAGGCCAGGAACTTAATGGGCCCAAATTGCTGGAACAAGACCTCCACTTGGGGTCAACACCCCCTAGGGTTTGTGTTTACTTTCTTTTTCTATCTTTTTATTATTTGTTTAATTTAATTATTTCCTCTCAAAACTTTAAATTAATATTTTCATAAAATATAAAAATAATATAAAAAACCAGAAAAGACAAAAAACAAAATATATTTTATTTTAATATCTTTGTAAATAAATTATATCAATTAACTTAGTTTTAAATTCTAGGATTAATTTTAATATTTTTCAATAAACTTAAAAATTGATAGAATTAGGGTTTTAAGCATTTTTATCTTTTTTTCCTTTTTTCACCATATTAATTATTAATTATTAATTATCATTATTCTTGTAAATAAAATCGTATTTATTAATTAGGCTAATTTTAGATTAAATTTTAATGCTTTTCTTAATAAATTAAAAAATAACTAGAATTAGGGTTAATTGATTAATTTCATTTAGTTCTCATTAAAAAATTCGTAAGTACAAAAACTCAAAAAAATAATTTCTTTTCATTTTAATTTAATTAGTTTGTTAATATAATTTAATTTCATTAAAAAGGGTCCAACGCCCTCGCATTCCCGATTTTTATTCTCTTCGCGCATTTTATTCTTATTCCTTCTTTTAAATATTAATGTAATTCTCCCAAAGCCATGTAACTCGGACATTTATATTTCTCGCATCTTTATTTTTTATGTCAAATCGGGTCCCGGATTTTATTTGGCGATGTGGACCCGCGCCTTTGTAATAGTTTAGGAACTTTTAATTTCTCGCAACTTTTTAACTGCTAAATAAATTGCATGCAAGAATGAATGTCAAAATAAAAACAAAAGCGTAGATCACCCTGACATAAACAAGACAAAATATCTGAAAACGACACACGAATCACACACCACCCCTAGGGTACGCCTCATTGTTGCCTTGCCCCTCGAGAGGTGATCGTCGAGTAGAGGATGTCTTAGTAAGTCCTCATGATCCGGGAACCTGGAATGAGGGTAGCTTCTAAGGTGTCTTCCTATTGCTCCGGTGATCACCATGTCCCGAACCTTCGAATTGACCCGAACACCTCCAACGGTGGTGCTACCTACCTCTTAATGGTGGGATGGCACTACTTTAAAGGACATTTACACAGACGAATTCCTTAGGGTAGGTAGACGACTCTAGATACTTGCTCTAATTTCAAAAACAAATCAAAAATACTTTTCACACCGACACCTTTTCAAAAGCTTTCGAAAGCAATTTTTCAAACACTCTTGAGGACCGATACAAGAGTCGAACTGAAATTTTCAAAGAAAACTTTTTAAAACCCACAGTTGAAAAGCAAACAAACCATTTTTGAAAACACAAATGAGCAAGTATCTAAGAGCCCATGGATAACCATGGATAGAAAGGGTGCTAACACCTTCCCTTTCTATAATCTACCTCCCGAACCGAGAGCAATCTCTATAAGGAATTTTTCTGTGCTTTTGTCCTTTCCATTTGGAGAAAATAAAAGACGGTGGCGACTCTTGCTTCCGCGACATTTCGCGAACCAGCGTTAAACAGTCAGTTCCAGATCCACCGATCACAACAAGTACAAACAATTGGAGGATCGCCTCATTGCTATGGAAATTCAGCAGATACCTGGCTTGGATTTAGGAGACATGGGTTTGGTTTCTGGAGTGGTCATCCCACCAAAGTTCAAAATCCCTACCTTTGCCCTGTACGACGGAGTCTCTTTCCCTAAGATGCACTTAAAGTCTTATGTCCGTAAGATTCAACCATACACAACTGATCCAAAGCTATGGATCCATTTATTCCAAGAGAGCCTAGTGGGGACTCAACTTGAATGGTTCTATCAATTGGAGAGTGATCGCATCCACACCTGGGAGGATCTAGCTACTGCTTTCTACAAGAAGTACTAATACAACACTGATTTTGCACCAACTCGTGTGCAGTTGCAGAACATGACCATAGGTTCCAACGAGAGCTTCAAAGGATACACCTAAAAGTGGAGAGATCTAGATGGTAGGGTGCATCCCCCTTTAATTGGCAGGGAGTTGATTGACATCTTTATGGGAACCCTTATGGGACCTTTCTTCAATCACCTAATCATAAGTTCCTCAGCCGGGTTCACTGAGCTAATACTGACTAGCAAAAGAGTCGAAGTTGGCATCAAAAGTGGAAAGATCCAAAGGGCTGCACCCTCTAATTCTCAGAAAAATCCATACAATGGGAAGAAAGAGTCCAATGTTGTGTATGGTCAAAAGAGTCGTCATGACCAACATATAGGGGCAATATTGATCTCTAATCCTACACTTGTTCAACAAAGACAAGGCAATAGGCGTAGGGTAAGATACCAAGAAAGGCATTACACTAACATCAACATGCCTTTGTCTCAAGCATTACAACATTTGCTGAAGGAGAAACTGATCACACTAAAGGATCCTCCTGAAGACCCCGATACCTCCTCTTCTAAGTACAATCCAAGCGTAAGATGTACCTACCATTCTGATAGTCCCAGACATGACACTGACAGTTGTTGGACTTTCAAGAACAAGATTCAGGACTTGATTGATGCCAAGGAGATCGAGTTTGACCCTCCAAAGACTCCAAACGTGATCACTGCTCCTATGAAGAATCATTGAGAGCGTCTTGTTCATTTTGAATTTTCAATTGTATTTTCTTTTGTTATTCAAACACTTATCCATTAATGTCAAACTTTGTTTCATTTATGCATTGCATATGTTTGTCTTGAATTCGTCCATTCGTTTTCTCTATATTTAAACTATGCTTTTACTCTCTTTATGAAATTTAACTCTTTCTAAAAGTTACAAGCCTTTAGAGGGAGGATGGCGAAAACAATGCCATAATCTCATACAGTATGCTTTTGGACAGACCTTGCTGATGATGTACAGGCGTTTTTTCAAATCCTAAACACTGGAGTTATAAGGAAGATAATCCCTAGTCAACCCCTTCGAGCCAAAGAAGTAGAAGTTTTCTTTTACACAAATTGAAAGCTTTAATCAAAACCTGGGGCAGGGTAGTCTCTCAGTTAATTCAAATGCGTGTTCATTCACAAACTTTCATTTCGTATACAACAAGTGATATCAAAAACCTTCCTCTAAAATCAAAATACGGTGATGGTTCCATATCAAATAGGAAGTCATTATCTCTCAAAATGAAAATCCCACTAAGTCAAAGCCTACAAAGGAGACTTAAGAAAACTGGGGCATCCCGCTTACCATAATCTCAAAACAAGAATAGTCGGGAAAAATTAGGGATAAAAAATCAAGAACATGTCACTACAAATCCTCAACAACATGAAAAAAAAAACGTTGCAAGAAATGACTGACCTCCGATAAACTAAACTTGTCTATACCATCACCAAAACGTCATTCCAGACTCAATTAGAGTTCAAATGCACAATTAACTGAGTTTAGGATTGAAGAACATCACGAAGAACGGGCAGGTACAAATACACTTTGAGCCTTTATCCTTTATTTCTTAAACCATGAACCAAGCCACGTTACAACCTTTCAAAAGTCCTAATTGAAGCATGGGTTAGTTCAAAAGCATACTGTTACAAAAGGTATCCTGACTCCTGTAAGGCTTTACTCTGAATCCTAAGTTGAATTTTCTTACAAAATTTCTTTCTAAAACTCATTTTCAAAATTTCAAGACAAGCATAAACTTTGCATTATTTGAATATCGTTGTTTGCATTTGGCTATTTGTTTGACAGCAGAAAAATTCACACAACGAATATCCAGTGAACGAAAGCTCTCTCAGTGAACAAAATCATTTCAAGTGGGATGACACTTCCAAATGACAAATCTCCTATTAACAAGGGGCATGACATGTCACTATCCATCACACCTGGGGGAGTCCAGTCAAGATTCCAAGAAATCTCTCAAGAAGTGCAGAATAACCAGGGACAGGTCTCCATCTCCATAACTTGGGGCATTGAACGCCAATCTCAGCAAAGGGTTACGTACAGTCAATTAATTCCTGGAAGTACCACAAACACTGGCTACTAGGGGCAGTGACAAATCTCCCCAGAATCCTTCTCATAGGATGTTTCCCCAACCAGATTTTCAACCTCTGAAAACCTCTTCCCAACTTAGTCGATTTCAAGAATCCTTAAAGATTTCTTCCAGTGAAGTTGCCGCCTCTCCAACAGACTAAGAAACGGGGTTTATTTCCATAAAAAATGACAGGGTTCCCTAACTTGAGTTTGCCTCCCTGACTACTACAAATCAAAGGACCACAACTCCTCTTCCCCTGTAGACTACTCTACAATCCCTAGCAAGTTATTGTGAAGCCTGGACCCGACCAGATATCAGTTCAACTTCGTCCATCAAGAGATAACTCCCAGTAGAGAAACAGACAACTGAGACTCCTGATCTCTTTTACCCAAGTAGGAATTAACACTCTCTAACAAAGTATTCTCAAACAAAGTCAATATTCCCCAGCGGAGTTCTCCTCAACAAAACAGGAATCCTCAGTGGAAACATTCTAGGAAAAGTTTGAAGACACACCTACTCTTCAACAGTAGTCCTGGATTTAATGACTCCCCAGAACTTGTCAAGGACTTATTTTCCAAGACAAAATTACATTTCAACAACATTCATACCATATGCATACAAAATACACATATCTCATTTATTTTGAGAACATCATTATGCAATGCATACATCATGACATTGTATACAACTAACTCTTTACCTTTTCAGGAAAGATCAATCAACAGATAAAGGTCATCATCTTTTTGAGGTAGTAATCGTCCAAGATTCCTTCATCATTCTGCTGAGGTAGTAATCGTCCAAGATTCCTTCATCATCATGTTGAAGTAGTAATCGTCCAAGATTCCTTCATCATCTTTTTGAGGTAGCAATCGTCCCAAGATTCCTTCATCATCTTTTGAGGTAGTAATCGTCCCAAGATTCCTTCATCGTCTTTTTGAGGTAGTAATCATCCAAGATTCCTTCATCATCCTGCTGAGATAGTAATCATCCAAGATTCCTTCATCATCCTGCTGATGTAGTAATCGTCCAAGATTCCTTCATCATCCTGCTGAGGTAGTAATTGTCCAAGATTCCTTCATCATCTTTTTGAGGTAGCAATCATCCCAAGATTCCTTCATCATCTTTTTGAGGTAGTAATCGTCCGAGTTTCCTTCATCATCCTGCTGAGGTAGTAATCGTCTAAGATTCCTTCATCATCCTTTTGAGGTAGTAATCGTCCAAGATTCCTTTATCATCTTTTTGAGGTAGTAATCGTCCAAGATTCAATCATCATCCTGCTGAGGTAGTAATCGTCCCAGATTCCTTCATCATCCTGCTGAGGTAGTAATCATCCAAGATTCCTTCATCATCCTGCTAAGGTAGTAATCGTCCAAGATTCCTTCATCATCCTGTTGAGGTAGTAATCGTCCAAGATTCCTTCATCATCCTGTTGAGGTAGTAATCATCCAAGATTCCTTCATCATCTTTTTGGAGTAGTAATCATCCAAGATTCCTTCATCACCCTGTTGAGGTAGTAATCGTCCAAGATTCCTTCATCATCTTTTTGGAGTAGCAATCATCTCAAATTCCTTCATCACAAAAGACATCCTCTAAGAAACAGTCCAGATACGATCCAGATATGGATGTCGTTCTGACGCTCATTCAATATATCTTTCAGATACGAGTTAAACACAATTCATTTATGAATATTATTCTGATTCTTCTCCAGATCCCTGCCGTTTCAGTTTAAATCTCTCAATGGTTTATCCTTATTCTTTCTGGTAGGCATTTCTCCTGGTTCAGATAAATCATTCCAAGATTTATTCTGATTCTTTTCCAGTTGAAATCAAGCTTAGACTTAGTCTAATTTCTATCGACAATCACCTTTAGATGGCATCTATAAGCCCATCTCTGACAAATATCCCTCGTTTCCTCCAAATGGAATCTATAAGCCCATTCACAATTCATCTTCGAGTGCAAATATCTGGGCACTCTAGTGTTCAATCATCTTCCACCTTCAAGTCACAAATGGCAGATCCGCCAATCTAACTCTTCAGGTTTAAGAAGATTGAACAGGGGCAGCTGTTGTTCCCCAAAATTTTCCCTCTCATTTCTCAAAGGATCGTCCTGGACCCTCAGGTTTGCTTCCATCCAATTTCAAGCCTTGAATTACAAGTTTTCCAAGAAAGTCATTCACAAGGGCAAAATGGTCATTTGCACACTAAAAAAAGTCAAACTTTGACTTTTGGATCAAAATCAAGTATAAAGTATCATATTTCATCAAGACATGTTGAAATATGAAGTTTGTTTCATCAAGAAATTCAAAAGTCAAAATTCTAAATACTTAGAATTTTTCTAAGTGTTTAAGAAATATGACAAGCTCAGAACTTCTGATCAGATTATCACCATGATGCAAGCTGATTCTAGAATAACTTCTAACACAAGAGTTGTGGATCTCAATGAGATCTCAAACATTGCAGAACAAAACTTCTCCTAGAAATGTTGGGATTTCAAGCTACAAATCTTTGAAGACACGTCCATGAAGCTGAAGCTTCCAACAAAATTCTGAACCTTTCCAAAACAGGATTTGGTTAGAAATTTTGGACCAGTTTTCACATAGGTTCAGTCAGAAGTTGCAAGAGAAATTCAAAGAGGATTTACAAAGCGTGTTACAAGATTTTGGGAAAGTCTGAGAACCCGCTCAGAACATGTTGGAGCAAAGGGATTCAAGGATCATAAGTTGGATGTTTGTTCTAAGTTGCATTGATGCTGAAATTCTGACCCAGAATTAAGCTATGATGCATAATCTCATAGCTCAGGATTTCTGGTTTGATAAATCTCATCATCATTTAATGCTCACAACCATTTTTGAGTTTTTATCCAAAGGATTTCCCCACGTGTGAGATAGAAGTACCATTGATGTCCTTGAAAAACAAACTTTTGTACAAGGTTATGCTGGGCTCGTGCTTTGCTTTTGCCTCTGAGGGTATTTTTCCTTAATTCATGCTTACAAATCCAGCTTTGGCACGGCTAAAAGTTGCTAACCACCATACTTGCTTCAAGAATAAGGCAGCACCCTAGCATATGAAGGTTATGTTCAACGCTTCGGTCAGAACATCACCAAATCCCAAAACCTCGTTTAAACAACCTACTGCACTGATACAGCACAGTCCTATAACCAACAGCTAATCCAGTCCACGCCTGTATTTTCCCAAATCCCATTTATGCACCAAACTAGCATATGAAAACTGTGTTTAAAAAGAAGTGGAATAGTATGCCAAAAGGGTTTTTAAAATCCCATTTGTTTTCCCCCCAAAACCATAACAAGCCCGTCTATAAATAAGTTGCTCCATCACACGTTCAAGGAGTGGTTATAGGAGATAGAGAGAGAGAGAGAGAGAGAGAGAGAGAGAGAGAGAGAGAGAGAGAGAGAGAGAGAGAGAGAGAGAGAGAGAGAGAGAGAGAGAGAGAGAGAATTGTCCAAAGAGAGAAAAGAAAACTATGAAAGCATTCGTAAACTCAGAATTCCCAAACAAAACCGAAACGTTTGTTCTTCCCTTTGAATCAAAGAACGTAGCATTTTCTGTCCCGTTGCTCTTGCTGACTCTAGGACACCTGAAGCCACTAGCTCAAGTCCCTAATACACGTTTCAGATTCAAGGTAAGTCTTTCTGACTTTGCATCTTTTCATTCAGGACATCATTAATGTGTAAATATCATAGTATTTTTGTTGACCATATCATTACATAAGTAGAAGAAACCGTGGATCAGAACTTCTTGAATAAAGATAGGCTCGGAATTAGGATTAGAACTTCTATGAACTGTTGTGCTTTTATCTTTCTGATTTGTTGTTGTTATGAACTGAATAAATTGTTGATGTGCCGATTAATATGAGGAAAGAGTTGAAATGTCACACTGAACTTCTGGTTTTCACTCACTATTTTAACACTCAGAACTTCTGATTTTCACTCGCTGTTTACACACACTGAATTTCTGATGTTCACTCAATGTTTTAACACACAGAACTTCTAAGACTTTCTCACTATTTTAACACTCAGAAGTTCAGCATATAGCAACCCAGGACTTTTGTTTTTCCCTCTAACGTTTCTTGCAGGACCACAGAGTGTATCAACCCAGAACTTCTGACGCTTCTTTCTGAACCACAGCGCGCCCGACATCAGAACTTCTGATCCCCTTTGTTTTGCTTTCAGCAACATGCTAATCCTATCTCTCAATATTTTTCCTTTTTATCATTTTCAATATTAATACCTTTTTTTTATTAATACAAA
This sequence comes from Vicia faba, assembly GCA_948472305.1. Classification (NCBI taxonomy): domain Eukaryota; kingdom Viridiplantae; phylum Streptophyta; class Magnoliopsida; order Fabales; family Fabaceae; genus Vicia; species Vicia faba. The sequence continues at coordinate 750,163,447 of OX451735.1, read as the reverse complement.
AAAGACATAAAAATATTTTCTTTTTATTAATTCATTAAGACAAAAAACCATTTTCTAAACAAGTCCTCTTTCTTCCTTGCATTATACATTTCAATGTGGTTGTAATAGATAATTAGGACTTTAATTTTTTGCAATCCCCATTTGTAAATTTGTACACCCATTCCCTTAATGATGTAATAGTGTAGGACTTTACTTTTTCGCACTTTTATTGCCTTCATATATTGTTAGTAATTAGGGTGTGTATGGCAAGACATGAAATCAACAAGTAGACAACTTAAAAAAATCAAAGACTAAATGCATGTAAATAAAATACACTTGCACACTAGCACCCTTAGGGTAATCCCATTTTTCTTCCTATTAGAAAATAGTCATGTCCCACGAATGTGGGCATTTTAGCAAAGATCCTCGATAAAAGATCGTAGTCCCTCGATGACCCTCAATGTTGCCTTCGGTAAACGATCTAGTCCCTAAAAACGACATTGCTAAAACGTTCCATAGGTTGCCTTCTATGACTATACAAACGTCCCACGTTCATCCCTTCACATCCAATGATGGGGCTTCTTACCAAAACAATGGTAAGATAGCAACATCTAAAGGAGGAGGAAAAGAACATCTAAGACCAACGCTCTTATTTTGAAACATTTTCGTAAGACAAACACTTTGAATGCATTCTTATAGAAACGAGAGCCATTGCAAAGATACCTTTTCAAAATCACTTTCAAAAACACATTCTACAAACACATCTTTGAACTATTTTCGAAACAACACTTTGTACGCGTTCTTATAGAAACGAGAACCATTACAAAGATATTTTCAAAATACTTTCAAAACCCACACCACAAGCACACTTTCAAACAAAAGCAAGTGATCTAGAAAGCAACTAAGAGCCCGTAGATAACTACGAATGAAAAGGGTGCTAATACCTTCCCTTTCCATAATCTACCCCCCGAACTCAAGAAAACATCTCTAAAGGTCTTTCTTGTTCTTTTCAGCCATTCCTTTTGGATAAAAGAAAATTCGATGGCGACTCTTACTAACCGCAACATTTACGATCAAAAGCAAAACAACCAATTCAATTCTCCCACCGTGTTACACCTACACTTTGAGGTGACTCAAATGCTCCTTTCTCATAATTTTGTGTAGTAAGTATGTTTTCCACTCGGATATGACGATGATGTCTCTTCTCTTAAAATTAACCAACACTCATGTGTTTTAAAATTTTTGAGGTGAACTATGAGTACCCTGACCCCCTATTGCAAGGAAGGTGGAACATAGGCACTAAAGGTTCGCAACCGCGGCGGGTGCAAAAATTGTAAAAAAATACTTCTTTTCTCATCTCCACCATGTATTTTTGTATACACCTTTTATAGCCAAAATACACAGATTTCTAAAGAGGTTCCTGTGGAGTACCATAGATGTTTAGGGTGCTAATATCTTCCCTTTGCATAACCAACCCTCATACCTAGATTATCCCCCTCTTTTGGGGTTTATTCGCTCTTTTCCCATTTCTTGTGGAAATAATAAAGTGCAGTGGCGATTTTTATTTGATCTCTGTGAGCTAAGTTAATCCAACAGCCTAGTCTCAACATTTCTACTGCTAAGAAAATTGGCGACTTCACTGGGTAATTAAGATCTTTAAGTGGGTTAAGCCTATCTTTGTTTATCTGTGTATGTTCTATTATTTGTTGTATATTATTTGTTGTATATATGTGTGTCTGGATTTTTCTGGTTTTCAGGGTGCTTGGTAATCTCTTATAAGTCCTACATTCGGACTTGGGCAAACTTAAGATAGGACGGGTGGTATAGTCATGTTAACTTTGAGTGAGTAATTCCAAAAAAGGAGACATGAGATCCCCCACTCTGTGGAGGCCCATTTGACTGTAGTATTTGTTTACCGAGTAATTGGGAAGACATTTCTTCTTTCGACCTTGGAGCCTGAGAAGCTGAGAGACTGCAGAATCCTTAACCCATCTTGGCCTTTTAGGTGTAGTGCAAATACTATAACGAAGCACTCCATAAGTAGTTGTCACTTGATGCTGCACTCAGACGAGTTTTTCCTGAGAATGTTACAAATTACCGAGCTAATCGGGACGTTGGTAATATCCTAAGGAAGAATGTAAACTATGGGATTTCCTTAGAACCTTATTCGGCAGGTGATAAAATATTAGTCATTTCCTTGTGGATAGTACCTTTGACTTCATGCTTGTGACGTCGAACCTATGAACCCTCGTGTTTGTGATCTTGTGTGTGATTGTTGCACCATCATGCATTCATGCACCCATGAGCATTCTTTAAACAGTTTTTTAAGGAACTTAAGGTTGACTTTTGCAAATATCTCAGATACTCTTTTGACCATGGATTTTGGAAGGAGAAATACTCGGAAGTAAAGTTTCAATGACCCTAAGATAGAGGAACTGATGAGTTTAAGTCCTGAGATTGAGAGTCCTACAGATTTCCAGAAGAAGTATGTAGCCATTGTGCCTCTTATGAAGCTCAAAATGAATGAGGGTATTCTTTCTACATTGGTCCAGTTCTATGATCCATTATATCAGTGTTTTACTTTTCATGATTATCAGTTGATGTCCATATTGGAGGAGTATTCTTACTTACTTGGTTTATCTATTATTCATTGTGTTCCTTTCACCTACTTAGAAGGAGAGCCCAAGTCTCATGAGATTGCCACCATAACTCACTTGAGGAAGTATGATATTGAGGCTAACATGACTACCAAAGGAAGAATCATAGGTTTATATGCTCAGTTTCTATTGGAGAAAGCTCGTTACTTCCTCAAGATGAAGAGTACAGTTGCTTTTGAGGCTATATTTTCTTTGCTTTCCTATGAGTTATTCTTGTTTCCTAACGTCGACAAATTTATGGATGTCAATGCCATTAGGATCTTTCTGATTGGGAATCCAGTCCCTATGCTGCTAGGAGATACTTATTATTCCATCCATCTTCGGAATTTTTATCAAGAAGGAATGATCATGTGTTGCATACCGTTGTTATATCAGTGGTTTATTTCTCACTTACCTCGATCTGCTGCTTTTAAGGATATCAAGAAGGAACACTGTTGGACACCAAAGATTATGGCTCTCACTCATTCTAACATTAATTGGTATAATAAAGCTTATTATGATGTGGAGATTATTAATAGTTGTGGTGTTTTTCCCAATGTGCCTCTTCTTGGTACAAAGGTAGGAATTAACTACAATCTTGTTCTTGCATGTCTCCAACTTGGATATCCAATGAGAGACAAACCAAACAACATTCATCTGAGTGGTTTCTTTCTCAAAAGAAGGATAAGATCACAAGGAAGCTAAGGAAGAGATTGAAAAGGCTTGGCACCATATTCATAGAAAGGGTAGAAAAGATTTGGGACCAAGAGGAGTTATTTCCTTAGAGCATCAACTTCGTTGGGTACAAGTAAGGGAAATTCAGTTAAATATGTCTTATTCTCATGAGGAACCTATATCTGATATATTTATGAGGACTACTCCTCCTCTCTTAGATGATGTGGAAGAACTTCAGCTTGCCTTAGTTAGGATGCAGTAAGAGAAGGAAGCATGGAAGAACAAGTATCAGACTTTGGGGGTGTCCTACTCAACAAAATTAAAAGAGAACAATGGCTTTATTGAGATTCTTGAGAGTCATGCTATGGAGATGATGGAGAAGCAAGAGGGTTTATTTTCCTCTAGAACTCAGCCAGGTCCCGGTCACCCATTCTCTGATTCTGGTGGATGGAAAGAAGTTATCGATAAGTATGCATAAGAGAACAATCAGTTGAAGTCTCAGATTGCAAGACTCAGGGGAAAGTGTCAGTGTGTGGAGAGATCTTCATCAGCTTTGGCTCCTTAGGATATTTAAGTTCTAGCTTTTTTCTCTTGTACTTAGGATTATCGAAACTTTTACTAAAAGTTGTAATCCATTCTAAAGTTATTATTAAAATGATAATTTTTCAGTATTTCCATGTGTTAGTTCCTCAATATTTGCAATTGTTTATAATTATTTGAGTTCCTTGAATAAACACAATAAATCATATGCATTGCATATCATGCATCATTTTGCACATGTTTTTTACATTCATATCTTTCACATGTGTCTTACTTGTTTCTCTTCTTCATTCAGTAGGCAAGTTGTCTCATCGCTATAATACTCAGGCTAATTCTACAAAGAAGATGGAAAACCTTGAACAAGAGAATCGTGAGTTGCACGAAGAAGGTACTGCTTTAGGAGCTGGTATGACCAGCCTGACTTCTTTGGTAGAATCGTTGGTGGTTGATCAGAATCAACCACGACCTCCTCCTCCTTTGTCTCCTCATGCTACTGAACCACAACAGACGACCATTATTTCAGAGATTATGTCAGTTCTCATCTATTTTACTCTAGTTACTGCTACTCAATACAGCATGCCTTGCGCTTAGCCGTGGGGAATGACTGAGAATTTCATGCCAGAAGGTTACAATCCTACTGCTCAAGTTGCTCCATTCGTTCAAACTGCTTATGCACCTCCTGTGGTGCATGATGTTCTCGTTGCTAATAATGAGATTCATCATGTTGCACCTCCTACAGTGAATGTTATGTCTGTTATTAATGATAAAGCTTATCATCCTAGTCCTCCACCAAGTGAAATTTTGCACTTTTATGATCGAATGGATGACTTTCAGGATCATTTCAATTAAATGCAGAAAGAGGTGAAAGCCCTCCGAGGGAAAGAGTTATTCAGACAGAATGTCAGTGACCTCTGCTTAGTTCCTAATATGAAATTGCTAGCAAAGTTTAAGGTTCCAGAATTTGATAAGTACAAAGGTGTGATACGGTGGCAGAACCAACTGTTATACTGGTTTTGCATTTGTATTCACAAATGTTGCGGTAAGCAAGAGTCGCCACCGACTTTTCTTTTATCCAAATTAAGGAAAGGGTGAAAAGAACAGAAAAAGACTTTTTTGAGAATTTTCTGAGTAAGGGGGTAGATTATGGAAAGGGAAGGTGTTAGCACCATTTTCGTCCGTAGTTTTCTACGGGATCTTAGATGCTTAACTCATTTTTAAAATACCTTGTGCTTTGTGCTTTGAAAAAAGGTAGTTTTGAAAATGCCTTAGTGCAATGATTCGCTTTATGATAACTCTTGTATCAGTCCTCAAGAGTGTTGACAAAGCAAATGTTTTTGAAAATGTTTTTGAAACGTGTTTGTGTAGGTGTAAAAGTTTATTTTGAGCAAGCATCTAACAACTACCTACTTGTACTCGAAAAGGTTTGTTCTTTTCCTCATATCCTTTAGACAGTGCTATCTTACTATTAGTGAGTAGGTAGCCCTATCATTGGATGTATGGGAGACATTCGAAGGGACATTTTTATGGTCACAAAGGCAATTGGGTAAGAAGCTTTAGTAACCACCCTAGGGTTCTAAGATCATATTTTTACCGAGGCAACATCGAGGGACTTATGATCTTTTTTTTGAACCAGAGGGTAGCCACTAAAACCTCTCACGTTTCGAGAGTTGTGACTATTTTCCGAAGGAAGCCGAAGTGGGGTACCCTAGAGGTGTATATGTGCATATGTGTTTGTTTCAGTTATTTTAGTCTTTTTTTGTTTAGGTTTGCTAGCGTTTTGATTTTAATCTTTTCCATACAATCCTATTAGTCATACATCTAGCAGTTAATATGAAAGCAATAAAAAATGCGGGAATTGTAAATCCTACGCTATTACAATGCTTCGGGGAGGGGCTATTTACATGTCTAAAAAGTTGGAAGGAAAATAAAGAAAGCGAGAAAGTCCTAGTTTAATCTATTACATACTGTCAGCAGGTACATTATTATAAAAAATGCGAGAATAAGATAATGCGCGCGAAATAGAGACGAACGTCTAAAACCCTAATAAATTGCTAAGTAAACATAAAAATCCTTTTTTTTGGTTTGGTTTATTTATTTAGAAAATACTTAAAATTAAAATGAGGAAGACTAAACTTAATCCTAATTAATTAAATAAATACAAGAAAACTAATTCTAATATTTTTTGTATTTTTGTTAAGAAAAATTTGAATGAAAGAAATCTAAGTCTAATTGATTTTAAATTAATTAAATAAAGGTCAAAATAATTAATTTAATCAATTTATGAAAATTAATTTAGGAAAACCTAAGTCTATTATTTTTTATGGTTTTATATTATTATGAGAAAAAAAATGATTAAATAAATAAAATGATAGAAAAAATAAAAGAAAAAATGCAAATGGGCCTGGTGCGCAAAATTAAAATGGGAGGTGTGAGATTTGAATTCATTGGGCCTAAATGAAAGGAGCTCAATGTCCATCTGATCATGTGTGGTTTTTCCCTTGAGGGTTCATCATGTAGAGCGCGCTTGGAATGTTAGATCTCCATCTGTTGGCATTTGATGGCCTAAACATGAAGGCACATGGTGGGCGCTTGATTATGAAACACGTGGAATCTGCAAAGCAATGTTAGAAAAATAAAACTTCAGACCTAGGTATCGAACCCAGGTCCTTTCCCTTTACACTCGCCTGCCTTGCCATTTGAGTTGTTGTTTCAATCGAAATAAAGGAAACCAACACTGAATCCTGCAATTTTTGTTAGTTTCAAAACCAAACGAAGGCCTATCTCAATCGAAATCACCCCATGAATCCCAAAATGGGGTTGTTTCGATCTATGACAGTCTATGCCTTGTGTTTCGAAGGTAATCTATTTCGAAAACCTCTAGCCATGGTAACCTTCAATTTAAGCACTTAAGTTCTCATGTAAAATGTCAGGCCTTTTCTAATCATTATCACAAATATATATGCATCCATTAAATGGATCAATAATACATATTTCAACAAGTTTGAATCAAAGAAATATAACAAACCAATTATTATCGTAAGGGTGTTTTTGGTATGTGTTGGGCTTGTGTGATGATTGGGGATGGCTTCTGGGACCTTCAGGAGGAATATAGGATGCTGTTTTGGATTGAAGGTGCCTGCAAAAGGTGTTTTAGTTTTGACAACTTTGTTGAATTTTTGAGAATTTTCGTGGCTCTTTGAGGTAGCTTTCGATAGGAAATTTGTGCGTCTCTTCAGCTTGCAGATATGTTGGGTATTTATAGGAGATGAGGATGGATTCTTAACATGGAAATAAATAACCTTAATCATGTCCTTTAAGAACAAAATCACACACTTTGAAAAATGGCCATAATTGCATATTCTTGCCCAATTTGCGTGTGTTATGAACCTTGACATGTGATGTTTGGTGCCTTAAACAAATTCAAATTGCTCAGAATTTCCTTCGCCAGAGTGTCTTCGATCTGTCCCCAAGTGTTACCTTCTTCGATTGCCTTTCTTTCAATTTAAACCAAATTGAGGCATCAACTCTCCCTTTCTGACTGGTCGAATGTTGCTTCATCTCTTTATCAATCGAAGGCTTTATAGACGCCTCCTCACCTTTCTTCGAATTGCTCCAGGCCTCATCGTTGTGGCTTTTGATTGAATCCTTATTTGCCTTGTTCTTCGATTGGCTCTAACACTACCCAACTAAACCAAGTGAAAGACTTCATCCTGGCCAGTCGAAGCTTCCTTGAATATTTCTCTTTCGTTTTGACCAACTAGATCCAATCTTTGACCAAACCCTTTTTCAAACAACATTATGTGTCCTTCGAATGGGCCTTTGAATGCTTCTTCGAATGGATCATTTACATGTCCTTTTGAGTGGCTCCTTCGATTGGACACATCTAATTGCCTTAGCTGCTTGAAAATAGCCCAAACGAGAACTTCATTATGGCTAGTCGAAACCTCTTTTGTCACTTCCTTCGAATGCCATCGTGCATGAGGCTTGGGCCTGGAAACATGTAGGACCAAGACTCATCATAAGACAAACTTGCTTTCAGTAATTATGTGTCTCCTTTGAATGGCTGCCAATATGTTTCCTTCGAATGGACCTTTGGAGTGCTCTTTCTAAGGGGGTCATATTGTGTGTCATAGTGTAGAAACTGCGTTGAGGGGTCTTGGCCTTATGCATTGAAAGCAAGCACAGAGGAAGTTTTTGCCTAGTGAATCAAAATACACATGCAGGAGGCCACTACTGATGGATCGAAGGGAACTTGTAGGGGGTTCTCGCCTAAATGAAACTTGGACCAATGCTTGCTCGAAGGGGAACTAACATGCAATTGAAGCTGATGGGCCAATGCTTGATCAAAGGGTTTTAGGAGCCCAGTCGAAGCTTGTTGACATGCCAATCTAAGGACACTTTGCTCTGATATGCCAAACAAAGGACATTGTTCAGATGCCTATCAAAAGACATTGTTAACATGCCAATCGAAGGACATTGTTCACCTACCAATCGAAATACACTTTGCTAGCATTCAAAAAAATTCATTTTCTTTAGGCAAGTGTTTGTAACCACCCATGTAAGAGAGAAACCTTGGGAAACATGAGAGGGAAAATTTTGGGATACAACAGCTGCCCCTGTTCAATCTTCTTAAACCTGAGGATTTAGATTGGCTTGTCTGCCTTTCGTGATATGAAAGTGGAAGAGGATTGAACACTAGAGTGCCTAAAAATTTGCACTCGCATGAAGTAACACCGATGGTTGATGATGGCGGGAATGGGCTTAAAGATGCCATTTGGAGAAGATGACTAAGAGTCATCGGGGATGGGCTTAAAGATGCCATCCAAAGTAGATGCTGACCTCATAAGAGGTCTCTTTGTGGGGATTCATGTTCCTGCTGTCTGAGGAGGACTCCGCTGGGGAATATGGGTTTCTGTTGCTCTCCCGCTTGAGGAAAGCTCTGTAGGGAATAGAATCTAGGAACTTCAGTTGTCCAAGGCTCTACTGAGGAGTTATCTCTGTACTGGAGAGATGAAAGTTCTCTGCTTTCAAGTTGAAATATAGGTTTCACAGTAACTTGCTGGGGATAATGGAATTAACCGTTACCTGCAAATGTATTAGAAAGATCATGTGTAGGGCTGTTCCAGGATGAGTCTGTGTTAGTCTGCATCCGGAGATATATGAGAGAGAGCCTGTGTGGGGCTGCTTCAGGATGAGTCTGTGTTAGACTGCATCTGGATGATGAGAAGGAATCCGTGTAAGATTGCTTCATCTGGTCATGTAGATAGTTTTCCTGTCTAGTTTCAGGTGTTAATCTACAAATCAGTTGTTCACAAATAGTTGTCCTGTCTGGTTTCATGTATTAATATGGAATTTGCTTTTATCAGTCATTTTGAGATAGTTGTCATGTTTGGTTTTAGGCATCAATCTTTGACCTGAGAAAGGAAGATAGTTTTCCTGGCTTATTACAGGTATTAATCTTCAACCTCCTCATGTAGATAGTTTTTGTGGATTGTTACAGGTATTAATCTGGAACTTGAAAATTGTCGGTCATTGAGATAGTTGTCCTGGCTGGTTTCAGGTATTAATCTCTGACCTGAGAAAGAAAGATAGTTTTCCTGGCTTGTTATAGGTATTAATCTTCAATCTCTTCATGTAGATAGTTTTCCTGGCTTGTTACAGGTATTAATCTACAGTCGGTCGTCCACAGATAGTTTTCCTGGCTTGTTACAGGTATTAATCTGGGACTTGGAAGCATCGGTCACATAGATAGTTTCCCCGTCTGGTTTCGGGCGTTAATTTGTGGCCTGCTGTAGTTGTTGGTAAACTCGTCTTGCTTCGGGAGTTCAACCCACTTGGTCATGTAGATAGTTTCCCCATCTGGTTTCAGGCATTAATCTTTGACCTGCTGTATAAGTTGGTGGTGTTTGTCTTTCTGCAAGCTTAACCTGGAAAGGTAAAGTCAGTTTCATCCGATGTCATGATGTATGAATTTCATGATGCTCTCAAAATAAATGAGATTGTGATATATGCATTTGTGTCTCATATGCTATGACGTTTGTAGAATGATGCATGAATGCAATGTATGAACGTATCAGGTGTTCTATTGTAGTGTTGTTGAAATAGGGAAAATAAATCCCTGATTGTTGTTGGGGATGAAGAATGTAGGTCTTTGGATTTTGTTTGAAGTTGACATGTTGGGAGATGATCTTCCACTGTTAGAGAAATAAACTCTGTTGGGGAAAGAAAACTCTACGCACTGCTTGGGGATTTTGTTGAAATCCTGTTGGGGAATCCTGAGAAACTTGGCGACTTCATTGAGGGATCTTTTGCTGGAGCAATAATTTGGAGGTTCTTGCTCTGCCGGGGATATGAGAACACCTGACACCATTAGGCTGCATAATGAGAATATGGCAGTGACCTTGTAGTAGGATATCTCTGCCTCTGTACATGTTGGAGAAGGTATATGCTGGGGAAAACATATGCGGGGATTTTATGGATGGCCCTTAGATATTGTCCCGTCTCTTAAAGTCATTAGTGACCGTCTTTATGTTTTTATGTCTATGTTTGTAAACAGTAATCATATTCAAATGCATATGTTCAAAAATAATCATTGGACGTTTTGCAAAAAGAAAACAGAAGTTTTTCACTTTTGAAGAGATAGCTTTGTATTAATTTGAATAAGCATTTTTGTACAAAGAGACGGACATCCTAGTAAGAGAATGTCGTCGTAAGAATGGAAACTATACAAAAAATAGTATACAAAGAAGAAAAACACAGCTATGTGAAATAATTCCATTGGGTTCCCATTCTGCTATTGCCCTTATGTCTTTAAGCGTCTCATCTCTTTCGCTGCTTGTCCGAAGCTGATTGAATTGATTAGTACCACTTGAGCTTGATAGTTGATACTGAATATTGGTTGTAAGGTGATCCAATGAGACATAGTTATACGTTTTAAATCCCTAACTTTTGCCTGGACCGCCCTTTCGGGTTTTCAGTCCACTGGAATACCCTTTTTGGCCCAAGCCGCCTTTTCAGGTTTTCGACTTGTCGGGTGCATAGATTTTTTATGTATATCCCTAATTTTTGCCTGAACCCTTTTGGTTCGCCGGGATGCCCATATTTTTGCCTAGGCCAGTCGACCTAGCGGGTATTTGTTCATGCGTAGTATCTTTTAACTATGTCTGCATTTACCGGGTGTGGAAGGTCGTCACCGTCCATAGTAGTTAAGATCATGGCCCCACCAGAAAATATGTTCTTGATTACAAATGGTCCTTCGTATGTGGGAGTTCATTTTCCCCTGGGATTACCTTGTGGAAGTATGACACGCTTGATTACCAGGTCATCGGCCTGATATACCTGGCGTCTGACCTTCTTGTTAAAAGCTTTGATCATATGTTTTTGGTACATCTGACCATGGTAGACAACGGCGAGCCTCTTCTCATCAATCAGATTTAACTGGTCAAGTCGAGTCTGAACCCATTCGTCTTCTCTTAGCTCTGCATCCTTCATGATCCTCAAGGAAGGGATTTGGACTTCTATGGGCTGAACAACTTCCATACCGTACACCAGAGAGAAAGGAGTTTCCCCTATTGAGGTGCTCATCATGGTACGGTAACCATGAAGAGAAAATGGTAACATCTCGTGCCAGTCTTTATATGTCACCATCATCTTCAGTATGATCTTCTTGATGTTTTTATTAGCAGCTTCTACAACACCATTCATCTTCGGCCGGTAAGGAGAAGAGTTATGATGCTGGATCTTGAATTGCGTGCAGAGCTCAGTGATCATAGGGTTATTGAGATTGGTACCATTATCCGTAATGATTCTTTCTATAATACCGTACCGACAGATAAGTTTATGTCTGATGAAACAGGCCACAACGTTCTTGGTAACTGAAGCAAATGAAGCTGCTTTGACCCACTTTGCAAAGTAATCAATGGCAACCAGGATGAAGCGGTGTCCATTTGAAGTTGTAGGTTTGATCTCTCCAATCATGTTGATGCCCCACATTACGAATGTCCAAGGAGCAGTCAGGATGTTTAGAGGAATCAGAGGCACATGTACTTTATCAGCATAGATCTGGCACTTGTGACAAAAAGTTCGTGAATACTAATAACAGTCTGCTTCCATAGTGGACCAGTAGTTTCCTGCCCGTAGGATCTTTTTAGCCACCGTGTTCCCACTAGAATGGGTGCCGAAAGTACCTTCATGCAACTCAGCCATTATCTTTTTCGCCTCACTCTTGTCTACACACCGAAGCAAGGTAGAATCACGGTTGCGCTTGTAGAGGATCCCGTTACTGATGAAGAACTTGGCAGAGAACCTTCTTAGGAACTTCTTATCATTGACTGAAGCTCCCTCAGGATAATCTTGGGCTTCGAGATATCTTTTAACTTCCTGTAACCAAGGCTTGTCCATTACTTCTTCAGTACCAATCTCGTGCTAATATACGAGTTCATCCATTCTTTCAATAGTGACCTAATGAGCCTCATTATCCCACCTGACCTTGAACATGGATTACATCGTAGCTAGCGCGTCCGCTAGTTGATTTTCCTCTCGTAGAAAATGCTCAAAGGTAACTTCTTCAAGGTATGGGATTAGTGTCAACACATACTCTTTGTATGGGATAATATTAGGATGCTTCGTGTCCCGTTCTCCTTTGATTTGGATGATTACTAAGGCCGAGTCTCCAAATACACTCAAGAATTTAATCCTCAGGTTGATAGCAACTTTGAGACCCATGATACATGCTTCATATTCAGCCATATTGTTGGTACAATTGAAACACAATATGGCAGTGAAAGGAGTATGACAGCCTTCGGGAGATATGATCACGGCGTCGTGCCATTGCCAAGAGCGTTAAAGCTCCATCAAAAACCATATTCCATCGGGATCCTTTTTCAGTTCCTTCATCCGGTCCAGGTTCTTCACAATCAGTTACTAGCATGATGTTCTCATCCGAGAACTCAAAGTTCATGGATTGGTAGTCATCCACAGCCTGATGAGCCAAATGATCGGCTAATACACTTCCCTTAATTGCTTTCTAGGTTGTATACTGAATGTCGTATTCGGTCAGGATCATTTTCCATCTTGCTATTCTTTCGGAGAGAGCAGGCTTCTCAAAGATGTACTTTATAGGATCCATTTTGGATATCAACAAGGTAGTGTGAGTCAACATATACTGTCTTAGTCGGTGAGCAGCCCATGCCAAAGCGCAACAAGTTTTCTCGAGAAGTGAGTATCTTGTTTCGCAGTCGGTAAACTTTTTTCTAAGGTAGTATATTGCATGCTCTTTTCGACCAGACTCGTCATGCTTCCCTAGAACACACCCCATTGAGTTCTTCAATACCGTTAAGTACATGATCAGAGGTCTTCCTTCAAATGGAAGCATAAAAATTGGAGGCTCTTGAAGATACTCTTTGATTTTGTCAAAGGCGTTCTGGCAGTCGTCATTCCACTTTACTGCTTGATCTTTCTTCAGTAATTTGAAGATTGGCTCACAAGTAGTGGTCAGATGTGAAATGAATCTAGAAATGTAGTTCAGACGTCCCAAGAATCCCATGACCTCCTTCTCATTGCAAGGAGTTGGCATTTCTCTTATAGCTTTAATCTTTGAAGGGTCTACTTTAATGCCTTTGTTGCTGACAACAAAGCCTAAGAGCTTACCAGATCTTACTCCAAAGGTGCATTTATTCGGGTTTAGCCTCAGTTTGTACTTCTTCAACCTTTCAAAAAGCTTCTGTAGGTGATCAAGGTGCTCCTCTTCAGTCTGAGATCTGGCTATCATATCATCAACGTAAACCTCTATCTCGTGATGGATCATATCGTGAAACAAAGCTACCATGGCGCGCTGATAGGTTGCCCCGGCGTTCTTTAGCCCAAATGGCATAACTTTGTAACAGAAAGTGCCCCACTGTGTGACAAAGGTTGTTTTCTCCATGTCCTCAGGTGCCATTTTGATCTGATTATACTCGTAGAAACCATCCATGAAGGAGAATACCTTATGTTGTGCGGTGTTGTCAACCAGAACATCGATATGGGGAAGCAGAAAGTCATCCTTGGGGCTTGCCTTGTTCAGGTCTCTGTAATCCACACACATACGTACCTTACCATCCTTCTTAGGTACCGGAACCACATTAGAAACCCATTGTGGATAAGAGGTGACAACTAAGAAACCGGCATTGAACTGTTTCATGACTTCAGCCTTGATCTTCTCTGACATCTCTGGCCGCATGTGATGAACCTTTTGTTTCACTGGAGGGCAGTCCTTTTTTGTAGGTAGGCGATGAACCACAATATCGGTTTCAAGTTCCGACATGTATTTGTATGACCAGGAAAAAACCTCAACATAGTCATGTAGAATCTGAATTAACCGTTCCTTGACACTATGAACCAAATCGGCACCTATCTTGACTTCTTTCTTATCCTCTTCAGTACCCAAATTCACTGTATCAACTGGCTCTTCATGGGGTTGTATTTCCCTCTCTTCCTGCTGTAACAGTCTGGAAAGTTCTCCTGGTACTTCACAATCTTCCTCACCTTCGTCTTCGGCTTGGTGGATTGGATTTTCAAAGTCATAATGGGAAATAGCAGAACTGTTACCGATGGGATCCAAAGTGGATGTGGATCTGCAGTTTGATATGTGCGTGTGCGTAAGAGCATAGCTATATATTTTTTGATAAAGTAAAGAGGCAAAAAAGAAAAACAAAGAGCATAAAAGTTGTATGCAAAACGTCCAGTGTTTTATTGATGACATATGAAAATGAAGTAATGACCCTCACAAATAGACCACTGTGCCTCGGGTAAGACACGTGGCTTTAATGTTTCAATTGTTCAAATATTACATTTCCTTAAAAACAAAAAAAGGCAAATTACTCTTGAATAAAAGTAATGGGCACAAATTCTTTAGCCTCCCAATTACTGAGTCCACCGCTGATGGTTGGGAAGATCGACTTGTCCAAGTCATAATCATTATCATTGTCTTCCAGAGCATTGACTCCATGGTTGTTGATCCGTAAAGGTGGTCCCCCGGTGCGAGCACGATGAACAGCTCTTTGGGCTCCTGAAGTAAAACTCAAACCAAATTTGTTAGATTTATAGGGAATATCCGGAAGTTGGCCCCAAATTATACACCCACCTTCTTCGACTACTGCCTTGGCATCCTTCAGAGAAGCCATCTTTAGTGGAGGTCTGGTAATCTTCGAGACCTTGGAAGCAGTCTTGGTTGCAGTAATGATCTGTAGAACCTCATCAAAGTTCTGACAGGGGGTCTCAATGAACTCGTCGTCCATTTCGACGTACCTGAAAGAGTTCAAGTGGCTCACCATGTATTCCTCTTCCCCATGAACTGTCATAATCTTCCCATTGATTGGCTACTTCAGTATCTGATGTAGGATGAAAGTCACAGCACCATCCCCATGGATCCAGGGTCGACCCAATAAACAGGAGTAAGATGGGCGGATGTCCATCACATAGAAAGTGGAATTAAAAGTATGAGTACCCACTTTGATAGGGATGTCCACCTCCCAGTGCACCATCCTTTTAGAACCATCGAAGGCCCTCACCATAATGTTATTGGGCTTTAGTGTGAGTCCTTCACAATCCAACCTGTCTAGAGCATTCTTGGGTAATACATTCAGTGATGAATCTGTATCCACCAGAACATGGGCTAATGTAGTTCCCCTGCACTCAATGGAGACATGCAGAGCATCATTGTGTTTCCTTCCCTTGGGAGTTAAATCTGCATCAAAGAACCCCAAGCCGTTGTCAGCTGTCAAACTAGCCACGCAATTCTCGAATTGATCAGCGGAGGTCTCTTAAGGCACGTGGGCAGACTTCAAGAATTTTACTAAAGCCTTGGCATGGGCTTCAGAGCACAAAAGTAAGGCCAACATTGAGATTTTTGAAGGGGTATGCCCCAATTGCTCCACAACATTATAATCACTCTTCTTGATTATCTTTAAAATATCTTACATTTCCTTTTTAGAAGCCTCGAGAATGACTTCTGGGTGCGCCTTCGTCTGGACAAGCTCAACCAATACCTCTTTGCCCCGAGTCTCGGCCGACTCGGTAGCAGGGATAACAGCAGGACTAACAGTAGGAGTAGTAATGGGAATACTGACAAGAGCAGCAGCAGGAATAATCACAGGAGTAGTGGTGGGAGTACTAGCAGGAGTAGCAGCAGGGATGATCATAGGAGTAGCAACAGTTTTTGGAGAGATCTCGGGAGAGAAAACTCTCCCGCTTCTCGTAATTTTACTGGTCCCAACGATATTGTCGATGTCAGGATCAGTATCTTCAACAACTTTGTCTTCAACAGCCAATAGGTCTTGCTTGACGCCATGGTAATAGACGCCAGCTCCATAATTCTAGGGAACAACTTTATCCAAGGAATATGGTATTGGCCCAGGAAGGGTGATGATCAGGGGAGCAAACTTTGGAACAGATGTAATCCTGATGGGTCTTTTGGTGGAGACCCTGGGAGGATTGTTGGAAATGTTGATTATTGAGACATCTTCACATGAACTTCTTGTAAGAGGAACTTTCTCGAACATGATTTCTTTGTTAATCATCAGGCATTGGATACCCATTTTCAATAACAAACAGCCATCTGGTAGAGACATACATAAGTGGCATCCTTCACCACAACCCGGAAATAAAATGGCTCGCAATAGATTCTCTTTAGCAGTCAAAAGAGGAGTAGTTAATTCATCCACAGAGGAAACAAAACGGTCATCATCAACAGCATTGACACCTTGGCCATGTTTGGGCATTGGTGCTGTTATTACATTAGGTGTCTCGGGAAGGTCAAACTCAATCTCCTTCCCCTCAATGAGATCATGTACCTTATTCTTTAAAGCCCAATAGTCATTCATGTCATGCCCCGGAGTTTCAGAATGGTAGGCACATCGAGTATTTGGTTTGTAGCAGGGAGATGCAGTATTAGGATTCTTAGGGGCTTCCTTCAGAGTCACCAGATTGGATTTCAGCAGGTGTGGCAATACCTGGGATAGGGTCATGTTGATCCGAGTAAACTGTCTTCTGGGTGCATTCGGCCTGTTACGTTGTTTGTTTGAGGCAAGATTGGAAATCATAATATCCCCTACCGTCGGAGGAAGCTCTGTTTTTTTGTGATTTCTTTGGCTATAAGAAACACTGACCTCCTTCTTTCCAGTGAAAGGTTTCTTTGCAGTACTGGAGGATACATCTCTCTGTATTTTACCACTTTTGATGCCAGCTTCTACCTGTTCACCAGTCAAGATCAATTTGGTAAACCCAGCAGAAGAACTTCCAATCAGATGGTTAAAGAACAGCCCAAATAACGTGCCTAGGAACATGTCAACCAGCTCCCTATCAGACAATGGAGGTTGGACTCTTCCCGCAAGGTCTCTCCATTTTTAGGCATAATCTTTAAAACCTTCGTCGGAACCCATAGACATACTTTGCAACTATGTACGAGTCGGGGCCAGGTTAGCATTATATTGATACTGCTTGTAGAAAGCAGCAGCCAAATCTTCCCAACTGTGAACATTGGTTCTCTCCAGTTGATAGAACCATTCCAGTTGAGTCCCTGTCAAACTCTCTTGGAAGAAATGTACCCACAGATTCCTATCAGTAGTGTGGGGTTGAACCTTCCTGACATACGACCTTAAATGCAGCTTAAGATAGGAGACACCATCGTACTTAGCAAATGTAGGGACTTTGAATTTTTGTGGGATGACCACCCCTGAAATCAGTCCTAGCTCCTCAAAATCCAGCCCGGGTATCCTCTGGATCTCCATAGAATTGAGTCGATCCTCTAGTTGTTTGTATTTATCATCTTCCTCTGACCCTGGATTATTGTTTTCTTCCACTGGCTTCTCTTCTTGATTATCCCCCTCATTTGACGGGGTTGCGAAATCTATAGCTCGCTTAACCGGTCATCTGATCCTCCTTCCTATATTCAGGACACCCACTGGTTTCTTGGACTTTTTCTTCTTGTATTTGAGAATGAGAGCCTTCAGGTCCTCTTGTCCCTTAGCCAGAGCCAGGAACATCTACTGGAATTGAGCATTCTGGGTTTGAAGGTCTTTAATATTCTGTTCGAGAGATATTTCTTTTTGCAAAAATAAACAGTGAAAAGATAAGAAACATGTCCTTGAAATACCTGTAATGATATGTATGCCATGTTTATGCGATCTTTTCAAGAATCTCGCAGGGTGAACACAAGAAAATGTTTAAATTTTTATTACAACTATGATCTAAGAACTTTGTATCGTTGAATGTCCTTCTACGAGAATCAAGCTCACCATGTCGAGTGGGTCATAGCCTCTGACTCAAGTTGTTGTACTTTGGTCTTTTGACGACATTGGCTAGAGGAAAACAAATCTCCTTGCCCCTTTATTGACGTCTAGTTCATCATAACCAGCATCACAGGCCCTAGAGATCCTTGATATGGTTAGTGAAATGAGAATGGATGTTATGATGCATGATGTGATGTTTGAACAATTTAATCACACATAAGCAAAACACACAAGACCTTAGATTTAGGCTTGCATCGGGTTTATAACCAAGTACCCTCTTGAAGTTTAGTTGGTTCAACCTGTCTTAGAAAAGTAATCGGTTTCTAAGGAGTCTCATGTCACTGACCTTTATTTTAGGCATTGTTTTAGCTCAAGCACCGAAGTATTGTGGCCAAAATATCCCAAAAGTCCAATCTCAATGAGTGTAGCATCGAGTATCAACCAATCTTCGGTCGGAACCAAATCCGGCCATCTCACTACTTTCTAATGTCTTAGGATGAGTCAATTAAAGATTCTAAAGGTCAGTTAGTGCTTAATGACACTATAAGGAAGCCTAATGTTATCCTTGACTGACTCAAGGAACATTAGTACAAGCCAGAGTATCACGTTAACGTAGCTATCACTTCGTCCATATCGGTCTATGTCGTACAACCTCCATGATTTATTTCTACTTACCTAATAAGGTTCCTCAGATTCGGGTATAGGATATTTTAGTAACAACCCAAACAAGCCCCCAAAAGTAAAGCATACAAAACACACAAGGTAAAGCAAATTTAGAATGATCTAACTCTAAGGTAACCCCACTTTTTATAAGTTCCCCAGCAGAGTCGCCAGTTCTGTGATACGGTGGTAGAACCGACTGTTATATTGGTTTTGCATTTTTATTCACAAATATTACGGTAAGCAAGAGTCGCCACCGACTTTTCTTTTATCCAAATTAAGGAAAGGGTGAAAAGAACAGAAAAAGACCTTTTTGAGAATTTTCTGAGTAAGGGGGGTAGATTATGGAAAGGTAAGGTGTTATCACCCTTTCGATCCGTAGTTTTCTACGGGCTCTTAGATGCTTAGCTCATTTTTAAAATACCTTGTGCTTTTTGCTTTGAGAAAAGGAAGTTTTGAACATGTCTTAGTGCGGTAATTCGCTTTATAATAACTCTTGTATCAGTTCTCAAGAGTGTTGACAAAGAAAATGTTTTTGAAAATGTTTTTGAAACATGTTTGTGTAGGTGTAAAAGTTTGTTTTGAGAAAGCATCTAACAACTACCTACTTGTACTCGAAAAGGTTCGTTCTTTTCCTCCTATCCTTTAGACAGTGTTATCCTACTATTATTGAGTAGGTAGCCCTTTTGTTGGATGTATAGGGGAGATTCAAAGGGACATTTTTATAGTCACAAAGGCAACGGGGAAAGAAGCTTTAGTAACCACCCTTGGGTTCTAAGATCATATTTTTACCGAGGCAACGTCGAGAGGGTCATCAAGGGACTTATGATCTTTTTTTTTAACCAGAGGGTAGCCACTAAAACCTCTCACGTTTCGAGAGTTGTGACTATTTTCCGAAGGCATCCGAAGTGGGGTACCCTAGAGGTGTATATGTGCAGATGTGTTTGCTTCAGTTATTTTAGTCTTTTTTTTGTTTAGGTTTGATGGTGTTTTGATTTTACTTTGCTATACAAGCCTATTAGTCATACATCTAGCAGTTAATATGAAAGCAATAAAAAAAGCGAGAATTGTAAATCCTACGCTATTATAATGCTTCGGGGAGGGGGTATTTACATGTCTAAAAAGTTGGGAGGAAAATAAATAAAGTGATAAATCCTAGTTTAATCTATTACATACTGTCAGCAGGTACATTATTATAAAAAAATGCGAGAATAAGATAATGCGCGCGAAATAGAGACGAACGTCTAAAACCCTAAGAAATTGCTAAGTAAACATAAAAATCCTGTTTTTTTTGTTTGGTTTATTTATTAAGAAACTACTGAAAATTAAAATGAGGAAGACTAAACTTAATCCTAATTAATTAAATAAATACAAGAAAACTAATTCCAATATTTTTTGTATTTTTGTTAAGAAAAATTTGAATGAAATAAATCTAAGTCTAATTGATTTTAAATTAATTAAATAAAGGTCAAAATAATTAATTTAATCAATTTATGAAAATTAATTTAGGAAAACCTAAGTCTATTATTTTTTATGGTTTTATATTATTATGAAAAAAAATGATTAAATAAACAAAATGATAGAACAAATAAAAGAGAAAATGCAAATGGGCCTGGTGTGCAAAATTAAAAAGGGAGGTGTGATATTTGAATTCATTGGGCCCAAATGAAAGGAGCTCAATGTCCTCCTGATCCTGTATGGTTTGTCCCTTGAGGGTTCATCATGTACATCGCACTTGGAATGTTAGATCTCTATCTGTTGGCATTTGATGCCCCAAACATGAAGGCATATGGTGGGCGCTTGATTATGCAACGCATGGAATCTGCAAAGCAATGTTAGAAAAATAAAACTCCAGACCTGGGTATCGAACCTAGGTCCTTTCCCTTTACACGCGCCTGCCTTACCATTTGAGCTGATGTTTCAATCGAAATAAAGGAAACCAACATTGAATCTTGCAAATTTTGTAAGTTTCAAAACCAAACGAAGGCCTATCTCAATCGAAATCACCCCCCTGAATCCCAATCTGGGGTTGTTTCGATCTATGACAGTTTGTGCCTTGGGTTTCGAAGGTAATCTATTTCGAAAACCTCTATCCATGGTAATCTGCAATTTCAGCACTTAAGTTCTCATGTAAAACATCAGGCCTTTTCTAGTCATTATCACAAATATATATACATGCATTAAATGGATCAACAATACATATTTCAACAAGTTTGAATCAAAGAAATATACCAAACTGATTAATATCGTGAGGGTGTTTTTGGGATGTGTTGGGCTTGTGTGATGATTGGGGATGGCTTCTGGGACCTTTAGGAGGAATATAGGATGCTGGTTTTGGAATTAAGGTGCCTGCAAAAGGTGTTTTAGTTTTGACAACTTTGTTGAGTTTTGGAGAATTTTCATGGCTCTTTGAGGTAGCTTTCGATAGGCAATTTGTGCGTCTCCCCAGCTTGTAGATATGCAGGGTATTTATAGGAGATGAGGAGGGAGTCTTAGCATGGAAAGAAACATCCTTAATCATGTCCTTTAAGAAAAAAATCACACACTTTGAAAAATTGCCATAATTTCATATTCTTGCCCAATTTGCGTGTGTTATGAACCTGGACATGTGATGTTTGGCGCCTTGAACGAATTCAAATTGGTCAGAATTCCCTTCACCAGAGTGTCTTCGATCAGTCCCCAAGTGTTACCTTCTTCGATTTCATTTCCTTCAATTCAAACCAAATCGAAGCATCAACTCTCCCTTTCTGACTGGTCGAATGTTGCTTCATCTCTTTATCAATCGAAGGCTTTGTAGACGCCTCCTCACCATCCTTCGAATTGCTCCAGGCCACATTGTTGTGGCTTTCGATTGAGTCCCTATTTTCCTTGTTCTTTGATTGGCTCTGACACTACCCAACTAAAACAAACGAAAGACTTCATCCTGGCCAGTCCAAGCTTTCTTGAATATTTCTCTTTCGTTTTGACCAACTAGATCCAATCTTTGACCAAACCCTTTTTTCAGACAACACTATGTGTCCTTCGAATGGGCCTTTAAATGCTTCTTCTAATGGATCATTTACATGTCCTTCGAATGGCTCCTTCGATTGGACCCATCTATTTTCCATAGCTTCTTGAAAATAGCCCAAACGAGAACTTCATTCTAGCCAGTCGAAACCTCTTTTGTCATTTCCTTCGAATGCCATTGCGCAGGAGGCTTGGGCCTGGCAACATGTAGGACTAAGACACATCATAAGACAAACTTGCTTTCAGTAATTATGTGTATCCTTCGAATGGCCACCAATATGTGTCCTTCAAATGGACCTTTGGAGTGCTCTTTTGAAGGGGTCATATTGTGTGTCATAGTGCAGAAACTATGTTGAGGGATCTTGGCCTTGTGCATTGAAAGCAAGCACAGAGGAAGTTTTTGCCCAGTGAATCAAAATACACATGTAGGAGGCCACTGCTGGTGGATCTAAGGGAACTTGTAGGGGGTTCTCGCCTAAATGAAACTTGGACCAATGCTTGCTCGAAGGGGAACTAACATGCAATCGAAGTTGATGGGCCAATACTTGATCGAAGGGTTTTAGGAGCCCAGTTGAAGCTTGTTGACATGCCAATCGAAGGACACTTTGCTCTGATATGCCAAACAAAGGACATTGTTCAGATGCCAATCGAAAGACATTGTTGACATGCCAATCGAAGGACATTGTTCACCTGCCAATTGAAAGTCACTTTGCTAGCATTCAAAAAATTTAATTTTCTTTAGGCAGGTGTTTGTAACCACCCATGTAAGAGAAAAACCTTGGGAAACATGATAGGGAAAATTTTGGGGTACATCAAAAGGCAACTCTTGTCCCCGTGACCACCTGGTGATGTAAATCAGAAGGATGTCCACTCATAATGATGACCAACGCTTACTTATTAATTTCTTCCATGATAGTTTAACTGGTGCTGCCTTGAAATGGTATATGGAATTAGACAGTAGCAACATCCGCATATTCAATGACTTAGAAGAAGCTTTTGTGAAGCAGTATAAGTACAACATGTTTATGGAACCTGACTGTGACCAATTGAGAGTGATGACTCAGAAAGATAAGGAGTAATTCAAAGAGTATATGCAATTTTGGCACAAGGTTGCTGCCCAAGTGGTACCCCCAATGGGAGAGCAAGAAATGACTAAGGTCTTGCTAAAAACCCTTGTTTTGTTTTACTATGGAAGAATGGTTGCAAGTGAACCGAGTGATTTCACTGAGATGGTAAGTATGGGTGTCTGTCTGGAGGAAGTTGTCCGATAAGGACGATTGTTAAAAGATGAAGGTTCTAGTGGAACAAAGAAATCATCATATGGGTTTTCTAAAAACAAAGAAGGAGAAATAAATTTTGTTGTTCAAGAAATAAGGGTTAGACCTCCGAGAAGACATCATCAGCATCAACTACAAGTTGCTTCAGTAACTTCGGGTTGTCGATGTGGCTCTGACTGATGTTGCTTATCAGAGAGCACCTCAACAAGGTAATCAAAGGCAAGGTCAAAAGAGAGAAGCTTTTGATCTTATCCCAATGAGTTATACATAATTGTTTTCGAATTTGATTCAGAAGAACCCGATGTAGACTAGGTATCCTCCTGCTATACCTTCAACTTTGCCATGGTATTATAAAGCTGATCAGACTTGTGGTTTTCATCAAGGAGCCCCTGGGCATAGCATTGAAAATTGTTATCCATTGAAGTCTGAAGTGAAGAAGATGGTAAGATCTAGTCTCCTGTCTTTTAAAGACATTGGTCCCAATGTGAAGTATAATTCACTACCCGAACATAAAGGTGGAGATGCTGTGAATATGGTTGCTGGTTGTCCTGGGGATTTCAAAAATTTTGATATCAACCTGTTTAGAGGAAATTTAGTGAACATGCATGCTGATCTCTGTGAGTTCAGCTATTATACACATGACTATGCCGCTTGTAGTGTCTACAGTACAGACGTTCATGGATGTGATAAGGTGAGAGGTGATCTTTAAGAGATGATGGATTGAGGTATTATCCATATAATCGGACCAAGGGCTAAATATGAAGAAGAGGTGAATGTGTTTTATGGTTGTCCTGGTGAATTTCGTATTTTTGGTGTAAAGCATATGGATGATGATATGGTACAGTTGCACGCTACATTTTGTCTCATGGATGGCCAAGAGGTACATCATTATGGTTCCTGTCGAATTTGTTGTAGGGATTCTCGTGGTTGTTCTATTGTAAGAAGAGGTGTTCAATTGCTGTTAGATAAAGGTACTATCAGAGTCACAAGAAACAAATATGATTATAATGGAGTTAATATGGTTGAAGACCACTCCGTTGAGGCCATGTCTGATGATGAGTATGTTTCTACTGGTGAGTTCTTTCCTTCTGTTGAAGGTATGTTTTTTGATAATTATTTTGTGGTTCCTGAGTATTCTGAAGAAGCATGGGTAAATGTCATTGTGCCACATTTTGGTATTCTCGCTCCTATAGAGATTACATATCACATCAAGCATGTTATTGCTTCCATAGTTATTTGTCTTTTTGGTCCTATCCCATATGAATCAGATAAAACTATGCCTCATAAGTACAATGCAACTACCCTGGAAGATGGTGTGGAAATTCCTATCCAACCTTTGTCCCATATTGAGAATATGGATGAAGCTAGTCGGGTAACTCGTAGTGGTCGTGTCTTCGCCCCTATCTTTTGAGGATATGTTAATTCTGGTAAGAAGGTTTTTGAGAATGTTGAACCTGAGAAGGTTGTAAGAGAATATAAAGGCGTCTCCTTGGAAAAGGATGTTGATGATCTGTTGAAAATCATCAAGATGAGTGATTACAAGATTGTGGATCAGTTGTTGCAAACTCCATCTAGGATTTCCATTTTAGCCTTGTTTATGAACTCTTCTGCTCATTGGGAATCTCTGATGAGGGTGTTAGATCATACTTTTGTTGAAAGGGATATGTCTCCTAATCAGTTCAGCAGTGTTGTGGGGAATATTATGTCTTGTAACAATCTGAGTTTTTGTGATGAGGAATTCCCTGATGAAGGGAGAAACCATAACCTGGCTCTGCATATTTCTATGTATGATAAGAATGACTCTTTGTCCAATGTGTTGATAGACAATGGATATTCTTTGAATGTCATACCAAGAATAACTCTCATGAATCTCAAATACCAGGGAACTCCCGTGCGCCCAAGTGGCATTATAGTGAAAGCTTTTGATGGTTTAAGAAAATATGTCATTGGAGAGGTGGATTTACCTATTCACATAGGTCCCCGCTTATTCCAAATCACCTTTCAGGTTATGGATATTGTCCTAGACTATAGTTGTTTATTGGGACGGCCATGGATCCATGAAGCAGGAGCTGTTACTTCAACCTTGCATCAGAAACTGAAATTTGTCCGTGAAGGAAAGGTGATTATTGTGAACGATGAGAAAGCTCTGTTGATATCTCATTTGTCTTCCTTTAGCATTGTAGAAGTTGATGAAGTATTTGTTGGAACTCAGTTCCAAGCTTTGTCCATTGATAATGTAAGGAAGCATGAAGATTCTATCATCTCATTTAAGGATGTGCAACATGTAGTGCAGAAGGGCCCTAGAAAGGTGTAGGGGTAGGTTATTAATCCACATGTGAATAGGAATGGGAATGGTTTTGGTTTCTCCATGAAGAATGTGAAGAAGTGAAAAACACAAGAAGGGGGGTTGAATTGTAAAACTTGAAATCAAATGCAGACAACACGTTATTTTTATCCTGGTTCGTTTGATCTCAAACTACTCCAGTCCACCCGTCAAGGTGATTTCGCCTCTCTCCAACGAGGTCTTAATCCACTATATTCAACTGAATATTACAACTGCTTTAACAACTGCTAAAGCCTTCTTGAGTCTAAACCACATACAGGTTTCTCAAGGAAATTCTTTCTTACAGATAAATGAATACTATGTGTGTTGAATGTTTTCTACAAAAACTTTATATCACAAATGTGATAATACACAAATTAAGCTTATGTGAAACTAGGATGCTATGACTATAGAGTAAACAATTTGAGAGATATAGCAATCTGTATGAGTGAGGATGAAGATGATTTGCTTTAGGCGTGTAAAGAGTTGTAGAGCATTAGCCAATTCATTTCTCACTGACTTGTTTATATAGCCTTGGAAAAGATACGTTGTAGTCAATTATTCCATTTCAATGCCCATTACGTTCTTTCTATATTGAGAAGATCTTTGTCTTGGAATACAGTCGTTGGTAATAAAGTGTCTTGAATGCACAGTACCGTTGTCAATTAAGCGTGTTATTGGCTTTGGCTTATTCTGACGCTTCTAGGTGCTGATGATATTGTTTTGGTCTTGATCAGAGTTTAGAGTATGTTAAGCGCATATCTGTTCATCAAGCTTCAGCGTAAGCACATGCTTTGATCTTCTGATGCTGGCATATGATATTTCATCTTCTGATGCTGGCATATAATATTTCATCTTCTAATGCTGATGTTGACATTCTTATGCTGATATCCATCAGAGTTTCTGTAAATGCACAATATAATTTTTAGGTAGCATATATGTCTCATATGAATTATACAATTTATTTAATCTAGCATTTTGTTATCATCAAAACTTTAACTTAGGGTAGTAGATTCAAACTTTGTTCTAACAAACTCCCCCTTTTTGATGATGACAAAAACCGGATATTTTCAATTGAAATTTAAAGAAAAAATATCAGAGATAACCAAATAATAAATTTGTATCAGCGATAAACAGAAATGTATCAAAGATAAGAAGATAGGGAATAGAAAGGTATCAGAGTTATGATCAGAAAAACTCCCCCTGAGTTTATTACTTCCCTTTTAATTCCATGAGTCCTTTAGCATCAGATCTTTATTGAACTTTCTTTGAGCATCAGATCTTTCCTTTACTAGAGCAGAGCTTCAGTGTGTTAGAGTTCATCAGATTCTTGTACCTGTAAGCTTATGCAGAACAAAGAAACATTCAAGTATATCAGAGTGTTAGAATGTTTGAGACTTTTGTCTCAGTAATCCGTTATTGAAAAATATCATTCTTTCTCCCCCTTTTTGTCAGCAATCAAAAAGTGCAAATAATTGAAGTTAGAAACGATCAGTGCAGAAAAACGATTGTATTCAGTTCAGAGCTCAGAAAATATTACAGATAACATGTAAAGAAAACAATGAAAACATCAAGAAACAAAATCTAAGGTTGGGGAGGAAGGCGTGTGAACAGAGCTTCTAGCATGTTCTTAATCTGATCAGTGGTTTCCTTCTGCTGATGCACCATGCTGACTACTGAGTCAATCTTACTATCCTAAACATCCATCCTTTCCTTCATTCGTTGATCATTCTCATCCATTCTCTCCTGCAGTTGAAGATCATTTTGCTTCAGCTCTTCAAGAGTCTGCTTGTCCAATGCAGCTTGAGAGATGTTAGAATCAGGATGCTTCTGAGAGCTTTCTGCAATAACTTCTTCTTGACTTAAGTCTTCAGCTGGAATCGTCTGTTCTTCTGCTGGTTGAACTGTTGAAGCTGGACGCTTTTCAGACCAAGGCTCACTGCCCAGAAGAAGACCTTTATCATTCAGCAGACTTTCAATTTCTTTCAGCAGATTGCTGAAGTTCTATTGAGCCTGTTCATAGCTTTGGTCTTGCAGCTTAAAGGTTTCAGCGCATACCCATCCTCTTAATTGTGTCCAGAGTTGGTCTGAAACAGCAGGATCAATCACTCCCAGACTAGCATGTTTTAGAGAAGAAATCCACTTCTGCATGTCTGTTTCAAAATTCAAGATGCTAGAACCAACATCTGGTTGTTTGAGTTTGGGAATGGCGATTTTATTTTTAAGGGCAGCAAGGCGTTCAAGGACTGTTAGATCAATGAAGGTCTTGCTGTGGTCATCTGGATTTTGCTTGGGTGAGGGAGTAGGAGAATCAGGAATGATTATTGGACTGGATGGGGTATTAGGTGGAGTAATTTCTGGTGAGGATGGTAGTTGAGGGATATTAACATTGGTGCCATCGGGAAATTGAATGGCTAAGGGTTGTGGTTCAGCGGATTCAGATGATTGAGGTTCAAGGGATTGAGCCTCAGAGTGTTGAGACTCAGGTTGTGGAGATGATTCGTGTTGAGGTGAAGGTGGATTAAGTTCTGGTTGTGGAGATGGAGGT
This sequence comes from Vicia faba, assembly GCA_948472305.1. Classification (NCBI taxonomy): domain Eukaryota; kingdom Viridiplantae; phylum Streptophyta; class Magnoliopsida; order Fabales; family Fabaceae; genus Vicia; species Vicia faba. Next base: position 750,135,539 of record OX451735.1, on the reverse strand, counting down.
TGTGGAATTTCTGGTTCTGGTGAGTGTGGATCTTCTGGTATTGGTGAGAGTGTAGTTTCTGGTTGAGGTGAATGGGGAGTTTCTGGTTGAGAATTTGGATTTTCTGTATGGGGAGCGGAAGAGTGTTGATCTATTTCTGAAAGAACTTTTTCAAGTTCTGGTTCTGTTGTGGTTGTAGGTTTTGGATTGTGAAGTTTGGCGCGGGATCTTCTGAGGTTTAATGACTCAGAAGGGTCAAACTCAGGTTCAGTATCATCAATGGTTGGAATGGGAATTGGGATTTCAAATGAAGCTGGGGTTGGAATAAATGTTGGAACAGCAGATGAATTTAAAACATTAACAGAAGACAGATTACTTCTCTTCTTTTGGGTCTGCTGAGACGATCCTTCTGATGCATCCTTTCTCTTCTTAGTCTTCTTCAGAGTAACCTCTGGTGTTTGCTGGTGCAGATCTTTAATGTTCAGATCAGGATCTGTGCCATCAGCTTTACAAGCATCCAAGTATCTGAGAATAATGACTGGTTTATAGTCAATCTCAGAGAACATAGGAAAGTTGTCCAGAGGGAATCTTCTGCTGGTGATTTCAGCATGAGGAGTGACGCTGGGCTCCTTCCTTATATTCTCTATCAGCTTCATCTTCTTCAGATTCTTGGCATTCAGCTGCTTGCCAACAGAAGGTTCTAGAGAGCTTATTTCCTGTGCCTCTGTCAAGTGTTCAATCAGCCTATTCTCCGTTAGAATATCTGATATCAATCTGCCGAAGGTATCCAATCCCTTTTAGTCCTTTCTTCCTCTCTCGTTTCCTTGACGCTTGTCTTCAGATGATGGAACAGAAGATGAGCTAGGTTGATCTTGGACTTCTTTGCAATAAAATATATCAGAAATTGCTGATCTATGTTTATATAGTCAGGAGAGCTTGTAGGCTTCATGTGGTTGAAGCAGCCCAGAATAATCTTTGCCCAAATTCTGTGTTGATCTTTCAAATCTCTTATTTTGCTAGAGGGAACCCCATGTGTGAAAATCTCTCTTGCAATTAGGGCAGAGTTTGCACATTTATCTGCCATTTCAATACAGCGGATACCACCACCAGTGTATCCAATCAGCCTTGCAATGTGATCTTCAGTAATCACTATCTTCTTTCCCAAGATATACGAAGTAACCTGATGAGTTGATGAAGACGCATGTATCCAGAATTCTTTAACCAAAATTGGGAACGTTGGACCCACCAACCTATCAAAGTACCTTTCCCAACCTTGTGCCTTAATTTCTTCAGACAAATCAAAGCCATTTTCCTTTAAACTGTTGAAATCTACTATCCATTCTGACAGAACTTCCAAGTTCTTGACCGGAGTAAGGAGCATTCTGAAAGGAATCTGATACTGTTCGAAAGAAGCATCTTGCTGGGAACCTGCAGATGGAATGCTAGAGGATGCCATGTTCACACAAGGGTTTTTGAGAAAAAGCTTGAAAAAGGGTTTCTTTGAGAAAGAAGATGAACACACAGTAAGAACACAAAAATATTTTGAAGATTGTAAGTGACGGTAAAAATGAATGAATGATGTTTAAGGCGTTTAAATAGGTTTCAAAAATTGTTTTGAAAACATAAAAGTTTTAAGAGAGAGAACTAAATCATGATTACTCGCATTTAATGTTGGCTGATTTTGGGGGATTTAGAAAGATATTTGGAACGGTTACCCATGACATGTGTCTCAATGCATCCAATCAGCGTTTTGCCTTCTCAGAAGTGTGCATGCGTGTTCTGCCTCAGGAATTAGCTGATGACTGGATGACACTTGTTTGATTTAGTGAACATCACATCTATCCTTGAAATGAAACGCTCAGATCTTTATGGATAGAATCTGATACAATCTGCATGTCTAAATTTCTGAAAGAAGATTGATCAGAAGTTCACAGTAAAATAAAACAAATAAAATTAAAACATTTTCACTCTGGGCAGAGCTTCATGCTGAGATGTTTCAGAATGAAGTTGAACCTATCTTCAGAAAGTGGTTTTGTGAAAATATCAGCCCATTGATGGTCTGTATCAATAAATTTTAAGTTTAAAATGCCTTTCTGAATATAGTCCCTAATGAAATCATGTTTTATTTCTATATGCTTAGCCCTAGAATGCAAAATTGGATTTTTACTTAAGCAAATGGCAGAAGTGTTGTCACAGAGTATAGGGATGTTACTCTCAAATATCTGGAAGTCTTCAAGCTGACTTTTCATCCAGAGCATTTGTGTGCTGCATCCTGCTGCTGCTATGTATTCAGCTTCTGCTGTTGATAGCGCAATTGTGGATTGCCTTTTGCTGGACCACGAGATCAGATTTTCTCCCAGAAACTGGCAGCTTCCAGAAGTACTTTTACGCTCTACTCTGTCTCCAGCAAAGTCAGCATCACAGTAACCTACTAAGCTGTAATCACTAGATTTTCTATAAAATAAACCCAGATTAGTAGTACCTTTCAGATACTTGAAAATTCGCTTAACAGCTGTTAAGTGAGATTCTCTAGGATCTGATTGGAATCTTGCACAAATGCATACACTGAATAAAATATCAGGCCTTGAAGCCGTCAGATAAAGAAGAGAACCAATCATACCTCTGTAGACCTTCTATTCTACCTTTTTGCTTACCTCTTCTCTTTCCAGAATGCACGTGGGATGCATTGGAATCTTTGATGACTTACATTCTGAGAGATTAAATTTCTTCAGAAGTTCTGACATATTTGCTCTGATGAATGTAAGTTCCCTCTGGAGTTTGATTGATCTGAATTCCCAGAAAGAATTCCAGTTCCCTCATGAGGCTCGTCTCAAATTCTGCCTGCATACACTTAGCAAATTTTCTTCCAAGAGAAGGATTAGTAGATCCAAATATAATATCGTCAACATGAATCTGACACACTAAGATGTCATTCTTAACTGTCTTACAGAATAAGGTTGTGTCCACTTTCCCTCTGGTGAATTCCTTTTCTAAGAGAAAGTTACTTAGTCTTTCATACCAAGCTCTGGGAGCTTGTTTTAGACCATACAGTGACTTTTTTAGTTTGAAAACATATTCTGGATTTTTTGTACTTTCAAAACCAGGGGGTTGGTGCACATAAACCTCTTCTTCTATATAGCCATTTAAGAATGCATTCTTGACATCCATCTAATATAGAGTGATGCCTTTATTAACAGCAAAAGAAATTAAAAGTCTGATAGATTCTAACCTGGCGACTGGAGCAAAGGTTTCTGTATAGTCTATCCCCTCTTGCTGACTATAACCCTGTGCTACCAGTCGTGCTTTGTTTCTGATGACTTCACCTTGTTCGTTTAGTTTGTTTCTGAACACCCATTTTGTTCCAATGACGTTGAATTCTTTTGGTCTGGGAACTAGATCCCACACGTCATTTTTGGTGAATTGATTAAGCTCTTCCTGCATTGCTAGAATCCAGTCGTTGTCCAGAAGTGCTTCATCAATTGAAGAAGGTTCAATCAAAGAAACAAGTCCCATGAGGGATTCTTCAGAGTTTCTGAAGCTGGTTCTTGTTCTGATTGGATCTTCCTTTCTCCCTAAGATTGTTTCTTCTGGGTGATCCATGCTGCTTCTGGATAGTCTTTTCTGAGGTTGATCAACAGATGTTGCTGGATTGCTCGCAGTGCCTCTTTCTGATGTTGAAGGAGTGTTTTTGTTGAGAGCTTCTGATGACTTGTCTTCAGAACCTGTGAATTCAACTTCCATACCTGCAAAGACTTCATTCTGCTTTGACTTTTCAGAGTCAAGCTTATCATCAAAACGAACATTGATTGATTCTTCCACAATCTGTGTTTCTGTATTATATACTCTGTACCCTCTTGAGCGTTCAGAGTATCCTAACATAATACACTTCTGTGCTTTAGAGTCAAACTTGTTCAAATAATTTTTTGTTTTTAACATAAAACAAGTGCATCCAAATGGATGAAAATATGAAATGTTGGGCTTTCTGTTCTTCCACAATTCATATGGAGTCTTTTCCAGAATAGGTCTTATGGAGATTCTATTCTGAATGTAGCACGCTGTGTTTATTGCCTCTGCCCAGAAGATCTTAGCAACGTTAGTCTCGTTGATCATGGTTCTGGCCATTTCTTGCAATGTTTTGTTCTTTCATTCTACAACTCCATTTTGCTAGGGAGTTCTAGGACAAGAGAAATCATGCAGAATGCCTTTGTCATTAAAGAATGACTCAAAATCTTTGTTTTCAAATTCTCCACCATGATCACTTCTGACTTTAACGATTCTAAGATCCTTTTCATTCTGAACTTGGTTATAGAAGGTGACAAACACAGAGTGTGACTCGTCCTTGTGTCTTAAGAACTTTACCCATGTCCATCTGATATAGTCATCTATGATTACTAACCCGTACTTCTTGCCACTGACTGAAGTAGTTTTAACTGGTCCAAATAAGTCAATGTGCAGAAGTTCTAATGGCTTAGAGGTGGAAACAACGTTTTTAGATTTGAAAGCAGGTTTTGCAAACTTGCCTTTCTGACATGCTTCACACAGAGCATCTGAATTGAACTTCAGATTAGGAAGTCCTCTGACCAGATTGAGTTTGTTAATCTGAGATATTCTTCTCATACTAACATGCCCCAATCTTCTGTGCCAGATCCATTGCTCGTTGTTAACAGACAGAAGACACTTTACATTCTGAGTTTTCAGTTCAGAAAGTTTGATTTTATAAATTTTTTTTTTCCTCTTTCCATTAAATAGGATAGTCCCATCTTTCTGACTAACAGCTTTACATGATTTTTGATTAAAGATTATATCATAACCGTTATCACTTAATTGACTTATGGATAACAGATTATGCATTAATCCATCTACTAATAGAATATTATTTATAGAGGGAAGATTTCCATTACCTACTGTTCCAGAGCCAATAATATTTCCCCTCTGATTGCCTCCAAAGCCTACGTGGCCTCCAGGCTTAAGTTCCAGGCTTTGGAACATATGCCTTCTTCCCGTCATGTGTCGTGAGCAGCCAGAGTCCAGGTACCATGACTGGTGTTTCTAATTTTCTGCTAAAGATATCTGCAACATGTATTATTTTATCCTTAGGTACCCATATTTTCTTGGGTCCTGATTTGTTAGCTTTACCAAAACTCTGGTTGAATTTTGGTTTCACAGAATAATTATTACTAGTATATTTAATGTCATGTGTGTGACCATACACAAAGTGTGAATTCAGAGGAATGCGTTTAATAACTAGATCCATGGCATTCTTTGGTGTAGGTACCTTACCTTGGTATCATATTCCCTTTCTGTCGTTTCTGCTAACTCCATAGATCATTGAAGCCATTTTGCTTCTATCTATGCTTTTAGCAAGGAACTTCTGAAAGCTGTGATCATACTCCTTGATGATCTCATCAGCACTGCTGGGAGTTTCAGAAATTGTTTCCTTCTGAGAGTTTTGTAAAAGATTTTCTAATTTTGAAATTTTATTTTTCAACTCAGAATTTTCCAATTTAAGACTCTCAGTTTTATCAGAGTCAGAATTAAGATTCCTTTTCAGGTTTCTGAATTTAACTCTGATCTGATGATATCTTTCCAGAATTTCGTTAAGGCTTTCAGCAAGTTTAGCCTTAGTAAAATTAATTGCAAAGTCAGGGAATGCCTCTTCGGTGTCTGATTCAGAGTCTGATTCAGAAGCTTCATTGTCTTCTGATATGTTAGCCATGAGAGCTATGTTTGCTCTCTCATCATCTGATTCTGAGTCAGCTTCAGACGAGTCAGAGTCATCCCATGTAGCCATGAGACTCTTCTTCTTTTCCCTTCCAAACTTCTTTTTGGGCTTTTCCTTCTGAAGCTTTGGACAGTCACTCTTGTAGTGTCCTTGCTCGTTGCATTCATAGCAGATGATGTCCTTGGTGTTTGGCTTTCTGCTTCCTGAAGAGCCTTCAGATTTTCTGTACCCAGAGGAGGAGTCTGACCTTCTGTATCTGGAGGAGGACTCATTCTGATCGGATCTTCTGGTATTCCTGAACTTTCTTTGCCTCTGCTTCCATAGTTGGTTCACTCTTCTGGAGAGGAGGGAAAGTTCATCTTCTTCTGATGAGGACCCATCAGAGGTTTCTTCAACAGCCTGCAAAACTTTGGAGTCAGATTTTATGTTAGATTTTAAAGCTAAAGGCTTACCTTGCTTCTGAGGTTCATCAGCTTCTAGCTCTATCTCGTGACTTCTGAGGGAGATGATAAGTTCCTCCAGAGAGATTTTGTTGAGATATTTAGCTAGCTTCAATGTTGTAACCATTGGCCTCCACTATTTTGGCAAGCTTCTGATGATCTTCTTGACATGATCAGCAGTAGAATACCCTTTGTCCAGAACTTTGAGACCAGCCACCAGAATTTGAAATCTTGAGAACATCGTTTCAATTGATTCACTTTCTTCCATTTTGAATGCCTCATACTTCTGAATGAGCGCAAGAGCTTTAGTTTATTTGACCTGAATATTGCCTTCATGCGTCATTCTGAGAGAGTCAAACATACTCTTTGTAGTGTCTCTGTTAGATATCTTTTCATATTCAGCATAAGAGATGGCGCTGAGAAGAATAGTTCTGGCCTTGTGGTGATTTTTGAAGTCACACTTTTGTTGATCAGACATTGCCTTCCTGTCAATCTTCTGACCACTTCCATTCACTGGGTGCGTGTATCCATCTGTCACCATGTCCCACAGATCAGCATCATGTGCCAGAAAGAAGCTTTCAATTCTATCTTTCCACTAATCAAAATTCTCTCCATTAAAGACTGGAGGTTTGTCGCTAAATCTGTCTCTATCTTCATTGTTGTCATTGCTGGTGTGTTGATATGTTCCTGCCATTGTGTTTTTCTGACGCTGGATCTTGTACTGACACGGTTAAGTGTTTTAGCTCAGAACCAGGCGCTCTGATGCCAATTGAAGAAGTGAAAAACACAAGAAGGGGGGTTGAATTGTAAAACTTGAAATCAGATGCAGACAACACGTTATTTTTATCCTGGTTCGTTTGATCTCAAACTACTCCAGTCCACCCGTCAAGGTGATTTCGCCTCTCTCCAACGAGGTCTTAATCCACTATATTCAACTGAATATTACAACTGCTTTAACAACTGCTAAAGCCTTCTTGAGTCTAAACCACAGACCGGTTTCTCAAGGAAATTCTTTCTTACAGATAAATGAATACTATGTGTGTTGAATGTTTTCTACAAAAACTTTATATCACAACTGTGATAATACACAAATTAAGTTTATGTGAAACTAGGATGCTATGACTATAGAGTAAACAATTTGAGAGATATAGAAATCTGTATGAGTGAGGATGAAGATGATTTGCTTTAGGTGTGTAAAGAGTTGTAGAGCATTAGCCAATTCATTTCTCACTAACTTGTTTATATAGCCTTGGAAAAGATACGTTGTAGTCAATTATTCCATTTCAATGCCCATTACGTTCTTTCCATATTGAGAAGATCTTTGTCTTGGAATACAGTCGTTGGTAATAAAGTGTCTTGAATGCACAGTACTGTTGTCAATTAAGCGTGTTATTGGCTGGCTTATTCTGACGCTTCTAGGTGCTGATGATATTGTTTTGGTCTTGATCAGAGTTTAGAGTATGTTAAGCGCAGATCTGTTCATCAAGCTTCAGCGTAAGCACATGCTTTGATCTTCTGATGCTGGCATATGATATTTCATCTTTTGATGCTGGCATATGATATTTCATCTTCTGATGCTGATGTTGACATTCTTATGCTGATATCCATCAGAGTTTCTGTAAATGCACAATATAATTTTTAGGTAGCATATATGTCTCATATGAATTATACAATTTATTTAATCTAGCATTTTGTTATCATCAAAACTTTAACTTAGGGTAGTAGATTCAAACTTTGTTCTAACAGAATGAAGTTGTTAATTCAAAGTTCTCTTTGAGTAAATATCAAGACATGTTTCACAGTGCATGATATCTACATCCGACTATTTCAAAGATCAACGATATTCTCGAAGATGAACAAGAGCAAGAGATGTCGAACTTTGTGACACATGGAGTCAGAATCCAGAATTGGATCACTGTTGATGTTCCTTCTTGCATTCACATTTCAAAGTAATTTGTTTTTTGTTTGTCTTTTCAAAAACCTCTCACTCTTCCCAAGGTGAAAGTGACGTTGTATGGGCGTGTCTTTTGTTTGATTTTTAAGATCATTAATAAAAGTTGTTTTTTATTTCTAAATTGTGTCTTTATTTTCTGTTTTTTTTTTTGGAAAATGGTAATAAAAAAAACCTTTCAAAATAAATAATGATTGTAAATAAATCTTCATAATCACTTGTTACATGTGTCAATTTCTAAAATCAATCATAAATCATATGTGAAAATTAATTTAAAAACTCATTGAATGCAATGACTCTGCACTCTCTTCCAACTTAGATATCATGTGTATGTGGCTGAAGAAGAAGAATATGATGAAATCCCAGAAGAAGTTTCACGGTTTCTTGAGTGAGAGGAAAATACCATTCAATCATATAAAGAGCTGTTGGAGACGATTAACTTGGGTTCAGAGAAAGATCCAAAAGAAGTCAAGATTCAGGCGCTGCTTCATCCCGATATGAAGAGCAGGTTGCTTGAGTTGCTGAAAGAGTATGTGGATATCTTTGCTTGGTCTTACCAAGAAATTCTTGGTTTGGACACTGATATTGTGGAACATTATTTGTCGTTAAAGCCAGAATGTTCACCAATCAAGCAAAAACTTCGAAGAACTCATCCTGACATAGCGGTGAAGATTAAAGAACAAGTTTTGAAGCAGATTGATGTTGGTTTTCTTGTGACATCAGTGTACCCTCAGTGGATTGTCAATATTGTTTCAGTACCAAAGAAATATGGAAAATTCTGCATTTGCATTGATTATAGAGATTTAAATAAAGCAACTCCAAAAGATGACTTCCCTTTGCCACATATTGATATGTGGTTAATAGCATATCAAAATTCAAAGTGTTCTCATTCATGGACGGATTTTCTGGATACTATCAAATTAGGATGGCTCTTGAGAACATGGAAAAAAACAACATTTATCACACCCTGGAGAACATTTTGTTATAGAGTGATGCCTTTCGGGTTGAAGAACGCTGGTACAACATACCAGAGGGCTATCACAACCCTATTCCATGATCTTATACATAAGGAAATAGAAGTATATGTTGATGATATGATATCCAAATCTCAGACTGAGGAAGGGCATATGGAAGACTTGTTGAAATTGTTTCAGCATTTAAGGAAGTATCGTCTCCGCTTGAATCCAAATAAGTGTACTTTTGGTGTTTGTTCAGGAAAGTTGCTAGGTTTCATTGTCAACCAAAAAGGAATTGAAGTTGATCCTGATAAAGTTAAGGCAATTCAAGAAATGCCTTCCCCAAGAACTGAAAAGCAATTTAGAGACTTCCTTGGATGTTAGAATTACATTTCTAGATTTATTTCCATATGACTGCAACATGTGAACCAATCTTTAAGCTGTTGAAGAAAGATCAAGGTTGTGTATGGACGGATGATTGCCAAAAGGCATTTGAAAGCATTAAAGAGTATCTTCTTGAGCCTCCTATCTTGCTCCCTCATGTTGAAGGAAGATTGTTGATTATGTATCTAACTGTATTGGATAACTCCATGAGTTGTATTTTGGGACAGCAAGATGAAACAGGAAGAAAAGAATATGCCATTTATTATTTGAGCAAGAAGTTCACTGATTGTGAGTCACAGTATTCTATGCTTGAAAAAAATGTTGTGCTTTGGCCTGGGCGGCAAAGAGATTGCGAAAATATATGTTGAATCACACAACTTTGTTGATTTCCAAAATGGATCCAATTAAGTATATTTTTGAAAAGCCTGCTCTTACTGGAAGAATTGCTCGTTGGCAGATGATGTTGTCTGAATATGATATTGTATACCGTACTTAGAAGGCTATTAAAGATAGTGTGTTGGCGGAGTACCTTGCTCACCAACCAGTTGACGATTATCAACCTGTTAAATATGATTTCCCTGATGAGGACGTGATGTATTTGAAAGTAAAAGATTGTGATGAGCCTTTACCTGAGGAAGGTCTTGATCCTGAATCCCGGTGCAGTATAGTATTTGATGGAGTGTTAAATGCTTATGGAAAAGGAAATGGTGTCGTGATTATCACTCCCCATGAGCCACATATCCCTTTTACTGCAAGGTTGACATTTGATTGCACCAATAACATGGTGGGGTATGAATATTGTATCATGGCTTTTGAAGAGGCTATAGATCTCCGAATCAAAATTCTTGATGTATATAGTGATTCAGCTTTGGTAATAAATCAGATCAAAAGAGAATGGGAGACTCGTCACATTGGCTTGATTCTCTACAAAGATTATGCAATAACATTATTACCTTTCTTCAATAAAGTTGAATTTCATCACATTCTTAGAGATTAGAATCATATGGCAAATGCTTTATCCACTTTTACTTCCATGTACCAAGTGAATGCTTGGAATGATGTACCTCAGATTATAGTTCGACATATTGATAGGTCAGCTCATGTGTTTGCTACAGAGGGGGCGTCAGATGAAAAACCTTAGTATTATGATATCAAACACTTCCTTCAGACTTAAGAATACTCTGTTGGTGCGTCAAATAAAGATAGAAAGACATTGAGAAGGTTGGCAGGTATCTTTTTCCTCAATGAAGATGTGTTATACAAGAGAAGTTATGACATGGTCTTGCTCAGATGCATGGATCAATATGAAGCAGACATGTTAATGCATGAGATCTATGAAGGTTCCTTTGGTACCCATGTCAACGGACATTCGATGGTAAAGAATATGCTTAGGGTAGGTTACTATTGGCTGACAATGGAATCTAACTGTTACAAATTTGCGAAGAAGTGCCATAAGTGTCAGATTTATGCTGACAAGATTCATGTGCGTCCAACGCTTCTCAATGTTATTTATTTTCCATGGCCTTTTTATATGTGTGGTATTGATATGATTAGAACAATTAAACCCAAGGAGTCGAATGGACATCATTTCATCTTAGTGACAATTGACTACTTCACCAAGTGGATGGAAGCAGCTTCTTATGCTAATGTCACCAAGCAAGTGGTAGTACGCTTTATCAAGAATAATCTTATATGTCAGTATGGTGTGCCAAGTATGATTATCACTGATACTCAAATTTGAATAATAAGATGATGATAGAACTTTGTGAAGAATTCAAGATTGTCCATCACAATTCATCTCCTTATAGGCCTAAGATGAATGGGGTTGTTGAAGTTGCTAATAAAAATATTAAGATTATCCAGAAGATGGTTGTTACCTATAAGGATTGGCATGAGATGCTCCCTTTTGCTTTGCATGGGTATCACACATCCATCCGCACTTTAACAGGGGCAACCCCATTCTCTCTTGTGTATGGTATGGAAGCAGTGCTCCCCGTTGAGGTTGAGATTCCCTCTTTGCGTGAAATAATAGAAACTAAGTTGTCAGAGGATGAATGGATCCAGAACAGGTTTGATCAGTTGAATTTAATTGAAGAAAAGAGAATGACAGCCTTGTGTCATATTCAGTTATATCAAAAAATAATGAAGAAAGCTTTTGATAAGAAGGTCAAGCCTCGTGAATTCAGAGAAGGTGACCTTGTGCTCAGAAAGATCGTGTCTTTTAAGGATGATTCTAGGGGAAAGTGGACTCCCAATTATAAAGGCCCATATGTTGTCAAGAAAGCCTTCTCTAGAGGTTCATTGATTCTTGAAACTATAGATTGTGAAGAGTTCCCATGTCCCATGAATGTCGACGCAGTCAAGAAATACTCTGCCTAAAGAAATAAAACAACAGCTTGCTAAGTTGGAAACTCGAAAGGGAGACTTAGGCAAAAAAGAGCGTCTCGGTAGGATGGAAACCCGAAAGGGTGGTCTAGGAAAAAGTTAGAGACATAAACAGAATAAATTTTCCCGTTAGGTTGAAAACCCGCAAGATCAGCCTAGGAAAAATTTAGGGATTTCCTGGCAAGTAACTGCGTCAGACGAAACTTGATCATTGAAGCAACAATCTTCTCGAATTTGCGTCACGCTTCAACTGAAGCCTATGCTCGGGAATTCAAAATTGTTAGGGAGAATAGTGGTAATTGTATTTCAATGTACCTTTTCCATGTACTTACCATTTTCCAAAAATTTGTAATCATCCATGGTGTCATGTCATTTGCGGACTACCATTCTATTAATAAATTTTGAGTCTTAATCCAATTCTTTGTAGTTCTTATTTTATTCTGTTTACAAAAATTTCATTTATTATTGATAGTAGTTTTCAAAACAAAAAGACTTAATAATAAAAAGATGTTTTTGAAAATAATTTGCAAATTACTCTTTACTTCAATTTTGTGATTCAAGAGGGACAAAAGTAATGGTTCCAAGAATGGACGAACTCCGAAGTTTTGAAAATATTCCCCAAGAAGTATCCCGAGTTACTCTTGTTGATAGGTGCATAGTCCACTTGTGATAGTTTCTTGGATATTTGGATTTCATACCAATTGATATATGGTGTGGTGTTGGGTTTTTGATCCTATTTTTGCCCAGTTAGGTCTTGATGCGGATTTCTCTAGCTTAGTGTGATTCTTTCCCCAGCTAGGTTGTGATCAAGCAGAGATTGTAAATTTATGAGGCATTTTCTCATTTGATGGAGTTCTTTCTCCCTGTGTGTGTTAAGAATTGATGTAGAATCTCTTGTAGAGCATTGCTCTCTCCTATTATGACATTGTTGTTGTTGTGTGCTCCCCAGATAACCAGACAAAAGCAATATCATTTTCTAAGAGATGTTGAGATAACTGTCAACTTTTTGGGTTTTCTCTCGCCAAGTGTTGAGTTTGATTTAAAATCCCCATAATTTTGACTTCTTGATGTGATGTTAACTTATTAACTTCTCAAGATGAGTTGAGGATGATGCTTCCCTCTAAAGTTATTATCCCCGTGAAGTTTTATAAATTCTCCCCAAAGAAGTTTGCGCAACCATTACTCTAGATATTGAAGAATGTATTTGGGATCCCCTCGGCATGCGTGGTTTCATCTTCCCTAGTGAATTCAGTACAGAATCCCCAATTGAAGTCTAGACGAAGTGTAATTGTCTCTCCTAGCAAAGTCTATATGATATTCCCCGGTGAATCCTGAAGGAAGATGTTATTTCCTTGCAACTGTATTGCTTTATTGCTATTAGATTTTGATTCGATTATTTTTCAATCCATGTTTCTTCTCAGTGAAGTTAAGCCTTAAAGTAGGACTTTGTTTCCTCATTTTGTGCTTACTCTCTTATGGAATCTTCATCCTGGATGTGATTTAGCCGAGTGTTGTATTTACCCAATTTTGGTTTTGTCTGGTTATCCCCAGTGCAGTATGTCTATTTTGTCAGCATATACATGATAGAATTCATACACTCATACATACATCATGCATAGCTTAATTAAAATTCATTGCTCATTTTAATTCATTGATGTTTTTTGTTGGTAGTGTATCCTCTTAGCATAGTTATGTTATCCTCTCTCCAATAGATTGTCAACTTTAAGCATAAAGTGTATATCCTTTTAATTTCCCCATTTAGTTATCCTTCGTGGAAGAATTTTGCTTTAGCCTTCCTACCCAGCTCATTATCTGGATGGAATTTGATCCCCATTTGAGTTTATTCCTCATTAGATAGTGTCTTGGTAAACCATCTCACTCCAGTTTGTTCCTGGTTTGAATTTTTTGTCCATGACAAGAATATTATTTTGATCCCTATAGGCTGTGAATCCTGGATTAAGAATATGCATTTATTTTTCACGTGAAGACTTTATCCCCTCAGCAGGAATGTGTTGGTATTTCCCCATGAAATCAAAATTCATTTCCAAGCAGTGTTATCACAACCCTTTTCATAACAGCAAGTGGTGGTCTCTTTATTTGAGCAACATGTACTTCCCCAGTAAGTTTGTTAGTGCCAGAGAAGATGTTTTTACTCGGATGGATGGTAGTCTCTTTGTTATGGAAGATAGTTCATTGTTGAGGTTTGATTTACTCTGATGGATGGTGGTCTCTTTGTTATGGGAGATAGTTCATTGTTGAGGTTTGATATGTACTTTGGTGGATGGTAGTCTCTTTGTTATGGGATATAGTTTGTTGTTGAGGTTTGATTTATTCCGGTGGATGGTAGTCACTTCAGTATGGGAGATAGTTTGTTGTAGAGGTTTAATTTATACTCCGATGGATGATAGTTTCTTTGTTATGGAGGTAGTTCGTTGTTAGGGTTTAATTTTTACTCCGATGGATGGTAGTCTCTTTGTTATGGGAGATAGTTTGTTTTTGAGGTTTAATTTGTACTCCGATGGATGGTAGTCTCTTCGATATGGGAGATAGTTCGTTATTGAGATTTGACTTACTCTGATGGATGGTAGTCTCTTTGTTATAGGACATAGTTCGTTGTTGAGGTTTGATTTACTATGATGGATGGTGGTCTCTTTGCTATAGGAGATAGTTCGTTGTTGAGGTTTTACTCCGATGGATGGTAGTGTTTTCATTATGGGAGATGGTTCATTGTTGAGGTTGTACTCCAATGGATGGTTGGTATTTTCAATATGACAAAGACAGTTCGTTAAAAGATTCTCACAACAGTTTATTACCCTTTCTAGATGCAATACCTTGGTTAAAGAAGAAGTTGAGACCCGTTCTAGGTGGAATACCATAATTTTGAAAAACTTATTATTGTTCAATGTGTTTTCTACCTTCATCCTTGAGTTGGTAGTTCACCTTCATTCGTTAGTCGACATTTATCTCTTTCTCCTCATTGGACTTTACCCCCATAGAGTTGAGTTGTTCCCAGCCATAAGTGTTGATGTCAAATATTTGTTCCCAGCCATGAGCGCTGAGGTCAATCATTTGTTTCCATTCATTAGTACTGATGTCAATCATTCGTTTACTAGTCTTGAGGTTGATGTTTATCGTCATCTCTGAGTTGGTATACCATTTCTATATGCGTCCTTCGGGTTGGTAGTTTCCAATCCCCTGTGAGTCGACGTTACTCTCTTTTTGTTATCTCCTCTATGAGTGGGTAGTTCATAGTCAGATATTGGTCAATGTTACCCATTGGTTTTTTCCTCATTTTGTTGAGTTGATGATACTTTGTCTCCTCTTTAGGCTTTATCCCAGTAGAGTTGAGTCTTCTTTTCCCCAACGAAGTTGATTTTTTCCTCCAATGGAGTTAAGTTTCTTTCCTCCAGTCGAGTCAGTAATCTTTTTTTAATGGTTACCTCCTTAATAGTTTGTTGCTTGCATTATTAAGAATTTTCGTCGTTGAAATCTTACTATGCATTTGGTTTCTTTAATCGTGATTGTGGATTTACTTGTTTATGGTCATCCCCAGAGTCGTGTTGTTTCCCAGCGGT
Source organism: Vicia faba (assembly GCA_948472305.1). Lineage (NCBI taxonomy): Eukaryota > Viridiplantae > Streptophyta > Magnoliopsida > Fabales > Fabaceae > Vicia > Vicia faba. The sequence goes on along the minus strand of OX451735.1, from coordinate 750,120,147 downwards.
TTATTTCCCTGGTCGAACTCTCTTTTTGGTCCATTGGTTTTCTTTTCTGCTTTCTCAGTGGTGTTCTGTGTCACCTATGGAGTTGGTCGTTTGCATTCATAATTATAAGCATTGCATGGCATCTTAGGGCCAAAAATAGGGTTTGTTTTATATTTAAGTATCTTTAATCACGTTGAGACAAAGATTTTAACCTTCGTATCTCCGGATAGAAAACACTTAAATAAGGGCAGTTGTTATACCCCAATTTTTCCCCTAAGATCTCTCATCATCTCATATTATCAATACATCAAGATCACACATTATGGTTGGTTCTCTCTTTCTACTTCATCCTATCTTTAAGTTTGCTCTTGAGGGATAACCAAGCACCTTGAGTTGTGTATCTTGAATATGTTTTCTTTTAACTAACATCAAGATATGTATATTTGTTTCTTTGAAGGTCCATATTGTAGGTGATGACAACTGTATTTATCTCACCATCTAACATAGAGTTTTGATGGATGGTCCTCAGTCAACTGGTTCTTCAATGGATTGCAAGAGTTTAAGCTTCAAGGTTGTGTCTATGATATCAAAGTTTTGAGGTTCAAAGAACTCTCTCACCTTATTTATGTTAAGTTTTCCTCAAAGTTGGTGGTGGTATTCATCAAGAAGATTCATAGGTTCATGTATTTATTTTCATGCCTTCTTCAACAAGTTTCATTGAGACTTAAGCTCCACCTTTAAGTGTGCTTCACTACAACATCATTTCAAGGTCTAATGTGATCCATCATGCTCTATTTTTCAAATAAAGTTCAAAATATTCAAGGTTGATTCAACAAGTTTGACCTAATTTAGCAAGTGCTTGATTCAATGATCACGAGTGCACAATTCTCTTAATTTTCAATATTTTGAGTTGGTTATTTTTGCTATGGATTTTTATCATCATCCTCAAAAGTTGAAAGGGGTTTCAAGTTATTTTAACACTCTCTGAGCTAGGATTTTTTAACTTTTAAGAATCATATCTTGCTTATTTTTTGATATTTTTTATTTATTCCAAAGCCATGATTCTATTTGAAGAGTCCTTAATAAGTTATATGCAAGGATCAAAGGATAATTTGGCATGGAGGATCATTTAAGTTTGAAGAAGATTACAATTCTCTTTAAAAGCCTTTGAATCTTAGGGTTTGACTTCAAATGATCATAATTTGGTCAATTTTTATCTCCTTAAGCTCATTCTTTTTCTACAATAATCTTTGGGATGTCTACTACAACTTTGGTTCAATATGCAAGACTTAAAAATGCTTGGAAAGTTGTTTAAGAATTGAAAAGATTATATGTCTTTTGTCAATTTCCCCAAATTTGTCCATCATCTTCCAAAGACTATAACTCTTCCAATTTTATGATTTTTGAGTGATCTGAATTCCATAATTCAATTTAAGGGGTCCACTTCATTTCATCTTCAAGGATCAAGATCAAAATTTGAGTGGAAAGGCTTGTAAGTTTACAAGACATTATAGGTCATTTCGAAGCTCAACACTTAGAATTCTTCTAAGTACAAAGTACTCATGTGTTTTTCCTGATTTCAAACTTGAATAACTTTTTGCTCAAACATCCAAATACTACCTTTCTTGGCACATTATGAAGTTTGTTGTAAGATCTTTCCATTGCAAAAAGAATGAGATCATAAAGCCTCCTACATTGAGTGCCCCATGCTCTTGAAGTTGCTTCCATGAAACTGAGTTTTTGCTTGAAGTCAAAATTTTATTTTCATAATGTGCAGTCTAATCACCAACTTTGTGCGTGTTTTTCACTTAAACATGTTTAACAAACTTGCTCAGACTTGTTTAAGCATCAAAACGCAAGAATTGAGTGAGTTTTGATGGATTACAAGTCACACTTTGCTCATGATGCAGGTGCACACGAATTCCACTCATACTTGATCATTTCTCTCACTTTTTGTTTCCATCATGATCAAATATAAATAAGAGACACATCCAACTCATTTGAACAAGCTTGAACAAACAAAATCACTCTGCCAAACTCTCTCCATAGCTCACACTTCTGAGTTTTTGAAATCACAATTTCCTCCCTTCCAGCTCCAATTTCTTTAATCATTCTTCATATTTGAACTTCACTGAAGCTAATAGAAGAATAATTAAGCCTTGAGGTGCTCTAAATCGCACTAGCCAAGTCAAGTTTCAGAGCAATTTCTTTATACTTCATTCAGGTAGTTTAAGTCACCAATTCTTCTAACTCAAATTATTGGAATGGTCTATGATGTTCATTGATGCTTGTTGATGGTTTAATTTTTATTAATTGATGCATTTGATGCATTTGTTTTTGAATTCAAATTTTTCAAAAAATCTCTGATTTTTTTCAAATCGAGTGAGCTACACTTTAAATCAATTTTTCGCAAGCATGTGGTTATGATCGTCTCAAGTATACACATCTAATGATACCACTATGAACGCGTACATTTATAGATTTGTGGATATGCATTTTTCCCTAGTTGCAGGATGTTGTAGGTTGAAGACGACCAACGTATTATTGTTCGACCAATGATACACAACCAAGTGTTTTAATCTGATTGGTTTGAGCTTTTTGTGTTGCCTGCGGGCGTTTTAATGATGATCACCATACATCCTAGATTCAACGTCTTTGGACCTGACACGGTGGATAAGTGAGCTGAATCCAACGCACCACATTATTTTGGTTTTATTTTGATTTTTTATTTAATTGTTTTAAACTTCAAAAATTCATTAAAAAATCATTTCAACTTCTAAAATTATGAAAAAATTATCAAAAATACTTTTGATTTTTCTCTTTCTGATTTTTATTTTTTTCACAATTTTATTTTATGATTTGGCATTTTTTATGATTTTTCACTTTATTTGATTTGTTTTAATTATTTAAAAATACTTTTCTTAATTTTTAAATTCTGGAAAAAAAATATAGAAGGATCCAATGACCTCTTGACAAATATTGGTGACATAATTTTATTTTTATTTTTTGATTTTACTATTTTTCACAAATTTTGGCTTTTTTTGCTTCTTTCTTTATATTTTAAAAATAGTTTCTGACTTTAAAAAATTCTGAAAAATTTTGTCAACATTTTTTACTCATGTTTGACCTGTGATATTTTTTTAGGATTTTTATTTGGTGTTTTAATATATGTTGTGTATTTTACCAATTATTTCCTTTTTTAAATTATTTAAATTTTGTTTTTTATTAAATATATTTTATTATTTTTTGATTGGTTCTGATTTGGAGACACTTGAGTGTTATTTTGGGACAAGTTTCTCAATCTCATTTGATCTTGGGTGTTGATAGGTTATAAAACAAAATCCACCAAAATGGATGAATGATGTTGTTGATATTTGAAACCATAGTTTCATCTGATACATTAAGTTATATTATCATTCTCCTCCCTCTTCATCTTATCCCTTTCTTGTTTTTACTTGTGCTACATGATTTTGGAGAATGATCTACATATTATTTCTCTAACATGTTTGGTACATAGATTGCTATTGAACGGTCTCAAAATAGGTGTGGCTTCTACTTACTCCACTTACGATTACTTAACATAGCACTAAATTTGTCCCTATTCAAAAAATGATCATTTGTGGCCCAAATCTATGTTTGTAAGCCCATGTATGTTTAATTCGAAACCTTGGATCCAATAACTTTGAAGTTCATTGTTAAGAGGCTTTGGTTCTATCAATCCTCTAACGAGCTTCATAAATTTTGGTCTAACTGAATCATTTGAACATCGTTGATCATATGTGGTTACTTTGAGTACTTGAAATGAATTATATACTTGACAAAAAGCAAACGAAACATGTTATTGAGAAGCTTTGATTTTATTAATCTTCTAATGAGTTTTCAAAGGCAAGCTTCAAGATGGTCATTTAACTAACCTTTTAACTTCTAATTCAATAACAATTAACTTTACTTTATGCCTTTATTTTGTGCCTTTACTTTTATGTATCCTTTATTTTAGCATTTACATCTCATGCTATTTTTCTTTTGTTCACTTGAGCATTTATCTTTATATCATTTTATCTTTGCTCATTTGAGCTTTTATTTTCTTTTTGAAGACACTTAATAATCAACTTGAACATTAAAAGCTTTTAGGTTACTTGGACTATTTACTTACTATCCTTGGCATTATGGAGTTGTGGATCTCTAGGACTTAAGATTAGAAGCCTTGATACTTGGGGACCTTGTTGCTCTATTGTTATTTTTCTGAGGTTCTTGGGATTTACTCCAAGGTATTGGATTGTTTTTCTCTGTATGCAGGTTATTCTGATTTCATGATTTGTCTGTCATTGAGAATTCCTCTGTATACAGCCTTTACTCTGCCCAATTTTTGTGAAGACTTAATTCATCGAAGCTTGATATTTCTCAGAGGTTTAGTATTTTTGCTTGGTTGGTTTTAATCCAAATGATAGGAATTCTACATTGACTTCTTCATGTCAAGTGTTGGCTTCTTGTTAGTTAGATTGTTCTTTTCCTTGGCTTTTACCTTATGCTTTAGGATAGTCCCTTCATCTCCTCCTATCTTCTTCAATTTCAAAAAATCTTCTTCCTCCTTTTCAAAACTCTTCTTGTTTTTCTAAGTTGAACCGCTTTCATAATAAACTTGGACTTAAGTCCATGCATTTTCAAATATCTTTTCTTAATCAAACTTTAATTAATTTAACCATACTTTGACATCTTTTTTTAGGAATAAAAGTCATTAACCTTATTCAAACCATTTTGTCACTTTGTCTTTTTACTTTAAAACTTTTCTCAAAAGGTTAGACTTTTGTTGATTCTTGTAGTGATGCGAACTGCTATACTTCTACGATATGTAGTGAAGAGAGTTATTTTCCACTTGGGTGTTAAGTGATGGATTTTAAATCTAAGTTGTATCCTCCACTTTGAGATGACGCAAATTCTCCTTTCTCATAATTGTGGGTAGTAAGTATATTTTCCACTTGGATATGACGATGATGTCTCTTCTCTTAAAATTAACCAACACACATGTGTTTTAAAAAAAATTAGGTGAACTACGAGTACCCTGATCCCCTATTGCACGGAAGGTGGTATGTAGGCACTAAAGGTTCGCAACCGCGGTGGGTGCAAAAATTGTAGAAAAATACTTCTTTTCTCATCTCTACCATCTATTTTTGTATACACCTTTTATAGCCAAAATACATAGATTTTTAAAGAGGTTCCTCTGGAGTACCGTAGATGTTTAGGATGCTAATAACCTCCCTTTGCATAACCAACCCTCGTATCTAGATTATCCCCCTCTTTTTTGGGTTTATTCGCTTTTTCCCATTTCCTGTGGAAACAATAAAGTGCGGTGACGATTTTCATTTGAACTGTGCGAGCTAAGTCAATCTAATGGCCTAGTCTCAACATTTCTATGCTACACCCCCCATTTCACCTTTAACCGTCGTTCAGTTTAAGCTTATGGGCCATTGACAATTCATTTTGGTCAGTTACGATCAGTGGCACTGGCTGTATGGGGATTAAATTCCTCCTCGTCTATTCCTAACTTAAGACCAAAGCAAACTCTTTCAACCTCCCGATCATCATGGTCGATCAAGTCAACAACGGTGACCAGAATGTTCACTTCATCGATGTTGGCAACAACAACAATGTTGACGTTCCCGAGCATGACGATAGGGACGGGATGACCGCATCTTCCTCCACTCTCCCGCATCTGCTCGACAATCCTCACCAGTACGTCGACAAACTTGTGGTGTACCAGGAAATTTCGGTGCCCGTCAATGTTGATCCTACGACCCAGGCCCTGTTCGCAATGATCAATCAGAGAAATTACATGATCTTCACGCAGGGTAAACGCCTCATAATGCTGGAGAACACCCACCAGCCATGCTCCCCCAGGAGGCATAGAAGACATGATTCACGCAGCCTGTCTCCATGACGACGTGAAACCCGTTCACGATCTCCTCCACGGAGACACCAATAGGAGGACTCTCATAGCTCATCTCCTCATCGTATCGGGCGAGGCCCTCGACTAGAGAAGACCCAACTTGAAATCGTCAAGAATCACGATCGCAATCCACAGTGCAAAGAGATACGACCCCTTGTTCATAAGAGGAACAAGGGAAATAGGGAGGAAAAGATAACTTGGACAAGGAATTCTCCACACAAAGAGAGACGATTCCCGTGAAGGAAAGTTGGCCACCAACTGGGAAGGCCCCTTATCGCGTCCACGCCAGGATGGGAAATGGGACATACTACCTCGAACACCTAAGTGGGAAACATCTATCTAGACCATGGAACACTGACAAACTAAAACAATATTATAGCTAAGTCTTGAGCCAAGCTCGGGCCTAGCACTAAACCTGACCCCTCGACAAGCAACGGGGCACGCTCGACCATGGATGCATGTTGAGGTACGAACATTGCATCCAACATCCAACAAAAGACGGGTCCTCGCTTATTGGATAGGCAGAACTTTAGCCCAACGGGGACACCTCGATCGAGCTCCGTCGTCGATGTACCAAGCAGGAAGAACACCTAACTCACGATGGGGTTGTTCACACCGCGAGATTAAGGTCCTGGCCACGGCCTTGGTCTCTTTCCAACATAAACCAAATTTGTATCCTCAACACATCTCAATATGTCTTCGTCCATAAATTAAGGTAGAGCACGAGTCTCACAGTTGTACAAAAATAAACATGGAAAACAGGAAAAATAATAAAGAATATCTAATACGAAATAAAACATGCGAATTAACAGCGTTCAAGGGGCCGGCCAGGGAGGCCGACATTGTCAAAATATTACAATAATCGGGCAGAGCCCATTTTGTTTGAATGTTACAAAAATTACGGGCATGCAGACCCAACAACAAAACAAAAAGTAAGCAAACATAAATCACTCTTAATGGTCGCCTTCATCGTCAAATTCAGGAGGAACAACTAATTTACCGTCGAACACCTGAAACAAAACTCCAAGCTCTTTAATATTGAGCTATGGGTTCAATAGGTCTATTTGAGTCATCGCAGTCTTAAAATCGTCGGCCACAACCTCCACACAGTAGACTCAAGAACCTGAATTCAAGCAACAAGTTTTCCCAGGTTTTTAAGCTGGAAATCTCATATGGATCATCCTCGGCAAGCACTGCAACGACTTTCAGGTTGGCAATCTCCTCCTTCATACTTTTCTTCTCGAGCAACAGCGAGTCCCTCTCCTCATAAGCTTTGGCCGCCTTTTCCTTATCCTTTTTTAGCTCATCAGATTGAGCCCATAATTTTTCCTCGCTCTTCCGGAGGGAGACCTTCAGCTTCTTCTCTTTGTCATGGAGAGCCTTCTTCTCTGACTCCAGCTTGTCCACCATAATAGAAGAACTATCCCCCTCACCTAAGAGGACCACCGCCATTTCCAGAACTTTCATCACGCCTACAACACCCACGGCCAGATGCTTTTTCCTCCCTTCCTCATCGAGCCGCCTGATAATGGCAGACTCTTCGATAGACACAGTCAGAGGATACTCTTCAAATAAATACTTCTCAACAAAGAAAGGAGGTAAAGTAAAGGCTCGAGCCTACGGGCCGCTCCCCGTCAAATCCAAAATTTCACCTTCTACACGGCTTCTTTTCTTCCCCGATACAGAAACGAAATGGATGACATCAGGAGAGCCGGACGAAGTGCTGGAACCATCCTTGGCCTGATCTTCAGTGGGAACAAACTGAGTGGGATTCACTATTCTCTTGTTACTCCTTTTATCATGGGTCAACTTCCACAAACGTTCACGTCGGTCTGTCATGTTACCTGCAGAAAATAACAAGCTCGGGTTAGCACAGACAGAACGATACATACAGACAGATTAAGAAAAAAAGACAACAAATCATTTGGGCATATACCCAAGAACACCACGCCATCCCCATAAGTGCGACATTTGATGAGCGCCTTAGTGTTGATCGAATGAGCCTCATATGTGGGTTCACCATCATCACCAAGGATATCATTCCCCTCTTGCGTCACCCACCTGGAGGGGAAGAAGCTATCGACGAACTTATTGAGAACGAGAAAGGCCTCCTCATCCTTGTCACTCATTCGACCACCAGTGAGGTAATGGCTCGGCCCTTTATCATAATGTCCTCGACACCAATGGAGAGAAAATTTTGAGAGCCTCCCTATTTCTGGGTTCCCGTCCTCGTAGTAGAAAACCTCCCCTTGCTCGTCAACAATAGTGGCTAGGTCGAACACCGCATAGACGGCCTCTTGAGACATGGGTTGAATAAGGTACCATTTATCTGTGAAGTCGCGGACGGAGTCCATGTACATCTTGAATAACCTTTTAGATTGCTTAAAAGAGACTCAGTTATGTTTTCCCTGTTTGGACTGCCATTGAAGATGAAAACATCGGAAGAACAGGAGAATCGTAGCTCCAATCTTAAGATACTGGAATACGATCTTGAATGCTCGTATAAAGGCAATTGCATTTGGATGTAACTGGAAAGGTGCTAGGGACATGTAGTTAAAGATTCCGATTTGAAAATCAGTGAAGGCCAGGCGAAGCCACAAGTCCTTGAAAACGATCTCATACATAGGAAAATTGTCCTTCTAGAAACATGAGCATATCCTGGCTATCGCAGTCGGGCGGTAGATTTTGAAATTAATCTTGGGTTGATCAGAACCTAAAGAGTGACCAGAGAATAATCTTCAGTCGGGCAGAGGAGAGAGAGGGTTGTACCTGCAAGGTACTCCAACGATCAAGTAAGAGTGTGAGCAAGGAGGTACTAGCAAAATATCAGGTAGTGAGTAGTGAATATGGCCCTCACAGGTGTGAGGGTTTATATAATGCCCCTGGCGCATGGCCATTGGTTCCTGATTTCTCGCCTAGACATGCGGGTCCAGAAAATCAGGTAACTGTCAGGACTTGGTCAAACCGGGAAAATGTGCACGTAACTAGTCGTTGGTCCCGGGGGAGGGATGGTTACAGGCATCCCCCTGGTCGGTTCCTGGAGGCTCGTACGATGTTGGTGTCAGGCAGGCTAAGGAGATGCTCGAAGGACATCTTGGGTTGGTGTTGGGCCAGAAGGGCAAGAGGGGAGGCATTTCCCGACATGTGCGAGCAGCCTGGGCAACGGCCAGCGGTTGGCACTCATGAGATTTCTTAGACTGGGCCCAATCAAGATGTCGGGCCAGTCCAGAACAGTATCCCCCCAAGTCGTTGCTTTTGGGCACAGGAGCGATGATTTTGAAGTCTACTCGAGGGACGGGGAAATGACAGTTTTCCCGTTATACTTCTTTGTCAGGGAGGTGAAACGTTTGTCGTTGGGACTTTTGAATTTGGAGAGGTAGGATGTTTCGAGAAACGTTCTGATCGAGTGGCGTGAATGATTTCCTAGGGTTAGGGTGTCATAATGAGGACCATAGGGTTCTTAGGGCGCGTGTTTGATACGTGCGGGCCGTTTCAGCTATAAATACGAGAGGAACAGGGCGATTAGTATTTTTCTCCTTCAACTTCTCGTATCAGCTCGATAGTCGACCACCAGCATTTATCAATTTTCTTTGTTTACTGTCATCCAGCTTCGTCTCTTCTTCTTTTATTGGTGATTTTTCTTTCCTCCATTATTGCATGTTCTAGTGCTTTCGTTTTTTTTCCTTTTAGATATGCATGCGGTTAGGATTTAGGGTTCTTTTAGGGAGGAGATCGTTAGAGACCCTAGGCAGTGGACGTCGCTCTCGCGGTGCAAGACTGCTGGAGCCGCCGCGGGGCTCCCTCGGGGGCATGGCGCTGTGTTATAGGTGATTCCTTAGGGTTTGAGTTTTTCTATGGACTCGTTCCCGTTAGAGTATCTCAGGGGACTTCTGGGCTCTCCCTGTGATTTCATCCTGTTAGTTTGCCTTAGCGAGGGATTAGGGCTTTCTCCCGCATCTTGCGCCCGTCAGCGTACCTCAGTGAGGGTTCTGGTCGGGGATACGATCCTCGTCTCCTAGTACCCTTTCACTTGTTTAGCGGTGGAAGGGTGGTTCTGGAATTGATGTCGAGCTTATCTATTTCCTCTGCTTTTCAGGTGCTATGGATGATGATGCACAGGTTATTATTTCGAGTGAGTCCACGGATTCCTCCCGGAGTTCTTTGAGCGAGACTAGCGGTAGCTTGTCGAGCATATTGGCAATCTCCAGGGAACAGCAAGACTTGGCGGATCAACAGATAGGAGATCCCGACATGGGGTCGAGTTCTTTGGCTCGGGGTGGCCTGTTTCCTCCTTGAGATGACGAGGATCCTCGAGATTAGGTAGTTAAAGACACTTGGGAGTGGCAGTCATACTTTTATGAGCATGGGGAAGATGTTTTCACCGACATTTATGTTCATGAGGAAGGAGCCCGGGAGGAGTGGTCGTTGTACATCCCCGGGAAAGATAACAAGATCTGCTCAAGATACGATAGGAGGCAGATTCCCATGTACGATATAGTTTTTCGAGAGATGGGTCTTCGCCTTCCTTTTTCTGATTTTGAAATGGCCGTTTTTCGGCACCTGCATGTGGCCCCCCTCTCAGTTGCACCCGAACGGGATTGTATTTGTGTGGGTGTTCCAGATAGTGTGCGACTATCTGAATATTGGGGCTACGATCTCATTGTTCTTTTATTGCTTTCATATCCAGAGGAGCAGGACTGATGGGCGGTGGGGATGGGTCTCCCTCAAACAGGGCAACGGGAAGTTGTTCAAAGCCTACTTAGAGTTCGTGCTCCATTTTAAGGACAAGTACGTTTTGGTGCAGCCTACATCGACGAAGGCGTTGCTTAACGTTTTTAGAAGCCAGGCGTCTCTCAACGAGGACGAGACTCCTCGTATTAACGAGTTAGGGGAGCCTACCACGACAATGGTCGCCAAGTTCCCGTTCTAGTGGATTAGCAGACATTTCGAGAAGGAGCTGGACTCCTATGTCTGGAGAGAGAGGGAGCTTGGGGATGAGGATCTGTCGAGCTTTACCATTTTGACCTTAATTGTTGCTCGAATTCCTCCGGTCCAGTGAGTCGGTCGAGGAGGTAGGCCAGTGTTGGATAGAAACAGGGAGCCCGTGTTCGGGCCGGGTCTCATAAACGTTCGGGGGCTTCTTGGGAGTGAGGATCCCATTAGATATCTGGGTACAAATTTTCTTTTTCTAGTATGTGGTCCTCATTTGTTTGACTTGTCGTTTTACTGACTCTTGTTTTTTTTTTTTTGCAAAAAATATGAATCCTACTCAAGAACACCTGGCCAAGACACTCGTTGCTCGGGAAAGAAAGGCCAAGAAGGACGCCCAGACTGGCGTGGGGCCAGTTCCTGCTCCTGGATCAGGTGGGTCGTCTTCGAACTCGTCTACCACTACTTTATCTTCGTCTGTTGTTTCCTCGAAGGCGAAGAAGCCTCGACCTGAGGGGAGTGTCAACCTTACCGAGGAGACGGGAAAAGGGGTTTATGATATGCCTCCTTGCTGGCTGGAGAGGTCTTTTTTCGAGAGCACGACACTTCGTCTTCCCAGGGCCGAATCTCTCCTCCTCGAGGGAACGAGTCGTCCGTAAAAGAGGGCGACGCAGGCCCAAGACGCGGGCGGCTTGATGCGGATCATGGAGATGGTCGTGGCGTATACCGAGGGGAGTTCATCCCAGGAGATGGAAATCAAAAACCTCTGATCCAATTTGGCAGCGGCCGAGAAGGCCTTGGTTGATAAAGACAAAGCCCTAAAGTTGGTTGAGGCAGAGTCGGGGAAGTTGGCTGAGGAGCGCAGCGCTTTCATGCTCAAGAGCAAGAGTCTTGAAGGGAAGGTGGCGGCCTTGACTGTCGAGCTAGCGCCCGCTGAGGACGAGCCAAAGGACACCAAGGATCTGAAGACTTGGGCCGAGCTAGTAGCCCGTTTTTAGCTTGCAGTGGATGATGTTCAGGCTGCTTCTAAGGGGAGCTTCGACAATGCGGTGAATCATATATATGTGTTGAATCTCGGCGTTGAGCTCAACACTTCGGGCATGGGGGTCATCTACTATGTGGCTGACGGATAGATTCTGGTTCCTAACTACTTGAGGGATGTCATCTACCAACTGGCTGGGGATCCTGCCCGACTGTCGCCTATCGTCGAAGGAGAAGCGGAAGGGTGACCGTCCATTTGTTTCGGCTTGCGTTCTGTTTTTTATGATATTTGTTGTTTCCCGGGCTATTGCCTATTTATGTAATATTCGCATAATTTTGGCCCAAGAGTTCATTTTATTTATTTTCCGGCCATTGGTCGTTTTGCTTTGAATATTTAATGTGTTATTTGCATGATTATTGACAAGTTAGTCCGATTAGGACTTTCGTATTCTGCAAAGTGTATATCGGGGATGTGCTCGTTTTTTATTCTCGTTGGTGCGGGGAATCCGATCAAGCTACCAGGGCGAATATCGGGCGAGGGCCGGAATCCAGGTCCCGTTTTCGAGGGACCCGGGTTCGGCGATGTGAACTTCTCGTCGCGAGTTGGGCATTCTACCATTGTGGCACAAAGACTGTGGAGCTCGATTGAGTTGTCCACGTCGGGCTGAGTGTATGCTCGTCAACAGAGCGGAACCTCGCCCCTTCTAAATATTGTTGGGTGCTACGCTTGTTCCTAGGCGCGAACGCGTGGTTGGGTTCAGGAGGATCTGTCTTGTCGACCGAACCTGTTAATAACTTAGTGTTTTCAATTGTAGTATTGTTTTAGCTTTTCAGCGTTCCATGATCGAACGAGTTATTCCCCTTGTAAATTTTCTAGGTAATACGCTATGGTTCCCGTTTTGGCGTAGACGCGATAAGGACCTTCCTAGTTTGCCGCGAGATTCTTTGCGATTTCTCTTCAGGACAAGGCTGTCGACTTCGAACTCTCGACGTATCACCCTGGCGTCGTAGCGCATGGCTTATTTTTGTTTGAGCGAGGCCTCTCTCAGGGCCTCTCCCGTTTTGATTTCTTCCACCAGGTCGAGCTCTTCTCTGAGGGCGGCGTCATTCATCTCCTCGTCGAGAGGTGCCTCGGTTCATCTAGAAGGTTCCCCGATCTCCACGGGGATAACGGCCTTCGTCCCGTATGCTAGCCGGAACGGAGATTCCCTGGTAGATGAGTGAGTGGTCGTTCGATATGCCCAGAGCATGCTGTGCAGCTCCTCGACCCATCGCTTCTTGGTTTCGTCCAACCTTCGCTTGAGGCCTCTGAGTATCACCATGTTGGCAGCCTCGGCCTGGCCGTTGGTCTTGGGGTGCTCGACGGATGCGAAATGTTGGGTTGTACCAAGCTTTGTGACGAATTCGTGAAAAGTGTGATCCGTGAACTGGGTCCCGTTGTCGGTAACTGTCGCTTGTGGCATGCCGAAGCGAGCCAGAATATTTCTCTTGTAGAAGCGAAGGACGTTTTGGGCAATGATTTTGGCCAGGGCTTCGTCCTCTATCCACTTAGTGAAGTAGTCGACCACTACAATCAGATATTTGTTATGATTAGTTCCGACCACGAGTGGGCCGAGGAGGTCTAGTTCCCACCAGGCAAAGGGCCAGGGAGAGGAGATGGATTTGAGCTCTCTAGGAGGAGCTAAATGCATGTCCTCGTGTCTTTGGCATTTATCGCATTTCTTCATGTGTTCTCTTACATCGTGCTGCATGATGGGCCAGTAGTATCCTGCCCACAAGGCTTTCCTCTCAAGGGATCTTCCGCCCAGATGCTGACTGTCGATACCCTCGTGAATTTCGTGTAGTATGCATTCTGATGCACTTCAGTCGACACACTTGAGGAGTGAGATGGAAAATCCTCTTCTGTAGAGTTTTCCCTTGATCAATACGTACGAGAAGGCCCTTTGTCTGACGATGATCGACTCTTTCGGGTCGTCGGGGAGTTTGCCTTTAGTGAGGTAATCGTGTACGGGGGTCATCTAGCAATCGTTGTCCCCGATGGAGAATATTCCTAGGGTGGCAGATGGTTTCTGGGTGCTCGGTCGAGGAAGTATCTCTTGTCTTACAGATTTATTTCCTCCCTTCTTCTTTGTGCTCGCCAGTTTGGATAAAATTTCTGCGCGGGCGTTGTGCTTGTGAGGAACGTGTTGAACATCCACGGACCTAAATTTCTTCTTCGCCTCCTGGACCAGGGCTCAATATTCGGCAAGTTGGTCATTTTTAACCTAATATTCTCCTCAAACTTGCGAGGCGACCAGCTGAGAATCAGTGAAGATTTTTACTTCCTTGGCTCCCAGATCTTCGGCTAGCCGTAATCCTGCGAGGAATGCCTCGTATTCGGCTTGATTGTTGGAGGTCAAGAAAGACACGACAAGGGAAACTTTGACCAGGGTCCCTTCCTCGTTCTCTAATATGATGCCCGCGCCGCTTCCAGTCGTACTGGAGGCGCCGTCAATGATGATCGTCCAGCGGCGCGAGCCTTCCGGATCCCTGGGTGAGGTCATTTCCGCTACGAATTCGGACAAGGCTTGATCCTTAAGGGTTGTCCTTCTTTCGTATTGGGTATCGAATTCGGAGAGTTCCAGAGACCATTTTAGCATTCTTCCGGCTACGTCTGGTCTTCTGAGCAACTGTTTTATTGGTTGATCCGTCCGGACCACTATGGTATGGGCCAAGAAGTAGTGTCTTAACCTCCCCGCGATGTTAACGAGGGTCAGGGCTACTTTCTCGATTTGTTGATACCTTGCTTTCGGGCGTTGTAGAGCTTTGCTTGTGAAGTAAATTGGCCTTTGTCCCTCAGGGGTTTCCCTTATTAGTGTCGCGCTTATTGCCTCGGAGGCTACAACTAGATAAAGGTAGAGGACTTCGTCTTTCCTGGGCCGGGATAAGACGGGCGGCTGTGAGAGTGCTCTTTTCAAGTGGGTGAGGGCTTGCTCGCATTTGGGCATCCACTCGAAAGTATCTTCCTTGCGCAGGAGTTTGAACAAGGAGAGTGTGTGCTGGGCGGATTTTGCCACAAACTGGGAAAGAGAAGTGAGCATGCCATTTAAGATCTGGATGGATTTATTTGAGGTGGGCGTCGGAAACTCGGAGAAGGCCCGACATTTGTCGGGGTTCGTCTCGATGCCTCGTTCTCTCAGATAAAACCCGAGGAACTTTCCTGCCCGTACGTCGAAGGTGCATTTTTCCGGATTGAATCGCATCCGACACTTTCGGGCTTGGTCGAACACCTTTTTCAAATGGGCGGCATGGTCAAGCTCTTCGGTGGACTTGACGATCATGTCATCCATATAGACTTCGAGCATGTCGCCTATTTCGTTGCAAAAGACTTTGTTCATCATGCGCTGGTAGGTAGCGCCCGCGTCCTTCAGGCCGAAGGGCATTACGTTGTAGTAATAATTGCCCGACTCGATCATGAAGGCGGTATAGTTTTTGTCCGTTTTCGCCATGGGAATCTGGTTGTAACCAGAGTATGCATCCATGAAATATAATAGTTTGAAACCGGCCGAATTGTCGACCAGTTTGTCAATATTGGGAAGGGGATAACCATCTTTCGGGCAAGCCCGGTTGAGATCAATATAGTCAATTCACATTCTCCATTTTCCATTAGATTTTTTAACGAGGACTACATTGGAGAGCCAGGTTGTGTACTGGGCTTCAGAAATAAAATATGCCTCTAAGAGGTCTTTTACAGCTAATTCAGCAGCATGTGACTTCTCGTTCGACTGCTTTCTTCTGCGCTGCACGACCGCCTTGATGGTGGGATTGTAAGTACGAAGTGCGCCTGTTGTACCCCAAAATTTGCCCTCCCATATTTCTCAAAACATTTCAAGAAAATTCACAAGTCCAACCCGGCGCATTATATTCAGGTGTTCTTTCGCCAAGATATCTCTGATAACGTATTCTCAAATTCAGGTTCGGCTCAAGAGTCAATTCTTTAAAGAAGGTATCCGAATGTGTGAGTTTTCTTGAAGAAATATAGTGAAAAAGTGTGCTGAAAGTGCAGTTTTTACGCGCTAAAAAATTCATAACTTGAAGATCGTGACTCGTTTTGAACCCGTTCCGGTGGCCAAAATTCCGTCTTGACATCATCTACGTTTTCATCTCTCACGGCTGGAAGCCAATTTCGATCAGAAGGTCTTCAAAAATGTGGATTTATCAGGTATTTTCGTGCAGAAAATTTGTGACAGAAGTTTATTTGCGTCATGTTCAAAAAATCATAACTTGGTCGATTTTCATCGTATCGAGCTGGTTCTGGCGCCAAAATTTCACAAATTAAGTTGGCTACATTTTCACAGAAGGTATTGAGTTCAAACGGTATTCAAAAGGCCTTCGTTTTTTGCTCAGAGTGCGTGACACGCTGAAAATCCTGAATGCTGAATATTATTTCATCTGGGCCGAAACTTCGAAAATTCATAACTCGGTCAATTTTTATCGGATTGGGCTCATATTTTTACACAAGGTCCCTGACTCGTAGATCTACAACTTTGCTTCAAAAGTCGAGACCGGATTATGCACCGATCAATACCAGTTTTTTATTGAAGAACGTGTCAGAGCCGACACTGGAGCCCAAAATAAGTTTGTCTGAGCTGAAACTTCAAAAATTCATAACTAATTCACCGTTTATCCGATTGAGTCGATCTTCGGACAGGAGTTAGTTCTCGATGTCGGCTACATTTTGTTTTCACATTTCAACTTCAAAAAATGCACTTAAGTCCCTGCGATTTAGCCTGGAAAGTGACGAATTCAAGTGAATATTGGAGGCCCAATTGCACATTCAAAGCCCATTTTCTTTACCCTAATTTCCACTATATAATCACCTTCTTGTCACACAAACCAAGAAGAGAAAAAAAGAGAAAAAAAAAGGAGAGAGAGAAAAAGAGAGAAAAAACTTAGCCACAACACTGTTAGAATATCAAACTCTTTCAAGAACCCTAAAACCTTGAAATCCTTATTACAAATCCCTCTCTCACTACAAGCAAGTCATCACAGTTATAAACCAATACCTCACTACTTCTTCGGTAATGATAAGGCTGGCTTGATCTCCATGATCCTAATCTTCCAGTAAGGCATAAAAGCATTCAGGTCACTAATCTTCCAGTAAGGGTAAGATTGATTTGATCTCCATGATCAAAAGGGTATAATCATTCATACATGCCATATTGTGCCTAAACATTAATATGTTGGTTTTATTTGAATTTTTATGATTTTATTTAATGTGTTCATGAGGTTCAACACTGCAGATTTAGACAGGATCCCATGCAGGTTCATTAAGGAACGTTGAGGCCAAAAGCCAAATGGCCAAAAGGCCAGAAGCCAAATGGCCAAAACAGAACATTTTACACATGACACCAATACATGGCGAGGCAGACATTAAGCCAGACATTAAGGAATGTTGAAGCCAGAACGCAAATGGCCAAAAGCCAAAAGCCAAATGGCCAAAGTAGAACAACTTATGCATGAAACTCAATCCAATGGCCAAAGAATGCAGACCACGGTACTCAGGAGTCAATACTTCAAAAAATCTCCCCTTGGGCCAGACACCCCCTATGGTTTGCTCAATTTTTAATTTTTATTTGTTTTTCCTTTTTATTCTTTTAATTGTTTTTAATTGTTTTCTTTTAATTCCATAAAATAATTTTCATAATAAATATAAAATACAGAAAAATCAAAAAAAATGTTTATTTTATTAATATTAATTTTACTATTATTATTTTTGTAAATAAACTCTAAACAATTAATTAGATTAATTTAGGTTTCAAAACTTTAATATTTTTCTTAATAAATTAAATATGTAGAAATTAGGTTTTTAACTTTTTCATCATTTTTTTTAATAAATAATTTTCTCATCATTATTATTATTATTAATTACTAATTTATTTTGTAAATAAACATGTACATAAATTCTTTAGTAAATTAAGTTAAACTTTAACATTTTTCTCAAATAATTAAAAATAACTTAGAATTAGGGTTTCTTTTAATTTTAATTTTAATTTTAATTTTCTTATTTCATAAATACAAAAAACCTAAAAAACACTTCTTTTATTTCAATAAATAATTAATTAATTTTTAATTTCAATTTAATTTCAAAAGGGTCCAACGCCCTTGTTTCCAATCTTATTTCAATTCGCGCGTTTTATTTCGTTTCTTTTAAATATTTATGTAATTCTCCCAAAGCCATGTAACTCGGACATTTTATATTTCTCGCACTTTAGTTCTTTATTTTTTGTCAAATCGGGTCCTGGATTTTAATTTGGCGATGTGGACCCGCGCCATTTGTAATAGCTTAGATTTACTTTTCCTCGCAACTTTTAACTGTTAAATAAATGCATGCAAGAATGAATGTCTAAATAAAAACAAAAGCGTAGATCACCCATAACATGACAAGACAAAAATAAATGAACATGACACACAAATCACACACCACCCCTAGGGTACGCCTCACTGTTGCCTTGCCTCGAAAGGTGATCGTCGAGTAGAGGATGTCTTAGTAAGTCCTCATGATCCGGGAACCTGGCATGAGGGTAGCTTCTAAGGTGTCTTCCCATTGCTCTGGTGATCACCATGTCCCGAACCTCGAATTGACCCGAACACCTCCAACGGTGGTGCTACCTACCTCTCAATGGTGGGATGACACTACTTTAAAGGACATCTACACAGACGAATTCCTTAGGGTAGGTAGGTTCTCGTAGATACTTGCTCTCTTCAAAAACAAACAAAATCTTTTCACACCGACACTTTTCAAAAGCTTTCAAAGCAATTTTTCAAACACTCTTGAGGACTGATACAAGAGTCGAACTGGAATTTTCAAAGAAACTTTTTAAAACCCACAGTTGAAAAGCGAACAAACCATTTTGAAAACACAATGAGAAAGTATCTAAGAGCCCATGGATAACCATGGATAGAAAGGGTGCTAACACCTTCCCTTTCTATAATCTACCTCCCGAACCGAGAGCAATCTCTTTAAGGAATTTTTCTGTGCTTTTGTCCTTTCCATTTGGAGAAAATAAAAGACGGTGGTGACTCTTGCTTCCGCGACATTTCGCGAACCAGCATTAAACAGTCAGTTCCAGATCCACCGATCACAGAACTGGCGACTCTGCTGGGGATATACTTTATAAAGTGAGGTGTACCTTAGGGTTAGTTCATAACTGTGTTTTCAATTGCTTTCCTTGCTTGCTCTATTATTGTGGGACTGTCTTGGGAGTTCTATAGATCCTAACCCGGATCTGGGGGATACCTTTCTTAGAAAGTAGCAACAAGGCTGTGAGGGAACTGTGCGGGGTATACCGACATGGTTGAAACAGTCTGCTACGTTGATGTGGCACTTTGGTGTGTACCGGTAACCCTTGAGTTCAGTCAAGGAGAGTACGGGGCCTCCGCGTGGTGTCGTGAAGCATCAACAGACCTTAGGAACCTTAATTGAACTATCTTGGCCTCTTTAGGGTAGTGAGATAACTGACTTTGGTGCAGTCTGAGGTTGGTTGATACTCGATACTACACTCAATTGAGGGTTGCTTTCCTGGAATATTTAGGTCGCCAGTTCAGTGGCTAAACCGAAACGATGAACAATGAAAGCAATCCAGTGATATTGGGACCCTTAGAACCCGGTTACTTCTAATAGGACAGGTTGAGCCCACCAACTTCAAGAGGGTAATACCCAGACCCCATGCTGGCCTGAACTCTAAGGGTTTCTCTTGTGTGACTTGTGTGCCTTCCAACTTGACTACTTGCATGCTTTAACTGACACATGAACTACTTGCAGGTTTGTTTTTTAGTCCTTCATTGGGACTCAGGACAGGGCTTACTAAGTTTCTTGCAGGTTTTGTTCATAGTCCTTAATTGGGACTCATGATAGGTTTTACTTGGGTTTCTTGTAGGTTTTGGTTTGCGGTCCTTAATTAGGACTCATAACAGGGTTACCTACATTACCCCATGCATCATAACATCATACCATTGCATACATCCTAACCCATTTCAAGGATCTCAAGGGCTTGTGATGCAGGTCATGATAAACCAACATGTCTAGCAAGGGGCAAAGGGGATTTATTTTCCCCTAGCCAGGGTTGTCAGGGGCTATGACCCACTTGATATGGTGAGCCTTTGACCCTTGAAGAAGGACTCTCAATAATATGCAGTTCTGTCAATCAAGCTACCGGACCCAAATTCTAACCAATTTTCTTGTTTACCCTGCGAGGTCCTTGAAAACATTGCATGCATATCATACATATCATTGCATGACAGGTACCCTTGTTGCAGGTCACTTACCTTTCCCGCTGTTTATTTCAGCAATGGCTTCCCAACAAGACAACCAGGACTTTCTTGCTCAAGAGACCAGGTTCGGGAAAATCCTCCTGAATCTATCCAAGGGGCAGGAAGAGCTAAGGACACTTCTCATGGAGACCTTTGTCAGGAACAGTGCTGAGGATGAAAGGCTGAAACACCTACAAGCTGAGGTGGATGCATTGAAGGTCCAGATGCTGGGGCAGGTGACTGCCATTCAAGGGTTAGCTCAAAGACAAGATGAGCTCTGGTTTCTCGTCAACCAACTGCTTCAGGGTAACCAACTGGGGCAAAAGTCTAAGGGTAAAAATCCAGTCATCGTTCAACCACCTTTGAGACAAGGAGGTAAGGGGAGAGCTCCTCAAATGGCTCCAGTATCCCAAATTCAACATCACAACCAACAAAAGAGCGAGAGAAGGCAGTTCACTCGGCTCAGCATGACCTTATCCCAGATATTGCTACAGTTGCTGGAGACCAAGCTGGTAACTCTAAAAGAGGCTCCGAAGTTTCAAAATACAACGTCACCGAGGTATAACCCCAACGCCCGCTGCGCTTATCATTCTGACAGCCCGGGGGATGCTACAGAGGATTGTTGGACTTTGAAGAATAAGATTCAGGAGCTGATTGATGAAGGAGCACTGGAATTCACACAAGATGGTCAGGCTGAATTTTTCTACCATCCCTCCAAGGCTCACCATTTGAAGTGACAAGCTCTGAGACGAGGAAACTTTTGTTCATTCGAATGTTCAAGTTGTGTTGTGCTTTGATTGTTCAAACATTTACTCATGTTAAACATTGTTATTTCATTAATGCATCGCATATGTCTGTTCTGAAGCAATATATTCGTATTCACTATATACAAATTGTTTTCATATTTTTTCTGATGTCAACACTCGATTAATAATTCTAAGCCTCTTAAGGGAGGATGACGAAAACGATACCACGATCATTACAGTATGCTTTTGAACAGACCCCGCTGATGAGGTACAGGCATTGTTTCAATCCCTAAACACTGGAGTTATAAGGATGATAATCCCTCGTCAACCCCTCTGAGCCAAAGAAGTAGGAGTTTTTATTTTCGAAAATCAGAACCCTTAATCATAACCTGGGGCAGGGTAGTTCTCTCAGTTGATCCAAGTGCATAATGAACAACATCAAAAGAGGTCCTTACAAAACAAGGAAAGACAGTGATGGTTCCGAATAATCAATAAAGAGAGGCAGTCATTAATTCTCAAAATAAAAGCCCAATAAGTCAAAACCTATGAAGGGGACTTACAAAACTGGGGCATCCCGCTGACTGTAACCACAAAAGAAACAGTTCAGGCAAAATTTAGGGATAGCAAAATCAAAAAGAAAGAGGTCTTACAAACCCTCAACAAAAAAAGGAAGGACTGCCTAAGTTGTCAATATCCGAATCATCACCGCAAAATCAGAGCAAAGACTCAAACAAGGTCTAACGTATGATCAACTGAGTTTAGGTTTGGAGAACATCACGAAGAGCGGGTGGGTACAAATAAAATTTGAGCCTTTATCCTTTGTTTCTTAAACCGTGAACCAGGCCACGTTATAACCCTTAAAAGTCCTAGCTGAAGCATGGGTTAGTTCGAAAGCATACTGTTACGAAAGGTATCCTGACTCCTTAAGGCTTACGGTAAATACGGAGTTGACATCACGTTTTACAAACATTCATTTGCTTTATGAAAAAGAATGCATTTTCAAAATCTTCAAGACAGACATATGCTTTGCATTTTTAACATAACTTTGTTTGCATATGACTTTTTGTTTGAACATCAGGGAAATTCGCACGATGAATACCTAATGAACAAAAGTACCTCCAATCAAGGGGCAGACATGACCATGGTCCATTATCTGGGGCAATCCAATCAAGATTCGGAGAATCTCTCAAGAGCCAAATAATCTGAGGCAAATCTCCGCCTGAGTCACTTGGGGCATTCCAACGACGAATTTCGCCTTATCAAACACCTTCTGGTGGCATGACAAAACACTTCTAGCAGGGGCAACTCCCTACATTCTAAGAGAACGGACATAGTCGAAAAGAATACTACGCAAAATCAAAGACCCGCTAGGTTGACATACCTAGGCAAAAATAAGGGCTTCCCGGCGAACCAAAAGGGTTCGGGCAAAATGAAGGGATGAAATGGAAAAATGTACACCCGGCAAGTCGAAAACCTGAAAAGGCGGCTTGGGTAAAATGGGTATCCCGATGGACTGAAAACTCGAAAGGGAGGTCTAGGCAAAATTTAGGGATCAAAGCGTACGACTATGTCCTATCATCTTGTCACCTGTCTACCAGAAGAAGGTTTGTCCATCAACAACTATCAGCACCTCATAGGTCGTCCTCTCCCGCCTCAGAAACAGGGGCAATAATGAGTTGCCCAAGCAATCTAATTGTTCTATCCTCCAAGGTACCAAGGTAGGTTCAGCTGGAGAACATAACCAGATATCTCAATTCCCCAGAGAGTGAGCCAGCAAGTCAATACGCTCTCCCCAAGTAAAGCTATTTTCAAACTTAAGGAAGCTGGGTATCCTCCCGCAGAGCTCAACATTCCCCGCAGTATACATGTATTCTTAACAAGCATCCCCGGCAGTCTGGACCTAAAGATTGTTCCCCGACAGTATACCAAACATTCAAAGGAATCACTTTCCCCGCAGTTCAAAACTTCCCCAAGAGAGTCCAATCCAGTTTCCCCAGGAAAGCTGGAATTCACCTCCCCAGGCAGTAAGCTTATCCCCAGCAGATTCTGGAAGCTTATCCCCGCAAAGCACGAACGCGTCGCCCGACTTTATTTAAAGAGTTATTTCCTCAACAGGATATAACTGGGTTATCCTCAGCCAAAAACCACGGAAAGAGCGTCCTCGACGAAGTCTTCTTACCCCAGCGAAGTCCATCAACACTTCCTATACAAAAAGGGTATCCCCAGCAAATTATTATCTACACTCAGCAAGGCATCCCTCTTCCCACAGAGTATTGCTTCCCAGCATGGTCGCTAGAGTATCTTTTTTTCCCTGCAGAATCCTTCATTTGCCAAGTTTATTCCGCAACGGAGTCATCTTCTCCTACCGGTATTCTCGCAACTATCATCCCCAGCGGAGGCAAAGATCTATTCTTCAATATCAGCCCAGGATACGACTTCCCGGCACCCGTCAAGGATTTACTTTCCTAGACAAAAACATACATAAAACATCACATACATCATTATAACATGCATAGACACATCATATCATACAAGTCTCATTTATATTGAGAACATCATTGCTTAATCCATATCATGCATTGCATATGTCTGACCTTTACCTTTCAGGAAAGAATCAGCTAAATTCTCAATCATCTTTCAAGACCTAGCCTGGTTCAGTTAAATCGACCCTAAGATTTTCCTGATGCTTATCCAGTCAAAGGCCTTCTCTGGTTCAGTCAGATCGACCCTAAGATCTCCCTGATGCTTATCCAGTTGAAGATTTCAAGACTTTGTTCGGTTCAGTTAAATCGACCCTAAGATTTTCCTGATGCTTATCCAGTCAAAGGCCTTCTCTGGTTCAGTCAGATCGACCCTAAGATCTCCCTGATGCTTATCCAGTTGAAGATTTCAAGACCTTGTCCGGTTCAGTTAAATCGACCCTAAGATTTTCCTGATGCTTATCCAGTCAAAGGCCTTCTCTGGTTCAGTCAGATCGACCCTAAGATCTCCCTGATGCTTATCCAGTTGAAGATTTCAAGACTTTGTCCGGTTCAGTTAAATCGACCCTAAGATTTTCCTGATGCTTATCCAGTCAAAGGCCTTCTCTGGTTCAGTCAGATCGACCCTAAGATCTCCCTGATGCTTATCCAGTTGAAGATATTTCAAGACCTTGTCCGGTTCAGTTAAATCGACCCTAAGATTTTCCTGATGCTTATCCAGTCAAAGGCCTTCTCTGGTTCAGTCAGATCGACCCTAAGATCTCCCTGATGCTTATCCAGTTGAAGATATTCCAAGACCTTGTCCGGTTCAGTTAAATCGACCCTAAGATTTTCCTGATGCTTATCCAGTCAAAGGCCTTCTCTGGTTCAGTCAGATCGACCCTAAGATCTCCCTGATGCTTATCCAGTTGAAGATATTCCAAGACCTTGTCCGGTTCAGTTAAATCGACCCTAAGATTTTCCTGATGCTTATCCAGTCAAAGGCCTTCTCTGGTTCAGTCAGATCGACCCTAAGATCTCCCTGATGCTTATCCAGTTGAAGATTCCAAGACCTTGTCCGGTTCAGTTAAATCGACCCTAAGATTTTCCTGATTCTTATCCAGTCAAAGGCCTTCTCTGGTTCAGTCAGATCGACCCTAAGATCTCCCTGATTCTTATCCCAGTAGAAGACACCCAAGATTCTCTCAGCGTTCCTGTTGGGGTAGTAATCGTCCAAGATTCTCTTACCATTCATGCTAAGGCAGTAACCATCCCTGGTTCATTCATCGCCGTTTGGAGCTCCAGACTCAGCTCCTGTAACCAGTCAGGACACATCTATACCAAGCATCTGAAAACCAGCTCCTGCAACGTGTCAGGTACTCATTTGTTCTTTTGCAGGTATGCAGGTTCTCGCTAAGGAATCTCCTACACGATCAATATCCAGATGGCATCTATAAGCCCATCATCCTATCCAGCAATCTCCAAATGGCATCTATAAGCCCATTCCCCCATCACACTGCTAACATGTGAGCGCAAATTTCTGGGCACTCTAGTGTTCAATCATCTTCCACCTTCGGATTACGAAAGGCACGTCAGCCAATCTTCATCCTCAGGTCTAAGAAGATTGAACAGGGGCAACTGTTGTACCCCAAAATTTGCCCTCCCATATTTCTCAAAACATTTCAAGAAAATTCACAAGTCCAACCCGGCGCGTTATATTCAGGTGTTCTTTCGCCAAGATATCTCTGATAACGTATTCTCAAATTCAGGTTCGGCTCAAGAGTCAATTCTTTAAAGAAGGTATCCGAATGTGTGAGTTTTCTTGAAGAAATATAGTGAAAAAGTGTGCTGAAAGTGCAGTTTTTACGCGCTAAAAAATTCATAACTTGAAGATCGTGACTCGTTTTGAACCCGTTCCGGTGGCCAAAATTCCGTCTTGACATCATCTACGTTTTCATCTCTCACGGCTGGAAGCCAATTTCGATCAGAAGGTCTTCAAAAATGTGGATTTATCAGGTATTTTCGTGCAGAAAATTTGTGACAGAAGTTTATTTGCGTCATGTTCAAAAAATCATAACTTGGTCGATTTTCATCGTATCGAGCTGGTTCTGGCGCCAAAATTTCACAAATTAAGTTGGCTACATTTTCGCAGAAGGTATTGAGTTCAAACGGTATTCAAAAGGCCTTCGTTTTTTGCTCAGAGTGCGTGACACGCTGAAAATCCTGAATGCTGAATATTATTTCATCTGGGCCGAAACTTCGAAAATTCATAACTCGGTCAATTTTTATCGGATTGGGCTCATATTTTTACACAAGGTCCCTGACTCGTAGATCTACAACTTTGCTTCAAAAGTCGAGACCGGATTATGCACCGATCAATACCAGTTTTTTATTGAAGAACGTGTCAGAGCCGACACTGGAGCCCAAAATAAGTTTGTCTGAGCTGAAACTTCAAAAATTCATAACTAATTCACCGTTTATCCGATTGAGTCGATCTTCGGACAGGAGTTAGTTCTCGATGTCGGCTACATTTTGTTTTCACATTTCAACTTCAAAAAATGCACTTAAGTCCCTGCGATTTAGCCTGGAAAGTGACGAATTCAAGTGAATATTGGAGGCCCAATTGCACATTCAAAGCCCATTTTCTTTACCCTAATTTCCACTATATAATCACCTTCTTGTCACACAAACCAAGAAGAGAAAAAAAGAGAGAAAAAAAAGGAGAGAGAGAGAAAAAGAGAGAAAAAACTTAGCCACAACACTGTTAGAATATCAAACTCTTTCAAGAACCCTAAAACCTTGAAATCCTTATTACAAATCCCTCTCTCACTACAAGCAATCCATCACAGTTATAAACCAATACCTCACTACTTCTTCGGTAATGATAAGGCTGGCTTGATCTCCATGATCCTAATCTTCCAGTAAGGCATAAAAGCATTCAGGTCACTAATCTTCCAGTAAGGGTAAGATTGATTTGATCTCCATGATCAAAAGGGTATAATCATTCATACATGCCATATTGTGCCTAAACATTAATATGTTGGTTTTATTTGAATTTTTATGATTTTATTTAATGTGTTCATGAGGTTCAACACTGCAGATTTAGACAGGATCCCATGCAGGTTCATTAAGGAACGTTGAGGCCAAAAGCCAAATGGCCAAAAGGCCAGAAGCCAAATGGCCAAAACAGAACATTTTACACATGACACCAATACATGGCGAGGCAGACATTAAGCCAGACATTAAGGAATGTTGAAGCCAGAACGCAAATGACCAAAAGCCAAAAGCCAAATGGCCAAAGTAGAACAACTTATGCATGAAACTCAATCCAATGGCCAAAGAATGCAGAGACCACGGTACTCAGGAGTCAATACTTCAAAAAACCTCCCCTTGGGCCAGACACCCCCTATGGTTTGCTCAATTTTTAATTTTTATTTGTTTTTCCTTTTTATTCTTTTAATTGTTTTTAATTGTTTTCTTTTAATTCCATAAAATAATTTTCATAATAAATATAAAATACAGAAAAATCAAAAAAAATGTTTATTTTATTAATATTAATTTTACTATTATTATTTTTGTAAATAAACTCTAAACAATTAATTAGATTAATTTAGGTTTCAAAACTTTAATATTTTTCTTAATAAATTAAATATGTAGAAATTAGGTTTTTAACTTTTTCATCATTTTTTTTAATAAATAATTTTCTCATCATTATTATTATTATTAATTACTAATTTATTTTGTAAATAAACATGTACATAAATTCTTTAGTAAATTAAGTTAAACTTTAACATTTTTCTCAGATAATTAAAAATAACTTAGAATTAGGGTTTCTTTTAATTTTAATTTTAATTTTAATTTTCTTATTTCATAAATACAAAAAACCTAAAAAACACTTCTTTTATTTCAATAAATAATTAATTAATTTTTAATTTCAATTTAATTTCAAAAGGGTCCAACGCCCTTGTTTCCAATCTTATTTCAATTCGCGCGTTTTATTTCGTTTCTTTTAAATATTTATGTAATTCTCCCAAAGCCATGTAACTCGGACATTTTATATTTCTCGCACTTTAGTTCTTTATTTTTTGTCAAATCGGGTCCTGGATTTTAATTTGGCGATGTGGACCCGCGCCATTTGTAATAGCTTAGATTTACTTTTCCTCGCAACTTTTAACTGTTAAATAAATGCATGCAAGAATGAATGTCTAAATAAAAACAAAAGCGTAGATCACCCATAACATGACAAGACAAAAATAAATGAACATGACACACAAATCACACACCACCCCTAGGGTACGCCTCACTGTTGCCTTGCCTCGAAAGGTGATCGTCGAGTAGAGGATGTCTTAGTAAGTCCTCATGATCCGGGAACCTGGCATGAGGGTAGCTTCTAAGGTGTCTTCCCATTGCTCTGGTGATCACCATGTCCCGAACCTCAAATTGACCCGAACACCTCCAACGGTGGTGCTACCTACCTCTCAATGGTGGGATGACACTACTTTAAAGGACATCTACACAGACGAATTCCTTAGGGTAGGTAGGTTCTCGTAGATACTTGCTCTCTTCAAAAACAAACAAAATCTTTTCACACCGACACTTTTCAAAAGCTTTCAAAGCAATTTTTCAAACACTCTTGAGGACTGATACAAGAGTCGAACTGGAATTTTCAAAGAAACTTTTTAAAACCCACAGTTGAAAAGCGAACAAACCATTTTGAAAACACAATGAGAAAGTATCTAAGAGCCCATGGATAACCATGGATAGAAAGGGTGCTAACACCTTCCCTTTCTATAATCTACCTCCCGAACCGAGAGCAATCTCTTTAAGGAATTTTTCTGTGCTTTTGTCCTTTCCATTTGGAGAAAATAAAAGACGGTGGTGACTCTTGCTTCCGCGACATTTCGCGAACCAGCATTAAACAGTCAGTTCCAGATCCACCGATCACAGCGCCTAAGAGGGGGGGAGTGAATTGGGTACTTTAAAAAATTCTGGTTTTAGTAATAATGGATATTATTTTTCTGGTTAATGGTGAGTTTAGGAAAGAGTAAAGTGCAGAAAAATAAAGAGACACGGGCGATATATCCTGGTTCCCCTCACAGTTCGAGAGTACTCCGGTCCCCTTTCAACATGAAAGAGATTTCCTTATTGTGGCAAACTTAAACAAGAACTACCAAAAAGCCAAGAACAATCCTCTTGGACCAAGAACAATCCTCTTGGATTTTCACTATGTCAACAATGACAACAATCCTCTTAAAGTGGCCACACTTGTATCCAACAATCCTGGAAAGACAAGATTTATAAAACCACTTAAACTTATTTCCAACAATCCTGGAAAAATAAGTAAGTATCTATCAATATTTGATTTTGAGTGAGTTGAGTAGTATTAATCACTTAGAGTGATTTAACAATGAATGATCTTCCCTTCCAATGATAATAATGTACAATGACTCAAGATATAAATGCTCAAAGTTTTCTGGTTAACAGTATATGAAAGTGTGCAGAAAACTTATGTATGAAAGTGAAGAAAAGCTTGAGTTTGTATTTTGAAAATTCAGAAAATATATTTGGAAGAGGTGTTGAAAATTATTTTGAAAATGAGTATTTATATGTTCATAGTACCTTTTTGAAACATCATAAAGTTATGTAAATGAATCATGAACAATTGCCAAGATTGAGTGAAAGGTTTCAATGAAAAGGTATTATGAACAGGCATGTGCAAAGCTGCTGTTTTTCAAAATTGTGCAGCATGCAATCGATTGCACCCTTTGTGTAAATCGATTGCATGGGGTTTCAACAGCTATATTTTCAAAAGTTTTAAGTGTGCAATCAGTTGCACAGGAATGTAAATCGATTGCAAGTGAAGTTAGTAGCCAAAAATGATTGAGTGTAATCGATTGCACAAGCAATGTAAATTGATTGCACTGAGAAACAGAAGCAAACGTTTTGAAAATTTTAAGCATGCAATCGATTGCACAAGCAATGTAAATCGATTGCACTGAGAAACAGAAGCAAAAGATCTGAAAATTTGAAGCATGCAATCGATTGCACTAATATGCAAATCGATTGCACTCAAGTGAAAAATGAATTTTAACTTAGAAAAACTTGAGTAAGGATTTATAAAACATTTCTTTTCAACATTTAACATCTATGTCTTAAGTTCAAAGTAAGTATTATCATTATACCTTGAAAGTTGCTAAGAGCTTGAACTGAAGACTTTGTCCATAGATGCCTTGAACTTGATTAAAAATCTTCGCCTTCTTTGTCAATCATGGTTTGTTTTCATCAAAACAAAAGTTCATTTGAGAAGCTTGATTTTACATTCTCTCCCTTTTTGATGATGACAAACAATCTTGCTTTATGTGTTGTAATTTCCGGGAAGAGCTTCTCCCCCTAAGATGCATAACTCCCCCTATGTATGAGAAGGTTGGAATCCTTTGAATTTGTTCATCTTGGTTGGAGAGTACCTTAAAAAAATTAAGACAAGGAAATATACAAGCATAAAGTACCACATCCTTCTCCCCCTTTGACATTATCAAAAAGAATGGAAAGATGCAAAAAACAAACAGTAATAAAGCAATATTTTGAGGAAAACTTTAATTAAACATGCAACACAAATTTTCTAACGATTACACAGAATTTGAACAAAACAAAACATAGAATAACAGGACAAGGACATAACAGAAAAATAGAGTTGTCCAGAACTTTATGGTTGATGCATGTCCCGGTTGTTATAGGACCAAGATCCTTGATTCGGATATTGTTATTGTAGAGGAGGTTTTATGTAATGTTGTGGAGGTGCAGCTAGATTATTGGGATCATATGGTGGAATGTGAAGATGAGAGTAAAGGTAAGAAAATTGTTGATTCACATCTGTGCGGAATTCATTAATCCGGGTTGTTGTAGAATCATTGATCGTATTCCATTGGTTGTTGATGTTGGTGTTCATGGAAGCAAATTACTGAGACATGAAATCCACAAGCTCTTGATTGCTTGGTCCAGAGGGAGCACTAGGTGGAGGAGGTACAGCTTCACCGCCTTCGACTTCTTGATCGTTCCCTTCATCACCAACCACATCTTCACCAATGTAAGTGATAGTTTTTATTTTCGGATTGTAATGCACGCCCATTCTTGAGTCAACATTCTTGATGGAAATCTTATGCAGATTTGGATCCATATTGACTTTCTCAAACCCAGCAAAATCCACTCCAAATTCCTCCATAATTAATGTAACAAAATAAGCATATGGTAGAAATTTCAATTTTGCATCGACTCTCAGCATATGAACCATTATAAGTCTTGCCCAATTAACACTTATTCCTTTCTTTCTTGCATAAATCAGCTGTATTTCCACGTCGGTCACAGTGCAGTGGTTTCCAACTCTTGGAAACATAATATAGACCATAAAGTAATGAAATAGTTGATCATCTATATAAAAGTTGCCTGCACTCCATGAGTCTCTGGATGGAATTCAGCTTCACTTAATCTGTTTGGCGCGAAATTCAGCTTCACTTAATCTCCCAATGCTGTAATAGAAATCCTTTTTCCGGTAGTCATCCCATGCCTCGTTTTCAGGGTCATACAGGGAACTTCCAGTTTAGGGAATATGAAGAATCTCACCAACAACCTCAGGAGTTAGAGAGATTCGAGTACCCAACACATATGTCACCATTTTGCCTTTGTGGGGAGTTAAATTGATGAAAAACACTCTTACCAGATCCGGATAATATGGACCAAATGAAGAAATTAATGGTTTTAGACCATAAGCAGTTAAATCATTTTGAAAAGAGAAGCATTCTTGGGGAAAGGATGATAGCATACCATATTTAGGATTGGACACTATTTTCCTTTGAAAGTCCTTTGTAAATCTGGCTTCTTGTTCTTCGGTGAGAGATGAAAGTATTGGATTGGAGGATGAATCAACCTTTTTCTTCCCTTTTTTTGAAGCTGGCACCTTCCTTTTTTGTCTTGAAGCCATGGGTAAGGTATTTTAGGGTTTTGAGGATTTTAGGTTTTTTTTTAGAGAGAAAGGTGTTTGATGAGCTGACATTTGGATATGATTTGAGTAGATAGAAATGAGTGGGTTGTATTAAAGTTTATTTGGCTTGGGAATATGAGAGAGAGAGAGGAATTCTGACCAACAAATATTTATGTCATAAAAGCAAGTTACAGTAGGTGCAATCGATTTGCATACAGATGCAATCGATTTGCACATAAAACAGAACCAAAATAAAACTGAAACGCACAGAGTGCAATCGATTTGCACTTATGGTGTAATCGATTTGCACTTGAAACAGAAAGGTCAGAATTAAAAACACTCAGTGAGCAATTGATTTACACTATTGTGCAATCGATTTGCATCAACCAAAAATGACCAAAAACATATTTTTCTTAAATTTAAACACCATTTAACATATATATTCACATATAGCATGGTTAAAAACATATATATATATATATAACAAGGATAGAAGGCACCTTATATGTCGTGTTCGTCAAGCATGTCAAGCTCTCGATGAATCTTGTAAAATGATTCTCTTGCCAAAGGTTTAGTGAAGATATCGGCAAGTTGATTATGAGTATCTACAAAGGTTACCTCGACATCTCCTTGAAGAACATGATCACGAAGGAAATGATGTTGTATGTCTATGTGTTTGGTTCTTGAATGCATGATTGGATTCTTCGTAATGTTTATTGCACTTGTATTTTCGCACCGTAGAGGAATGCATCCTAGATCGAGTCTCAAAATTTGAGCGCAACTACTACCCGCTGCAATATATTCAACTTCGGTCGTGCTAAGAGCAACGCATGATTGTTTCTTGCAGGCCCATGATACTAATGCATTTCCAAGGATGTGACAAGTACCACTTGTGCTTTTTCTATCAGTTTTATAACCTGCATAATCCGCGTCAGAATAACCAACTAAGTTGCAAACACTACCTTTGGGATACCATAATCCGACATTTGTTGTTCCTTTGAGATACTTCATGATCCTCTTCACCGCCGTGAGATGAGATTCCTTTGGATTTGCTTGAAAGCGAGCAAGAGACAAACACTAAACATTATGTCATGACGGCTTGCCATCAAATATAATAAGGAGCCAATCATACTTTGATACTTTGTAATGTCGATGGAAACACCTAATTCATCTTGATCAACATATATATCGGAACCCATTGGTGTAGACATTGCCTTACAGTTATCCATGTCAAATCTTTTCAAGAGTTCCTTGCAATACTTGGATTGGTTGATGAAGATGCCATCTTTTAATTGTTTGATTTGAAGTCCAAGAAAATAATTCATTTTACCCATCATGGACATTTCAAATTCTCCTTGCATCATTGCTGAAAATTCTTCACACATTTCTTGGTTTGAAGATCCGAAAATGATACCATCAACATAGACTTGAGCTAGCAAAGTGTCATCTTTGATTTTCTTGATAAACAGAGTCTTGTCAACTTTGCCCTTTTCAAAACCTTTTTCGCATAAGAAGTTGCTTAAACAATCATACCATGCCCTTGGTGCTTGTTTCAATCCATAGAGAGCTTTTCTCAATTTAAATACATGGGATGGATTCTTGAAATATTCGAACCCAGGGGGTTGCTTAACGTATACTTCTTCAGTGATATATCCATTCAAGAATGCGCTTTTGACATCCATTTGGAAAAGATGGAAATTTAATGAGCAAGCATAGTAAAGTAAGAGACGAATAGCTTCTAACCTTGCAACCGGAGCGGAAGTTTCTTCAAAATCTATTCCTTCTTCTTGATTGTAGCCTTGTACTACCAACCTTGCTTTGTTCCGAACAATTATTCCATTTCGTCAAGTTTGTTTTTAAACACCCATCTTGTTCCAATAATGTGTTTGTTTCTTGGCCTAGGTACAAGTTCCCAAACTTGATTCCTTTCAAATTGATTTAATTCTTCTTGCATAGCGATAATCCATTGGTCGTCGCCTAAGGCTTCATCAACTTTGGAAGGTTCAATTTGAGAAACAAACGCCATGTTTAGGCAAGCATCTTTGAGATTTAATATTTTTGTCACACCTTGACTTATATCACCAATTACTTTATCGATAAGATGATCTCTATGAGTTCTCCATTATTTTGGTAGATCATTGAGATTTGATTCTTGTTGGGGTGATTCTTCGTGTTGAATTGGTTGATCTTTGGAAGTATTTTCTTGAGGACCTTTTAGTATTTCATCATCATCATTATCACAAACAATATTATCCTCCTTGGAGGGGTTAGATTCATCCAAAGATACATGCACTGATTCTTCAATTGTTAAAGTTCTTTTGTTGTAGATTCTATATGCCTTACTATAAAGAGAGTAGCCAAGAAAAATACCTTCATCAGATTTTTCATCAAACTTACCAAGGTTATCTTTGTCGTTGTTTAAGACAAAGCATTTGCATCCGAAGATGTGAAAGAAATTAATGTTTGGTTTCCTCCCTTTGAAGAGTTCATATGGAGTTTTCTTCAAGATCGGTCTTATGTTAACTCTATTGCTAACAAAACATGTCGTACTCACCGCATCCGCCCAAAAATATTTTGGAAGATTTGAATCGCTAAGCATAGTTCTAGCAAGTTCCACAAGAGACCTATTCTTTCTTTCTACCACTCCATTTTGTTGAGGAGTCCTTGGTTCCGAGAAGTTGTGAGATATTCCATGTTCTCCATAAAATTCTTCAAATAGAGCATTTTGAAATTCTCCATCGTGATCACTTCTTATGGAGGCAATTGTTAGAGACTTCTCATTTTGAATTTGTTTAGCATACTTCTTGAACGCCTTGAATGCATCACTTTTCTGCACTAAAAAGAATGTCCAAGTATATCTAGAGAAATCGTCAACAATAACCAAAGCATATACATTACCTCCGAAACTTCTTGTTCTTGATGGACCAAATAAGTCCATATGTAACAATTGTAGTGGCCTTGTAGTAGACACCACATTCTTAGATTTGAAAGTCGATTTTGTTTTTTCCCCCTTTTGACAAGCATCGCAGAGTCTATCTTTGACGAAATTTCTCTTAGGCAGCCCAATGACAAGATCATGCTTGATTAGTTTATTCAATCGTTCCATGTAAATATGAGAAATTCTTTTATGCCACAGCCATGAATCATCGTTTTTTGCCATGAGACATTTAACCTTCAAAGATGGATCATCAAGGGAAATCATGAATATATTATTGATTATTTTACCTTTAAGTATAACCTCATGTGTGACTTCATCTTCTATCAAGCATTCATCCTTGGTGAACTTGATCTTGAAGCCTTTGTCACAAAGTTGGCTAATACTAAGAAGATTGTGCTTTAGTCCTTCAACATAAAGAACATCTTCAATGGATGTGAAAGGTGGAGCACCAACTTTTCCTTTGCCAAGGATTCTTCCCTTATTATTGTCTCCATAAGTGACAAAACCCTTGGCCTTTAGCACTAGATTTGAAAATCAGTTTATGTCTTCCGTCATATGCTTTGAACAACCACTATCAAGATACCAAATATTGCATGTGGTATTCAAGCATACCTGCAAAACAAATTAGGCTTTGTTAGGTACCCAAGTTGCTTTGGGTCCTTCGTAATTAGTGTCTTTCTTTACCCCACACATAATGCTCACTTGCCACACTAAAGTTTCTAACATAGCAAGCATTAGGTGTATGGCCTTTAATGCCACAATAAAAACAAGTAGGTTCAAAGTTACTTCTATATCTAGAAGGATAAGATTTCTTCTTAGGAAATATTTTCTTTTTAGGATAGTGATGAACTATTTTAGGTTTGTTCACTTTCTCTTTGGATGATAGATCACTAGCCTTAACAAAGATAGTTTTATTAGAACTTGGTTTTGAAAACTTTGAATATCCAAGTCCACTTTTATCATTGGAGTATATTTGTTGGCTAAGAACACCTTCCAATCCAATTTGGCCTTTTTCATATCTTTCAATGACTCTTTTTAATTGGACAATTTGGAAAGAGAGTGATTCACAATTTTTGCATACAAAATTTTGTTTTTGTTCATCACTTGATTTTTGTTTTTCTTCTTTGAAATCTTTTTCCATAGATTCACATTTTTCTTCTAAGGATGAAATTTGTTTCTTTTGTGATGAAATATTTTTATACAGAATTTTTCATTCATTCAATAGTTCATCTATAGCACCTTGTGCATCACTATCAAAAAGAGAAAATTCATTACTAACCTTATTGTCTTCATCATCGGAATGGTGTGAGGCCATCAATACTAGATTTTCACTTTCATCACTATCGGAATCGGATAAGGAACTTATTTCATTATCCTCCCATGCAACATAGGCCTTTTTGTTCTTGAATCCCTTTTTACTTTTGAAGCCACCTTTCTTGGAGAGTTTTGGACAATCTGGCTTGATATGACCTTGCTTACCACATTCATAACATGTGACTTCTTGTGTTGATGTGGAAGCTTCCTTTTTCTTAAATTGTTTCTTTCCTTTTGAATTAGAAAAGGGTTTGTCATTTCTACCAAAGAACTTACCAAGCCTTTTAACAAGAAGCATGAAATTTTTATCTTCTTCCGGATTGTCTTCCTTTTCAACTTCCTTGGAATTTATCTTCAAAGCAATATTCTTGGATTTCTTCTCTTGATTTTCATGTTTTTCAAGTCTTCCGAGTTCCGTTTCATATTCTTGAAGTTTTCCAAACAATGTTGCGGATGGCATGGAGGAAAGACTCTTCTTTTCTGAAATTGTTGTTACATTTGGTTGCCATTCCCTAGTTAAGGACCTAAGTACTTTCAGATTTAGTTCATCATTCGTCAAAGTCTTACCAAGAGCACTTAGATGATTTGTCAAGTGCACAAATCTCTTTTATAGGTCAATAATGGTTTCTCCGGGCTGCATTCGAAATCATTCGTATTCTTGATTCAGGTATTTAGTCTTGATCTTTTTACTTCAACCGTTCCTTCATGAG
Source organism: Vicia faba (assembly GCA_948472305.1). Lineage (NCBI taxonomy): Eukaryota > Viridiplantae > Streptophyta > Magnoliopsida > Fabales > Fabaceae > Vicia > Vicia faba. The sequence goes on along the minus strand of OX451735.1, from coordinate 750,083,880 downwards.
TTTGTACCAAGGTATCCCATATTTCTTTTGCTGTTTTGCACGCCGAGACATGGAAGAATTCATCCATGCTAAGTGCACCTTGAAGAAGGTTTATTTCCTTTTTATCATAGAGAACTTTCTTTTTATCATCATCGTCCCTTGCAGTTTTAGGCTTTGATGAGCCAGCACCATTGATTACCGTTATAGGGATAAATGGACCATTCTCGACGGCATCCCATATTTCTTCTCCACGTGCTTCTAGATGTGCCTTCATGCGTATTTTCCAGAATTCAAAATATTCACCACAAAATAGAGGAGGCTTGTTGTTACTACACCACCATCTCTGAAAACGGGATTTTGATTTGCGGAAGCCATTCTGGATCTTTTAGGAACAGGTTACCTATAACCTGCTCTGATGCCAATTGTAAGTACGAAGTGCGCCTAAGAGGGGGGGGGTGAATTAGGTACTTTAAAAAATTCTGGTTTTAGTGATGATGGATATTATTTTTTTGGTTAATGGTGAGTTTAGGAAAGAGTAAAGTGCATAAAAATAAAGAGACACGAGCGATATATCCTGGTTCCCCTCACAATTCGAGAGTACTCCAGTCCCCTTTCAACATGAAAGAGATTTCCTTATTGTGGCAAACTTAAACAAGAACTACCAAAAAGCCAAGAACAATCCTCTTGGACCAAGAACAATCCTCTTGGATTTTCACTATATCAACAATGAGAATAATCCTCTCATAGTGACTACACTTGTATCCAACAATCCTGGAAAGACAAGATTTATAAAACCACTTAAACTTATTTCCAACAATCCTGGAAAAATAAGTAAGTATCTATCAATATTTGATTTTGAGTGAGTTGAGTAGTATTAATCACTTAGAGTGATTTAACAATGAATGATCTTCTCTTCCAATGATAATAATGTACAATGACTCAAGATATAAATGCTCAAAGTTTTCTGGTTAACAATATATGAAAGTGTGCAGAAAACTTATGTATGAAAGTGAAGAAAAGCTTGAGTTTGTATTTTGAAAATTCGGAAAATATATTTGGAAGAGGTGTTGAAAATGATTTTGAAAATGAGTATTTATATGTTCATAGCACCTTTTTGAAACATCATAAAGTTCTGTAAATGAATCATGAACAATTTCCAAGATTGAGTGAAAGGTTTCAATGAAAAGGTATTATGAACAGGCATGTGCAAAGCTGTTGTTTTTCAAAATCGTGCAGCATGCAATCGATTGCACCCTTTATGTAAATCGATTGCACGGGGTTTCAACAGCTATATTTTCAAAAGTTCTAAGTGTGCAATCGATTGCACAGGAATGTAAATCGATTGCAAGTGAAGTCAGTAGCCAAAAATGATTGAGTGTAATCGATTGCACAAGCAATGTAAATCTATTGCACTGAGAAACAGAAGCAAACGTTTTGAAAATTTTAAACATGCAATTGATTGCACAAGCAATGTAAATCGATTGCACTGAGAAACAGAAGCAAAAGATATGAAAATTTGAAGCATGCAATCGATTGCACTAAATGCAAATCGATTGCACTCAAGTGAAAAATGAATTTTAACTTAGAAAAACTTGAGTAAAGATTTATAAAACATTTCTTTTCACCATTGAGCATCTATGTCTTAAGTTCAAAGTAAGTATTATCATTATACCTTGAAAGTTGCTAAGAGCTTGAACTGAAGACTTTGTCCATAGATGCCTTGAGCTTGATTAAAAATCTTTGCCTTCTTTGTCAATCATGGTTTGTCTTCATCAAAACAAAAGTTCATTTGAGAAGCTTGATTGTCTTCATCAAAACAAAAGTTCATTTGAGAAGCTTGATTTTACAGGGATCAATGGTCAGGTGATGGCATACGACCTCAGGGTCTAAACGGGGCATCTCGGCCGCACTCCAGGCAAAGAGATCATCATTCTCCCGCAGGGAAGCTTTGATTTTCCTTTTAGTCGGGTCGGGGAGGTCTGCTCCGATCTTTACTCCTCTAGTGGGGTCTTCTCCGAGGGGAACCAGCTCGAAGTCGTCGTCCGGGATAGGCCGTGCGTGACTTGAGAGCTCGTTGTGGCCAGCAGAGAAGGTTGACCCTTCGTCTTCGACCATAGGATCCTTCCCCTTCTTCCTTTGTTCGACCATGTCCTTCATGGAAAAGCGATTGTCGAGGTCAATAGTGTCGACCCTTGGTAGTGGCCTGAATTCCTCAGAGTTGGAGGGAAGTGTGGATCGAGTGGCTATTCGAGGCTGGGCGTTGATGGAGCTAAGGCCCTTCGCAAAAGTTTTGAAGCATCTCTTGGCTGCTTGGATGTCCCCGTGAAGAGTGGCGACCAAACCTTCGGCCATGTAGTATTTCATCTTGAGATGAACGGTGGAGGGGACCGTGATGAACTCGGCTAGAGTGAGTCTCTCGAAGATGTATTGATAGATGGATGGGCAGTCCACCACCAAGAATTGGGTCTTGATGGCTCTGGCCGTTATCCCCCTTCCAAAGGTGACGATTAGCTCCACGTGCCCCCATGGCTTCGTGCTGGCCCCGTTGAAACCTTGAAGATCAGAGCTCACGTAAGGGGTTAGGTGGCTCTCGTTCAGCTGCAGAGTGTTGAACAGTTGGGCGTACATAATGTCAACTGAACTGCCCTGGTCGACCAAAATGTGACGCACGTCGAAGTTAGCCATCCGAGCTCTCACGAGTAATGGGATGCTCGAATCCGGGGCTCCTCCTGGTAACTCCTCCCTGTAGAATGCGATGGGGTGAGATCCTCCTCGAAACTTTTCGAACGTGGCGTCCATCTCAGAGTTGGCCTCGATGATTTGGTCGAACCTTCTCTTCACTGATCTGAATGTATGCCTGTTGAATCCTCTGTCGGAAATGACCATGTCTGCGGGGAAGGATTCCCACAGACTGTGGGTGGAGAAGTACAGGGGAACGTCCTCCATGTCCGGAAAGTAGAAGTCTTTCGGCCGTGAGATGCTCGAGGCGACCGGAATGGTATCGAGGTCGGGGGATTTCTTCCCTTCTTCGACATTCTTTGTCTCTGGTGCTTCGTCACGGACGGCCTCTTTTTTCTTATACTGCTTGAGGTGCCCGTCTCTGATTAATATTTCGATTGCATCCTTGATATGGATGCAATCCTCTGTGTTGTGGTTGTGACTCTTGTGAAACCTGCAGTACTTGCTCTTGTCGGTTCTTGGCTTCGACGGTGTTTGTCGGGGGAAGCACACCCCGACTTGCTTGAACTTTGAATTGGTGCATTCGGAAAGAATACACTCTCTTGAGGTTGTCAGGGGGGTGTAGTCGTGGAAACGACCGGCCGGCCCCTTGTAGTATTTAGGACCACGGGACTTGTCCTCCCGTTTCTTCTCCCCTCGACGAAATGTCAAGGGTTCGTCATTCTTCGAGGGTCCAGCACTCTCCTTGTGCCTAGATTCCCGGGCGTTGTTGGCTGCCTCCTTCTCCTCGTACTGTATGTACGCCTGGGCCTTTAGGAGAAGGGAATCGAGTGTGGCTGGTGTTTCTGTGCCTACAGCCTTGGCAAAGTCGCTACGGGAACAAAGCCCTCGCTCGAGTAGGTATTTCTTCATGTTGCCCGTTGTCGGGACCTGGACCGTTTCTTTGTTGAAACGTTCAATATATGCACGCAGAGATTCGTCCCTGCTCTGTATGGTCGCTTCGAGTGAAGCTTTTGATTTAGGGTGTCGGCGGGAGGCAGTGAAATGTCTTGAGAACATTCACCCGAGTTGTTTCCACGGGGTGATGGGTTCGTCGGGCAAGCTTTTGTACCACGCCATTTCCCCCTTCCTGAGAGTGGTTGGGAAGAGTCTGCACTTGATGGCGCCCCTGACCCCTCTGTAGTCGAGGAAGGCAATGATGTTCTCAATGTGCTCGTCATAGGTCCCTAGAGTGGGCGGCTTCTCTAGGCCGGCAGGAAGTGGAGCTTCTGTGATCTCCCTCGATAATGGTATGTGGGGCTCGTCATCTTCACTATTGACGGGAGATGGAGAAGGAGAGTGGTAGTTTCTCCCCCATCGGTCGTTGCGGTCCCGTCGAGGGGAGGGGCTCCTTAGCTTTTACTTTGGCTCGGGAGAGAGAAATCGAGCTCGTTCGATCTATTTGTTGTCCTTTCTCCTCTTGAACGAAGGGGAGTCTTGATCTCGGGAAGGAGGTGTGTGATTGCGTTTCTTGAAGAAAGAAACGTCGCGCCTTTCCTTTTTGGGTGGTGGACCACGCCTGGGTGGTGATGCACTGGGGGAACTTCGCCTTCGGGCTCTCCAGGGAGGAGATCTTGAACGCATGTTTTCCAAGGCCCCTATCCTCTGATTTTGTTAAAGGATGAGGACATTGGTCTGATTTAGGGCAGCGAGCAGTGTTGCCATGGCTAGATTGGCGTTGACAGGGATATGGACTGGTTGCAAGATTTCTGAGAGTTCCTCAGCAGGATTCTTGGAACGCCCTTCTTCCAAGAGTTGATTGTCACCATGTCGGGCATCAGCGGAATCAAGGGACGCAGTTTATCCGTCACGGGGGCCCAGGTTGTCCTTAAGGCGACAGTGTTCCTGGCCTCCATCAGTCTTGAGAGCAGGGGAAAGGATGGTCTTTCCGGAAAGGTTGAGATCATTATAGTCGGCCATGATATGAGAGATGGATCTTGAAAGAAGAGTTTCTTTGATCTTAGGTTCTGAGGGAAGAAAGATGGGGATAGCAGCTTCCCACAAACGGCGCCATTGATCTTGCGGTTGATCAGAACCTGGAGAGTGGCTGAAGGATGATCTTCAGTCGGGCAGAGGAGAGAGGGGGTTGTACCTGCAAGGTACTCCAACAATCAAGTAAGAGTGGGAGCAAGGAGGTACTAGCAAAATATCAGGTAGTGAGTAGTGAATATGTCATACCTAGCCCTCACAGGTGTGAGGGTTTATATAATGCCCCTGGCGCGTAGCCATTGGTTCCTGATTTCCCGCCTATACATGCGGGTCCGGAAAATCAGATAACTGTCAGGACTTGGTCAAACCGGGCAGATGTGCACGTAACTAGCTGTTGGTCCCGGGGGAGGGCTGGTTACGGGCATCCCCCTGGTCGATTCCTGGAGGCCCGCACTACGTTGGTGTTGGGCAGGCTAAGGAGATGCTCGAAGGGTATCTTAGGTTGGTGTTGGGCCAGAAGGGAAAGAGGGGAGGAATTGCCCGACACGTGCGAGCAGCCTGGGCAACGGCCAGCGGTTGATACTCATGAGATTTCTTAGACTGGGCCCAATCAAGTTGTCGGGCCAGTCCAGAACAGAAATTTTACTGAAAACCCTGTTGATCGCTATCGTATTCGACAACCGTGTACGACTCTTTTTGGGAGGTGCCCAAGACCGAGGCTATTCTCCGGGCCCGACCCAGGATAATGCCTCGTCAGTGATGGTGTCGACTAACTTGAGACCCTCCACTCTCCGCTTACCTAGTCGACCACGACTTGCTCGACTATTTCAGAAACCTCAACTGGTTCAGCCATCTCATCTGAAAAGAAGAGGAAACCAGTGAATTCAATGATCAAATCAAATTCATCCTTCCACCACAAATCAAGTGAAAGGGGAGTGTGCGACCAAACCATTGCTCGACAAACCCTCGTTCAACATGGAACCTCGTGAAAGCCACGAGCAAACCCATGAATCCCCCGGAAAAGCCCATGATTATCCACGTAAACTCATAAATTTTGCGATGAGCGGATGAGTCTCACAGGCGAGTTCATGTGTTGCGGGGAGGTATCATCGCAGATAGGGATGACAAAAAAACTCGTACCCGTGGTTACCCGCTGGTAAAACCCATCACAGGCACGGATAGCATGATTTAATGGATATCCACGAGTAAAATAAACGGATATTTAATTACTCGTTTACTTACTGGGACAGATACAGATTTGATGGTATTTGTACCAGCGAATATCCGTATCCGTTAATAATTAACAAAATTACTCAAATACTAATTTTTTTAATCTAAAATTATTATTATTAGTATTTTGTTGAATATGAGACTATTATTATTTTGTTGAATGTAATATAAATTTTTGAAAAAAGAAGAAATAAAATAAATGTGATTTATTTTTGTTATTATTATTATTATTATTACTATTATTATTATTATTATTATTATTATTATTATTATTATTATTATTATTATTATTATTATTATTATGTATTAAATTTGAAACTATTATTTTTCTTTAAAGGGAATAAAAAATTTAGTTTATTATTATTTTATATATATATATATATATATATATATATATATATATATATATATATATATATATATATATATATATATATATATATATATATATATATATATATATATATATATATATATATATATATATATATATATATATATATATATATATATATATATATATATATATATATATATATATATATATATATATATATATATATATATATATATATTTAAAAACATTTAAATAAAAATATATATGGATATCTGTATATACCTGTGGGTATCTCAAAATCTGTGAATACCCGTTTAACAGATACTCGCACGAATATGAGGCAGATACGAGTATCATATTTACTAAACGGAGCGGAAAGCGGGAAACCAGTACCCGTACCCATGGGTACCCATTGCCATCTCTAATCTCAGAATAAAAAGTTCAAACAAAATACACGAATCTCATGGTGAATGCAAGAGTTTCCCGAAGAAAATCCCCAAAACGTGGATTTCACCAAGAACTCCATGAATTCCGTGGGAAATATTATTTCCTAAGCGTGAAATTCATTGTAAACACGTGAATATCCTGAGGAAAGATCCCCAGAACATGAATTTCACCGTGAATTCCATGAACTTCACGGTGAATCCCACGAGGAAAACTTCAAGAATATATAAAATTCGTCTAAAAAGAGGAGTAATCACATAAAAGAACACTTACTTGATCAAAGTGGGACGGAGTTTGCGGCAATGGACACGGCGACACTTGCGATTGGAAGGAAATCGAAAGCGGAGAGAAAAAGAATGAGAGCAAAGTGTGAAACTTTACATATGAACCCTAGAATCCTATCTATAAGCCTGCACTGGAGACCAAACGACACATTGAGCGATGTGTCAGCGTTTCATCTCTTTGCCTCCCATACACCTAACTCATCATGACGCCTACTCCCTAGACCATCATTTCACATTAAATATTGGGTCACATGTCATGTGAAGCCTACATCCAATATTATGTTCGTATCCCTGTCTGTCGAAGAGTAAAAAGACTCCCCGCGAGCATTCTCTGACCCCCGCCTGGGAGTATCCCCGTGTAAAAGCATCTTCCCACGAGTAGAACATTGTCCTCGGGCGCCCACAATCACAAACGTCGAAGAGTAAAAAGACTCCCCGCGAGCATTCTCTGACCCCCGCCTGGGAGTATCCCCGTGTAAAAGCATCTTCCCACAAGTAGAACATTATCCCCGGGCGCCCACAATCACAAACGAGAAAACTCAATAGGAAACATCTCTAATGGGTGAAGTTGTACTTACATGTGCAAGATTAAAAACTTATGCACGACACTCGCCATACCACACCCCCCTCGAGCACACGAACCAACCTAAAAGACTAAAAGACGCAACTCCTTACTTAGAAGCCACAACTTAAAAGGCTCTTATTCTAGACTGGGCATGCCATTGGCCCAGTCGTCATACGAGGCCCAACCCAAACCTGCTTGGTAGAAGGCCTAACGAGACCTCTTCTAAGTTGGACATGTGCTTGGTCCTCCCTCGAAAAGAACCCGATCCAACACAACTAATAAGAAGACCCATTGAGGTGGCTCAAGAAGTTATAACTGTCTGTAATGTTTATTTGGCCTCTTAAAAAAAACAAGTATTTGGTGAAACAGAACATTCACGACCTTGTTTGTTACTGAAAAACAGAACATTCATGGAAACCATTCACCGTAGAAACCTCCGAAAAAGTAATCATGTTTTATTTCAAATTATTCTATGGAGTCATTTTGCTTGTTACTGAAAAACAAAACATTCATGGAAACCATTCACCATAGAAACCTCAGAAAAAGTAATCATGTTTTATTTCAAATTATTCTACCGGGTCATCATGTTTTATTTCATTTAATCCAATCAACGATCAAATAATTTGACTAATGGTCAATGCTTTCACCGAGTTGATGAACAGGTAGATTCTACTGCATCTAAGCTTTAATTCTACTGCATCTGAGCTTTTACAGTGTATTTTAAGCTCCTAATGAAATATAAGTGTAATTTACCCATCCTTTGCAACATTATAGAACATTTCTCCATTTTGTACGATAGCATCATCTCTAATTCAGAAAAGTTCAAGTTATGAATCTTAGGAATCATGATCAAGTCTAACAGTAGTAACTACAACTAGGAAGCTTGGTTTTTAGATGAAAAGAGAAAATGTAGCAAAAGCAAGTTATGTACCAGTAATACGAGTCTATAAAAAGTTATACTCAGCAATATGCATTCAAAGCCTTTGTTTATAGTAATGTACTACTATTTCCCGACTGCACCCTTCCCCCATCCCCGATAGCAACATGACTCACTCAAAATTCAATGACAAATACATGAATAGAATGTAAATAACTCCAGACCCTGAAAGCGCGAATCATTATATTTGGGGATTCAAACCTGGCTCAAAACCTACTTTGCTGACAATAACTCAACAAAGGATACGGACCACTCAATAACGTAGCAAAGCAACAAAACAATCCGAAGACTAGGACTATGACAGAGCATGATAAGAGTGGCACATGGGTCAACCACCTAACCTTATCATATTGCCTTGTGTTGGAAATATGAAGAGATCATAATCAAGCAGATGAACCAGACTCTTTAACTTCCTTCTCTGAATCTCCTTTGCTTTCTTTTTCTGGTGCAGATTCTTGCTCCTTAATTTTGTCCTCAGACTCCTTAGTTTTGTCCTCAGATTTCTCTTCATCTTTCTTTCCTGCATCTGATTTCAGATCAACACTCAATTTCACAAGGAGTTCAGCAGCAGCAGTTACTTCCTCGTTTTCCTCTTTCTTCAGGGATTCAGCAATTTCTTGGAATGTTTCTATGAACTTTTTGCAATCTAGCAGTAAGACAAAGTAACAGTTAATATATGCCATAAATTTACAATCAGCAATTAATGGGCTAGCAGAACATTAATAAAACTAGCATTAATTATTATCACAAAAGTGCCACAGGATCATGCTAAGTTCTCATGATAATCAGGGAAAAACATTGTTAAAAAAAAGGGCACATGATTCTTACCAAAAAAGAGGCACATCAGTGTACCCAAAGACAGACACTAAATACACTGTAAACTAATTTTATTAAGTAAACTATGATCATTAGCTAATGCCCAAACACAGGTGGCATCTAAGCTGCAAACACATTGGAGATGGCTTGGGTAGTATCACACTCTCATAGCAAACAGGGTCAACTCACTCACATCTTCAAGTTTGGGTAGTATAAACAATTTGAACAGACATAAAATCAAGAAGAAAAGGCACACAATTGATATCCATCCAAACAACCATCATAAACATCTAAAATAAATTATTATAACATAATTTCATTTAACTAATTATTTTACAATCAAACTAAAGAGGAACCTAACCTAAACAAACACCACTGCAATTTTTTATACAAGAAATAGAAATAGAAAACTCCAATAAAGTAAACACAAGTCCTTTTTCACAAATAATCATTTCAAAATAGGAGCTCAACTAGTGATCCCTGTTGTAACTTGGAAGTACTGTTGACCAAAACACAATGCCACAAGCACAACTAACACCTACGGAGCACGATGGCAAATATCCAAATGAACAAGTGAAACACATTAATAGACACACAATAAGGAATACATGTAAGAGTTATTCCAATAACCCCTCACAGAATCAGCACCTAAACCCACAAATCCAACAAGATTTTAGGTAATGACAAGGGAAACAAAACCACAAGTTCATCTAAAAGTTGAGCTTACAAAGCAGTGAACTCTAAACAATTTGAAAACACAGGTAGTCCAACATTCACATTCAAAACATCTAAAATTAAGCGAAAAGTTGCAATCAAGTAATCCACTTAAGTTGCTACTTGCTAGTGGATGAAGAACGAACACTTTACTTAATTGGGTCATTACAAACACCTATAATAACAATTACTAATACCAACACTAAATACAGCTAGTTTAGTAGAATTAATTAGATTAATCATAATCAACACACAAGATTAAGATTATGTTTGGATATCATAAAATGAACAGAGTGGAATGGAGTAAAGTTTCATTCCATCGTTTGGAAAGTTTTAGACGAAACAAGCCAAATTCTTCAGTCCACCCAATTCGGAGGGGAAGAAATAAGGTGGTAAGTGATGGAACGGAATAGAATCATTACTACTCAATTTTGAGTCGCTCTATCCGGTTTTAAATGATCCAAAAATGGAATAACACTCCATTCCTACTTCATCCATCCAAACAAAGCCTAAAAGAATGTACACTTAAAAGCCCTATGATAAAAACAAACAAGTCCAAACATAGTTTACCAATAATACAATTTTAAAAAATTAACAGATTAAAAGAAGAACGTTTACTCTCAATGGATGCAAATCGAATGCAGAAAAGCTCATCTTTCAATTCACCATCAGCATAGTCCCTTGCATGCCAAACACAGGATTTTTCATTCCCAGCATGCTCTTGCACAGTCATATTAGGCAAAACTAACCAAAAACAAAACAATCAAAATCAATCACAACTACCAAAACAATAAATAAAAAATCAATCAAAACCAAAACAAAATCAATACTCACTGAGGTGATTTGCGCAGATCTTGAGAATCTTGGATTGTCTCATGAGAAGCCTCACTTTTCCAGTAACTTTATGCTTCAGAAACTTCACAGTTCCAGCACCTCGTTCTTTCCACTGATTCCCTTCTTTGTCAAAACGGTACAGTTTCGCTTTGCTACAAACAAATCACAAATCAACAAACAAGAAATCACAAAACAGTAAACAAGAATCGATAAAGTATATACATACAGGTCGAGAATCGCTTCTTCCTCTTCTTCTCCGGTGGAGACAGCAACCTCTTCGAGTCTGACGATCGGAGCGACCTGAGCTCCGGTATCTTCGTCGTCTCCGGCGGGGACATCTTCCTCTTCGTGGTGATCGGTGCTGGTGGACATGTTGATTGAAATTGTAGAGAGAGAGAGAGAGAAAGAAAGTGATAGAGAGAGGGGTTAATAGGGTTTTTAGGTCTATATAAAAAGGGACAGAGAAAAAGAAGGGTTTGGTTGTATACAGCGATAAAGTGATTTATGATTGTGCAGTTTTTGGATTCACCGTTCGATGGTTGCCACGTGGAGAGCGATGGATGGGTGAGATTTGGGTTGTTTAGGAATGTTTTGATAAGAGGGAATTATATAGTGTGCTACTTTTAGACGTGGTGTATGGTGCAACGCTTCGTCGATTGAATCATAAGTCCATATGAAATAAGACTTGGCCATGATGTGTTGTTATTTGCTTTGTTTTATTTTATTTGGGTTGTAATAAAATTTGTAGGAAATTTTTTTGATTTAATTAAGTAAATTATTTTACTTTATTTTATATCTATTTTTAATATAATAAAACTAATAACCGCTAAAATTATTTAATTAGTTAAATTAGTCAAATTAAAATAGTTTAGAGAAGGTTTTTCATATACTTAAATATAATTATAATTACTAATCATTAATTAATTTTAAAATTATATTTTATTAATTATTATTTGATTGTATCTAATTAGAAGGGATCGTCGATGACCTACAAGTTTGGACAGAACGGTGGTTTAAAGTGAGTGGGGTGTACTTGCAAGGTACTCCGATGCCAAAGTAAAAATAAAGAGAATCAGAGCGCAAGCACAAGAAGTGAGAGTGGATGAATGAATATCTGACTCTCTCGTGTGAGAGGGTATTTATAGCCCTCAATGTTGGGCAAAGATCTTCGTTATTAGGCTAGATAGTTAGGTCCAATAACGAAGATTGTCAGGGTTACGTGAGTAGTGGAGTCCAGCACGTGGTCTCCTCCTTGGTCAACTACTCCAATATGATAGGGAAGTTATGGACTCGTTATTCTCGGCGGGCAAGATGATGGTAGCTTCAGATAACCATTAGCCACGTCTCCCTGGTGGATACGTGGGGAAATTCCCAATGGTTGTTGATTTGGGATGTATACCATTGGGTCATAGCAAAGGCGTTGGATTGGGCATGCCCGACGGTGGGCCAAGTGTCAGCCCAGTCCATAACAAAAGTCCCCCAAGTTATTGCTCTTAGGCGAAAGGATGATGACTTAAGCCAGCTTAATTGTCGGGGAAAGGTTGCCCGACAAAAGGAATTATTAACTTTCATCAGGTTCGTCCTCGGCGTTAGAGGTTGAAGACCAGATGTAAATAATAACCGTATCTCGATCGGTGATGATGTGATCGTTAGATTGTCGATTTCCTCGTCAGCTCTCCATGGTTGCGCCTTCCTGCCCGACAACGAGGGCATGCGTGGGGTGCGGTCGAATTGTTAACTGCCCGTCTTGGTGCGGATGATCATTTAGGATTCACATTTGCGGGGGAAACACAGAATTTTCCTCGGGGTCATATTTTCGACGTGCCCGTAAGAAAGGGTGTCATAATGATGTCGAGCAAGTGCCCATCAATGTATCAGCGCGTGTTTTCACACGTGAGGTTTTTTGAAGTCAATACGGCACATTACTTTGTATGTCATATGTGGTGACTATTTAAGGCACCATCATTGCCTAGGGCGGCCTAAGAGCCTAGGCAATGATGACCTTTCACACACTACCTCGTATGGTGGGGAACAACTATAAAAGGGAGGTGGCGAAATTTACTCAAGACATTTTTAACTTTTGCTCTCCCGTCGTATCTTCTCCATTTGCTAGATGCTCCGTTGTTGTCGCTGCAACCGTAGAATTTTCCAGCGTTCATCCTTTTTCAAGTAAGTGACTCTCTTAAAACATGTTAATTTATCTTAGGATTTCATATTGAACGCATGAAATTTTCCATTGACATGAAATTTCTGACGGATCTCCCGGCAAATGGATGAACTTTTCGATTAAGTTCATGAGTTTCAGATGAAGATTTATAAATTTTGGAGGAAGATACATGAATTTCACCTGGGTTTATGAATTTTGGATGAATATCGGATGAACTTCATCTGGGTTCATGTCGGGGACATCCTCTCCATGCACTAGAGAGATTTGAGTAAGTCGCTTTGTCGGGGAAAATGTCTTCGTGACTTTATGCTTATACGAGGACACCACTTCATTTCGTGTTTTCCATCAAGGGCTTGAGTCGAGGACCTACCCTCGAGGCGCTCCTTGCCCTTTCACTTGACTTGCGGAGGAAGGGTGGATTTGATGATGTTGAATTCACTGTCTTCCCTTGCTTTTCAGGTTAGATGGCTCAACTGGTCGAAGAAGCTGTTTTTCCCGACTCAAATGGCGAGGAAAATTTAGGCATGGGAAACAACCTAAATTGGGTCGCACCTGAACCCAAAAACACAATGTCTCAGTTTGTTCATGATTCCTCTGATGCATTCAATGTTGTCGAGGAAAAGGAAGATAATGCTCCCACCTTCTGGTCGGTCCGTATTCCACTTGAGAGCAGGAGGATCTGCTCAGCTTTCCCGGGCACATGCTTCCCCATGTACGAGTTCGTCTTTAAGGAAGTGAGGATGCACCTGCCCTTTATGGATTTCCAGGTGGGGGTTTTCAAATGGTTAAACCAGGCACCCTCTAAACTCCACTCAAATGTGCTTGTGTTTATGCGAGCATTTGAGCATGTTTGTCAATACCTCAACGTTGGTGCCACCTTGACCCTGTTCTTCTGAATTTTCCATCTCCAACGGTAAACTGTTGAAGGCCTCCAGGCCTGGGTGTCGTTTAAACAGTTCAGAAAATTGTTCCGACCATACCTGGAATTTGTCTAACATTTTAAGGAAAGGTACTTTGTCGTGAAGCCTATTTCAAGAACGACCATGGACTTCTTGTAAGATTGATCAGTGGTTTCTACACAAGAATTATGGATTTATTTCAGTCATCATTTCTTTTGATTGAATGGTGTTTTATTTCATTTTACCACATTTTATGTTGTGGTTTGGTATTTTAGTATTTTCAGGTTTAAAAGAATAAAACAGGACAAATCGGGGCAGAGAAGTGCAAAATTCAGAAGTTTAGAAAGAAGTGCTTCAGGAGCCCTAACACGGGTGGCCGTATCGCCTGACACGGGCCGTGTCAGGGGGAGAATTTGGAAATAAGTGAAGATTGAAGCAAGGCAGAAGGCGACATGGGCGCCTGTGTCACACGACACGGCCCGTGTCAAGTCAGCTGAAGTGTGCGTTTTTGGAGGAAGGATCACAGGAGTTGACATGGGTGCCTGTGTCACACGACACAGCTCGTGTCAATTCAGTTGGGCCAAAAGGTTGAATAGAGCAGATCACAGGTGCTGACACGGGTGCCCATGTCTGGTGACACGGCCCGTGTCAGCCTAGGCGCTTAACATTCCAATTTTGAGATTTTGTTGTATTCTTGGATCATTAAGGGTACTTTGGAGATTTTGTATTGCTGAAGGATGACCTAATGCTATAAAAACCTGTTGTTGAGAAGAAGAAGAAAAAAACTTTTTGGACGGGAGAATAATTTCACGATAGAAGATTGAAGTCTATGCAAGTTTTGGGAGAACGAAGACCTTTCATGAGCAGAAGCAATTGAAGATCAGAGTTCACTATTAATTTGTGTAATGTCTATCTTTATTTTTTATTGAAATCTCTTTGAATATTATGTGCGGATAAACCCTCCAATGCTAGGGGTGCCCCTGATTTGCAAATGTATTGATTATGAGTTATTGATTTTTAATACAATAGTTTCCATTCAATTTAATCGTTAAAGGTTTCTAATGCTTTCTTGATCAGACCAATTAGGATTGAGTTACAGTTAACAACTAGCTGGACCATGGTTGTTAAGATTTTTATACGATTAGGCTATAGTAGATATCACCTAGTATTAGGGATACCCTATAGTCATTGGATTTAACCCTTGATAAAATAAAGGCTTGACTCCATCAGATATTTCTAAGGACTAGGGATTTAGGATGGATGGTTAAAGGTTTTCTCACTAAAGACTTAGGGGAAAATAATCTAAAGGGACGGTAGTTGAAGGTAATGAACTTGTAGAAGAGATCAATAGTGAAGGTCATTACAGGGCAAACCACACACTCACCCCTAGCATAGTATTCACACTAGTAAAAAAAAGTCATAATTTACCTTCCATATTTTTAATTATTATTAAGTACAATTATCAAACCAAAACCCCACATTGATTTTTGTTTAATTGAACCTCTCATTAAACTCGGTAATTCTGTGTAGTCCTTGAGATCGACATTCGGGAAATTTTCCCTGTTATTATAAGAGGCAAAATAGTACACTTGCTATTTTTCTGATCAAGTTTTTGGCTTTGTTGTCGGGGACTGCCAAAATACTAAGTTTCATTGTGATTCAATTGAAATTTTATTGCTCTGCAATTAAAATTTTATTTTTCACTTATTTTTGTTTATTATTATATTTTAACTAATCTTTTATGCGAGGTAAGACCTCAGCTGAACTTCCTTTTGATGCAGAGATTGAAAGAACTCTTCACGCAAGAAGAAGGCAGGCTAAGTTAGCCAGACTGACTTCCGAGGAAGATATTGCCTCAATTCACTCAGAGCACTAAGACACAAATTCAGAACACCATGAGATAAAGTCAGATTGAGAAACCGAAAACATGGGCAAAAATCCACCCGAGAGATTACTTGGTGACTATGGTTGAAGGAATGCACCGGCTGGTTGACTCACTATTGTAAACTACCCGGTGAATGTACCAAATTTTCAGTTGTATCCCAGTACTATCACTCAACTTGAGATAAGGTCATTTTTGTGAAGGTTGAATGAAGATGCTAATAAGCATTTACAGATATTTCTGACCATGAGCACCACCTTGAAGATAAATGGTCATACTGAGGAACAAAAGAAATTAAGAATGTTCCCCTTCACGTTGGCTGATGATGCTGAAGAATGATTCTTTTCTCTTCCGGGTGATACTATAACAACTTGGGAAGAAATAGAGACTGCATTTTTGAAGGAATATTTTCCAGCCTCAGTGTTCATAAGAAAAAGGTATGATATACTGAATTTCAAGCAAAAAGAGGGAGAATCGCTAGGACATACCTATAAAATGTTTGAAAGACTCCTAGTGGCCTGCCCTACTCATAATCTGGACCAGACTAATCAAATTCAAACATTTGTAAATGGTATGAGAATCAAGACAAAGCAGCTGATAGACACAACTGCTGGTAGCTCATCAAATTTCTCAATAGCCACTGGTGTGAAGAAGATAATAGAAGTAACTGCTGCTAATGAGCATTTGGATTTATATGACAGGGTGGCTAACAAATTTGAAGGAGTCATTGATATAAAGTTAGAGCCCAACAGACAATTAAAAATTGAAGAAACAATTGTTGTAGAGGTAGACAAGAAGCTGAAAGAGCTGAAGTTAGGTACTCATCAAGTTGCCCAAATTCAACAAGCATAAAATGTTGTATGTGAAATTTGTAATGGGTCGCACAATACAATGCATTGTTTAGCTTCTCCACGACAAATTAAAGACATTAAGTTCTTAAAGCAGAATAATTTGTATTTAAACACCTACAATACTGGGTGGAAGAATCATATGAACTTCTCCTGGAAAGATCAACAACAACAAGCTCCTCAAAAGGCAGAGTGGGAGGTGGCTATTAAAAAAATGGTTGCCCAAACCTCTCAATTTCAAGAAGAGACAAGGAACAATTACAGGAATACCACAGATGGAATTAAAAAATTGGAAGTTCAAATGGGGCAGATTGCATAACAGGTAGCGCTGCAAGCACAAGAAAATCAGAAAAGTCATGAGAATGTGAATGTTGTCAAAACAAGGAGTGAGAAAGTCGCTAGAGAAAAAGAAGATAATTTGAGGTTTGATGACAATATCATATAAGTAGAGCTGGAAGTGAGAGAGAACAAGAAAAAAGGAATAAGTGGCATCACCTATAAAGCTAGTTGAAGAGAAGACTAAACCAGAAATCAAGTTATCGTATCCCTCTCGAGTGGCAAAGAATGACACAAAAGAAAAAGATTTTGAGAATTTGGAGGCTGCAACATATGTTGCACTATGTTGCACTACCCTCTATGAGTCACCTTCTCGAGCTAGTTCTGAAACATTGGGATCAATGTTTAGTTCAAGTTTGGGGGAGTTTTGTTGCTTTTCTTCTTTTTGAATTATTTGTTAGTGCTTTGCGAGTTGTTGTGTAAATCCACGAGTTGAAGTCCTCTAAGTTGGTCGGGATTTTTTTAAGTCTCATAGAGTTCAGGAATAGTATATTAAGACAAAGGGTTGGTTGTTCGAGGGTAGAAAGTTCGGAATAACATGACAGGGATACGAGTCTAATGTGTAGATTTGTACCATAATGCTTGAATTCTGAGAAGTACTCCTAAAGTAGTTTATCCTCACAGTCTAGAATAACATAGATTCACATGCATGTATGATTGAAGGAGAAAGAAATAAATTTGTAACCAAATGATGAAAAGGCGGTAAAAGGCAACTGGATCGCTAAGTTGGATAGCCCTCACCAGGTTATTCAGCCCAAAGGGGTTGATCCCCAAACGTCGTCCATAAAGGACAATATATAAACTGAAAAGTTTTAAAATTTTCATCTGAATTTATATAAGAGCAAAAGCTCTTCTTTGGTGCCTGAGCAAAAATCTCTCTTGATCAGTCTATTATGTGTGATGATCATTAATAATTATCATTGCATTAATTTGACTGTTCGAATTAAAAAGGAGGAAAATTGGAAAAGAGACTTAAGTACAAAGCATAGTTAGAGAGGTATCTGAAGAAGAAACTCTAAATTTAAAGATTCTTAAACAAACTCTTCGTGTCATGTGATCATTGGATGGACTGTTTTTTGATCAATTTGAATGGATGTTTCACGTATGAGTAATGGGATGCTATGATTTTCTTGAAGTTCTTGTAATGGTCGCTTGAGGTCAAGCAACAATTTAAGTTTAGGGGAGTTTGATCAGTGGTTTTTACACAAGAATTATGCATTTATTTCAGTCATCGTTTCTTTTAATTGAATGGTGTTTTATTCCATTTTACTGCATTTTATGTTGTGGTTTGGTATTTTAGTGTTTTAAGGTTTAAAAGAATAAAACAGGACAAATCGGGGCAGAAAAGTGCAGAATTCAGAAGTTCAGAAAGAAGTGCTTCAGGAGCCCTAACATGGGTGGCCGTGTCACCTGACACGGACCGTGTCAGGGGGAGAATTTGGAAAGAAGTGAAGATTGGAGCAAGGCAGAAGGCGACACGGGCACCTGTGTCACATGACATGGCCCGTGTCAAGTCAGCTGAAGCGTGCATTTTTGGAGGAAGGATCACAGGTGCTGACACGGGTGCTCGTGTCACACGACACGACCTGTGTCAATTCAACTGGGCCAAAAGGTTGAATGGAGCAGATCACTGACGCTGAGACGGGTGCCCGTTTCAGCCTAGGAGCTTAAAATTCCAATTTTGAGATTTTGTTGTACTCTTGGATCATTAAGGGTACTTTGGACATTTTGTATTACTGAAGGATGACCTAACTCTATAAAAACCTATTGGTGAGAAGAAAAAAAAACTTTTTGGACAGGAGAATAATTTCACGATAGAAGATTGAAGTTTATGCAAGTTTTGGGAGAACGAAGACCTTTCATGAGCAGATGTAATTGAAGATCAGAGTTCACCATCAATTTGTGTAATGTCTATCTTTATTTTTATTGAAATCTCTTTTAATATTACGAGCGGATAAACCCCCCAATGTTAGGGGGTGTCCCTGATTTTTAAATGTATTGACTATGAATTATTGATTTTTAATACAATAGTTTCCTTTCAATTTAATCGTTCAAGGTTTCTAATGCTTTCCTAATCGGAACAATTAGGATTTAGTTACGGTTAATAACCAGTTGGACTGCAGTTGTTAAGGTTTTTGTATGATTAGGCTATAGTAGATATCACCTAGGACTAGGGATACCATATAGTCACCGGATTTAACCCTTGATAAAATAAAGGCTTGACTCTATCAGATATTTCTAAGGACTTAAGATTTAGGATGGATGGTTAAAGGTTTCCTCACTAAGGACTTGGGGGAAAATAATCTAAAGGGCCGATAATTGAAGGTAATGAACTTGTAGAAGAGATCAATAATTAAGGTCATTACAGGGCAAACCACACACTCACCCCTAGCATAGTATTCACACTAGTAAAAAAATTCATAATTTACCTTCCATATTTTTAATTATTGTTAAGTACAATTATCAAACTGTGATACGGTGGGAGAACTGACTTGAGGGTTTTGCGTTTTATCTCAAATGTTGCGGTTAGCAAGAGTCGCCACC
Source organism: Vicia faba (assembly GCA_948472305.1). Taxonomy (NCBI): domain Eukaryota; kingdom Viridiplantae; phylum Streptophyta; class Magnoliopsida; order Fabales; family Fabaceae; genus Vicia; species Vicia faba. The sequence goes on along the minus strand of OX451735.1, from coordinate 750,064,417 downwards.
GACTTTTCTTTTATCCAAAAGGAAAGGTAAAAAAGCACAGGAAAGACCTTTGAGATGTTTTCTTGAGTTCGGGGGGTAGATTATGAAAAGGGAAGGTGCTAGCACCCTTTTCATCCATGGTTTTCCATAGGCTCTTAGTTACTTGCTTAGATCACTTGCTTTTGTTTGTTTGAAATTGTGTTTGGTGTGGTTTTGAAAGTATTTTGTAAAAGAGGCCATTCGTTTAGGCAATATTTGTAATGATTCTCGTTCGTAAGAATGTATACAAAGATGTTTATCTTTTGAAAATGTTTTCAATGTTTTATAAGATATTTTGAAATGTGTGTGTGTTTGTTTTTGAAAATAGCAAGGATTGTTTGAAAAGTAGCAAGTAACTTAGAAGCTATCTACCTACTCAAATGTCTTTCTTGTGCATTTTCTATTCCTTTGACATTGTTGACTTACCATTGATTTGGTAAGCAACCCTATCTTTGGATGTAAACGGGACGGGAGTGAGTCATCGTATAACTATGATAGCAATGTTGCCAAGTATCTTAGCATTTTTGAGGAACCAAGATCATTTTGTTTAGATAACTTTTGAATAGCGTCATCGAGGGACTTATGATCTTATATTTGTTTTGTTTTGCCAAGATACTTCGCATGCGTAACATGGCCATTTTAGGCAACCAAGTGGGAGAAACCATAAGGGTGCTTGTGTGCAAAGTGTATCATTTTCATGCTTTTGATTTGTCTTGTATTTAGGGTTTTCTATTTTGTTTGTTTGTTCTTGTTATGCAAACCCTAATTACTAATCATGGTATATAAAGCGATAAATTGCGTAATGTAAATATACTAAGCTATTACAACAATTTTTATGGGAGGGGGGAATACAAGTTTGAATGGGGATTTGCACAAATATAAAGCTAAATATATTATTACAACCAAATCGAAATTGCGCGAATTAAATAAATAATACAAATATTTAAAATGCAATGCAATATGTATGTAAAAGAAAAGATTTTTTTATGTCTTGTTTTTTGTATGAAAAATATTTAATTTAAACCTAAAAAAAAAGGAAAAAATAATATTTATTTTTGGAAGGGGATTAAACCCTAGTTTTTATTCAAAGAAAATAATGTTCTATATTATTATTTTGTGTATTTTTTGTATAAAAAATCATAAATAATATTATGCCAAAATAATAAAAATTAAATATGTACAAAAAATAAGTATTTACGAGTATAAAAATGTATAATAAAAATATTAAGTATATTTGATTATTTACAAACTTATTAAGAAAATAAATTCTATTCTATCAAAATAAATCAATTTTTTATGTGAGAAAATAATAAATAAAATAAAATAAAAGTGTGAAAATAAATAAATCATTTTTTAGGATTTTTTATCATCAAGAAAAATAAATAAAAGTATTAAATATGAAAATATGAAAAAAATACAAAAATATAAAAAGTTAGTCAGGGGGTGCAATAGCAAGTCAGGGGGTGGGTTTAGCAAAAACAAAAAGGCCATGCAGCCAAAAAGCCCAAAACCAGACTTCATCCCTGTCCTTCGTTCTCTTCTTCACACTTCCAGTTCAAACTTGTATCTTCATCATGCTTGCATAAAAATGAAAATTCATAACATGAAAAATATGGCATTTGAGCTCACGATTCCAACCATATAAATTATGTAACCTAACTATCAAAGATCAAAGAGAATTTTGGAATCCCTAAATCGTGACCTAATTTTTTCAGAGATTTCAACCTTTAAATTCTCTTAGCACAAGTAATATAAATGAAAAGTAATGATATGTACAGTTTCGTTATGATGAGAGCTACATTTTTTCTTCACAAATCGTGGCTTGAAGTTGCCTGTATAAAGAGATAGAGTGTAAGAAAATACCTCCATCAGCTGGAATCGTGTATGGCAATGTAGGGACTTTAATGGAGGCATGGTGATTGTTTAAGCTTCCTTGAACTTCCCTGAACCTATTCCAATCTTTATCTTGCTCTGAGGATGGCTGGAACTCCCTGACCAAGTCCAACTGCAAGCTTCCAAATTGAAAATGGAAGATGGTGAAACAGAGGTTACAGAACCAGGGTGATGACTTGGATTGATTAGTTATCAAGTGTATAAGATGTTTTGATCAGTTAAACACAAAACACACGAGCTAAATGAGAGTTGGTTGAGCTTTTACAGAAACTGTGTGCTTGGGCAGATTTTTAGTGTTTTTGAGTTTGAGAGAGTTCTAAGTCCAAGCCAAGCCTGTTATGTGTTGCATATTGTTTACATATTAGTATAGAAATGATCTAAAGTCAGCTTCCCAACAGATCTGCCAATGCTAGCCTTTTTGCCAACTTTCTTGTACTTGAAGCAAAGTGACAAGACCAATGCTTCACATGATTGTACCATCTTGCTTAGGGTTAGTATGAGTTTGTATAACTTGCTTGAGACCTGTGTAATTTGCTTGTATCAAGGGTACAAGTCCAATGCTCCAAGTTGACAAAGTTCCAAAAGTGCATCTTTATGAAAATGGCAATGAAGCCTTTTTGCCCAAAATGGAATTACAACTTGTGTATAGTTTCAAAAGCAAGGATAAAGGCTTTGTCAACTGAGTATGCATTTAATTAAGGAGTGTGTAGCAAGATTAGGACCTATAAAGCAATAAACAATCAACATAGGTTTGGTTTGCAACTTGATTCTATGTGAAATGGCTTGAACAAAAAGTGAGGAAATGTCAACTTCCCCTCTTCGATTCTCCCTACTTAAAAATGATCTTGGAGAGTTCTTGGACATTCTAGAAAGCTTGCAACATTATCTATAATCCATATTTGAAATGGATTTTGAGATACCTCTTGGAACTAGGTGAAAAGTTGCCATGAAGTTGGGTCCAAAACCTGCCTAAATTAGGGCAAAATTTCACTAAGTTATTTAGTTCATGGCCCTATATTCACAAATTCATAACTTGAGATCCAAGCATCTTTAGGGAAAAGTTTGTGAAGAAAAGTTGTAGATTTCATGGGGATATACAACTTTCATGTTGGGAACTTTTCTTGAATCAAAATGCATCATGGTGAAAAAGTGGTGAAAAGTGGAGAAAAAATAAGAAAATTTTTATACTTAGAAAAATTCTAAGTTATGAAAATTTTCAAATTAAAACCCTAATTTTCAAATTTGGTTTTCTTGGTGAACAAGTTTCATATTTTGACATATCTTGATGAATTTTGACTCTTGGTACTTGATTTTGACCAAAAAGTCAAAGTTTGACTTTTCAGTGTACAATTGACTTTTGATTAGTTGACTGCAAATTTCTTCTGTCAATCCCATGAACTTGAGATCTTTTGAACCATGTAATTAGGTCAAGATGATGCCATTGAACCATTGAAATAATGCTTGAACTCAATTGGTCATTGGCTAGGTTAAAAATCAGAAATTGCCCTTTCTCAGTCAAAACCCTAATTTTGACCATTTTGCCCTTTTGATGATTTGATCAAATTTCTTGAGGAGTTGTGATCCAAACTTGATCAAATGGTACATATGAGTCTAAAATGTTGATGTGGATAAAAAATTATGAAGTTTGACTTCAAATTGGCCATGGTTGACTTTTTTCCCAATACAGATGATTTTTAGGTCAAATGTCCAATTGACTGATCAAAAATGTGGTTCAAGGCTTGAAACTTATCATGAACAATCTTAAGGATCCAAAATGATGTATGAAAGTCAAATGAAGCATTGGTGGTCCAAAAATCCTTGTGCAAACTCAAACCCTAATTTTGGGTTATTAGTGTAAGATGAGATATCTTGAGATGAGCAAACCCTGATCTTGTCTTGAATCCAAGAAGTCTTGTGAGAAAAGTCTTGATAAATGAGAGGGAAAATTTTGGGGTACAACACAAACAAAAACCCCACATTGAGTTTTGTTTAATTGAATCTCGCATTAAACTCGGTAATTCTATGTAGTCCTTGAGATCGACATTCGGGGAATTTTCCCTGTTATTACAAGAGGCAAAATAGTACATTTGCTATTTTCCCGATCAACGGTCATTCAGTCGAGATCAAGGATGGTCGAGAAGTAACAAAGCTAAGGGAGAAATTTCCCATTGAGTGGTAATGGAAGCATTTTGATCGGAAGCCAGAGCATTATGCAGTAAAGCCCGAGGAGCTAGATGCTCAGGACATGCTTGCTTATGATAAACTAGCGGCCTATGTCAGGAGTTTCTCCCCTGCTAAATGTGTGGATTCGAACAACAATTTCATTTGTGGTGATGATGGGGAGCATATTTATGATGCCCGACTGATATATACGAAAGCACTCCTCGAATGTTCTTCTGACGAAGAGTCTTTGAGACTCCTAGGTAGGGAGTGTGCCCGTAGTTGATATTTGTGTTTTTTTTGTTGACTAACTATTTCCCTTTTAGACTGAAGGTCAGATGGCGAGTCTCCCAGAATATGTGCTCAAGTTGAGGGGCAAGGGTGGCAAAAAGTTGCCCAAAGGACGTGCTGCTCAGATCCAGGAAAAGGCCAAACTTGACACCCATGTCAGCGGTTCCTCTTCTCCCCAAGGTGACCAGCTCTCTCCCCATGAACAACCCGCAAAAAGGAGGCGCAGAGAAAGTCTCGAGCATGTGGTCCTTACAGATAAGAGCAATAATGTCGAGTAGACCTTCATGCTGCCCCCGGTTATCTCAACTGTGGTATCTTTAGAGGGGACAATTCCTTAGGTCTTCATAAGGGGGAGAGGAAAGCCATTTTGTCCGCGGACAAGGAGTCTAGACATGAGAATCTGTCTGAGGGCGTAGCCGCTGTAATAAGGGTTCCCGAGACTGCCCTAGCCCTAAATAAAGTGGCGACGTGCTCATGGGATGCTCTTGAAAAAGCGAAGGCCCGGATCGAAAAGTTAGAGGGGCATAACGAAAAGCTGAAGAATGATATCCTTGTACATCTAGAGAAGTATGAGATCCAAATCGGGCTCGTTAGGGAGTTGGATGAGCTAAAGCCGAAGATGGATACCATGGACAAGGAGAACGAAAGAATGTCTTCCTGGGTAAAAGAGGTGGAAGGGGTTGTGGCACCTGCTGAAGAGGAAGCTGGCAAGGAGAAGGCTTTACAAACTAGGGAAGAGCTAATTTCTCAGATTCGTCAGCTTGAGCAGGATATTCTGGACAACCTTGGGTACGACTTCAATATTGTTGTGGAGAAAATCAAGATTGTCAAAGTTGGGGCCAAGCTTGTGACTAAAGGGACTGGGTATTTTCACCAAGTGGTCGATGGGAGGATAATTGTTACCCCCGATAATAATCCTAAAGAGAAGTCGGATGGTGAGGAGGACATGTGTGAAGACTAGTTTAAGTTTTGGGCCTACATGCATGTATGTTTACCTGGCCTGCATGCCAAAATTTTTTCAATGTTTGGACAAGGGGCCCGGCCCGGTTTTTGTATAAATGCTTTTTGTTTAGGCCTGTGCGCCCTTCTGTAATATTTGGGCAACATCGACCTTTGTGGTCGGCCTTTTTTGAATTGGTTTTATCTTGCATGTTTATCTGTTAGATATTATTTGGTGTTGTGTTTTTCATGATTATTTTATACAAGTGTGGGAATTTGTGCTCGACCTATTTTAGGATCGACAATGTATAGAGACATGTTGGGGAGGCAAATTTGGGTTCCGCTTGAATGGGGCCAAGGTCGCGGTCTGGGCCTTGACTTTGCGACGTGAACTGTCCCATGCGAGCTGGGCATTCTTCCTATTAGGTAGTTTGACTGTGGAGCTTGGTCGAGGTGTCCCCGTCGGGCTAAGGTTCTGCTAGTTCAATAAGAGAGGACCCTTATTTTAGTTGATGGATGCAATATGTTTGTACCTTAACATGATTTTATGGTCGAGCGAGGCACGTCTTTGTCAGACGGGCCAGGTTGACTGCTAAGCCCTAGCTTTTGCTTGGGACTTAGCTGTAATATTGTTTTAGCTTGTTAGCGTTCAAAGGTTGAGGTAATTGTTTCCCACTTAGGTGTTTGAGGTAGTAGGCACCGTTGCCCGTCTTATCGTAGACGCGATAGGGGCCTTCTCAGTTGGAGGCCATCTTTCCTCCACGGGAATCTTTTTGATTTCTCTGTAGGACCAGGCTTTCGATCTCTAATTTGTGTTTTATGACTTTGACGTCATGTCGCAAAGTTATAACTTGTTTTAGCGTGGCCTCGCGAAGAGATGTTATTATACCCCAATTTTTACCCCTAATATTTCTCATCATCTCATTTTTACCAATATATCAAGATCACACGTTAGGGTTGGTTCTCTCTTTCTACTTTATTTGTAACGCCTTAGACTGCCTTCGGGATTACCGACTGACCCCACAAACCAACACGAGTCTTTTCAGCATGCTTTGGCCTCACTCGCATGCTTTCCGAGAAACTTCCCAGAAGGTCACCCATCCCAATACTACTCCAAATCATGCACGCTTAACTGTGGAGTTCTTATAGAGCAGGCTACCGAAAAGAAGATGCATCTTGTTGGTATAGGTAGTACCAATTAATCCTTATAAGCCTTCCTTCAAACATACAGTCCTATACCTGCATAACCTCGGGATCCCTCTCATTCCGATGTGGCGACCACCTTTGGCCTCTTAAGGCCTCGGGTGTTACATGCGGTGCAACCACTCCTCGCCCTTTTCGGTCTCGAGTGTTACATATATTGAGGAATTACCAAGCATCTTGAATTGTGTATCTTGTACATATGTTCTTTTAACTAACATTAAAATATGTATATATGTCTCTTTGAATGTTCATATTGTAGGTGATGGCACAATTGCATTCATCTCACCATCTCCTAACCCAAAAGGTCAAAACTAGGATTTTGAATTTAATCAGGAAATCTATGACTTTTTGGGAAAGACTTGATTCCATGCTTCTCTACATGTTCATGAGCATCTATGATTGGAAGATTGATCATCAATTTTGATTGGAAGAGGTTCAATTGATCAAAAAGGATAAAAAACATTTTGTCAAAAAGTTAACTAAAGTCAACAGTTGACCAAGTGGACTTTTGGTCAACCATCGATTCATTGTCCATATTTTCATATTTCATGGTCAATGGTGGCATAAGATCAAGAGGAAGTGTTGAAGTAGAGATAACTTGTCAAAGAAGTTACTTGAAGTTTTTGAATTTTTTAAAGTGTTCATAATGCTGAACTTTGATTGATCATAGCTTTCTCAATTTTTATTAAAAATGTACAAACTTTATATGGTTGGAAAGAGGAGGAAATGTTTTTCAATTTTGTCTTTGACACAAAAAGTTCAAAAAGTGAAAGGAGAAGAAGTCATTTTGCTTGAAAGATTCTTGACACTTAGTAAATTTTCAAATTATATACACAAGGCCTGATTTCTTCATGATCATTTTTAAGGTGTGTTGTACCCCAAAATTTTCCCTCCCATTTTTTTTCAAGACATGCTCACAAAGGTCTCAAATATTCAAAGCCACTCAAGAGTTGGCTGGTCAAACCTCCTCCTAAGAAAAGGTATTCAACTAGGGTTTGGTGCTTCTCAAAGAATATTGGGTTGCAAGGGTTTCAAATTACTTTCATGGTTCATCATATGTCCTCAATAATGCTTATGTCAAGTTTCAAGTCTTGCATCACATGTTTACTTAGTCAATGGCTCAGATGATTGAAAATCAACTTTATTTGAGTAAAAAGTCAATTGTGGTCAACATACAGTCAAACTTCAAGATTTTTTTATCAACATCAACATTTTAAAGTGATATTAATCATTTGATTAAGGGTTGATCATGATTCCTCAAGGAAAACCCTCAAATCATCAAAGGTCAAAAATTGCCAAATTAGAGTTTTGATTGAAGATGACTGATCATTAACTTTAGGCCTCGTGCATAACCTAATGGCTTAAAGCATGATATCAAGGGCAAAAATACAACATATTAAACTATTTACATGGCTCAAGACATTTCCAAAGATACAAGTGATTAATAGTTGAAGAATTGAATCAACTAATGAAAAGTCAACAGTCACACAAAGGTCAAACTTTGACATTTTGGTCAACATTGGAATTCAAAAATCAAGAATCATCAAAACATTCAAAACTATCAAACTTTGTCATCAAGAATAAGGAGAATCAAGAAAGTAAACAAAAGTCAAAATTGAAGATTTTCAAACACTTAGAAAAATTCAAGTGTTTAATACCTAAAAAACCCTAACTTCACAAGCAAGTTTCCTCAAGATACAAGTTGATTCAAGGAAAACTTTCAACATGAAATTTGTAGGAATTGATGAATTATATAACTTTCTTAATGTGGTATGATCCTCAAAAAGTGCTTAATTTAATAGATATGAGCCCATGAAGTTATGATATTTTTTATCCAACACTTAGAAAAAATTTCACCAAGTTTTGATCTGTTTTTTATCCCAACTTCTTGGCCAATTTCCACTAAGTTCCCATTTGATCTAGCCAAAGTGGTCAACATGAAAGTTGAAGATCATGTTACAAGCTTTCTAAAATGTCCAAGAGCATGAAAAGATCATGCTTGAGCGAGGATAATCAAAGACATGAAGTTGGTATTTCATTCTTGAATTATAGGTCATTTTTGTGATGAACTCGTGACCAAATCTCACACCATGCCATACAATCCCACTTTTCAGTCACTTAAACCTATAAATCTATCAATAATCAGATGATTACACAAACTTTTGAGTCATCACACAAGGATTAAAAGCTTTATCGAATGCATCATTCCATTAATGGCACAAAGTTAACACTTCCATTTTGAAAAAGCAAGCTTTAAACCAAAGTCAATGCATTGAGCTCATCATTTGTTTCCTCTGATCACACTCCATTATAAAGTGAAGAAGCAACCTTCCTGCACCCAACAAAGTTTAGAACATGCTTGTAATTGATCCTTGAAACCACCATTTTCGCCATACCTTGATGTTTCACTTCCAACCAAGCCATAACTGACATCTTCAGATTGCAACCAACTCAATCCCTATAACCTTTGCCTACAAATATAAAGTTCATTTGCAACCCAAGACATGAATTGAGAAGCTTTCAAGCCATCTCAAACTCTCCCATGCTAGAATTTGCACTAAAAAACCATTGTAGAAAGTTCTTCAAGCCTCAAACTTCCATTTCTCATTCTACTCGTGCATTTTCCTTTTTCATAATTCAAACAACTTGGATACATCATATAGAAGTTGTCCAAACACCTGGGCAACTTCTGGAACATCTGCATCATCATCATCATCATCCAAACCTCACTTTCACCATTTGCAACTTGACTTGTTTGGAAAGTTTCAGAGGGTTCTAAGGCAAGCTGAGCATATCATTAACTTCCTGGGAGTTCAACGAAGCTTTTTGCACCATTACATTATGTCTGGGAGTGGTGGAACGAGTTCTGAGTTTTGCTTCAAGAGGTAAGTTTTCTTGAATTTCAAAACTCCATATACATGCATCATTTGTTTTCAATTTCAAAAGTTAAAATGTAGATGTCATGTCTATGAAGCTAACCATGCCTTTAAATTTCATTTTTATTGACTGTATAATGAGAATTTTAGAACTGAATTTCGTTAGGATTTATTTGGTACAAGCAAAATTTGTTTCAGTCTTTAACATAAACTTTCAAAAGTTACATGGTTGAATTCATTATTTAAAATCAAGAAAGTTTGGTTTTGGAAGTTTTCAAAATGGATGAGAAATGAGAGTTTTAGGAATACAACAATGGTGTTGTTGTCCGTTAGCACGCGAGGAAGAAGAAGATAACAATTTCAAATTTCTAAACTTGTTTTATAATATATTTACTGGGGGCATTTTATAACTGGATGAAACAACCACCCCAGTGGTAAAACAAGCGCGCATTAACCTTAAGGACTTGGGTTTGAGCCCCAATTGTACTCTTTTGTTTTTTTCCACATATTTTCCATTGCAGATTCAGTGCAAACAAGTCCAGCACGCACACCATGCATCCCCAGTCTTTGATCATCATATCTCATCAAGGACAGATCCTACACACCAAGTATGTGCCCCATGATGCACTTTCTGAAAGCCATCCCCATTGGATCTCAAACAGGCGCCTGGACTTAAGGTGTTTAGGCATGGAAAATTTCTGATTCCAAAACCCCCATTTTGCTTACAACCCAGGCCCATTGTTTTTTTTTCTTTTTTTTTGTTTTAATTAATTCTTTTCTTTTTTAATTAATTTTATTTTATATTTTATTTAGAATCAGAAAAAATATCATAAAAAAATTTAGATTTAGTTTTTAATGAACTAATTTAATTTTTATAAATAAAAAGTAATCACACTTTGTTTTATTTTAAATAATTAGTTTATAAATTAATTAGAACTAGGGTTTATACTATAATATATATTTTTTCTAATTAAAACATCAAAGATATTTTCCTACAATTAGTTTTTTTTAATTATTAATTTAGACTTAGGTATTTTTAAACTAAATTAGTTTTCTTTTTAATTAATTAAATTAATTGACTTTATTTATTTATTTATAAATTTAATTTAGTTTCTTTAGGTTTTTACTAAACTTTTTTAACGAAAATTAACCAAATAATTAGGTTAATCATCAAACTTTTTCTATCAAAAGATTACAAAACAATTTTCTTTCTCTTTTCTTTATTTTACAAATCTTCGCGTACTTTATTTCCCAATTATTATAACTGCTCCAGTATGTAATAGTTTAATTAGGGTTTACTTTACTTTTCATCCCTATTCATAAATTTGTATCCTCATTCTCGAAGCGTTGTAATAGCGTAGGATATTTAATTTCCACAATTTACTACTTTCCTTATTACTATTAGTAATTAGGGTTTGTATGGCAAGATTAAAATCAACCGATAGCAAAACCCTAATTTCAAGACAAAAATACCTGAAATCAAAACACTTCGCACACGCATACCTCTAGGGTGACCCACATTTGTTGCCTCAGATTTAAACAATCATGTCCCTCGAACGTGGGATGCTTTAGCAAAGACCCTCGGTTAAAAGATCACAATCCCTCAATGACCATTTGATGCTGCCTTCGGTAAACGACCTTAATCCCTTACAAAAATTGCTAAAGCGTCTTACAAGTAGCCTTTTATGACTGTATGATGACCCGCGCCTGTCCCTCAGATCCAATAATAAGGCTTCCTACTAACTAATTGTAGGGGAGCACTATCTAAAAGAGGAGGAAAAGAACAAAGACTTTTTGAGTAGGTAGAACGCTCATAGTCGCTTCCTCACAAACTTTTCAAAACGAAACATCTTTTCGCGAAACAACACTTTCTTTCAAAATATTTTCAAAACAAACATTTTGTATACATTCTCAATGATATGATAATCATTATAAAATTGTCGCACTTAGGCATTTTCAAAAAAATTTCAAACATACACAAGCACAAGGAATTTCAAAAGTGAGTTAGCAATTAAGAGCCCGTAGATAATTACGGATGAAAAGGGTGCTAACACCTTCCCTTTTCATAACCTACCCCTTTACTCAGAAAATTCTCAAAAGGTCTTTCCTATTCTTTTCACCCTTTCCTTTATTGGATAAAAGAAAAGTCAGTGGCGACTCTTTCTATCCGCAACCTTTGTGATAAAATGCAAAACCCAAAAGTCAATTCTCCCACCGTATTACAGAACTAGCGACTCTGATGAGGAATGTACTAAAAGTAGGGTTACCTTAAGAGCTATATCACCTTTATTGCTTGATTTGTTTGCCTTGTTTTCTTTATATTTTGGGATATGCTTGGGTTTATTTCTTGTATATATCCTATACCCAGATCTGGGGGCATTTTAGGTAAGTAGCAATGGATCGTGAAAACTGTATGGCGTAGACTGATATGGTTGAAACGATGGCTACATTAGTGCGACATATTGGTTGGTGATGGTGTCCCTTGAGTCAGTCAAGGAGAATGCTGGGCTACTGCGTGGTGTCATAAGCACTAACTGACCTTAGAACCTTAGTTGACACAACTTAGCCATTAGAAAGTAGTGAGATATCCATCTTTGGTGTAGACTGAAGTTGGTTGATACTCGATACTACACTCATTGAGATCAGACTCTCGGGATATTTCAGTCGCAAATCAGATGCTTGTGCTGAAGCAATGCCTGAGAGAAAAAAATAGTGATATGAGATTCCTAGAACCCGGTTACTTCATTTAGGACAGGTTGAGTCAACTAAAACTTCAAGAGGGTACTTACCTACAAACTCCATGCAAGCTTAAACATATGACCTTGTGTGTTTTGTTTATGTATGATTAATTGTTCGAACATGACATCATAACATCATGACATCATACCATATCATTTTCACTAACCATTTCAAGGACCAAGATATTTATCTTTGTTCTGTTTTGTAGGTTATGGCCTCTGCTCGCAGAAATACTATCTGAATCAGTTTTGTGAGGATACCTTCTCAACTTAAGGAGTTAGTTTCAAGAGTTCCTGAAAGCTCCCAATTCACCAAAAGGCATGGTCATCTAGTCAGTTTGGTTACTTTGGGTTTTGAAGAAGACATGATGAGTGTTTTATTCCAGTTCTTTGATCCCGCACATCACTGTTTCACCTTTCCAGATTATCAGCTGGTACCCACAATAGAAGAGTTCTCTAAGCTACTAGGAATACCTGTTCTTAATCAAACACCTTTCACTGGTTTAGAGAAAGATCCACAACCTGGAGAAATTGCAGCAACCTTACATCTGAAGCACTCCAACATTGTAGCTAATTGGGAAACAAGAAGTGGAGTCAAGGGTTTTCTTGCTAAACTTCTATTAGAGAAGGCTCGACTGTTTTTTGGATGATATGAGTTTTCAGGATTTCAAGGAAATCTTGGCTTTGTTGATATATGGTTTGGTGCTATTCCCTAATCCAGACCAACTTATAGATGTGAATTCCGTCAAAATATTTCTCACTCGTAACCCTGTGCCTACCTTGCTCGGAGATATTTTGCATTCCCTTCACACTCGTACTATGAGGAAACGAGGAACTCTTATGTGTTTCATACATATGCTATCCAGGTGGTTTATTTCTCACCTTCCCCGATCAATAATGAATAATGAACAAGGTTTGAGGTGGTCTCAAAGGATGATGTCGCTCTCTCATTCAGATATTTATTGGTGCTCCCGATTTCAAGAGGATATTACTATAGTTAACCTTTGTGGGGAATTCCCTAATGTTCCTCCTTGGCATTAGGGGAGATATTACTTATAACCCTTCTCTGGCTCTACGTCAATTTGGTTATGCTCGAAGAGATAGTGCTCATGATACACTTATCCAGAGTATTATGTTTAACTACGAAAATGATCCTTAAGGTTATCGTCAAAGGTTTATATGTGCTTGTGGCATGGTAAATAAGATTGATAGAAAGACTTTAGGAAAAAAGAATTCCATCCCTTTGGAGCCATACCTCAAATGGGTATGAGCTCGCGCTCAAAACCTCATGATGCCATATCCAGATGTTCTACCAGTGATCATAGAGCCTGTTGTCGAAGGAAACGTTTCTCGCAACATCCTTCATCCAGACATGCCCACTGACCTCAAAGAATTGCAGAAGTCCTGGATTCAACTCAAGGAAGAACATGACACCTTTGAAACTCAATTCTATGTAAGTGAGAAGAAAGTGTTGGAGCTCACAAAGTAACTTCACGAGGAGAAAAGCCTTAATGCATACATCGACACGAAGAGGAGGCGTTCGTGGGAGATTTGAGTTTTAGGTTTTATAAGTTCATATTGTTGTTTCCATTGTAAGCCTAAGAGGCAATTGTAATCTTGAACTTACTAATAAAAATCTTTGTTTTTGTTTCCTATCGGTTATCAAATTTAAATCTCCTAAGGTCCTTAAAAACATTGCATCCTCATATCATGCATCATTTCATAAACAGGTTTCCCAATACAAGTTTCCTCATCTATTTACTATTTCTTTTAGTATAAGATGGCCCTCGAACAAACTGTCAAGGATCTGCAGGCTCACCATGCATAATTTCAAGAGACTCTTCTGAATCTGGCCAAAGGGCAACAACAGATGATGACGCTCATCACCAAGAAAAAGAAGACTAAGAAGCCGACTGTTCAATCTTCTTGAACCTGAAGAGTTAGATTGACGAGTTTTGTCGTTCGTGACTCGAAGGTAAAAGATGATTGGACAATAGAGTGCCCATAAACTTGCACTCGATAAAATGTAGTTGAGGGAATGGGCTTAAAGATGCCATTTGGAGAGGTGATAGAATCTTGTTGGAGATGGGCTTATAGATGCCATCCAGGAATGTTTGTTGAATTGTACGTTGTAAGTCAGAAGAATAAGTATCAGAATGGTGTCCGTATCTGGAACGTATATGAACTGTATCTGGATACTGAACCTGTATGAGCAACAAAATAGCATCTGTGTCTGGAGCGTATCCGAGTTGTATCTGAACTTGAATCTTAATAAGTGTCAGAATGGCATCCGTGTCTAGAGCGTATCTGAACTGTATCTGGATACTGAACCTATATGAGCAACAAAATAGCATCCGTGTCTGGAGCGTATCCAAGCTGTATCTGAACTTGAAATCTGAATAAGTAATAGAATGGCATCCGTGTCCGGAGCGTATCTAAACTTGAAATCTGAATGAGTAATAGAATGACTTCCGTGTCCGGAGCATATCTGAACTGTATATGAATTTGAAAACTGAATGAGTATCAGGATGGCATCCGCGTCTAGAGCGTATCTGAACTGTATCATGATTGCATATTGTTAAACGGTAGCTGTTAATCTTATCCTGAAAAGGGTAAAATGTTAGCTGGAACATAGAATTATGTTACATGAAATGTATGATGCACTATATGTGTTTTATCAATGTTTATGATATGTGGATGTAATGTATGCGCATGTAAGCCGATTCGCTGTATTGCTGAGGAAAATAAATCCTTGACTGCTGCTGAGGATATGTTGATTCTTCATGTCTTGAAGTTGAAGTATTGACAAAATCCTATTGTGAGAGCAATGTTGTATACTGCTTGAGTAATCTTCTTGGGGAATCCAGAGAATTTTGATGACTTCTACTGGGGATTTAACAATGGGAATCTTCGTTCTGTTGGGGAACAATGAAAACTCTGTGGAAAAAGCTTATTCTTGTTTGGAAAAAGTTTAGGAGTTTCGGTCGTCTGCCACTCTACTGGGGAATTATCCTAGGTTAAGGAGAAACAAAAGTTAGCTGTTATCCGGTTGATTTTCAGGCTTCAAGACAAACTTGCTGGGGAACTTGGAGAAACTGGATGGTTTCCACCGGGGATTAATAGTTTGAAGTTTCAGCTCCGTTGGGGATCTTAATGACGTACTGTAGGGATTGCTCGTGGAATAGTGTAAAGATGTTTTCCTATTCTTTCAACCTGTCAGTAATTGTTCTTTTTCATTTTGTTTATTTGTAAACAATAATTATGTTCAAAATTCATATGTTCACTAATGAATCATTGGACGTTTTTGCAACTAAAAACATAAGTGTAAAGAAAAAGGCAAATAGTTTTCTGTACTTTGAAAGAGATATCTTTGTATTCACTTTGAATAAGTATTTTGTACAAAAGAGACAGACATCCTAGTAAGAGGATGGTGTCATAAAAAAGAAAATTTTATACAAAGATAGCTATATGTGATAATCCCATGGGGTTTCCATTCTGTTATAGCCTCCGTATCTCTGAATATCTTGTCTATCTGTTGCTTCGTCTGAAGATGATTGAATCGATCAGAACTCCGAGTTTGTCAGTGAAGAGGTTGAAGTTGTCCTCAAAGTGATCCGACGAGACATAGTCATACGCTTTAATTCCCTAACTTTTGCCTGGACTTCCCTTTCGGGTTTTCAATCCATCGGGAAACCCTTTTTTGCCCAAGTCGCCCTTTCGGGTTTTCAACTTGCCGGGTGTACATATTTTTTTTTATCCCTAATTTTTGCCCGAACCTTTTGGTTCGCCGGGATGCCCTTGTTTTGCCTAGGTGTGTCAACCTAGCGGGTCTCTTATGCGTAGTATCTTTTGACTATGTCTGCGTTCGCAGGGTGTGGCAGGTCTTCACCGTCCATGGTGGTTAAGATCATTTCCCCACCGAAAAAGATGTTCTTGATTACAAATGGTCCTTCATAGGTAGAAATCCATTTGCCCATGGGATCACTTTGTGGCAAGATGATGCGCTTGATCACCAGATCTCCAACTTGAAATACTTGGCGTCTTACTTTCTTATTGAAAGCCTTGATCATCCGTTTTTGATACATCTGACCATGGCAAACAGCAATAAGCCTCTTTTCATCAATTAAGTTCAGTTGATCGAGTCGGGTCTGGATCCAATCGTCTTCACTCAAACCTACATCTTTCATGATTCTCAAAGAGGGGATTTGAACCTCAATAGGCAAGACAACCTCCATGCCATAAACTAAGGAATAAGGTGTTTCCCCAGTTGATGTGCGAGCCGTGGTACGGTACCCGTGAAGAGCAAACGGTAACATTTCATGCCAGTCCTTGTAGGTGACTGTCATCTTCTGTATGATCTTTTTAATGTTTTTATTAGCAGCTTTGACTGCACCATTCATCTTTGGCCGGTAGGGGGATGAATTCTGATGTTGAATCTTGAACTGCTCGCACAAGGCGGTGATTATAGTATTGTTAAGGTTCGTATCGTTATCAGTGATGATCCTTTCTGGGATACCGTACCGGCAAATAAGATTTTGCTTGATGAAGAGGGCAACAACATTCTTAGTAACAAATGCGAAGGAAGCTGCTTTGACCCACTTGGTGAAATAGTCAATGGCCACTAGAATGAAACGGTGTCCATTGGAGACTGTAGGCTTGATCTCCCCAATCATATCGATTCCCCACATAGCGAAGGGCCAAGGAGCTGTTAAGACATTTAGAGGAACCGGAGGCACGTGCACCTTGTCTGCATAGATTTGACACTTATGACAGGTCCGGGAGTGTTGATAGCAGTCTGCTTCCATGGTAGACCAATAATAGCCTGCCCGTAGGATTTTCTTCGCCATTGTATGCCCCCTAGAGTGAGTGCCAAAGGTACCTTCATGTGATTCAGCCATGATCCTTTCAGCCTCAGCCTTATCCATACAACAAAGCAGAATAGAATCATGATTACGTTTGTACAGGATGCCATTACTTAGGAAGAACTTAGCAGAGAATCTCCTTAGGAACTTTTTATCATTGATTGAATCTCCTTCTGGATATTCTTGAGCCTCGAGATACTTTTTGACTTCATGAAACCAAGGCTGGTCCACTACTTCTTCAGTATTAATCTCGTGACAATTTGTTGGTTCGTCCATTCGTTCAATGGTGATCTGGGGAGCCTCGTTATCCCAATTAAGTTTAAACATAGATGACATTGTGGCTAGAGCATCTGCTAGCTGATTTTCTTCTCGTGGGAAGTGCTCGAAGGTAATCTGCTCGAAATGTGGTAACAATGTCAAAACATGTTCTTTGTAAAGGATAAGGTTTGGATGCTTAGTGTCCCATTCTCCTTTGATCTGACTGATGACTAAAGCTGAATCTCCGAACACATCTAAGGATTTGATTCCCAAGTATATGGCAGCCTTGAGACCAAAGATGCATGCTTCGTACTCCGCCATGTTGTTCGTATAGTTGAAGCAAAGTCTGGCAGTAAAGGGAGTATGGCACCCTTCTGGAGATATGAGTACAACGCCGATACCATTACCAAGTGCATTGGATGCCCCATCAAAGAACAGGGTCCATCGGGATCCTTGTCCAGGTCCGTCATATGGTCTGATTTCTTCACCATCGTCTAATGTCATGATGTATTTGTCAGGGAATTCAAACTTCATGGACTGATAATCCTCTACAGCTTGATGAGTAAGATAATCAGCTAGCACACTGCCCTTTATAGATTTTTGGGTTGTGTACTGTATGTCATATTCTGTTAGGATCATCTGCCATCTAGCTATCCTCTTAGACAAAGCAGGCTTCTCAAAGATGTACTTTATCGGACCCATCTTAGATATCAGCAAAGTGGTATGAGTTAACATATACTGTCTTAGTCGACGAGCAGCCCATACCAGAGCGCAATAAGTTTTCTCGAGCAGTGAATATCTGGTTTCACAGTCGGTAAACTTTTTGCTCAGGTAGTAAATAGCGTGCTCTTTTCGGCCAGAATCGTCATGCTGCCCCAATACACACCCCATTGAGTTCTCTAAAACACACAGATACATGATCAGTGGTCTTCCCTCGACTGGTGGCATCAAGACAGGAGGCTCTTATAAATACTCCTTGATTTTGTCAAAAGCAATCTGACACTTATTATTCCATCTGACTACTTGATCTTTCTTCAACAGTTTGAAGATGGGTTCACAAGTAGATGTTAGGTGAGAAATGAATCTGGAAATATAGTTCAGGCGTCCCAAGAATCCTCTGACTTCCTTCTCAGTGCGAGGAGAAGGCATTTCTCGTATTTATTTAACCTTGGTAGGATCAACCTCGATGCCTTTGTTGCTGACAATGAAGCCTAAGAGTTTACTGGACTCCGAATGTGCACTTGTTCGGGTTCAATCTTAACTTGTACTCCCTCAATATGACAAACAGCTTTTGCAAGTGATTAATATGTTCTTCTTCAGTCTGTGATCGGGCTATCATATCATCTACGTAGACCTCTATCTCATGATGTATCATATCATGAAACAAAGCTACCATAGCGCGTTGATAGGTTGCCCCGACATTCTTCAGTCTGAATGGCATCACTTTGTAGCAGAACGTGCCCCACTGTGTGACAAATGTAGTTTTCTCCATGTCCTCAGGTGCCATTTTGATCTGGTTATAGCCTGAGAATCCGTCCATGAAAGAAAATACTTTGTGTTGTGCTGTATTGTCAACCAAGATGTCGATGTGTGAAAGTGGAAAATCATCTTTAGGGCTGGCCCTGTTTAAATCTCTATAATCCATGCACATTCTTACTTTGTCGTCCTTTTTAGGCACGGGAACAATGTTGGCCACCCATTGAGGATAAGAAGTAACATCCAAAAATCCAGCATTGAACTGTTTCATAACTTCTGCTTTGATCTTCTCTGACATGTCAGGTCTCATGCGGCGGAATTTTTGCTTCACTGGTGGACAGTCTTCTCTTGTGGGTAGATGGTGTACCACAATGTCTGTATTGAGTCCCGGCATGTCTTCATAGGACCAGGCGAAGATCTCAACATAATCACGCAACAGCTGAATTAGGCGCTCTTTGACACTCGGCTCTAGATTGGCACCTACTTTGATTTCCTTTTTATCTTCCTCGGTACCCAAATTGATTGTATCCAACAACTCCTCATGAGGCTGAATAACTCTTTCCTCTTGTTGTAGTAGTCAGAACAATTCCCCTGGCACTTCACAATCTTCCTCACCTTCGTATTCGGCTTGGTAGATCAGATCTTCAGAGTCACTGAAGGCTATAGCAGTATCGTTACCCATGGGATCCGGAATGGAAGGGTACCTGCATTTGTGAGTGTGGGTGTGTGTAAGGGTATATCCATCTTTAAACAATAAAATGTAAAAGAAAGACAATGAGCACAAAAAGTTTATATATGAAAAAGCATCCATGATTCATTGAATGTCATATGAAGATGAAATAAAAACCCTTACAAATGGACCATTATGCCTCGGGTAAGACACAAGGTTTTTAAAGTGCGAATTGTTCGTGAATATTACAAGTCCAACAGAAATGTAAAAGGTAAATTACTGAGAGATGAAAGTTATTGGAACAAAGTCTCTGGCTTCCCAGTTGCAAAGTCCTCCGCTGACAGTAGGAAATATCCAATTTTCCAAGCTGCCATCCTCTTCATTGTCTTCTACTGCATTGACCCCTTGGTTGCTAATCTTCACAGGTGGCCCCCTAGTACGTGCACGACGCACAGTCTTTTGAGCAGTTGAAGTAAACCCCAAGCCAAACTTGTCTGATTTGTACGGAATGTCTGGAAGCTTCCCCCAGATGGTGCATCCACCCTATTCCACTAATGCCTTAGAATCCTTTAGAGATGACATCTGAAGTGGAGGTCTTGTGATGTTAGGAATCGAGGATACCGCCTTGGTCGCCGCTACTTCTGGAGAGACTTCTTTAAAATGTTGGAAAGGGGTTTCAATGAACTCTCCATCTAACTCCACATATCGGAAAGAATTCAGATGACTAATCATATAATCCTCCTCCCCATGGACAATTATGATCTTTCCTTAGACCAGGTACTTCAGCATCTGATGCAATATGGAGGTGACAACACCGACATTGTGGATCCAGGGGCGTCCTAACAGACAGGAATAAGAAGGACGGATGCCCATCACATAGAAGGTTGAGTTGAAAATCTGAGTTCCCACCTTTATTGGGATGTCCACCTCCCCATGGACCATCCTCTTCGAACCCTCAAATGCTCTCACCACTATGTTACTGGGTTTTAAAGTCAGCCCTTCGCAATCCAATCTGTCAATGGATTTTTTCGGTAAGACGTTCAAAGATGATCCCGTGTCCACCAAGACATGGGCTAGGGTTATTCCTCTACACTCCACTAAGACATGTAATTCCTCGTTGTGTTTTCTCCCTCTGGGTGTTAAATCAACATCGGAGAAGCCCAAGCCATTATCAGCTGTCAAACTGGCCACACAATCCTGGAATTGGTCAGCAGATGTCTCTTGTGGCACATGAGCTGTCTTCAGAAATTTTACCAGAGCTTTTGCATGCGGTTCAGAGCACAGCAACAGAGCTAGCATAAAGATCTTGGAAAGGGTTTTCCCCAATTGTTCAACCACATCATAATCACTCTTTTTTATTATCCTAAAGATTTCTTCCATTTCCTTCTTGGATGTTTCATGGATAGCTAGTGATTGAGCCTTTGTCCGGACATGCTCCTCTTGAACGTTTTTTCCTTTATTCTCAGCAGTGGAAGTAGGGATAGGAATTGTGTTGTCTTTGTGGTAAGTACACTTGCAGGTATAATCACTGGTGCAGAGGTAATCTTCGGAACAACCACGGGTCCAAAGATCGCCCTTGGAGGGGCAATATCTGGAGAGAAGATTCTACCACTGCGGGTAATCTTGCTAGTTCCGGCAATATTGCTAATGTCAGAATTGTCCTCTTCGGAGCTCTCTTCTTCGGCAGTCAGTTCATCCTGTTTAATACCATGGTAGTAGATTTCTCCACCGTAATTCCATGGTACTGTTTTATCTGATTTGTAAGGGGCCGGCCCGGGCATTGTAATCTTAAGTGGAGTAGTCTTTGGAGCAGGTGTAATCCTAACGGGTCTTTCAGGGGCCCTGGAAGGATTGGCGTAGATGGTTATGATAGAAACTTCTTTAACTGGAACAGGTGAAATAGGAGCATTCTCGAACAGAATTTCTTGGTTATCCATCAGTCGCTGGATACCTTTTTTCAAAAGAGGGCAGTCAAATGATGAGGATAGTCAAACATGGCAGTCTTGGTCACAACCTGGGAAAATACCAGCTTTCAACAAATTCAACTTAATGATCGGGATCGGAGTCAACAGTTCATCCATGGTAGCAACAAACAAATCTTCTTCGATAGCATTGGCATTGTGACCATGCCTAGGCATCAGAGCGGAAATAACATTTGGTTTCTCAGGTGCTTCAAACTCAACTTACTTCGCATCTATCAGGTCTTGAATTTTGTTCTTCAGAGCCCAACAATTGTTGGTATCGTGCCCTGGACTTTCAGAATGGTATGTGCATATGGAATTCGGATGATAGTGAGGAGACGCAGTATTGGGATTCTTTGGGGCCTCTTTTAAAGTGGCCAGATTCAACTTCAGAAGATGTGGTAGAACTTGAGCTAGAGTCATGTTAATCTTGGTAAATTGCCGAACTGACCTTTCCACCCTTGGCTGGTTATTTCTTGGCTGGTCTGATGCAGGCTTTGGAATCATAACGGCCCCCGCCGTTGGTCGGCGTTCAGTTCTTCCTTGATTCTTGTATGAATAAACAACAAATACTTCCTTCCTTCTAGTGAAGGGTTTTTTCACAGCTGTAGAGGCAGACGCGTCCTTCTGAATCTTCCCACTTCTTATACCAGCTTCCACCCTCTCGTCGGTTAAAATCAATTCAATAAACCCTACAGAAGAACTTCCAATCAGATGATTGAAGAAAGGGCCTGATAGAGTTCCCAAGAACATGTCCACCAACTCCCTTTCAGATAGAGGGGGTTTCACCCTTCCGGCTAGATCTCTCCACTTTTGCGCGTAATCTTTGAAGCCCTCATTGGAAACCATAGCCATACTCTGAAGCTGAGTACGGGTAGGTGCCAAATCGGTGTTGTACTGATATTGTTTATAGAAAGCTGCGGCCAGGTCTTCCCAATTGTGGCGTTGGCCCTTTCCAACTGGTAGAACCAATCAAGTTGTGTTCCTGATAAACTGTCTTGGAAAAAGTGGACCCACAAGTATTTGTCGGCAGAATGTGGCTGAATCTTCATGACATATGATCGAAGGTGCATTTTAGGACAAGACACCCCACCATACTTGGCAAATAATGGCACTTTAAACTTTGGTGGGATCACAATTCCTGATACCAACCCCAACTCTTCAAAATCTAGCCCCGGTACTCTCTAGATTTCCATAACGCTTAATCGCTCTTCAAGGTGTTTGTACTTGTCATCAGCCGGAGGGTATTGTTGTTCAGAGTAGTCCTCCTCTTCCTCTTCTTCTTCAAAATCTGATGGTACTGCCGTTTCTTTTCCTTTTCTTTCCCCTTCATCAGATGTTGTTGGAAAATCCAAGGTCCTTCTAGCTTATCCCTGAAACCTTCTGCCCATGATTACCACACCAGCTGGCTTCTTCTTCTTTTTCTCTTTCTCTTTTTCTAGCAGAGTCTTCAGTTCCTCTTGCCCCTTGGCTAAGGTCATGAGTAACTGTTGAAATTGTGTATTCTGAGCTTGAAGGTCTTTGACTATTTGTTCGAGATCCATCTACTGAAATAAACAGTAGAGAGATGAGGGAACTTGTTGCAAAGACCTGTTTATGTTTATGATGAATGATATGTATTCATGCAATGCTTTCAAGGATTTAGGAATTCAAATTTGTTTTAAACAAAAAGAAACACACATTATATTAATAAGATAGAATTTGAGTACATCAATGCCCCTTGGGAAAAATAATACAAAATTCTAAGATAAAAAGACATTGCGCATCCTCTTTGGTACAATGTAGGTATTGGGAGTCTGCTCTTCATGAAGTAGCCCAGTGAGTTCCAAAACCTTCTTCTCGCTTGCGTAGAATTGGGCTTCGAAAGTATCACGCTCTCCTTTGAGCTGTATCTAATCCCTTTGTAGGTCTTCAAGTGATGTAGGCATGTCAGGATGTAGGATAGTGTATGGAACTTCTCCTTCCTTAACAGGCTCAATAATCACTGGGAGAATGGAGGGATAAGGCATCATAAGACTTTGAGCGCGGGTTCATACCCACTTGAGGTAAGGATCAAGAGGGATGGAATTCTTGTGTCCCAAAGTCTTGCTATCCACCTTGTTTAGCATCCTCCAAGCTCGGATGAATCTCTGGCGAAGTCCTTGATCGTCGTTGTCGTAGTCGAATACCAGGCCTTGAATCAGCATATCATGTAGGACATCCCTTAGGGCATAACCAAACTGTCTTAGAGCCAAGCATGGGTTGTAGGTGATGCCTCCCCTAATGCCAAGTATAGGGACATTAGGGAATTCCCCACAATGATCAACATTGATAACATTCTCCTTGGATCGAGAGCACCAATGAATATCTGAATGTTTAAGTGTCATTAACCTTTGCGACCACCTCAAACCTTGCTCATTCTTTAAGACTGATTGGGGAAGATGAGAAATAAACCATCTTGCCAGGAGAGGAGTGCAACACATAAGAACACCTCTTTTCCTCATTGTACGAGTATGAAAAGAGTGAAGGGTATCCCCAAGCAATATAGGCACCGGGTTACGAGACATGAAGATTTTGACAGTGCTTACATCTATGAGTTGGTCAGGATTAGGGACCAAGACCATCCCATAGATGAGAAGAGCTACAATCTCCTCAAAAGCTTACAAGTCTAGGGAATTCCAACAGCTTTGGGCCTTCTCAAACATAAACTTTTCCTAGAAGCCCTTGACACCACTTCTAGTTTCCCAATGTGTTGTGACATCAGATGAGTGCAAGTGCAGAGCTTGGGCAATCTCTTCTGGCTTTGGATCTCTTTCTGTACCGTTGAAGGGTAGTTGATTGAGAATAGGAATCCTCAGAAGTTGAGAGAATTCTTCCAAAGTGGGCACAAGTTGATAGTTAGGAAATGTGAAGCAATGGTGCAAAGGGTCAAAGAACTGGAAGAGAACCTTTATCATATCCCCCTCTGTGTTGGAAGTGACCAAGTTAAGTAGACGACCATGTCTCTCGGTGAATGGAGAGTTCTCAGGGATCCTTGAAGGTAACTCCTTGAGTTGTGGAGGAATTCTTACAAGGTTGATTTGGATAGTTTTCCTGCGAAGTGAATCCATAACCTACAAAACAAGAACAAAGATGAATCTCCAAAATCCTTGAAATGGTTAGTGAATACATATGATGTTCATGATGTCCATGATGTTTATGTACAAGCATGCATATACAAACAAATCAAACAAGTTCTTAGTTTAGGCTTGCATGGGGTTTCATAGGTAAGTACCCTCTTGAAGTTTAGTTGGCTCAACCTGTCCTAAAAATAGTAACCGGGTTCTAAGGAGCTCAATATCACTGGATTGTTTCCTTGGTCATTGTTTCAGCTCAAGCCTCTTTAATGGCGACCAAAATATCCCAAGAAACCAACCCTTAATGAGTGTAGTATCGAGTATCTACCAACTTCGGACTGCACCAAAGCCGATCATCTCACTACATCCTAAAAAGGCCAAGTTGGTCAAGTAAAGGGTTCTAGAAGTTCATTAGTGCTCCATGACATCACTCAGCGGCCCTGTATTCTCTTTGATTGTCTCAAAGGCTACCGGTACCCACAAATATGTCACACTAATATAGCTATTGCTTAGACCATGTCGGTATACCCCGCACAGTTTCCACAATGTATTGCTATTTACCTATAATGTTTCCCAAATCTGGGTGGAGGATTTAAACCTAAACAAAGAACCATAATTGTAAAGCAAACAAGTCAAACAATGTAAGCAAATAAATGTGATCTAAACCCTAAGGTAAACCCACTTTTTATAATCTCCCCAGCAGAGTCGCCAGTTCTGTGATACGGTGCGAGAACTGACTTGAGGGTTTTGCGTTTTATCGCAAATGTTGCGGTTAGCAAGAGTCGCCATCGACTTTTCTTTTATCCAAAAGGAAAGGTAAAAAAGCATAGGAAAGACCTTTGAGATGTTTTCTTGAGTTCGGGGGGTAGATTATGAAAAGGGAAGGTGCTAGAACCCTTTTCATCCATGGTTTTCCATGGGCTCTTAGTTACTTGCTTAGATCACTTGCTTTTGTTTGTTTGAAATTGTGTTTGGTGTGGTTTTGAAAGTATTTTATAAAAGAGGCCATTCGTTTAGGAAATCTTTGTAATGATTCTTGTTCGTAAGAATGTATACAAAGATGTTTATCTTTTGAAAATGTTTTCAATGTTTGTAAGATATTTTGAAATGTGTGTGTGTTTGTTTTTGAAAATAGCAAGGATTGTTTGAAAAGGAGCAAGTAAGTTAGAAGCTATCTACCTACTCAAATGTTTTTCTTGTGCATTTTCTATTCCTTTGACATTGTTTACTTACCATTGATTTGGTAAGCAACCCTATCTTTGGATGTAAACGGGACGGGCGTGGGTCATCGTATAACCATGATAGCAATGTTGCCAAGTATCTTAGCATTTTTGAGGGACCAAGATCATTTTGTTTAGGCAACTTTTGAATAGCGTCATCGAGGGACTTATGATCTTATATTTGTTTTGTTTTGCCAAGATACTTCGCATGCATAACATGGCTATTTTATTTTAGGCAACCAAGTGGGAGAAACCCTAAGGGTGCTTGTATGCAAAGTGTATCATTTTCATGCTTTTGATTTGTCTTGTATTTAGGGTTTTCTATTTTGTTTGTTTGTTCTTGTCATGCAAACCCTAATTACTAATCATGGTATATAAAGCGACAAATTGCGTAATGTAA
This sequence comes from Vicia faba, assembly GCA_948472305.1. Lineage (NCBI taxonomy): Eukaryota > Viridiplantae > Streptophyta > Magnoliopsida > Fabales > Fabaceae > Vicia > Vicia faba. The sequence goes on along the minus strand of OX451735.1, from coordinate 750,038,357 downwards.
ATATACTAAGCTATTACAACAATTTTTATGGGAGGGGGGAATACAAGTTTGAATGGGGATTTGCATAAATATAAAGCTAAATATATTATTACAACCAAATCGAAATTGCGCGAATTAAATAAATAATACAAATATTTAAAATGCAATCCAATATGTATGTAAAAGAAAAGATTTTTTTATGTCTTGTTTTTTGTATGAAAAATATTTAATTTAAACCTAAAAAAAAAGGAAAAAATAATATTTATTTTTGGAAGGGGATTAAACCCTAGTTTTTATTCAAAGAAAATAATGTTCTATATTATTATTTTGTGTATTTTTTGTATAAAAAATCATAAATAATATTATGCCAAAATACTAAAAATTAAATATGTAGAAAAAATAAGTATTTATGAGTATAAAAATGTATAATAAAAATATTAAGTATATTTGATTATTTACAAACTTATTAAGAAAATAAATTCTATTCTATCAAAATAAATCAATTTTTTATGTGAGAAAATAATAAATAAAATGAAATAAAAGTGTGAAAATAAATAAATCATTTTTTAGGATTTTTTATCATCAATAAAAATAAATAAAAGTATTAAATATGAAAATATGAAAAAAATACAAAAATATAAAAAGTTAGTCAGGGGGGTGCAATAGCAAGTCATGGGGGTGGATTTAGCAATAACAAAAAGGTCATGCTGCCAAAAAGCCCAGAACCAAACTTCATCCCTGTCCTTCGTTCTCTTTTTCACGCTTCCAGTTCAAACCTGTATCTTCCTCATGCTTGCATAAAAATGAAAACGCATAACATGAAAAATGTGGCATTTGAGCTCACAATTCCAACCATATAATTTATGTAACCTAAATATCAAAGATCAAAGAGAATTTTGGAATCCCTAAATCGTGACCTAATTTTTTCAGAGATTTCAAACTTTAAATTCTTTTAGCACAAGTAATATAAATGAAAAGTAATGATATGTACAGTTTCGTTATGATGAGAGCTACATTTTTTCTTCACAATTCGTGGCTTGAAGTTGCCTGTATAAAGAGATAGAGTTTAAGAAAATACCTCCTTCAGCTGGAATCGTGTATGGAAATGTAGGGACTTTAATGGAGGCCTGGTGATTGTTTAAGCTTCCTTGAACTTCCTTGAACCTATTCCAATCTTTATCTTGCTCTGAGGATGGCTGGAACTCCCTGACCAAGTCCAACTGCAAGCTTCCAAATTGAAAATGGAAGATGGTGAAACAGAGGTTACAGAACCAAGGTGATGGCTTGGATTGATTAGTTATCAAGTGTATAAGATGTTTTGATCAGTTAAACACAAAATGCACGAGCCAAATGAGGGTTGGCTAAGCTTTTGCAGAAACTGTGTGCTTGGGCAGATTTTTAGTGTTTTTGAGTTTGAGAGACTTCTAAGTCCAAGCCAAGCCTGTTATGTGTTGCATATTATTTGCATATTAGTATAGAAATGATCTAAAGTCAGCTTCCCAACAGATCTGCCAATGCTAGCCTTTTTGCCAACTTTCTTATACTTGAAGCAAAGTGACAAGACCAATGCTTCACATGCTTGTACCAGTTTGCTTAGGGTTGGTATGAGTTTGTACAACTTGCTTGAGACCTGTGTAATTTTCTTGTATCAAGGGGACAGGTCCAATGCTCCAAGTTGACAAAGTTACAAAAGTGCATCTTTATGAAAATGGCAATGAAGCCTTTTTGCCCAAAATGGAATTACAACTTGTGTAAAGTTTCAAAAGCAAGGATAAAGGCTTTGTCAAATGAGTATACATTTAATTAAGGAGTGTATAGAAAGCTTAAGACTTGTAAAGCAAGAAACAATTAACATAGGTTTGGTTTGCAACTTGATTCTATGTGAAACTGGCTTGAACAAAAAGTGAGGAAATGCCAACTTCCCCTGTTCGATTCTCCCTACTCAAAAATGATCTTGGAGAGTTCTGTGACATTTTGGAAAGCTTGCAATGTGCTCTATAATCCATCTTTGAAATTAATTTTGATATACCTCTTGGAACTAGGTGAAAAGTTGCCATGAAGTTGGGTCCAAAACCTGCCTAAATTAGGGCAAAATTTCACTAAGTTATTTAGTTCATGGCCCTATATTCACAAATTCATAACTTGAGATCAAAGAATATTTAGGGAAAAGTTTGTGAAGAAAGGTTTTAGATTTCATGGGTATCTACAACTTTCATGTTGGGAACTTTTCTTGAATCAAAATGCATCATGGTGAAAAAGTGGTGAAAAGTTGAGAAAAAATAAGAAAATTTTTATACTTAGAAAAATTCTAAGTTATGAAAATTTTCAAATTAAAACCCTAATTTTCAAATTTGGTTTTATTGGTGAACAAGTTTCATATTTTGACATATCTTGATGAATTTTGACTCTTGGTACTTGATTTTGACCAAAAAGTCAAAGTTTGACTTTTCAGTGTATAATTAACTTTTGATTAGTTGACTGCAAATTTCATCTGTCAATCCCGTGAAATTGAGATCTTTTGAACCATGTAATTAGGTCAAGATGATTCCATTGAACCATTTAAATCATGCTTGAACTCAATTGGTTATTGGCTAGGTTAAAAATCAGAAATTGCCCATTCTCTGTCAAAACCCTAATTTTGACCATTTTGCCCTTTTGATGATTTGATCAAATTTCTTGAGGAGTTGTGATCCAAACTTGATCAAATGGTACATATGAGTCTAAAATGTTGATATGGATCAAAAATTCTGAAGTTTAACTTCAAATTGGCCATGGTTGACTTTTTCCCCAATACAGCTGATTTTTAGGTCAATTGTCCAATTGACTGATAAAAAATGTTATTCAATGCTTGAAACTTATCATGAACAATCTTAAGGATCCAAAATGATGTATGAAAGTCAAATGAAGCATAGGTGGTCCAGAAAACCTTGTGCAAACTCAAACCCTAATTTTGGGTTATCAGTGCAAGATGAGATGTCTTGAGCTGAGCAAACCCTGATCTTGTCTTGAGTCCAAGAAGTCTTGTGAGAAAAGTCTTGATAAATGAGAGGGCAAATTTTGGGGTACAACATAAACAAAAACCCCAAATTGAGTTTTGTTTAATTGAATCTCGCATTAAACTCGGTAATTCTATGCAGTCCTTGAGATCAACATTCGGGGAATTTTCCCTGTTATTACAAGAGGCAAAATAGTACACTTGCTATTTTTCCGATCAACGGTCATTCAATCGAGATCAAGGATGGTCGAGAAGTAACGAAGCTAAGGGAGAAATTTCCCATTGAGTGGTAATGGAAGCATTTTGGTCAGAAGCCAGAGCATTATGCAGTAAAGCCCGAGGAGCTAGATGCTCAGGACATGCTTGCTTATGATAAACTAGTGGCCTATGTCAAGAGTTTCTCCCCTGCTAAATGTGTGGATTCGAACAACAATTTCATTTGTGGTGATGATGGGGAGCATACTTTTGATGCCCGACTGGTATATACGAAAGCGCTCCTCGAATGTTCTTCTGACGAAGAGTCTTTGAGACTCCTAGGTAGGGAGTGTGCCCGTAGTTGATATTTGTTTTTTTTTTGTTGACTAACTGTTTCCCTTTTAGACTGTAGATCGGATGGCGAGTCTCCCAGAATATGTGCTCAAGTTGAGGGGCAAGGGTGGCAAAAAGTTGCCCAAAGGACGTGCTGCTCAGATCCAGGAAAAGGCCAAACTTGACACCCATGTCAGCGGTTCCTCTTCTCCCCAAGGTGACCAGCTCTCTCCCCATGAACAACCCACAAAAAGGAGGAGTAGAGAAAGTATCGAGCATGTGGTCCTTATAAATAAGAGCAATAACATCGAGTAGACCTTCATGCTGCCCCCCAATTATCTCAATTGTGGTATCTTTAGAGGGGACATATCCTTAGGTCTTCATAAGGGGGAGAGGAAAGCCATTTTGTCTGCGGACAAGGATTCCCGACATGAGAATCTATCTGAGGGTGTAGCCACTGTAATAAGGGTTCCCGAGACTGCCCTAACCCTAAATAAAGTGGCAACATGCTCATAGGATGCTCTTGAAAAAGCGAAGGCCCGAATCGAATAGTTGGAGGGGCATAACGAAAAGCTGAAGAATGATATCCTTGTACATCTAGAGAAGTATGAGATCCAAATCGGGCTCGTCATGGAGTTGGATGAGCTAAAGCCGAATATGGATACCATGGACAAGGAGAACGAAAGAATGTCTTCCTGGGTAAAAGAGGTGGAAGGGGTTATGGCACCTGCTGAAGAGGAAACTGGCAAGGAGAAGGCTTCACAAACTAGGGAAGAGCTAATTTCTCGTATTCGTCAGCTTGAGCAGGATATTTTGGAGACCCTTGGGTACGACTTCAATACTGTTGTGGAGAAAATCAAGATTGTCAACACCGGGGCCAAGCTTGTGAATAAAGGGACTGGGTATTTTCACCAAGTGGTCGATGGGAGGATAATTGCTACCCCCAATAATAATCCTAAAGAGAAGTCGGATGGTGAGGAGGACATGCGTGAAAACTAGTTCAAGTTTTGGGCCTACATGCATGTATGTTTACCCGGCCTGCATGCCAAATTTGTTTTAATGTTTGGACAAGGGGCCCGACCCGGTTTTTGTATAAATGCTTTTTGTTTAGGCCTGTGCGCCCTTCTGTAATATTTGGGCAACATCGACCTTTGTGGTCGGCCTTTTTTGAATTGGTTTTATCTTGCATGTTTATCTGTTAGATATTATTTGGTGTTGTGTTTTTCATGATTATTTTGTACAAGTGTGGGAATTTGTGCTCGACCTATTTTAGGATCGACAATGTATCGAGACATGTGGGGGAGGCAAATTTGGGTTCCGCTTGAATGGCGCCAAGGTCGCGGTCTGGGCCTTGACTTTGCAACGTGAACTGTCCCATGCGAGTTGGGCATTCTTCCTATTAGGTAGTTTGACTGTGGAGCTTGGTCGAGGTGTCCCCGTCAGGCTAAGGTTCTGCTAGTTCAATAAGAGAGGACCCTTATTTTAGTTGATGGATGCAATATGTTTGTACCTTAACATGATTTTATGGTCGAGCGAGGCACGTCTTTGTCAGACGGGTCAGGTTGACTGCTAAGCCCTAGCTTTTGCTTGGGACTTAGCTGTAATATTGTTTTAGCTTGTCAGCGTTCAAAGGTTGAGGTAATTGTTTCCCACTTAGGTGTTTGAGGTAGTAGGCACTGTTGCCCGTCTTATCGTAGACGCGATAGGGGCCTTCTCAGTTGGAGGCCATCTTTCCTCCACGGGAATCTTTTTGATTTCTCTGTAGGACCAGGCTATCGATTTCTAATTTGTGTTTTATGACTTTGACGTCATGTCGTAAAGTTATAACTTGTTTTAGCGTGGCCTCGCGAAGAGATGTTATTATACCCCAATTTTTACCCCTAATATTTCTCATCATCTCATTTTTACCAATATATCAATATCACACGTTAGGGTTGGTTCTCTCTTTCTACTTTATTTGTAACGCCTTAGACTGCCTTCGGGATTACAGACTGACCCCACAAACCAACACGAGTCTTTTCAGCATGCTTTGGCCTCACTCGCACGCTTTCCGAGAAACTTCCCAGAAGGTCACCCATCCCAATACTACTCCAAATTATGCACGCTTAACTGTGGAGTTCTTATAGAGCGGGCTACCGAAAAGAAGATGCATCTTGTTGGTATATGTAGTACCAATTAATCCTTATAAGCCTTCTTTCAACCATACAGTCCTATACCTGCATAGCCTCGAGATCCCTCTCATTTCGATGTGGCGACCACCTTTGGCCTCTTAAGGCCTCGGGTGTTACATGCGGTGCAACCACTCCTCGCCCTTTTCGGCCTCGAGTGTTACATATATTGAGGAATTACCAAGCACCTTGAATTGTGTATCTTGTACATGTGTTCTTTTAACTAACATTAAAATATGTATATATGTCTCTTTGAATGTTCATATTGTAGGTGATGGCACAATTGCATTCATCTCACCATCTCCTAAACCAAAAGGTCAAAACTAGGATTTTGAATTTAATCAGGAAATCTATGACTTTTGGGGCAAGACTTGATTCCATGCTTCTCTACATGTTCATGAGCATCTATGATTGGAAGATTGATCATCAATTTTGATTGGAAGAGGTTCAATTGATCAAAAAGGATAAAAAACATTTTGTCAAAAAGTCAACTAAAGTCAACAGTTGACCAAGTGGACTTTTGGTCAACCATCGATTCATTGTCCATATTTTCATATTTCATGGTCAATGGTGGCATAAGATCAAGAGGAAGTGTTGAAGTAGAGATAACTTGTCAAAGAAGTTACTTGAAGTTTTTGAATTTTTTAAAGTGTTCATAATGCTGAACTTTGATTGATCATAGCTTTCTCAATTTTTATTAAAAATGTACAAACTTTATATGGTTGGAAAGAGGAGTAAATGTTTTTCAATTTTGTCTTTGACACAAAAAGTTCAAAAAGTGAAAGGAGAAGAAGTCATTTTGCTTGAAAGATTCTTGACACTTAGTAAAATTTCAAATTATATACACAAGGCTTGATTTCTTCACGATCATTTTTAAGGTGTGTTGTACCCCAAAATTTACCCTCCCATTTTTTTTCAAGACATGCTCACAAAGGTCTCAAATACTCAAAGCCACTCAAGAGTTGGCTGGTCAAACCTCCTCCTAAGAAAAGGTCTTCAACTAGGGTTTGGTGCTTCTCAAAGAAGATTGGGTTGCAAGGGTTTCAAATGACTTTCATGGTTCATCATATGTCCTCAATAATGCTTATGTCAAGTTTCAAGTCTTGCATCACATGTTTACTTAGTCAATGGCTCAGATGATTGAAAATCAACTATATTGAGTAAAAAGTCAATTATGGTCAACATACAGTCAAACTTCAAGATTTTTGATCAACATCAACATTTTAGAGTGATATTAATCATTTGATTAAGGTTTGATCATGATTCCTCAAGGAAAGCCCTCAAATCATCAAAGGTCAAAAATTGCCAAATTAGAGTTTTGATTGAAGATGACTGATCATTGACTTTAGGCCTAGTGCATAACCTAATGGCTTAAAGCATGATCTCAAGGGCTAAAATACAACATATTGAACTATTTACATGGCTCAAGACATTTCCAAAGATACAAGTGATTAATAGTTGAAGAATTGAATCAACTAATGAAAAGTCAACAGTCACACAAAGGTCAAACTTTGACATTTTGGTCAACATTGGAATTCAAAAATCAAGAATCATCAAAACATTCAAAACTATCAAACTCTGTCATCAAGAATAAGGAGAATCAAGAAAGTAAACAAAATTCAAAATTGAAGATTTTCAAACACTTAGAAAAATTCAAGTGTTTAATAACTAAAAAACCCTAACTTCACAAGCAAGTTTCCTCAAGATACAAGTTGATTCAAGGAAAACTTTCAACATGAAAGTTGTAGGAATGGATGAATTCTATAACTTTCTTAATGTGGTATGATCCTCAAAAATTGCTTAATTTAAGAGATATGAGCCCATGAAGTTGTGATATTTTTTATCCAACACTTAGAAAAAATTTCACCAAGTTTTGATCTATTTTTTATCCCAACTTCTTGGCCAATTTCCACTAAGTTCCCATTTGATCTAGCCAAAGTGGTCAACATGAAAGTTGAAGATCATGTTACAAGCTTTATAAAATGTCCAAGAGCATGAAAAGATCATGCTTGAGCGAGGATAATCAAAGACATGAAGTTGGTATTTCATTCTTGAATTATAGGTCATTTTTGTGATGAACTCATGACCAAATCTCACACCATGCCATACAATCCCACTTTTCAGTCACTTAAACCTCTAAATCTATCAATAATCAGAAGATTACACAAACTTTTGAGCCATTACACAAGGATTAAAAGCTTTATCGAATGCATCATTCCATTAATGGCACAAAGTTAACACTTCCATTTTGAAAAAGCAAGCTTTAAACCAAAGTCAATGCATTGAGCTCATCATTTGTTTCCTCTGATCACACTCCATTATAAAGTGAAGAAGCAACCTTCCTGCACCCAACAAAGTTCAGAACATGCTTGTAATTGTTCCTTTAAACCACCATTTTCACCATAGCTTGATGTTTCACTTCCAACCAAGCCATAACTTGACATCTTCAGATTGCAACCAACTCAATCCCTCTAACCTTTGCCTACAAATATAAAGTTCATTTGCAACCCAAGACACGAATTGAGAAGCTTTCAAACCATCTCAAACTCTCCCATGCTAGAATTTGCACTAAAACACCATTGTAGAAAGTTCTTCAAGCCTCAAACTTCCATTTCTCATTCTACTCGTGCATTTTCCTTTTTCATCATTCAAACAACTTAGATACATCATATAGAAGTTGTCCAAACACCTGAACAACTTATGGAACATCTCCATCATCATCATCATCCAAACCTCACTTTCACCATTTGCAACTTGACTTGGTTGGAAAGTTTCAGAGGGTTCTAAGGCAAGCTGAGCATATCATTAGCTTCCTGGGAGTTCAATGAAGATTTTTGCACCATTACATTATGTCTGGGAGTGGTGGAACGAGTTCTGAGTTTTGCTTCAAGAGGCAAGTTTTCTTGAATTTCAAAACTCCATATACATGCATAATTTGTTTTCAATTTCAAAAGATAAAATGTAGATATCATGTCTATGAAGCTAACCATGCCTTTAAATTTCATTTTTATTGACTGTATAATGAGAATTTTAGAACTGAATTTCGTTAGAATTTATTTGGTACAAGCAAAATTCGTTTCAGTATTTAACTTATAACTTTAAAAAGTTATATGGTTGAATTCATGATTTAAAATCAAGCAAGTTTGGTTTTGGAAGTTTTCAAAATGGATGAGAAATGAGAGTTTTAGGAATACAACAATGGTGTTGTTGTCCGTTAGCGCGCGAGGAAGACGAAGATAGCAATTTCAAATTTCTAAACTTGTTTTATAATATATTTACTGGGGGGCATTTTATAACTGGATGAAACAACCACCCCAGTGGTAAAACAAGCGCGCGTTAACCTTAAGGACTTGGGTTCGAGCCCCAATTGTACTCTTTTGTTTTTTTCACATATTTTCCATTGCAGATTCAGTGCAAACAAGTCCAGCACGTACACCATGCATCCCCAGTCTTTGATCATCAGATCTCATCAAGGACAAATCCTACACACCAAGCGTGTGCCCCATGATGCACTTTCTGAAAGCCACCCCCATTGGATCTCAAACAGGCGTCTGGGCTTAAGGTGTTTAGGCCTGGAAAATTTCTGATTCCATAACCCCCATTTTGCTTACAACCCAGGCCCATTGTTTTTATTTTCTTTTTTTTTTGTTTTAATTAATTCTTTTCTTTTTTAATCAATTTTACTTTATATTTTATTTAGAATCAGAAAAAATATCATAAAAAATTATAAAAAAAATTAGATTTAGTTTTTAATGAACTAATTTAATTTTTATAAATAAAAAGTAATCACACTTTGTTTTATTTTAAATAATTAGTTTATAAATTAATTAGAATTAGGGTTTATACTATAATATATATTTTTTCTAATTAAAACATCAAAGATATTTTCCTACAATATTTTTTTTTAATTATTAATTTAGACTTAGGTTTTTTTTAAAACTAAATTAGTTTTCTTTTTAATTAATTAAATTAATTGACTTTATTTATTTATTTATAAATTTAATTTAGTTTCTTTAGGTTTTTACTAAACTTTTTTAATGAAAATTAATCAAATAATTAGGTTAATCATCAAACTTTTTCTATCAAAAGATTACAAAACAATTTTCTTTCTCTTTTCTTTATTTTACAAATCTTCGCGTACTTTATTTCCCAATTATTGTAACTTCTCCAGTATGTAATAATTTAATTAGGGTTTACTTTACTTTTCATCCCTATTCATAAATTTGTACCCTCATTCTCGAAGCGTTGTAATAACGTAGGATATTTAATTTCCACAATTTACTACTTTCCTTATTACCGTTAGTAATTAGGGTTTGTATAGCAAGATTAAAATCAACCGATAGCAAAACCCTAATTTCAAGACAAAAATACCTGAAATCAAAACACTTCGCACATGCATATCTCTAGGGTGACCCACATTTGTTGCCTCAGATTTAAACAATCATGTCCCTCGAACGTGGGATGCTTTAGCAAATACCCTCGGTTAAAAGATCACAGTCCCTCAATGACCATTTGATACTGCCTTCGGTAAACGACCTTAGTCCCTTACAAAAATTGCTAAAGCGTCTTACAAGTTGCCTTCTATGACTGTACGATGACCCGCGCATGTCCCTCAGATCCAATAATAAGGCTTCCTACTAACTAATTGTAGGGGAGCACTATCTAAAAGAGGAGGAAAAGAACAAAGACTTTTTGAGTAGGTAGAACGCTCATAGTCGCTTGCTCACAAACTTTTCAAAACGAAACATCTTTTCACGAAACAAAACTTTCTTTCAAAATATTTTCAAAACAAACATTTTGTATACATTCTCAATGATATGAGAATCATTATAAAATTGCCGCACTTAGGCATTTTCAAAATATTTTCAAACATACACAAGCACAAAGAATTTCAAAAGTGAGTTAGCAATTAAGAGCCCGTAGATAATTACGGATGAAAAGGGTGCTAACACCTTCCCTTTTCATAACCTACCCCTTTACTCAGAAAATTCTCAAAAGGTCTTTCCTGTTCTTTTTACCCTTTCCTTTATTGGATAAAAGAAAAGTCAGTGGCGACTCTTGCTATCCGCAACATTTGTGATAAAATGCAAAACCCAAAAGTCAATTCTCCCACTGTATTACAGAACTAGCGACTCTGATGAGGAATGTACTAAAAGTAGGGTTACCTTAAGAGCTATATCACCTTTATTGCTTGATTTATTTGCCTTGTTTTCTTTATATTTTGGGATATGCTTGGGTTTATTTCTTGTATATATCCTATACCCAGATCTGGGGGCATTTTAGGTAAGTAGCAATGGATCGTGAAAACTGTATGGCGTAGACCGATATGGTTGAAACGATGGCTACATTAGTGCGACATATTGGTTGGTGATGGTGTCCCCTGAGTCAGTCAAGGAGAATGCTGGGCTACCGCGTGGTGTCATAAGCACTAACTGACCTTAGAACCTTAGTTGACACAACTTAGCCATTAGAAAGTAGTGAGATATCCAACTTTGGTGTAGACTGAAGTTGGTTGATACTTGATACTACACTCATTGAGATCAGACTCTCGGGATATTTCAGTCGCAAATCAGATGCTTGTGCTAAAACAATGCCTGAGAGAAAAAATAGTGATAAGAGATTCCTAGAACCCGATTACTTCATTTAGGACAAGTTGAGCCAACTAAAACTTCAAGAGGGTACTTACCTACAAACTCCATGCAAGCTTAAACATAAGACCTTGTGTGTTTTGTTTATGTATGATTAATTGTTCGAACATGACATCATAATATCATGACATCATACCATATAATTTTCACTAACCATTTCAAGGACCAAGAGATTTATCTTTGTTCTGTTTTGTAGGTTATGGCCTATGCTCGCAGAAATACTATCCGAATCAGTTTTGTGAGGATACCTTCTCAACTTAAGGAGTTAGTCTCAAGAGTTCCTGAAAGCTCCCAATTCACCAAAAGGCATGGTCATCTAGCCAGTTTGGTTACTTTGGGTTTTGAAGAAGACATGATGAGTGTTTTATTCCAGTTCTATGATCTCGCACATCACTGTTTCACCTTTCCGGATTATCAGCTGGTACCCACAATGGAAGAGTTCTCTAAGCTACTGGGAATACATGTTCTTGATCAAACACCTTTCACTGGTTTAGAGAAATATCCACAACCTGGAGAAATTGCAGCATCCGTACATCTGAAGCACTCCAACATTGTAGCTAATCGGGAAACAAGAAGTGGAGTCAAAGGTTTTCTTGCTAAACTTCTATTAAAGAAAGCTCGACTGTTTTTTGGATGATATGAGTTTTCAGGATTTCAAGGAAATCTTGGCTTTGTTGTTATATGGTTTGGTGCTATTCCCTAATCCAGACCAACTTATAGATGTGAATTCCGTCAAAATATTTCTCACTCGTAACCCTGTGCCTACCTTGCTCGGATATGTTTTGCATTCCCTTCACACTCGTACTATGAGGAAACGAGGAACTCTTATGTGTTCCATACATCTGCTATCCAGGTGGTTTATTTCGCACCTTCCCCTGATCAGTAATGAATAATGAACAAGGTTTGAGGTGGTCTCAAAGGATGATGTCACTCTCTCATTCAGATATTTATTGGTGCTCCCGATTTCAAGAGGATATTACTATAGTTAACCTTTATGGGGAATTCCCTAATGTTCCTCCTTGGCATTAGGGGAGGTATTACTTATAACCCTTCTCTGGATCTACGTCAATTTGGTTATGCTCGAAGAGATAGTGCTCATGACACACTTATCCAGGATATTATGTTTAACTACGAAAATGATCCTTAAGGTTATCGTCAAAGGTTTATATGTGCTTGCGGCATGGTAAACAAGATTGACAGAAAGACTTTAGGAAAAAATAATTCCATCCCTTTGGAGCCATACCTCAAATGGGTATGAGCTCACGCTCAAAACCTCATTATGCCATATCCAACTGTTCTACCAGTGATCATAGAGCCCGTTGTCGAAGGAAACGTTTCTCGCAATATCCTTCATCCAGACATGCCCACTAACCTCAAAGAATTGCAGAAGTCCTGGATTCAACTCAAGGAAGAACATGACACCTTTAAAACTCAATTCTATGTAAGTGAGAAGAAAGTGTTGGAGCTCACAAAGTAACTTCACGAGGAGCAAAGCCTTAATGCATACATTGACACGAAGAGGAGGCGTTCGTGGGAGATTTGAGTTTTAGGTTTTATAAGTTCATATTGTTGTTTCCATTGTAAGCCTAAGAAGCAATTGTAATCTTGAACTTACTAATAAAAATCTTTGTTTTTGTTTCCTATCAGTTATCAAATTTAAATCTCCTAAGGTCCTTAAAAACATTGCATCCTCATATCATGCATAATTTCATAAACAGGTTTTCCAATACAATTTTCCTCATCTATTTACTATTTATTTAAGTATAAGATGGCCCTTGAACAAACTGTCAAGGATCTGCAGGCTCACCATGCATAATTTCAAGAGACTCTTCTGAATCTGGCCAAATGGCAACAAGAGATGATGACGCTCATCACCAAGAAAAAGAAGACTAAGAAGTCGACTGTTATCCTTAATATGGGAAGAAGATTCAAAGGTCCTACTCGACTGGTTCAAGCGGGTGATGTTTCCTCTGAGGAAGACGACAACCAAGAGGAGGATGGTAGAAGTGTCAAGGGTGAAGAGAATATTCTTGAAGATAAAGACTACTCCAACGAACAATACCCTCTTGCGGATGACAAGTACAAGCAATTAGAAGACCGTCTCAAAGCTATGGAAACCCAGAAAGTGCCTGGATTGGATTTTGGAAAGCTTGGTTTGATCTTGGGGGTGGTCATCCCTCACAAATTCAAGGTCCCTATCTTTGCTAAATATGATAGGGTATTTTGTCCCAAACATCATCTGAGGTCGTATGTTCAAAAAATCCAACCTCATACTACTGACCGAAAATTATAGGTCCATTTCTTTTAAGAAAGTTTGTCCGATACTCAACTTGAATGGTTCTACCAGCTGGAAGGAACCAAAATTCACACATGGTAAGACTTGGCTGCTGCTTTTTACAAGCAGTATCAATATAATGTGACCTGGTGCCGACTCGTGTACAATTGTAAAACATGTCCATGGGATTGAATGAGGGGTTTAAGGAGTATTCCTAGATGTGGAGAGACTTAGCTGGAAGGGTCCAACCTCCCTTGTCTGATCGGGAATTAGTTGATATGTTCATGGGTACTCTGACAAGCCCATTCTTTAATCATATGATTGGGAGTTCTTCATCTGGCTTTACTGAACTAATTCTGACAGGAGAAAGAGTTGAAAGTGGTATTAAGAGCAGAAAGATTCCAATGGCTGCAACTTCTAATGTTGTGAAGAAACCATTCAGTGGTAAGAAATAAAAAAACATTATCTATGGCCAGAAGGGTCGTAGTAAAAATGACTGCCATCAGTCTGTGGGAGCGGTGTTGATCTCTAATTTGACGCCTGTTCAACAATAACAACAGGGCAATCAACATAGGTCAGACGCTTCGAGGAGGCAGTTCACCAGGATTAATATGTTGTTGGCTCAAGCATTACAACATTTGTTAAAAGGCTGAACTCATTTCACTGTGAGATCCTCCTCAGAATCCCAACATATCCTCTCCAAAGTACAATCCAAATGCGAGGTGTGCTTATCATTCGAACAGTCCTAGGAACAACAACAACAACTATTGGGCCCTAAAAAACAAGATTCAGGATATGATTGGTAACAAGGAAATTGAGTTCGACCCTCCAGAGACTCCGAACGTGATTACTGCTCCTATGCCGAAGCATGACAAAGGCATAAGTGCTATTGAAGATGTTTTGTATGTTACTTCTGTAAGTGATTTGGTTACTTATCTCTCAACAATCAAAGAGAATTTTCTACAAGCCGGTTTATTTCTGTGTTGTGTTAAAGAACGTTATTGTTGTGTAGTTCAACCCAATGGTTGCGGGTTACTGAAGGAAGGAATTCAACGTATGATGGATGAACATGTAATTTTGATTGAGAAAGTTCTGTATGCTGAGAATTTGTGCCGAGATTTATCTGTCATATCTTGTACTCCTTTCAAGATCACTTCCAAGGGTCCTATAAGGATTACTGCCAATCCAAAAGTTGCTCCTTTAATCATTATAACACCTGGGCCCATCCCATATTCCTCAGAGAAGGCTATTCCATGGAATTATGGGTCTAACGTCTATTACCACGACATTAAACAAGAGTTGTCTGACGAAGATGATGAAGAGGTTGATCCCAATATTGACAATATTGCAGGGACCAGAAAAATTACTAGAATCAGAAGGATTTTCTTCCCAAAAATCTCTTCACCTGTTCAAGTCACAGTTGCCAAGACATCTACTGAGGCTCGGGGTAAAGAGCCAATGATAAAGCCTGCTCAGATAGAGGCGCCAAAAGAACCTACAGTCAAGGACACCTCTGGACAAGAGTTGGAAGAGGTCTTGAAAATCATTCGTATGAGCGACTATAAAATTGTTGAACAGTTAGGGCAAACCCCGTCCAAAATATCTATGTTATCATTATTGATTTGTTCTGAAGCCCATGCACATGCTTTAGTAAATTTCTTGAAGACTTATCATGTGCCGCAAGAAATTTCGGCTGATCAATTTGGAAGTTACGTGGCTAGTTTAACAACTGATAATGGATTAGGCTTCTCCGATGCTGACCTGACTCCGGAGGGAAGAAATCATAATAGGGCCATGTATGTCTCCATTGAATATAGGGGCACTACGTTGGCTCATCTGTTAGTTGATACTGGCTCTTCTATGAATGTTCTGCTGAAGGGCACTCTTGACAGGCTGGATTATGAAGGGGTTATGCTAAAACCCAGTGACATTATAGTATGAGCCTTTGACAGGTCCAAAAGAATGGTACATGAAGAAGTGGATCTTACTATCAAAGTGGGTTCACAAATCTTTGAATACACCTTCTATGTAATGGACATCTGGCCAAATTATTCTTGTCTATTAGGACGCCCCTGGATCCATGGGGTAGGTGTTGTTACCTCCACCTTACACCAGAAATTAAAGTATCTTGTGAAAGGGAAGATTGTTACTGTCTGCGGAGAAGAGGAGTACATGGTCAGCCATCTGAATTCATTATGGTATATAGAAATGGATGGCGAATTCATTGAGACTCCCTGCCAAGCTTTTGAAGTAATTTCCCTACTGCTATTAAAGATGTTTCTTCCATTCCAAAGACTACCAAGGTTCTGCATAAGTTGGCTTCCTTGAACAATGCCAAAGCTACTATAGAAGAAGGTGGTTGCATAATTTGGGGCCAGCTTCCTGATATCTCCTACAAATCTGACAAGTTTGGTTTAGGCTTTATTGCAGAGGAATAAAGAGCTGTTCGTCGCGCTCGAGCTAGAAGATTTCCATTCCGTATCGGAAACAAAAAAATCAGCTATAAAAGAGGCTGATAGTGATTGTGATTTCAAAAACTGGATATTCCATGCCATTGGCAATAGACTCGGCAACTAGAAGGCGGAAGACATCGTATCTATCTCCTTCAGTCAAGAGTGATAGCTATTTTTGTTTTATTGCTTTAAGAAGTTTGGTAATGTAATTTCTTTTAAAACCATGACTTTAAACATTGTGTCTTGCCCGAGGCACAATGATTCACTTGTTAAGGGTTATCATTTCATATGTCATATTTTCATTTAATGAAAACATTGGATGTTTTGCATTCAAATTTTGCGCTCTTTGTCTTTCTTTTACGTTATTTCACTCTTGAATAGCTATGTGTTCTTACACATACCCACACATTATATTGCAAATCCCCATCCACTCCGGATCTCGTTGATAATGGTCATGCTATTGCCGCTTATGACTTTGGAAATCCGATCTACCAAGCCGAGGACGAAGGCGAGGAAGATTGTGAAATACCTAGAGAACTTGCCAGGCTCTTAATACAAGAAGAAAAGGCTATCCAACCACATAAAGAGCTGATCGAAGTGATAAACTTCGGCTCTGAGACATACATAAAAGAGGTCAAATTACGCACCAACTTAGAGGGCGGTGTCAAGAGCGAATTGACTCAGATGTTGCACGACTATGTTGAGATATTTTCTTGGTCATATGAAGATATGTCAGGGCTCGATACTGATATTGTGGTTCATCGTCTGCCGATGAAAGAGGGTTGTTCTCCGATTAAACAGAAGGTTCGTAACATGCGTCCTGAGATGTCATAGAAAATCAAGGTTGAGGTTATGAAACAATTCAATGCAGGGTTCTTGGCAGTGACGTCATATCCTTAATGGGTTGCTAATGTTGTTCCAGTGCCAAAGAAAGATGGCAAGGTACGTATGTGTGTATATTATAGGGATCTAAACAGGGAAATCCCCAAAGATGACTTCCCACTTCCATATATTGATGTTCTGGTCGACAACACTGCTCAGCATAATGTATAAACTTTATATGGTCGGGAAGAGGAGGAAATGTTTTTCAATTTTGTCTTTGACACAAAGTTCAAAAAGTGAAAGGAGAAGAAGTTATTTTGCTTGGAAGATTCTTGACACTTAGTAAGTTTTCAAATTATATACACAAGGCATGATTTCTTCATGATCATTTTTGAGGTGTGTTGTACCCCAAAATTTGCCCTCCCATTTTTTTTCAAGACATGCTCACAAAGGTCTCAAATACTAAAAGCCACTCAAGATTTGGCTGGTCAAACCTCCTTCTAAGCAAAGGTCTTCAACTAGGGTTTGGTTCTTGTGATACGGTGGGAGAACTAACTTGATTGTTTTGCGTTTTATAGAAAATGTTGCGGTTAGCAAGAGTCTCCACCTACTTTTCTTTTATCCAAAAGGAAAGGTGAAAAAGCACAGGAAAGACCTTTGAGATTGTTTCTTGAGTTCGGGAGGTAGATTATGAAAAGGGAAGGTATTAGCACCCTTTTCATCCATGGTTTTCCATGGGCTCTTAGTTACTTGCTGGATCACTTGCTTTTGTTTGAAATTGTGTTTTGTGTGGTTTTGAAAGTATTTTGTAAAAGAGGCCATTGTTTAGTCAATCTTTGTAATGATTCTCGTTCGTAAGAATGTATACAAAGATGTTTGTCTTTTTGAAAATGTTTTCAATTTTGTAAGATGTTTTGAAATGTGTGTGTGTTTGTTTTGAAAATAGCAAGGATATTTGTTTGAAATGGAGCAAGTAACTAAAAGTAATCTACCTACTCAAATGTCTTTCTTATTCATTTTCTTTTCCTTTGATATTGTTGTCTTATCATTGATTTGGTAAGCAACCCTATCTTTGGATGTAAACGGGACGGGCGTGGGTCATTGTATAGCCATGATTAGTAATGTTGCAAGGTATCTTAGCATTTTTGAGGGACTAAGATCATTTTGTAAGGCAACTTTGAATAGCGTCATCGAGGGACTATGATCTTGTTTTTATTTGTTTTGCTAAGATACCTTACATGCGTAATAAGGCCATTTTTGTATAAGGCAACCAAGTGGAGTAACCCTAAGGGTGCTTGTGTGCAAGTGTGTCATTTTCATGCTTGATTTTGTCTTGGATTAGGGTTTTCTATTTGATTAATTTTATTCTTCCCATACAAACCCTAATTACTAGCATATTATGTAAAAGCGATAAATTGTGAAATTTAAAGATTACTACGCTATTACAACACTTTGTGGGAGGGGGTATACAACTTATGAATGAGGATTTGCAAGAAAGTAAAAACCCTAATTATCTATTACAACCATATCGAATTTATCAAATGTACAAAGAAACGAATGTAAATACAATGTATAAGAAGTGAAACGAATATAATGTACAAGTATGAATGAACAAGGCCATGTGTGATGTAGTGGGAGAACTGACTTGAGGTTTTGCGTTTGTGTTCGCAAATGTTTCGGTTTAGCAAGAGTCGCCACCGACTTTTTATTTTATCCAAAGGAAAGGTAAAAAAGCACAGGAAAGACCTTTGAGATGTTTTCTTGGGTTCAGGGGGTAGATTATGAAAAGGGAAGGTACAAGCACCCTTTTCATCCATGGTTATCCATGGTTATCCATGGGCTCTTAGTTACTTGTTTATATCACTTGCTTTTGCTTTTCAATTGTTTGAAATGGTGCTTTTGTGTGTGGGTTTTGAAAGTATTTTGAAAAGAGGCCTTTGTCTAGGAAACCTTTGTAATGATTCTTGTTTGAATGTATACAAAGGTGTATTGTCTTTTGAAAAAAATGTTTCAATGCTTTAAAGCTTGTTTTGGGAAATGTTTTAAAATTGTGTTGTGATGTGTTTTTGAAAATAGCAAGGATGTTTGCAAGTTTTGTTCAAGTAACCAAGAGCATCTACCCTATCTACTCAAAGATCTTTCCTACACATTTTTAACCCTTTTACATTGTTGTTTTACCATTGTATTTGGTAAACAACCTTGTATTTGGATGTTAAACGGGACAGGCGCGGGTCATCGTATTGACCATGATAGCAATTATGCTAAGCATCTTTAGCAAATTTTTGAGGGACTAGATCATTTTGTATAGGCAACCAAGATAGTGTCATCGGGGGACTATGATCTTTTTGTTTTGATTTTTATTTTGCCAAGATACTCAACATGCATACCATGGCCATTTTAAGGCAACAAGTGGGTGAAACCCTAGGGGTGCATGTGTGCATTGTGTTGTCATTTTCATGCATTTTTATGTCTTGTATTAGGTCTAACTATTTTTTTTTGATTTTGGATATTGCATACAAACCCTAATCTCTATCATGGCATATTTGAAAGCATAAAGTGCGTAGAAATAAATCTAAGCTATTACAACTTTGATATGGGGAGGGGGATACAATTTTGAATAGGGGATTGGTTGCAAGAAATTGAAACCCTAAAATTATTACAACCATATTGAATTAATTGTGTAAATAAATAAACAATATTTAAATAGAAAATTAAATAAATATGCAAAAAAAGTTTTTGTATTATTTTTATGTATGTAAAAATATAATATTTAATGTGTAAAAAAAAAAATTTATTTTCATTAAGGGTGGAAACCCTAATTTGTTTTAAGAAAGTATATATATTAATTATGTTATTTAGTACAATAAAATAAAATAATAAAATATATGCAAATGTCAAAAAATAAAAAAATATATTAGAAAAAAATATTATTTAAGTATGTAAATAATAAAAATAAAAATATAATATTTTTATTTGTTATTTTCAAGTTTTTTTATTAAAGAAAATAAAAGTATGTACTATTTAATAATTATTTCTATGTCTAAAAAATAATAAAAATAATAAAATAAAATATGAAAATTTATGAAAATATTTTTGGTAGTTTTTTTAAGTTTAGAAAAATAAAATAAAGTCAGAAATGAAAAAGAAATAAAAAAAATAAAAAAATACAAAACAATGGGCCAAGGGGGTGTGGGAAGTAGGTCAGGGGGTGTCAAAAGCAAGGAATAGCCAGGCCCAGGCCAGCTACTTCATCTTCAACCTTCGTTCAAACAAAAACGCGCGTTCTGAGTTCAATTTCGTATCTCCTATTTCAATGCTTAAAAACAAAAACTTGTAACATGAAAGTTGTAGAGCATAATCACACGATTCTAACCATATAAAAAACTTAATCTAACTCTCAAAGACCAAAGAGAATTTCTCTGGCCCTAATTTCTAACCTAACTTTTTTCAGAAAGTTCATCAATCAAATTCTCTCAGCACACTTAACTTAAATGAAATCTATGCATATGTACAGCTTAAGGGCAATGAGTACTACATTTTTATTCAAAAACCTAAGCATAATAATTCCTAAATAGAGAGATAGAAGTTTGAACAATACCTGCTTCAGTTGAACTCGAGTGTGGCAATGTGGAGGTTTTCAATGAGGCCTGGGATGTTTGTGAGCTTTCCTGAACTTCCTTTGACCTTCCCCAATGCTTTGTTTGCTTTGAGCTTGCTTGAATAAGCCTGTAGAAGTCAACCTGCACAAGCTGAAATCAGAAATGGTGAAGCTTGCAAATGGAGTTACAGTCAATGGCCAATGGTTGGGATAACTTAGGTGGGTTATATGGAATGTATTGGAACTGGTTTGAGACAAAACGCATGAGTGGTTTGTGATTGGGAAATCAAAATGCAGAAGCTGCCCTGTTTTGCAAGAAGATGGTGTTTTTGTGTTTTGGGAGGCTTAAGGGTTGGATAGCTCGTTCTTCTGGCTCAAGGCAATATGCAAAAGTTGTTTTGAATGTTTACAAACTTTGTTCTTATCAGATTTCAAAGATATGGATCTTTTGCAAGTTTACTTGGTTTTGAAGTAAAAGTGTGAAGTGATATAAGACAGGCATGTACATGCTATCTTCAAGCATGCACAATATTGTTATACCTTTGCCTAAGTTTATGGAACTTGTTTGCTGCAAAGAGAGGGGTCCAAGGCTCAAGGGAAGCAAGTTGACATAAAGTTGCCTTTATCAAAATGGCATAGTTCACTTTTTGCCAAAAATGGATTAAACTCTTGTGTAAACTTCCATTGATCAGAATAATGCCTTAAACCAATGAGTTTGAATTCAATTTTTGAGTGTGGAAGGGTTTAGAGACCTGTATTCAAGTACAAGCAAAGTTGGACAGATTTTGCAACTTGTGTTAACATGAAAATGCCATGGATCAAAGTGAGTTTTTGCCAAATTCAAACCTTCGATTCTCCCTAACCATAAATGATTTTGGAGAGTTCTTGGACATTTTGGAAAGATTGTAACATGCTTTATAATCCATATTTGAAATTAATTTTGAGATTCCAAGTGGAACTAGGTGAAAATTGCCATGAAGATAGGTCAAAATCCTGCCGAAACTAGGGCAAAATTTCACTAAGTTAAAAGTTTCATGGACCCTTGTTCCAAAAATCATAACTTAAGATCCAACCTTCTTTTGGGAAAACTTTGTGAATAAAAGTTGTAGATTTTGTGGAGGACTACAACTTTCATTTTGGAAGTTTTGTTTTAATTCAATTGCATCATGGTGAAAATGTTGGGCAAAGTTGGGAAAAGAATAAGAACATTTCATAACTTAGAAAAATTCTAAGTTATGAAAATTTTCAATCTTAAACCCTAATTTGCAAAAAATAGGTTTCTTGATGAACAAGTTTCATGTTTTGACACATCTTGATGAAAAGTGACCCTTGGCACTTGATTTTGACCAAAAAGTCAAAGTTTGACTTTTCAGTGTACAGTCAAATTTTGATCAGTTGACTGGAAAATTCATCTGTCAATCCAATGCATTTGAGATCTTTTGAACCTTGTGAATAGGTCAAGATGATGCAATTGAGTCCTTGAATCTATAATTGAACCCAATTTTCCATTGACTAGGTGAAAAATCAGAAATTGCCCTTATACAGTCAAAACCCTAAAAATGACCATTTTGCCCTTTTGATGATCTGATCAAATTTCTTGAGGAGTTGTGATCCAAACTTGATCAAATGGTTCATATGAGTCTATAATGTTGATGTGGATAAAAAATTATGAGGTTTGACTGTAAATTGGCCACAATTGACTTTTCCCCCAATACAATTGATTTCTAGGTCAACTGTCCAATTGATTGGGCAAAAATTTGACTCAAGGCTTGAAACTTGGTAGAGGCAATATTATGAGTCCAACATGAAGTATGAAAGTCACTTTGAGCATTGGAAGTTCAAAAATCCCTGTGCAAACTCAAACCCTAATTTCAGGTCAACAGTGCAAGGAGATGTCTTGAGCAGAACAAACCCTAATTCTGTCTGGAGTCCAAAGAGTCTTGTGAGGGGAAATCTTGATAAAATGGGAGGGAAAATTTTGGGGTACAATAGATGCCCCTGTTCAATCTTCTTGAACCTGAAGAGTTAGATTGGCGAGTTTGCCTTTCGTGACTCGAAGGTAAAAGAGGATTGGACACTAGAGTGCCCGTAAATTTGCACTCGTCAAAATGTTGAGGGAATGGGCTTAAAGATGCCATTTGGAGATGGCAGAATCTTGCTGGAGATGGGCTTAGAGATGCCATCAAAAATGTTTGTTGAATATTAGGAGAATGAACATCAGAATGGTATCCGTATCTGGAACGTATCTGAGTTGTATCTGGAGATTGGATTTGTAAGAGCAAGGGAATGGTGTCCGCACTGGGAGCGTATCCGAGTTGTAACTGTATTTTATTCTTGAATGAATATCAGAATGACTGCCGTGTCTGGAGTGTATCTGTATTGTATCTGAAATTGAGATCTGTATGAGTAGCAGAATGACTTCCGTGTCTGGAGTGTATTCGTACTGTAACTAGGATCTGGACAAGTGACAGAATGACTTCCGTGTCTGGAGTGCATCTGAACTTGAAGTTGATAGTTGAATCTAAATGAGAAATAGAATGGTTTCCGTGTCTGGAGCGTATCTAGTCTGTATCTGATTGCTGAAGTCTGAATGAGTAGTAGAATGACCTCCGTGTCTGGGATGTATCAATATTGTATCTTGACTTGAAATTCTGAATGAGTAATAGAATGACCTCCGCGTCTGGGGTGTATCCATACTGTATTTGAATAAGGGATCCAAATGAGTAGCAGAATAACTGCCATGTCTTGGAGTGTATCCATACTGTATCTGAAATCTTTGAATAGTTGTTAAAGATAGCTTTTAATCTTATCCTGAAAAGGGTAAAATGTTAGCTGAAGCACAAAGTTATGTTGTATGACATGTATGATGCAATAAAATGCGTTCTATCAATGTTTATGGCACATGAATGTAATGTATACGTGTGTAAGCGGATTAGCTGTTTTGCTGAGGAAAATAAATCCTTGATAGCCGGAGATAGTAAAATCCTTGACTGTTGTCGGGGAAAATAAATCCTAGACCGATGCCGGGAATTCCACAACCTTTGATTGCTGAAAATTAGAAATCCTTGGACCACTGTTGGGGACAGAAAATCTATGGCAACTTGTGGGGATTAACAAGAACTTTGACAACTTATGTGGGAATGTGAGAATCCTTCACGACTTTCCTGGGGATATAGGCATCCTTCAAGTCCTTTGAAGTTGGAACATGATATACATTCCATTGTAAGAATAATGCCGAGTGCTGTTTGAGGAACCTGCTTGGGGAGTCCCGAGAAACTTGATGACTGTGGCTGGGGATTGAGAATCTTCAATCCATTGGGAAATAACTCTGTGGGGAGAAAGTTTATTCTGTTGGAGAGTTTTCAAGAGCTTGGGTTGTATGCCAATCTACTGAGGAATTATCCGAAGTTGTCGTCTGGTTAGCTGTCAGGTTCTAAGATATCTTGCAGGGGAATTTTCTGGTTTTAAGACAACTCTCTGGGGAATTGGAGGAAACTGGATGGTCTTCCACCAGGGTTTAAGGGTTGAAGTTTTTGGACTTCATTGGGGAAGAAAGTTTCATCTTTGCTGAGGGTCTGTAGTTCAAAGTTTTCTGGCTCCACTGGGGATTGGGAGCTTGGAAACTTAGTTCTGGTGGGGATTTTGAAATTTAACTCCGCGGGGGCATATATTTCAAGGTTTTGGCTCCACTGGGGACCTCGATGATGTACTGCAGGGGATTTTACTTGGAAAAGCCTAAAGAAATTTTCCCATCCTTTCAACCTATCATTAATTATTCTTTCACATTTCGTTCATTTGTAATCGGTGATTATATTCAAATGCATATGCTCATTTAATAAACCATTGGACGTTTTCAAATAAAACACAAGTGTAAAAAAGAAAGAAAAGGCAAATAATTTTCTTCACTTTGAATTATCTTTGTATTAACTTTGTGTAAGTATTTTTTACAAAGGAGACAGACATCCTAGTAAGAGAATGCTGTCATAAAAATTGAGAAAAATTTATACAAAGAAAGGTGGCTATGTGTAAAAATTCCATGGGGTTCCCATTCTGCTATAGCCTTCGTAACTCTGGATATCTTGTCCATTCGTGGCTTTGTCCATCGATGAATGAATTGATCAGAAACCTGGAGCTTGTCTGTGAAGAGATTGTCCCTAAAG
This sequence comes from Vicia faba, assembly GCA_948472305.1. Classification (NCBI taxonomy): domain Eukaryota; kingdom Viridiplantae; phylum Streptophyta; class Magnoliopsida; order Fabales; family Fabaceae; genus Vicia; species Vicia faba. The sequence goes on along the minus strand of OX451735.1, from coordinate 750,013,731 downwards.
TGATCCGACGAGACATAGTCATACGCTTTACTTCCCTAACTTTTGCCTGGACCGCCCTTTCAGATTTTCAGTCCATCGGGAAACCCTTTTTTGCCCAAGTCGCCCTTTCGGGTTTTCAACTTGCCGGGTGTACAAATTTTTTTATTTATCCCTAATTTTTGCCTGAACCGCCCTTTCGGGTTTTCGATTCACCGGGATGCCCATTTTTGCCCAAGTCGCCCTTTCGGGTTTTCCACTTGTCGGGTCGTTTATGCGTAATATCTTTTGACTATGTCTGCGTTCGCAGGGTGCGGCAGGTCATCGCCATCCATGGTGGTTAGGATCATTGCCCCACCAGAAAAGATGTTTTTGATCATAAATGGTCCTTCGTAAGTAGGAGTCCACTTGCCCCTGGGATCACTTTGCAGCAAGATGATCCGCTTGATTACAAGATCTCCGACTTGATATACTTGCCTTCTGACTTTCTTGTTGAAAGCTTTGATCATTTGTTTTTGGTACGCCTGACCATGGCAAACAGCAGTAAGTCGCTTCTCGTCAATCAAGTTAAGTTGATCGAGCCGGGTCTGAATCCAATCGTCTTCACTCAAACCAGCATCCTTCATGATTCTCAAGGAGGGAATCTGAACCTTGATAGGTAAAATAACTTCCATGCCGTATACCAAAGAATAGGGTGTTGCCCCAGTTGATGTTCATGTCGTGGTACGGTACCCGTGCAGAGCAAACGGTAACATCTCATGCCAGTCCTTGTAGTTGACTATCATCTTTCGAATGATCTTCTTAATATTTTTGTTCGCAGCTTCGACAACGCCGTTCATCTTGGGTCGGTAGGGAGATGAATTGCGATGTTGAATCTGGAACTGTTCGCACAGGGCGGTGATCATAATATTGTTCAAATTTGTACCATTGTCAGTGATAATCCTGTCGGGGATGCCGTACCGGCAAATGAGGTTCTGCTTGATGAAGAGGGCAACCACATTCTTTGTAACGGGGGCGAAGGAACCTGCTTTGACCCACTTGGTAAAGTAGTCAATGGCCACCAAGATAAAGCGGTGTCCATTGGATGTTGTAGGCTTGATCTCTCCAATCATGTCGATTCCCCACATCGCGAACGGCCAAGGAGCTATTAAGACATTGAGAGGAACTGGAGGTATATGTACCTTGTCAGCATAGATTTGGCATTTGTGACAAGTACGGGAATGTTGATGACAATCAGCTTCCATGGTAGATCAGTAATAGCCTGCCCTTAGAATCTTCTTAGCCATCGTATGACCGCTTGAGTGGGTGCCAAAGGTGCCATTATGTAGTTCAGCCATGATCTGCTCAGCTTCAAACTTGTCCATACAAAGGAGCAGGACACAATCATGATTGCGCTTGTATAGGATACCATTGCTCAGAAAGAACTTGGCCGCGAATTTCCTCAAGAACTTTTTGTCGTTGACTGAAGCTCCTTCAGGGTATTCTTGCGCTTCGAGATACCTTTTGACGTCATGAAACCAAGGTCGGTCCACTACTTCTTCGGTGTTAATCTCGTGACAATGTGCAGGTTCGTCCATCCGTTCAATGGTGATTTGAGGAGCCTCATTATCCCAGTTAAGTTTAAACATGGATGACATCGTAGCTAGCGCATCTGCTAGATGATTCTCTTCTCGCGGGAAGTGCTCGAAGGTAATCTGCTCGAAATGTGGTAACAATGTCAAGACATGTTCTTTGTAAGGGATGAGGTTTGGATGTTTAGTATCCCACTCTCCTTTGATTTGACTGATAACCAAAGCTGAGTCCCCAAATACAATCAAAGATTTGATTCCCAAGTCAATAGCAACCTTTAAACCAAAGATACAAGCTTCATACTCGGCCATGTTGTTGGTGCAGCTGAAGTAGAGTCTAGCGGTGAAAGGTGTATGGCAACCTTGTGGAGAAATGAGCACATCACCGATACTGTTCCCAAGTGCGTTGGAGGCACCATCAAAGTACAGAGTCCATCGGGATCCTTGTTCAGGTCCGTCATACAGTCTATTTTCTTCAATGTTGCTCAAAGTCATGATATCCTCGTCGGGGAAGTCGAACCTCATGGATTGGTAATCTTCGACAGCTTGATGGGCCAGATGATCGTCTAGCACACTCCCCTTTATAGTTTTTTGGGTTGTGTACTGTATATCATATTCGGTGAGGATCATCTTCCATCTAGAAATTCTTCCGGATAGAGCAGGCTTCTCGAAGATGTACTTGATCGGATCCATCTTAGAGATCAGCAAAGTGGTATGCATCAACATATACTGCCTTAGTCGGCGAGCAGCCCATACCAAAGCGCAACAAGTTTTCTCGAGAAGTGAGTAGCGAGTCTCACAGTCGGTAAACTTTTTGCTAAGGTAATAAATAGCATGGTCTTTTCGGCCAAACTCATCATGTTGGCCCAGTACGCACCCCATTGAATTCTCCAAGACAGTTAAATACATGATTAACAACCTTCCTTCGATGGGTGGCATCAAGATAGGAGGTTCCAGCAAATACTCCTTGATTTTATTGAAAGCAACTTGACAGTCATCATTCTATTTAACCACCCGATCTTTCTTCAACAGCTTGAATATTGGTTCATAGGTAGATGTTAGGTGAGAGATGAACCTCGCAATGTAGTTTAGGCGTCCCAAGAAACCTCTGACCTCCTTCTCGGTGCGAGGGGCCGACATTTCTTGTATAGCTTTGACTTTGACAGGATCAACCTCGATGCCTTTGTTATTGATCATGAATCCCAACAGTTTACCGGACCTGACTCCGAAAGTGAACTTGTTAGGGTTCAGTCTGAGCGTGTACTCTTTCAATCTGACAAACAGCTTTTGCAGATGGTCGGGGTGTTCTTCTTCTCTTTGTGAACGAGCTATCATGTCGTCTACATAAACCTCTATCTCATGATGTATCATATCATGAAACAAGGCCACCATGGCGTGTTGATAGGTTTCCCCGACATTCTTCAGTCCGGATGGCATCACTTTATTGCAGAAGGTACCCCACTGCGTAACAAAAGTAGTCTTCTCCATGTCTTCGGGGGAAATTTTGATCTGGTTGTACCCTGAAAACCCATCCATGAAAGAAAATACCTTGTGCTGAGCTGTATTGTCAACCAAGATGTCAATATACGGTAGTGGAAAGTCATCTTTAGGGCTAGCCCTGTTTAAGTCTCTGTAATCCACACACATTCTGACTTTGCTGTCCTTCTTAGGCACGGGCACAATGTTAGCAACCCATTGTGGATAGGAAGTAACAGCAAGGATGCCAGCATTGAACTACTTCATCACTTCAGCTTTGATCTTTTCGGACATGTCGGGCCTCATTCAGCGAACTTTCTGTTTAATTGGTGGACAATCTTCTTTTGTAGGGAGACGGTGAACCACAATATCTGTATCTAGTCCCGACATGTCTTCGTAGGACCAGGAGAAGATCTCAACATATTCATTCAACAGCTGAACTAAGCGCTCCTTGACATTTGGCTCAAGGTTGGTACCCACTTTAACTTCTTTTCTGTCTTCTTCTGTTCCTAAGTTGATAGTCTCTAACAACTTCTCGTGAGGTAGAATAACCCTTTCTTCCTGTTGCAGTAGTCTAGCCAACTCTCCAGGCACTTCACAGTCTTCATCACCTTCGTATTCGGCATGATTAACCAGATCTTCAGAGTCACTGAAGGCCATAGCAGGATTATTACCCATGGAATCCGGAGTGGATGGGTACCTGCATTTTGTGAGTGTGGGTGTGTGTAAGGGATAGCCAACTTTGAACAAGTAAAATGTAAAAAGAAAGACAATGAACGCAAAAGTTTATATATGAAAACGTCCATGATTCATTAAAATGGCATATGAAGATGAAAAATCAAGCCCTTACAAATTGACCTATATGCCTCGGGTAAGGCATAAGGCAAAAAGTGTACGAATTGTTTAGAAATTATTACAGACCAACAGAAAATATTCGAAAGATAAATTACTGATTGATGAAAGTAATGGGAACAAAGGCTTTCGCCTCCCAGTTGTTCAGCCCTCCTTCAATAGTTGGAAAGATCCAGTCTTCAAAATTGCTCTCCTCTTCACCATCCTCCAAAGCATGAACTCCATGATGGGTGATCTTCACCGGTGGCCCTGCAGCCCGGGAGCGACGCACAACCTTCTGACTAGCAGCAGTGAAACCCAAGCTGAACTTATCTGTCTTGTAAGGGAAATCTGGCAGTTGACCCCATACTGTGCTTCCTCCTTCCTCAATCACAGCCTTCGCATCTTTAAGGGATGACATCCGGGACACAGGTTTGGTAATGATGGGCACGAAAGTCATTGTCTTGGCTACCGCAACTTCAGGAGAAACCTCTTCAAAGTGCTGAAAGGGGGTCTCGATGAATTCACCATCTAATTCAACATAGCAGAATGAATTCAGATGGCTTATCATATACTCCTCCTCGCCACGAACTGTCACAATTTTCCCCTGGACAAGGTACTTAAACTTCTGATGTAGAGTAGATGTGACGGCTCCAACATGATGAATCCAGGACCTTCCTAACAAGCAAGAGTAGGAGGGACGGATGTCCATGACATAAAATGTGGAGTTGAAAGTTTCCGCACCTACTTTAATCGGGATGTCCACCTCCCCGTGGACCATCCATTTAGAACCATCAAAGGCTCTGACAATGATATTGCTGGGCTTCAGAGTTAAACCTTCACAGTCCAATCTGTCCAATGCTTTCTTAGGCAAGACATTTAAAGACGACCCAGTATCAACCAGAACGTGAGCAAGAGTAGTCCCTTTGCATTCCACCGAGACATGCAACACATCATTATGCTCTCTCCCCTTAGATGTTAAGTCGGCATCGGAGAAGCCAAGACCATTGTCGGCTGTTAGGCTGGCTACACACTCTTGGAACTGGTCCGTGGAGTTTTCCTGAGGCACATGGGCCATCTTCAAGAACTTGATCAAAGCTTTGGCATGAGCTTCGAAACAGAGCAACAAGGCCAGCATAGAGATTTTTGAAGGGGTTTGCCCCAGTTGTTCTACGACATCATAATCGCTTTTCTTAATTATCTTTAAAATCTCCTCCATTTCCTTTTGAGTGGTCTTGGGGATTACCAAAGGCTGAGCCCTCGTCCTGACGAGCGCTTCTTGGATCCCCTTACCTTTATCAGCAGCAACAGTAGAGGGTTCAACTACCGGAGTAACAATTTATTCAATCATTGGAGTTCGCACAGATGTATTGACTGGCACAGGAGTAACTTTAGGAGCACTTGAGGGTCCGAAGATTGCCCTTGGGGGAGCAATCTCCGGAGAGAAAATTCTTCCGCTGTGGGTGATTTTACTTGTCCCCACAATATTTCCTATGTCAGGAGTCTCTTCATTGGAACTTTCTTCAACTGATTCAATCTGCTTAACACCGTGGTAGAAGATCTCTCCTCCATAACTCCACAGTATTGTCTTGTTGGACTTGTATGGGATAGGCCCCGACATAGTTATTTTCAGCGGTACAAACTTTGGATCGGGTGTAATCTTAACAGGTCTTTTAGAGACCTTGGAAAGATTGGTGGAAATGGTAATTATAGCAACATCATTGATAGGAGTTGGAGTAACAGGAGTAACAAGAGTTTTCTCAAAAAGGATTGCTTGATTATCCATTAGGCGTTGGATGCCTAACTTCAACAACGGACAGTCAAATTATAAGGACGAACAAAGATAACAATCTTTTCCACAACCCGGGAAAATCCCAGCTTTCAACAGATTCATCTTGATTATTGGTAATGGAGTCATTAAGTCATCAACAACAGCAACATAAAGATATTCTACAACAACATGGACATTGTGACCATGTTTTGGCATTGGGGCAGAGATCACATTAGGTTTTTCAGGGGCGTCAAATTCCACCTCCTTGGCATCTATTAAATCCTGGATCTTATTTTTGAGGGCCCAACAATTATTGGTGTCGTGCACCACGCTATCCGAATGATAAACACACTTTGCATTTAAATGGTAGTAGGGAGAAGAGGTATTTAGATTCTTTGGCGCCTCTTTCAAGCTTGTAAGGTTTAACTTCAACAGATGAGGGAGAACCTGAGTGGGTGTCATATTGATCCGGGTGAATTGCCGTGCAGGCCTTTCCACCCTTGCTTGGTTGGTTCTGGGTTGACTGTTTCGAGGTTGATCCACTGCAGAATTCTGAATCATTACAGCCCCCACCGGTGGCCGGCGCTCAACTCTTCTTTGACTTCTCTGGTAGTAAACAGCTGAGACTTCTTTCTTGGCTGGAAAGGTCTTCTTGATAGCAGCGGAAGCAGATGCATCCTTTTGAATTTTACCGCTCTTGATTCCAGCTTCAACTCTTTCACTAGTCAGAATTAACTCGGTGAACTCCGCAGATGAACTCCCGATCAAGTGATTAAAGAATGGACCTGACAGGGTCCCCAAAAACATATCCACAAGCTCTCTCTCAGACAATGGTGTCTGCACCCTTCCAGCCAAGTCCCTCCATTTCTGGGCATACTCTTTAAAGCCTTCATTGGAGACCATACCCATACTCTGTAATTGAGTACGAGTAGGTGCTAAGTTCGCATTATATTGATATTGTATGTAGAAGGCAGCAGCCAAATCCTCCCAATTGTGCACATCAGATCTCTCAAGTTGGTAGAACCAATATAATTGTGTACCCGACAAACTATCTTGAAAAAAGTGGACCCACAGATCCTTATCAGAAGAATGAGGTTGGATTTTTCTGACGTAAGACCGTAGGTGCATCTTCGGACAACACAAACCATCATATTTAGCAAATGTAGGCACCTTGAATTTAGGGGGAATCACAATCCCAGCAACCAACCCTAGCTCCTCGAAATCCAGCCCAGGCACTCTTTGTATCTCCATGGCTGCTAGACGCTCTTCCAGATTCTTGTACTTGTCGTCTGCAGGAGGGTACTGCTGCTCAGGTTAGTCTTCATCCTCTTCTTCTTCTTCTTCTTCCTCAGACTCGGAGGGCATTGTAGCTCCCTTTCCCTTTCCTACCCCTTCATCAGATGTTGAGGGGAAATCTAGGACCCTTCTAGCTTGGTTCTCAAATCTTCTTCCCAAAGTAGCCACACCAACTCTTTTCTTTTTCTTTTTCTCCTTTTCTTTTTCTTTTTCCTTCTCCAGCAGTGCTTTAAGATCCTCCTGACCCTTTGCCAAGGTCATGAGTAGTTGTTGGAACTGTGAATTATGCGCTTGTAGGTCTTTGACCGTCTGCTCTATATCCATCTTGCTGAAGTAAGCAGCAGAGAGATAAGGAAACCTGGTGTGAAGACTTGCTTATGCATATGATGAATGATATGTTATTCATGTAATGCATTCAAGGATTCAGAAATTCAAATTTGTTGCAAACAAAAAAGGAACGCACGTCATATTAATAAGATAGAATTGTTAGTACATAAATGCCCCATGGGCAAAATAATACAAAATTCTAAGGTAAAAAGACATTGCGCATCCTCTTCGGTGCGATGTAGGTGTTGAGAGTCTGCTCTTCATGGAGTCGACGAGTAAGTTCCAAAACCTTCTTCTTACTGGCGTAGAAGCTGGCTTCAAAAGTGTTCAGTTCTTCCTTGAGTTGTATCCAACTCTTTTGCAAATCTTCCAATGATGTTGGCATGTCAGGATGTAGGAGGGTGTATGAAACCTCTCCTTCCATAACAGGCTCTTTGATCACCGGGAGAATGTAGGGGTAAGGCATCATAAGACTCTGGGCGCGGGTTCGTACCCACTTGAGGTAAGGCTCAAGGGGGATGGAATTCTTGTGTCCCAGGGTCTTACTGCCTACCTTGTTGGGCATCCTCCAAGCTCGGATAAACCTTTGTCGAAGTCCTTAAGCGTCATTGTCGAAGTTAAAAACCAAGTCTGGAATCAGCATGTCATGAGGGCCATCCCTTCGGGCATACCCAAATTATCTTAGAGCTAATCAGGGGTTGTAGGTAATGCCTCCTCTAATGCCAAGTAGCGGGACATTAGGGAATTCCCCATAACGATCAATGATGATTACATTTTCTCTGGACCGAGAGCACCAATGAACATCAGAATGTGTAAGAGTCATCGACCGTTGTGACCACCTTAAGCCTTGCTCATTCTTCAAGACTGACTGGGGAAGGTGAGAAATGAACCACCTTGCGAGAAGAGGAGTACATCACATGAGGAAACCTCTTTTCCTCATTGTTCGTGTGTGAAATGAGTGGAGGATATCCCCAAGCAATGTAGGCACAGGATTCCGAGATATGAAAATCTTGACAGCATTTACATCTATAAGCTGGTCAGGGTTTGGGAACAAGACCAACCCATAGATGAGAAGTGCTACAATCTCCTCAAAAGCTTGCAGATCTAGAGAATTCCAGCAGTCTTGTGCCTTATCAAACAGAAACTTTGCCAAGAAACCCTTGACACCACTTCTGGTTTCCCAATGGCCTTTGATATCAGATGGTTACAAGTGTAAGGCTTGAGCAACATCTTCAAGCTTTGGTTCTCTTTCCGTACCGTTGTAGGGTAGTTGATGGGGAATAGGAATCCTTAAGAGTTGAGAAAATTCCTCCAAAGTAGGCACTAGTTGGTAATCAGGAAACGTGAAGCAGTGGTGTAGGGGGTCAAAGAACTGGAAGAGAACTTTCACCATGTCTTCTTCAATGTTGGAGTTGACCAAGCTGAGAAGTCTGCCATGTCTTTCAGTGAAGGGAGAATTCTCTGGAATCTTGGAAACAAGCTCCTTGAGTAGAGGAGGAATTCTCACAAGGTTGACCTAGATTGTTTTCCTGCGGAGTGATTCCATAAACTACAAAACAGGAACAAAGATGAAGATCCAAACCCTTGAAATGGTTAGTGGATGCATATGATGCTTCATGATGTTTATGATGTATGCACAAGTATATGTACAAACAAATCACACAAGTTCCTAGTTTCAGGCTTGCATGGGGTTTCATAGGTAAGTACCCTCTTGAAGTTAGTTGGCTCAACCTGTCCTATAAATAGTAACCGGGTTCTAAGGAGCTCAATATCACTGGATTATTTTCTGTGTTCATTGTTTCAGTTTAGCCACTTTACTGGCGACCGAAATATTCCAAGAAAACAACCCTCAATGAGTGTAGTATCGAGTATCTACCAACTTCGGACTGCACCAAAGCCGGTCATCTCACTACCCCTAATAAGGCCAATATGGTCAAGTAAAGGTTCTAAAAGTCCATTAGTGCTTCATGACATCACTCAGCGGCCCCGTATTCTCTTTGATTGACTCAAAGGCTACCAGTACCCACAAATATGTCGCACTAATATAGCTATTGCTTCAACTATGTCGGTATACCCCACACAGTTTCCACAACATATTGCTATTTACCTATGAATGTTTCCCAAATCCGGGTAGAGGATTTATAACCCAAACAATATAACCAAGTGTAAAGCAATCAAAGCAAACAAGGTAAGCATGTAAAAGTGATCTAAACCCTAAGGTAACCCCACTTTTATTATTCTCCCCAGCAGAGTCGCCAGTTCTGTGATACGGTGGGAGAACTGACTTGAGGTTTTACGTTTGTGTTCGCAAATGTTTCGGTTTAGCAAGAGTCGCCACCGACTTTTTATTTTATCCAAAGGAAAGGTCAAAAAGCACAGGAAAGACCTTTGAGATGTTTTCTTGGGTTCGGGGGGTAGATTATGAAAAGGGAAGGTACAAGCACCCATTTCATCCATGGTTATCCATGGGCTCTTAGTTACTTGTTTAGATCACTTGCTTTTGCTTTTCAATTATTTGAAATGGTGCTTTTGTGTGTGGTTTTTGAAAGTATTTTGAAAAGAGGCCTTTGTCTAGGCAACCTTTGTAATGATTCTTGTTTGAATGTATAAAAAGGTGTATTGTCTTTTGAAAAAAATGTTTCAATTCTTGAAAGCTTGTTTTGGGAAATGTTTTGAAATTGTGTTGTGATGTGTTTTTGAAAATAGCAAGGATGTTTGCAAGTTTTGTTCAAGTAACCAAGAGCATCTACCCTATCTACTCAAAGATCTTTCCTACACATTTTTAACCCTTTTACATTGTTATTTTACCATTGTATTTGGTAAACAACCTTGTATTTGGATGTTAAACAGGACAGGCGCGAGTCATCATATTGACCATGATAGCAATTGTGCTAAGCATCTTTAGAAAAATTTTGAGGGACTAGATCATTTTGTATAGGCAACCAAGATAGCGTCATCGAGGGACTATGATCTTTTTGTTTTGATTTTTGTTTTGCCAAGATACTCAACATGCATACTGTGATCGGTGGATTTAGAACTGACTGTTTAACGCTGGTTTCGCGAAATGTCGCGGAAGCAAGAGTCGCCACCGTCTTTTATTTTCTCAAACATGGACAGGACAAAAGCACAACAAAATTCCTTATGAGATTATCTCTCGGTTCGGGAGGTAGATTTATAGAAAGGGAAGGTGTTAGCACCCTTTCTATCCATGGTTATCCATGGGCTCTTAGATACTTGCTCATTGTGTTTTCAAAAGTGTTTGCTTTTCAAAGTGTGAGTGGGTTTTGAAAAAGTTTCGTTTAAAGTTTTCTGAATAACTCTTGTATCAGTCCTCAAGAGTGTTTGAAAAATTGTTTTGAAAGCTTTTTTTTTTGAAAGTGTCAGTGTGAAAAGAGTTTTGATTTGTTTTTGAATAGAGCAAGTATCTATGAGTCATCTACCTACCCTAAGGAATTAGGCTGTGTAAATGTCCTTAAGGTAGTGCCATCCCACCATTGAGAGGTAGGTAGCACCACCATTGGAGGTGTTCGGGTCAATTCGTGTGTAGGGACAGTGTGGTCACCAGAGCAACAGTAGGACACCTTAGAAGCTACCCTTATGCCATTGATCCTTTTTTAATCCGAGGCAACCGTTTTGAGGCAACTGGATCATGGACATAAGGACTTACTAAAACGTCCTATACTCGACGACCACGTTTCGAAGGTAAGGCAACAGGTGAGGCGTACCCTAAGAGTGGTGTGTGAATTTGTGTGTTATTTTCATGTCAATATTTATCTTTGATCAGGGCATTTGTGAGCTACGAGTTATTTTTAGTTAACCATACATTCTTTCATGCAATTAGAATTTAAAAGTGCGGAAATTTAAATGCGGAAGGTAAAATCCTACGCTATTACAAGGCGCGGGTCTATACATCGCCAAATTACAAAGACCCGTTTGAATAAAATGCGGAAAGTAAAAAAAGACCTAATTACTATTACAAGCCTTGAGCAGTTACATAATATTCAAAAGAAAATAAATGTGCGAAAGAATAAAAATAGAACGTCCGAGCGTTTTGACCCTTTTGAAATTAAATTGGAATTAAAGTCTAATTACTATTTAATAAAGAAAAGAAATGTTTTTTAGGTTTTTGATGTTTATGAAAATAAGAAAAGAATTAAAATTAGTAGGAAACCCTAGTTCTAAATATTTTTAATTATTAACGAAAAATATACAAGTTAACCTAATTTGCACTAATTAATTAATTTACATATTTATTTACAAAAATATTTGTTAAATAATAATAATAATAATAATGAGAAAATTATTTATTTAAGAAAAAAGATGAAAATGTCAAAACCCTAATTTCTACATATTTTAATTTATTAAGAAAAAGATTAAAGTTTTAAAACCTAATTTACTAAATTAATGGTTAGAGTTTATTTACAAAATAAATTAATAGAAATTAAATATAATTAAATATATTACAATTTTTGGTTTCTGATTTTTTTATAGAAAATTTATTATTTGTGAATTAACAAAACAATTAAAAAAAAACAATTAAAAAGAATTGTAAATATATAATTGAAAAGAAAAGGAAATTAAAAAATATAATACAAACATTGGGGGTGTCTGGCCCATTTGGGAGGTTTTTTGAGTAGTTTTGGCCTATTGAACAAAAAGCCTGTTTGACTTTTCCAGCTTGAGTGCGTGTGGTTGACTGAGTGTACACGATTGACCTCCTTTTGTAGCCTTCAAATTGATCATCATGAATATGTGGCAAGCCTGGGCGTGTGTGTGCATGGTAGAACGTTGGATGGAAACTGCATGGGAATATATTAAGACAAAAACTATTGAACATATGGGGGGACCTGGGAATCGAACCCAGGTCCCAATGCCTGCAGGACAACTCACCCACCAACTGAGCTAATGCGCGCATTTGTAATATTAGTGGAACACAAATAATATAAAAGAAACAAAAGTTAATGATATCAAACAAGAAAAAACGCGCCAGATTTTGAATTGTCCAACCATAAGATGACACACTAGCTTCTTCTTCGTTGTTCCTGAAAATACAAAACAAGTAGCGGGGGTTTTAAACCCCCACTAAATGAAAACTGCAAAAATAGCGATTAGAACATGGACAAATATAAAAAGGGCGCGAGGTATTGGTTTGCTTCGTCTTGATACCACGAATTCAATGGCATAGGTTTTAGGGGCCAATTTTTCCATATGTAAGAACCCCTAATTTGGAGCTTCTGAAAACCTAATATCCTTTAATGGAAGATTTGGATTCAGGAAGAGTTAGGTCAATTAACCTATGCCAATCGCTTTAGAACATCATGATTAGTGTAAATCAACAAATAAAACACATGAATAATGCATGAAAATTAAAACACGATTATGGAAAAATTTGTGATGAACGTGATGCTTTTCTACCAATTCTTGGAGTATGGAGACTGGAAAGTGATTGCAATACGTTCAAGGAAGTCTCAGAAAGAGTTTGGAATAGGTTTTAGGCTTTGAATCGTGCTCTAACTGTGATTTCAGTTTCCAAATTTTTATGAGAAAATTGCAATTTGGTTATGCAGCTTCTGAGCAGTTTTTCGTGTCCTTGTGCATTAGGTTATGTTGTGCATATGTACATGAATGAAATTAGGTCAAAACCAAGCCCAAAGATCCATCCATTTATGATTTCAATATTTGATTTTTTTCATATCTTTTTTCAATCTTTTTGTCATGAAAACCTTGCCAATTATGGGAGATTTGGCCTTGTTGATTGATGCACGAAATCCTTAGCATGTGTGGAAGGTATTTGCTACATAAAAAGATTTGAAAAGCATGATTTGATATTTTTCTCATATTTAAAACTAATTAAATGAATTAATAATAATAAAAACTCAATTAATTAATTAAAAATAAGAAAATAAATCCCTTTGAGCTTAATGGGTCGTGTATATGCTTTGGGTAATGATTCAAGGAAGAAATTGAGGCCCATTAGCATTTTTGAAGTGTTTTAAGCAAAGTTGACTTTTCAAAATTCCCAAAAATTTCCCAACTTCTCCAAGGCATATCTTGCTCAATTTTGAAGCTATGAACATGTTCTTGGACATTTTGGAAAGGCCTTGAAGTCCTCTAACCAATGTATTTGGTCCCATGTCATTTTGAGTTACCAATCTCAAATTATGGTCTTTGACTTAAAATGCCTTTTTGTTGACTTTTGAAAATGACCTATAATGTTGAAATTGATAACTTTTTGTGAGAGCATTTCTTGGACTTGAAGTGTGAAGATGAGTTGTAGGAAATGTCATTCTCTTCAAAATTAGATTTGGATGGAATTTTTATGATAAACCATGAGGAAGTTATGCCCTGGTCAATTTGCAGTTGACTTTTTCAACTGTCCAAAAATAGAAACTTTTGCATCTTGAGACCTTTTGAGCCATGCTTTGAGAATCATGATCAAGAATTGATCAAATGATGTTTGTGGCTTCAAAATAAGATGTTGACCAAAATTTTTGACTTTTGACTGTCAAATGACCATTTTGCCCCTACAGTTGACTGTGGAGCAATTAGGGTTTTTGACTGTGCAATTTGTTGCTGTGGGTCTTGAAACTTGGCATATGGATGCTTGACAATGTATGTAGGCATGTGGGACTTGATTGGACCCTTGAAAACTTCAATTTCTTTGCCAGAACCAAAACCCTAATTTTGATTGTGTTAGGAGGCAATTGGATTGTGCAACCCTTGAGAGATTTTGAAGCTTGATCTTGGCAAACCTTGAAGAATATGGGAGGGCAAATTTTGGGGTACAACAGTTGCCCCTGTTCAATCTTCTTAGACCTGAGGATGTAGATTGGCTTGCGTGCCTTTCGTGATCCGAAGGTGGAAGATGATTGAACACTAGAGTGCCCAGAAATTTGCACTCACATAGTAGAGTATCAGCAGTGTGATGTAGGGAATGGGCTTATAGATGCCATTTGGAGACTGATGGATAGGAGGATGGGCTTATAGATGCCATCTGGAAATGTAACAGAACCTTGTCGGGAATGGGCTTATAGATGCCATTTGGAGATTGTTGGTATGTGGATGGGCTTATAGATGCCATCTAGGTGTCGATCGCGTAAGAGATTCCTTAGCGAGAACTTGCGTACCTGAGAAAGAAAGATAATTACCTGGCCTGTTACAGGAGTTGATCTTCAAACTCTTTATGTAGATGTGCCCTGGCTAGATACAGGAATCGAATCTTTAAACTCTTCAGACGTGCCCTAGCAAGATACAGGAATCGAGTCCGGAGAATAGTCGTCAACAGATACACCTGGCAAGATACAGGAATCAGATCTTCGAACTCTTCAGACGTGCCCTGGAAAGATACAGGAATCGAGTCTGGAAAATACAATCGTCAACAGATACACCCTGGCAAGATACAGGAATCGGATCTTCGAACTCTTCAGACGTGCCCTGGCAGGATACAGGAATCGAGTCTGGAATACAGTCGTCAACAGATACACCCTGGCAAGATACAGGAATCGGATCTTCGAACTCTTCAGATGTGCCCTGGCAGGATACAGGAATCGAGTCTGGAATACAGTCGTCAACAGATACACCCTGGCAAGATACAGGAATCGGATCTTCGAACTCTTCAGACGTGCCCTGGTAGGATACAGGAATCGAGTCTGGTAATGTAGTCGTCAACAGATACACCCTGGCAAGATACAGGAATCGGATCTTCGAACTCTTTAGACGTGCCCTGGCAGGATACAAGAATCGAGTCTGGAATTAGTCGTCAACAGATACACCCTGGCAAGATACAGGAATCGGATCTTCGAACTCTTCAGACGTGCCATGGCAAGATACAGGAATCGAGTCTGGAATTAGTCGTCAACAGATACACCCTGGCAAGATACAGGAATCGGATCTTCGAACTCTTCAGACGTGCCCTGGCAAGATACAGGAATCGAGTCTAGAATTAGTCGTCAACAGATACACCCTGGCAAGATACAGGAATCGGATCTTCGAACTCTTCAGATGTGCCCTGGCAGGATACAGGAATCGAGTCTGGAATTATTCGTCAACAGATACACCCTGGCAAGATACAGGAATCGGATCTTTAGTTGCGACCGTTGATAGTAATCATCTTTGTATTAACCTTTGTCCTGAAAAGACAAAACGTTGGTTGTATGCAATGTCATGATGTATGACATGCGTGATATTCTTAGAATAAATGAGATTGTATGTTCATGATGCGTATGTGTATGCTATAATGTATGAAGATGTGATGTTTATGAAATGTGTTTTTGTCTAGGAAAGTAAATCCTTGACGGGTGCCGGGAAGTTGAATCCTGGGCTTGATGTTGAAGAATAGTGCTTTGTTTCCGCTGGGGATGATGGTTGCAAGAATACCGATAGGAGAAGATGACTCCGTTGGGGAATAAACTTGGCGAATAGATTACTCTGCGGGGAGTGAACTCTGTGGGGAAAGAGAGGTACTTTACTGAGATGTTGATGATAACTCCGCTGAGGATACCATTGATAGATTTTGTTGAAGGAATTGAACTCTGCTGGGGAATAGGAAGACTTCGTCGGGGACGATCTTTTCGTGACAATTGGCTGAGGATAACCCAGTTGTATCCTGGTGGGGAAATAACCTTTGAATAAAGCCGGGGGAGCGTTCGTGCTCTGCGGGTGACAAGCTTCCAGAATCTACTGGGGATAAGCTTTCAGCTGGGGAGATGGATTCCACTTTCCTGGGGAAACTTTTCAGATTGAACTGGGGAATGGCTCTACTGAACGTCTGGTATACCGCCGGGGAACAATCTTAGATCAAGACTGCCGGGGGATGCTTGTTAAGAATGTTTGTATACTCCGCTGAGGAATGTTGAGATCTGCTGGGGATACCCAATTTCCTTAAGGCTAACAGTGGACTAACTCTGCTTGGGGAGAGTATCATTGACTTGCTGGAGATATTGTGCCTTGTTAGGGCTGATGGGAGACCAACTGCTTGGGAGAGAATTGTTGAATCTTGGCTCACTCTCTGGGGAATTAAGATATCTTGGTTACATTCTTCAGCCGAACTTACCTTGGTACCTTGGTGGATAGAGCAATTAGATTGCTTAGACAACTCATTATTGCCCCTGTTTCTGTAGGAGATGGTACCTGTGGAGGTGCTTGGCAACTGCCGATTAACCAATCTTCTTCTGGTAGACGAGTGACGAGATGACGGGACATAGTCGTACGCTTTTGATCCCTAATTTTTGCCTGGACCGCCCTTTCGGGTTTTCAGTCCATCGGGATACCCATTTTTGCCCAAGCCGCCTTTTCAGGTTTTCGACTTGCCGGGTGTACAGATTTTTTTTTATTTCATCCCTTATTTTTGCCCGACCCCCTTTGGTTCGCCGGGAAGCCCTTATTTTTGCCTAGGTGTTTCAACCTAGCGGGTCTTTGATTATGCGTAGTATTTTTCCGACTATGTCCATACTCTCAGGATGTAGGGAGTTGTCACTGTCAGTAGCGTTATGTTGCCATACCACCAGAAGATCTTCGTTTGATCGCCCAATGCCCCCAAGTGATCCAGATTGGAGATTTTCCCCAAGTTGGTTAGCCTTTTGAGAGATTCTCCGAATCTTGACTTAACTGCCCCAGGTGATTGACCATGATCACGTCTGCCCCTTGATTGGAGGTGCTTTTGTTCACTAGATATTCGTCGTGCGAATTTCTATGCTGTTCAAACAAATAGTCACATGCAAACAGTGTTATTTAAAAAATGCAAAGCTTATGTCTGTCTTGAAGTTTTTTTGAAAATGCAGTTTTTTAAGCAAATTTTGTAAAATGTGATGTCAACTCAAGATTTTACGGCGAGCCTTAAGGAGTCAGGATACCTTTGTAACAGTATGCTTTCGAACTAACCCGTGCTTCAGCTAGGACTTTTGAGGGTTATAACGCGGCCTGGTTCACGGTTTAAGAAACAAAGGATAAAGGCTCAAATTTTATTTGTACCCACCCGTTCTTCGTGATGTTCTTCAATCCTAAACTCAGTTGATCGTACGTTAGACCTTGTTTGAGTCTTTGCTCTGATATTCCGGTGATGGTTCGGATATTGACAATTTATTTTGAGTAGGCAGTCATGTCTCCTTTTTTTTGTTGAGGGTTTGTAAGACCTCTTTCTTTTTCTTGATTTTTTTATCCCTATTTTTTTTGCCTGAACTGTTCTTTTGTGATTACAGTCAGCGGGATGCCCCAGTTTTGTAAGTCTCCTTCATAGGTTTTGACTTATTGGGCTTTTATTTTGAGATAATGACTGCCTGTCTTTATGATTATTCGGAACCATCACCATCTTTTGTTTTTGGAAGGACTCCTTTGATGTCATTCGTTGTGCACTTGGATCAGCTGAGAGAACTACCCTGCCCCAGGTTGTGATTAAGGGTTTTAATTTTTGAAAAGAAAAACTCCTACTTCTTTGGCTCAGAGGGGTTGACGAGGGATTATCTTCCTTATAACTCCAGTGTTTAGGATTTGAAACAATGCCTGTACCTCATCAGCGGGGTCTGTTCAAAAGCATACTGTAAAGATCGTGGTATCGTTTTCGTCATCCTCCCTCAAGAGGCTTAGAATTTTAGATCAAGAGTTGACATCAAAAAATGAAAGCAGTTTGAATATAGCGAATGCGAATATATTGATTCAAAACAGACATATGCGATGCATTAATGAAATAACAACGTTTATCATGAATAAATGTTTGAACAATCAAAAGAAAATTACAACTTGAAAGTTCTAATAGACAAAAAGCCTTCTCATCTCAGGACTTGTTACTTCAAATGGTGAATCCTGTAGGGATGGTAGAAGCACTCAGCCTGACCCACTTGGGTGAAATCCACTACTCCTTCATTAATCAGATCCTGGACCTTGTTCTTTAGAGCCCAGCAGTCGGCAGTGTCATGTCCAGGACTATCAGAATGGTATGCACATTTTCTGTTGGGATGATAGTTATGAGCAGAGATGTTGGGGTTCCGGGGAGGAGCCCTTAGTGTAATCAGATTCAACCTCAACAGGTATTGTAGAGCTTGAAACAACGGCATGTTAAGCTGGGTGAATTGTCTCCTGGACCTGCTTGGCTTACTCTGATCAACCTGTTGCTCTGGGCGGGGTTGTGGTTGGACCTGTGAAGTGGTAGCAATTTGGAGGGTTCTATTCTTCACCCTGCCGGACTCTTGTCCTCTCGGAAGTTGATCAAAGACCTGGTCCCTGACTTGGACTGGTTGCTTCATGTTGGATCTGTCTTGGTGGAGTTGATTGATCATGGTCCTCAACTCTTCTTGCTCCCGAGCTAAACCTTGGATGAGAGCCCTTTGCCCCAACATCTGGGTTTTCATTGTATCTACCTCAGCTTGTAGACGTTTCAGCCGTTCGTCCTTGTCATCTTCGAGACTTTTCTTGGCCAGATTCCCCATGAGGAGTGTCCTCAACTCTTCCTACCCCTTGGATAGGCTTAAGAAGATCTCCCTGAACTGAGTCTCTTGAGCGTGAAGACCCTGGTTATCTTGTTGGGAAGCCATTGCTGAAATAAACAGCGAAGAAGGTAAGTGACCAGTCAAAGGAGTACCTGTAATGCAATGATATGTATGATATGCATGCAATGTTTTCAAGGACCTCGCGGGGTAAACAAGAAAACTGTTAGAGTTGGGATCCGGTAGCTTGATTGAAGGAGCTTCATGTTATTGAGAATCCTTCTTCAAGGGTCAAGGCTCACCATATCCAGTGGGTCATAGCCCCTGACAACCTTGGCTAGAGGAAAATAAATCCCCTTTGCCCCTTGCTGGATAGTTGGTTCATCATGACCTGCATCACAAGCCCTTGAGATCCTTGAAATGGATTAGTCCTTATGCAGGATGTATACAATGGTATGATGTTATGCTATGCATGGGGTAATGTAGGTAAACCCTGTTATGGGTCCCAAATAAGGACTGTAAACAAACCCTGCAAGAAACTCATGTGTTAGGTAACAAGTACGTGCAAGTAATTCAAATTAGAAGGCACACAAGTCACACAGAGAGCCCTTAGAGTTTAGGCCAGCATGAAGTTTGGGGTACTACCCTCTTGAAGTTGGTGGGATCAAAACCTGTCCTATCAGAAGTAACCGGGTTCTAGAGGACCCCAATATCACTGACTACCCTCAATCGATCATAACTCCAGCATCGCAATCTTTTCTTGCGGCCAGAACCATCGCGAGAGTTTAGCCTCAATGGGTGTAGCATACTGCTACTGTTCTATTGGCCAAGTTGGGTCATTTAAGGTTCTAAGTTCGGTTGGTGCTTAATGACTCCTCAGAAGACCCATATTCTCCTCGTTGCGACATAAGGGATATCAGTACAGACCAAGGCGCCACACCAACATAGCCACTACTTCACCCGTGTCGGTCTACGCCGGACAGGTCCCTCACAACTTATGCTACCTAACAGGGTATCCCCAGATCCTGGTTAGGATCTATGTAACTCCGGTGCAGCCCACAATAATAAAGCAAACAAACACAGCAATTGAAAACACAAGTATGAGCTATCCTAAGGTACACCTCACTTTTAAAGATCCCCAGCAGAGTCGCCAGTTCTGTGATCGGTGGATTTAGAACTGACTGTTTAACGCTGGTTTCGCGAAATGTCGCGGAAGCAAGAGTCGCCACCGTCTTTTATTTTCTCCAACATGGACAGGACAAAAGCACAACAAAATTCCTTATGAGATTATCTCTCGGTTCGGGAGGTAGAAAGGGAAGGTGTTAGCACCCTTTCTATCCATGGTTATCCATGGGCTCTTAGATACTTGCTCATTGTGTTTTCAAAAGTGTTTGCTTTTCAAAGTGTGAGTGGGTTTTGAAAAAGTTTCGTTTAAAGTTTTCTGAATAACTCTTGTATCAGTCCTCAAGAGTGTTTGAAAAATTGTTTTGAAATCTTTTTTTTTTGAAAGTGTCAGTGTGAAAAGAGTTTTGATTTGTTTTTGAATAGAGCAAGTATCTATGAGTCATCTACCTACCCTAAGGAATTAGGCTGTGTAAATCTCCTTAAGGTAGTGCCATCCCACCATTGAGAGGTAGGTAGCACCACCATTGGAGGTGTTCGGGTCAATTCGTGTGTAGGGACAGTATGGTCACCAGAGCAACAGTAGGACACCTTAGAAGCTACCCTTATGCCATTGATCCTTTTTTAATCCGAGGCAACCGTTTCGAGGCAACTGGATCATGGACATAAGGACTTACTAAAACGTCCTATACTCGACGACCACGTTTCGAAGGTAAGGCAACAGGTGAGGCGTACCCTAAGAGTGGTGTGTGAATTTGTGTGTTATTTTCATGTCAATATTTATCTTTGATCAGGGCATTTGTGAGCTACGAGTTATTTTTAGTTAACCATACATTCTTTCATGCAATTAGAATTTAAAAGTGCGGAAATTTAAATGCGGAAGGTAAAATCCTACGCTATTACAAGGCGCAGGTCTATACATCGCCAAATTACAAAGACCCGTTTGAATAAAATGCGGAAAGTAAAAAAAGACCTAATTACTATTACAAGCCTTGAGCAGTTACATAATATTCGAAAAGAAAATAAATGTGCGAAAGAATAAAAATAGAACGTCCGAGGGTTTTGACCCTTTTGAAATTAAATTGGAATTAAAGTCTAATTACTATTTAATAAAGAAAAGAAATGTTTTTTAGGTTTTTGATGTTTATGAAAATAAGAAAAGAATTAAAATTAGTAGGAAACCCTAATTCTAAATATTTTTAATTATTAACGAAAAATATACAA
This sequence comes from Vicia faba, assembly GCA_948472305.1. NCBI lineage: Eukaryota > Viridiplantae > Streptophyta > Magnoliopsida > Fabales > Fabaceae > Vicia > Vicia faba. The sequence goes on along the minus strand of OX451735.1, from coordinate 749,992,723 downwards.
GTTAACCTAATTTGCACTAATTAATTAATTTACATATTTATTTACAAAAATATTTGGTAAATAATAATAATAATAATGAGAAAATTATTTATTTAAGAAAAAAGATGAAAATGTCAAAACCCTAATTTCTACATATTTTAATTTATTAAGAAAAAGATTAAAGTTTTAAAACCTAATTTACTAAATTAATGGTTAGAGTTTATTTACAAAATAAATTAATAGAAATTAAATATAATTAAATATATTACAATTTTTGGTTTCTGATTTTTTTATAGAAAATTTATTATTTGTTAATTAACAAAACAATTAAAAAAAACAATTAAAAAGAATTGTAAATATATAATTGAAAAGAAAAGGAAATTAAAAAATATAATACAAACATTGGGGGTGTCTGGCCCATTTGGGAGGTTTTTTGAGTAGTTTTGGCCTATTGAACAAAAAGCCTGTTTGACTTTTCCAGCTTGAGTGCGTGTGGTTGACTGAGTGTACACGATGGACCTCCTTTTGTAGCCTTCAGATTGATCATCATGAATATGTGGCAAGCCTGGGCGTGTGTGTGCATGGTAGAACGTTGGATGGAAACTGCATGGGAATATATTAAGACAAAAACTATTGAACATATGGGGGGACCTGGGAATCGAACCCAGGTCCCAATGCCTGCAGGACAACTCACCCACCAACTGAGCTAATGCGCGCATTTGTAATATTAGTGGATAACAAATAATATAAAAGAAACAAAAGTTAATGATATCAAACAAGAAAAAACGCGCCAGATTTTGAATTGTCCAACCATAAGATGACACACTAGCTTCTTCTTCGTTGTTCCTGAAAATACAAAACAAGTAGCGGGGGTTTTAAACCCCCACTAAATGAAAACTGCAAAAATAGCGATTAGAACATGGACAAATATAAAAAGGGCGCGAGGTATTGGTTTGCTTCGTCTTGATACCACGAATTCAATGGCATAGGTTTTAGGGGCCAATTTTTCCATATGTGAGAACCCCTAATTTGGAGCTTCTGAAAACCTAATATCCTTTAATGGCAGATTTGGATTCAGGCAGAGTTAGGTCAATTAACCTATGCCAATCGCTTTAGAACATCATGATTAGTGTAAATCAACAAATAAAACACATGAATAATGCATGAAAATTAAAACACGATTATGGAAAAATTTGTGATGAACGTGATGCTGCTCTACCAATTCTTGGAGTATGGAGACTGGGAAGTGATTGCAATACGTTCAAGGAAGTCTCAGCAAGAGTTTGGAATAGGTTTTAGGCTTTGAATCGTGCTCTAACTGTGATTTCAGTTTCCAAATTTTTATGAGAAAATTGCAATTTGGTTATGCAGCTTCTGAGCAGTTTTTCGTGTCCTTGTGCATTAGGTTATGTTGTGCATATGTACATGAATGAAATTAGGTCAAAACCAAGCCCAAAGATCCATCCATTTATGATTTCAATATTTGATTTTTTTCATATCTTTTTTCAATCTTTTTGTCATGAAAACCTTGCCAATTATGGGAGATTTGGCCTTGTTGATTGATGCACGAAATCCTTAGCATGTGTGGAAGGTATTTGCTGCATAAAAAGATTTGAAAAGCATGATTTGATATTTTTCTCATATTTAAAACTAATTAAATGAATTAATAATAATAAAAACTCAATTAATTAATTAAAAATAAGAAAATAAACCCCTTTGAGCTTAATGGGTCGTGTATATGCTTTGGGTAATGATTCAAGGAAGAAATTGAGGCCCATTAGCATTTTTGAAGTGTTTTAAGCAAAGTTGACTTTTCAAAATTCCCAAAAATTTCCCAACTTCTCCAAGGCATATCTTGCTCAATTTTGAAGCTATGAACATGTTCTTGGACATTTTGGAAAGGTCTTGAAGTCCTCTAACCAATGTATTTGGTCCCATGTCATTTTTATTTACCAATCTAAAATTATGGTCTTTGACTTAAAATGCCTTTTTGTTGACTTTTGAAAATGACCTATAATGTTGAAATTGATAACTTTTTGTGAGAGCATTTCTTGGACTTGAAGTGTGAAGATGAGTTGTAGGAAATGTCATTCTCTTCAAAATTAGCTTTGGATGGAATTTTTCTGATAAACCATGAGGAAGTTATGCCCTGGTCAATTTGCAGTTGACTTTTTCAACTGTCCAAAAATAGAAACTTTTGCATCTTGAGACCTTTTGAGCCATGCTTTGAGAATCATGATCAAGAATTGATCAAATGATGTTTGTGGCTTCAAAATAAGATATTGACCAAAATTTTTGACTTTTGACTGTTAAATGACCATTTTGCCCCTGCAGTTGACTGTGGAGCAATTAGGGTTTTTGACTGTGCAATTTATTGCTGTGAGTCTTGAAACTTGGCATATGGATGCTTGACAATGTATGTAGGCATGTGGGACTTGATTGGACCCTTGAAAACTTCAATTTCTTTGCCAGAACCAAAACCCTAATTTTGACTGTGTTAGGAGGCAATTGGACTGTGCAACCCTTGAGAGATTTTGAAGCTTGATCTTGGCAAACCTTGAAGAATATGGGAGGGCAAGTTTTGGGGTACAACACATACCATGGCCATTTTAAGGCAACAAGTGGGTGAAACCCTAGGGGTGCATGTGTGCATTGTATTGTCATTTTCATGCATTTTTATGTCTTGTATTAGGTCTAACTATTTGTTTTGATTTTGGATATTGCATATAAACCCTAATCTCTATCATGCATATTTGAAAGCATAAAGTGCGTAGAAATAAATCTAAGCTATTACAACTTTGATATGGGGAGGGGGATACAATTTTGAATAGGGAATTATTTGCAAGAAATTGAAACCCTAAAATTATTACAACCATATTGAATTAATTGTGTAAATAAATAAACAATATTTAAATAGACAATTAAATAAATATGCAATATATTATAAATATGCAAAAAAAAAAGTTTTTTGTATTATTTTTATGTATGTAAAAATATAATATTTAATGTGTAAAAAAAAAAAGAAAAGAAAATATTATTTTCATTAAGGGTGGAAACCCTAATTTGTTTTAAGAAAGTATATATATTAATTATGTTATTTATGTACAATAAAATAAAATAATAAAATATATGCAAATGTCAAAAAATAAAAAAATATATTAGAAAAAATATTATTTAAGTATGTAAATAATAAAAATAAAAATATAATATTTTTATTTGTTATTTTCAAGTTTTTTTATTAAAGAAAATAAAAGTATGTACTATTTAATAATTATTTCTATGTCTAAAAAATAATAAAAATAATAAAATAAAATATGAAAATTTATGAAAATATTTTTGGTTGTTTTTTTAAGTTTAGAAAAATAAAATAAAGTTAGAAATGAAAAAGAAATAAAAAAAAATAAAAATACAAAATAATTGGCCAAGGGGGTGTGAGAAGTAGGCCAGGGGGTGTCAAAAGCAAGGAATAGCCAGGCCTAACCCAGCTACTTCATCTTCAATCTTCATTCAAACAAAAACGCGCGTTCTGAGTTCAACTTCGTATCTCCTGTTTCAGTGCTTAAAAACAAAAACTTGTAACATGAAAGTTGTAGAGCATAATCACACGATTCCAACCATATAAAAAACTTAATCTAACTCTCAAAGACCAGAGATAATTTCTCTGGCCCTAATTTCTAACCTAACTTTTTTCAGAAAGTTCATCAATAGAATTCTCTCAGCACACTTAACTTAAATGAAATCTATGCATATGTACATCTTAAGGGCAATGAGTACTACATTTTTTATTCACAAACCTAAGCCTAATGATCCCTAAATAGAGAGATAGAAGTTTGAACAATACCTGCTTCAGTTGAACTCGAGTATGACAATGTGGAGGTTTTTAATGAGGCCTGAGATGTTTGTGAGCTTGCTTGAACTTCCTCTGACCTTCCCCAATGCTTTGTTTGCTTTGAGCTTGCTTGAATAAGCCTGTAGAAGTCAACTTGCACAAGCTGAAATCAGAAATGGTGAAGCTTGAAAATGGAGTTACAGTCAATGGCCAATGGTTGGGATAACTTAGGTGGGTTATATGGAATGTATTGGAACTGGTTTGAGACAAAATGCATGAGTTGTTTGTGATTGGGAAATCAAAATGCAGAAGCTGTCCTGTTTTGCAAGAAGATGGTGTTTTTGTGTTTTGGGAGGCTTGAGGGTTGGATAACTCGTGCTTCTGGCTCAAGGCAATATGCAAAAGTTGTTTTGAGTGCTTACAAACTTTGTTCTTATCAGATTTCAAAGATATGGATCTTTTGCAAGTTTACTTGGTTTTGAAGTAAAAGTGTGAAGTGATACAAGACAGGCATGTACAGGCTATCTTCAAGAATGCACAAGATTGTCGTACCTTTGCCTAAGTTTATGGAACTTGTTTGCTGCAAAGAGAGGGGTCCAAGGCTCAAGGGAAGCAAGTTGACATAAAGTTGCCTTTATCAAAATGGCATAGTTCACTTTTTACCAAAAATGGATTAAACTCTTGTGTAAACCTCCATTGATCAGAATAATGCCTTAAACCAATGAGTTTGCATTCAATTTTTGAGTGTGGAAGAGTTTAGAGACCTGTATTCAAGTACAAGCAAAGTTGGACATATTTTGCAACTTATGTCAACATGAAAATGCCATGGATCAAAGTGAGTTTTTGCCAAATTCAAACCTTCGATTCTCCCTAACCATAAATTATTTTGGAGATTTCTTGGACATTTTGGAAAGCTTGTAACATTCTATAAAATCCATCTTTGAAATGAATATTTAGATTCCAAGTGGAACTAGGTGAAAAATTGCCATGAAGATAGGTCAAAATCCTGCCTAAACTAGGGCAAAATTTCACTAAGTTAAAAGTTTCATGGACCCTTGTTCCAAAAATAATAACTTGAGATCCAAGCTTCTTTTTGGAAAACTTTGTGAATAAAAGTTGTAGATTTTGTGGAGGACTACAACTTTCATGTTGGAAGTTTTGTTTGAATCCAATTGCATCATGGTGAAAATGTTGGGTAAAGTTGGAAAAAGAATAAGAAAATTTCATAACTTAGAAAAATTCTAAGTTATGAAAATTTTCAATCTTAAACCCTAATTTGCAAAAAATAGGTTTCTTGATGAACAAGTTTCATGTTTTGACACATCTTGATGAAAAATGACCCTTGGCACTTGATTTTAACCAAAAAGTCAAAGTTTGACTTTTTAGTATACAGTCAAATTTTGATCAGTTGACTGAAAAATTCACCTGTCAATCTAATGCATTTGAGATCTTTTGAACCTTGTGAATAGGTCAAGATTATGCCATTGAGTCCTTGAACCCAATTTTCCATTGGCTAGGTGAAAAATCAGAAATTGCCCTTATATAGTCAAAACCCTAAAAATGACCATTTTGCCCTTTTGATGATCTGATCAAATTTCTTGAGGAGTTGTGATCCAAACTTGATAAAATGGTTCATATGAGTCTATAATGTTGATGTGGGTAAAAAATTATGAGGTTTGACTGTAAATTGGCCACAATTGACTTTTTCCCCAATACAGCTGATTTCTAGGTCAACTGTCCAATTGATTGGGCAAAAATTTGACTCAAGGCTTGAAACTTGGTAGAGGCAATCTTATGAGTCCAACATGAAGTATGAAATTCACTTTGAGCATTGGAAGTTCAAAAATCCCTGTGCAAACTCAAACCCTAATTTCAGGTCAACAGTGCAAGGAGATGTCTTGAGCAGAGCAAACCCTAATTCTGTCTGGAGTCCAAAGAGTCTTGTGAGAGGAAATTTTGATAAAATGGGAGGGAAAATTTTGGGGTACAACACCATGGATGTTGTTTTGACTTTAATTAACTTAGGAGAAAAAGAAATAATTAATTAAAAAAGAATATTAGATTTAAATTAGCAAAAGAAACTAGTTTAAAGAAACAAATTTCTAAATAAATAATAATCACAAACCTAATCTAATTATTTAATTAATTAAAAAAAAGAATTTTAACAAGAAAATAATTTAGTCTATTAAACAAACATGAATATATTTAATATATATAGGCATAAATAATATTTTTTGAGATTTTTATTTATAAAAATAAATATTGTTATGATGTTAATAATAGTAATTAAAAAAAGTAAATAAATAAAAAGAAAATATATAAAATAGGTGAAGGGGGTTAATAATTAAAAGGGGTGTTTGGAGAAAGAAATTAAAAAAAAAACTATTGGGCTTTCAGCCCACAAAATCATGGCCAAGAATCTGATTTTTTTATGAAGGGGATGTGGGTGTAGCGAAAAGAGGGGGGTTGGTTTCAATATTTTTTGTTTTGGGCCTTAATGAGAAGGCCTGGTTGTTTTATACAAAACAACCAGGTTCAAGGGGACGGCTCATTTTGTTGTTTCACTTCTCTCTCTCTCTCTCTCTCTCTCTCTCTCTCACTTCTGATTCTCTCACTTGTTCTTTGAAGTTCCTCCACCGGAGAAGAAAAATAGGCCGCGCCAGAAATCGCCTTGCGGAGGTGAAGGCGGGGGCTGGGTTCAAAACCCCAACTTTTTTACATCAATCTCTTCCTCTCTTCTTCCTCATTACTAATTCAGTGTTTGATTTTGCAGAAAATATGAGATTCGGCCTAGATCTAAAAGGGGACGACCAGAACCCTAGGGGTTCCGGTTTGCATCTTCTACATGATTTGGTGAGATCTTTCCTTTCTTATCTCTTTGATATCTCTGAGGGGTTAGTTTTCTTTGAAAATGATGATAAATTTTTTAGGGTTTTGTACTTGCATGCAATACTGTATCTTGTATATTTATGATGATGATTGTTGGTTTGGGAAAACTGAAACTTGAGGATTTGTTGTTCTGAGTAATTCGTATGTTTTTGATAAATGATTTTTCTGTAGGTTTTGGCTCTGTTTGTTTGTAAGGCTTGGTTTCTGTATTTCTGTATTGTGGACTTTGTATGTTTTTCTTTGTAAAACTGAAAAGAAAAATGTGAGTGATGATGGCTCTTGGATTTTCTGTTTTGGTGATGATGATCTGACTTAGGGTTTTGGCTCTGTCTGTTGTGATTCTGACTTTGTATATTTTGTAGAAAAAGAACTTGAAATGATTTTGAGGGTTTTGACAGTTTGTGTTGGAATCTTTGTATATTTTTTCTGTAAAAGGAAAATGATGCTATTGCTGATTCTCTCTTGAGGTAAATGAATGATGGCTTTGGTGTTTACTTATGTTACAAGTTTTTCTGTCCCTTTAGTTTTTAATTGAACCTAAACTATATGTTTTGTAAGAGTTTGGTATATTTCTATGAAAAGAAATTGAGAATAGTTTGAGAAATTACCTCTGTTGCTGTGTTTGGGTATCCCGTGGCTTGTTGACTGTGATCTTTGATGGTCTTGTGATGAAAATAGTGGCTTGACTTTTATCTCTTCTGTATGTTCTTCTTGTTTGCCCAAAAACAAAAACCTGCTCTTATGTGCACAATATGGCTGCCTTTTGTATTGGTTGGTTTGTCCATTTTCTGTGATAAAATAATGTTGGTTGTACTGGTTGACTTTGCTTGTTTGCAGTTGGTACAATTCCTGCTGTACTAACTTTGCTTTTTCTGTAATTGTTGTATATTTTTTGACTTTGGCTTCTCTTGTGATCCAAGACTTAAATGCTTGATATTTTGTACAGCCAGGCCCCCTTTTTTGAGTTTGCTGACTATGTGACTTTCTGCATTGCTTCCTTTCAAACTTGTATTTGCTGATAGTTTTGTATTTTGTCACTTGTGGACTTTTGCTATGAACCAAACTTTGCTTTGAGATTTGTGGTAAAGTACCCTAGGCCTATGACATGACTTTACGTATTTTGAGGCTCTTTGATTGTTGATTGTACTGGTTTTCTGATTTGAAACAACATGAGACTTTTGCTTGTTGATTTGGTATTTTATGATTTCCTCTTTATCTTTTGTGAACCAAGATTTGGGATTTGCAAGAGACTAACCCTAGCCAATGATGTATGATCCTGATTTTTTGTTGCTTGTTGTACTGGTTTTCTTCTGAATTAAACCTGTACCTGTTACTTGGTGAATTCTGGTTTGCACCTTTTAGTTTATTGTGAACCAATTCTTTTGAGATTTGCAATATAACTTTAGCCTATGATGAAACTGAAATTGTATGAGGCTTTTTGAGTTATTTTAAATCATGTTAGGCTGAAATCTGTTGGGCTTGTACTTGTGTTGGGCTTGAAACTCCACTTGCACTATTGTGAACCAAATCTTTTGAGATTTGCAATATAATTTTGGCTTATGATAAAAACTGAAATTGTATGAGGTTTTTGAATATAAGACCTTCTTTTTCTGAACTTCTGGTATTTTGCTGCCTTTAGATTCTGCACAGGTTTTGTTCTGGAAGCTTGCAGTGTGCCTTGTTGTTGGTTACAATTTTCTTCCATTGTTATCTTGCTGCCTATTATGCAGCTTGCCCTGCTTGTTTGTTGTAGTTTGCTTGCCTTGATATCTTGCTACCTGTTATGCTTTTCCTGTTGTTTGTTGCAGTTTGCTTGCATTGTTTGTGAACCAAGTTTCCCCCTTGTGATTTGCAAACCATGAACTCTTAGGCCAATGATTAAGCAAAGATTGCATGAGGCCTTAGCATACAAACTCTTCTTTTATGATTCAGCAGAAACCACCCCAATGATGAATTTAGGATTACCTTGTATGTTTTGTTCATTTTTGAATATTTGAACTACTAACAAACTTCTCCTTTTCTCTTTTCATGAACATGAAGCATGGATGGCAAGCAAAGGCTGGAGAGATTGCTTGAGGATGAAGACTTAGGATTTCTCTTTTAAACAAAATTTGTAATTTATTGAATTGGTAGATATTTCTTCCATAAAATTCAAATTTTGTAATGTAATGAATACAATACTTTTGAATAATATTGTGAAAATATTGTACCAATTTCAATCTTTAAATCTTTTAATTCTTATGTTTTGAGTAAGAAACCTCATTCTAGGTAACTGGTATTTCAAGCAATCACCAAAGATGATCAAATAAAACAAAACTCTTTGCACTCCAATCAAACCTTTAAAACAAAAATGAAAGTTTGAGAATTCCATTTGATTAAATTAACCTCAAAGGCCTACGATCAAAAAGTATTAATCTTCAATTCTTGTTCAAAAGCTAAACTGGTAACCAAAATGAGTTTGCATGTCATTCTTGATTCAAACGGGATTTCATCATCTACCAAACATGTTTTAAGAACAATCATCAGTCTTGTAGAATTAACAAACTTCAGCGAATTGTGTTTAAGAATATTTGAAATTTTGAAGACTCAATTATCCATGATAAATCCCAAATCCTAATTATTGATTTTCCGTCTTAGGAAGAGAATCTGTCTGATCGACCCTCGAGCTAATTGAGTATACAAGAAACCCTAGGATAACATTTTGTATGAAAATTTAGAGGGCAAATTTTGGGGTACAACAATGCTTATCAAAGAAGATTGGGTTTAAAGGGTCTCAAATGAATTTCATGGTTTATCATAGGTCCTAAATAATTCTTATGTCAACTTTCAAGTCTTGCATCACATGTTTGCTCAGTCAATCACTCAGATGATTGAAAATCAAATATATTGAGTAAAAAGTCAATTATGGCCAACATACAGTCAAACTTCAATATTTTTGGTCAACATCAACATTTTGAAGTGGTATTCATCATTTGATCAAGTTTTGATCATGATTCCTCAAGGAAAGCCATTAAATCATCAAAGGTAAAAAATTGCCAAATTAGGGTTTTGATTGAAGATGACTGATCATTGACTTTTGGCCTAGTGCATGACATAATGACTTAAAGCATGATCTCAAGGGCTCAAATATAACATCTTGGCCTAATTACATGGCTCAAGACATTTCCAAAGATACAAGTAATTGATATTTGAAGAATTGAATCAATTGATTAAAAGTAAACAGTCACACAAAAGTTAAACTTTGACTTTTTGGTCAACATTGGAATTCAAAAATCAAGAATCATCAAAACATTCAAAACTATCAAACTTTGTCATCAAGAATCAAGAGAATCAAGAAAGTCAACAAAAGTCAAAATTGAAGATTTTCAATACTTTAAAAAATACAAGTGTTTGATACCTAAAAATTCCTAACTTCACAAGCAAGTTTCCTCAAGATACAAGCTGGTTCAAGGAAATATTTCAACATGAAAGTTGTAGGGATTGATGAATTCTACAACTTTGTTATTGTGGGATGATCCTCAAAAAGTGCTTAATTTAAGAGATATGATCCCATGAAGTTGTGATATTTTTTATCCAACACTTATAAAAATTTTCAACAAGTTTTGATCAACTTTTTATCCCAACTTCTTGGCCAATTTCCACCAAGTTACCATTTGATCTACCCAAAGTGGTAAACATGAAAGTTGAAGATCATGTTTCAATATTTATAAAATGTCCAAGAGCATGAAAAGATCATGCTTGAGCAAGGAGAATCGAAGACATGAAGTTGGCATTTCATTCTTGAATTATAGGTCATTTTTGTGATGAACTCGTGACCAAATCTCACACCATGCTATACAATCCAACTTTTCAGTCACCTAAACCTCTAAATCTATCCATAATCATAATATTACATAAACTTTTGAGCCATTACACAAGGATTGGAAGCTTTGTCCAATGCATCATTCCATTAATGGCATAAAGTTAACACATCCATTTTGAAAAAGATAGCTTTAAACCAAAGTCAATGCATTAAACTCCTCATTTGTTTCCTCTGATCAAACTCCATTATAAAGTGAAGAAGAAACCTCCCTGCACCCAACAAACTTCAGAACATGCTTGTACTTGATCCTTGAAACCACCATTTTCACCATAACTTGATGTTTCACTTCCAACCAAGCCATAACTTGACATCTTCATATTGCAACCAACTCAATCCCTCTAAACTTTGCCTAGAAATATAGAGTTCATTTGCAACCCAAGACATGAATTGAGAAGCCCTCAAACCCTCTCAAACTCTCCCACACAAAAATTTGTACTAAAACACCATTGTAGAAAGTTCTTCAAGCCTCAAACTTCCATTTCTCATTCTACTCGTGCGTTTTCCTTTTTCATCATTCAAACAACTTAGATACATCATATATAAGTTGTCCAAACACTTGAAAAACTTCTGGAACATCTCCATCATCATCATCCAAACCTCACTTTCACCATTTGCAACTTGACTTGGTTGGAAAGTTTCAGAGGGTTCTAAAGCAAGCTGAGCATATCATTAGCTTTCTGGGTGTTCAAGGAAGTTTTTTGCACCATTACATCACCTTTGGGAGTGGTGGAACGAGTTCTGAGTTTTGCTTCAAGAGGTAAGTTTTCTTGAATTTCAAAACTACATATACATGCATCATGTGTTTTCAATTTCAAAAGATAAAATGTAGATATCATGTCTATGAAGCTAACCATGCCTTTAAATTTCATTTTTATTGACTGTATGATGAGAATTTTAGAACTAAATTTCCTTACGGTTTATTTGGTACAAGCAAAATATGTTTCTCTCTTTAACTTATAGCTTTCAAAAGTTATATGGTTTAATTCGTGATTTAAAAATAAACAAGTTTGGTTTTGAAAGTTTTTAAAATGGATGAGAAATGAGAGTTTTAGGAATTCAACAATGGTGTTGTTATCCATTAGCGCGCGCGAGGAAGAAGAAGATAGCAATTTCAAATTTCTAAACTTGTTTTATAATATATTTACTGGGGGGGAGTTTCATAACCGAATGAAACAACCACCCCAATGGTAAAACAAGCGCGCATTAACCTTAGGGACCTGGGCTCGAGCCCCAATGGTACTATGATACGGTGGGAGAACTGACTTGGGTGTTTTGCATTTTATCGCAAATGTTGCGGTTAGCGAGAGTCGCCACCGACTTTTCTTTTACCCAAAAGGAAAGGATGAAAAGAACAGGAAAGACCTTTAGAGATATTTTCTTGAGTTCGAGGGGTAGATTATGAAAAGGGAAGGTATTAGCACCCTTTTCATCCATGGTTTTCCATGGGCTCTTAGTTACTTGGTAGATCACTTGCTTTTGTTTGAAAATGTGCTTTGTGTGGTTTTTTAAAGTGATTTTGAAAAAGGGTTTTCTTTGTAATGGCTCTCATTTCTATAAGAATGCGTACAAAGTGTTGTCTTTTGAAAATGTTTCAAAATGAGAGTGCTTGGTGTATAAAAATGTTTTGTTGTGAGCAAGCGAGCAACTAGGAGCGAATCTACTTACTCAAAAGGTCTTAGATGTTCTTTTCCTCCTCATTTAGATGTTGCTATCTTACCATTGTTTTGGTAAGAAGCCCCATCGTTGGATGTGAAGGGACGGGCGCGGAACATTTTAGCAATTTCATTTAAGGGACTAGATCGTTTACCGAAGGCAACATTGAGGGTCATCGAGGGACTACGATATTTTATCGAGGGTCTTTGCTAAAACACCCATATTCGAGGGACATGACTATTTTCCGATAGGCAACAAAATGAGATTACCCTAAGGGTGCATGTGTGAATAGTGTGTTTGATTGCATGCATTTAGTATTTGATTTTTAGGTTGTCTACTTGTTGATTTTTATCTTGTCATACACACCCTAATTACTAACAATATATGAAAGAAAGAAAAGTGAGGAAAAGTAAAGTCCTACACTGTTACATCGTTAAGGGGATGGGGTGTACAAATTTACAAATGGGGATTGCAAGAAATTAACTGTCCTAATTATCTATTACAACCATATTGAAATAATGTACAAGAATTGAAATGGACTTGTTTTGTTTTTGTTAAGAAATAAGTTTACTTAAGAAAATATTTTGATCTTTTTGTTCTCAAAGAATAAAAATAAAACATGTGAATATGTAATATTTTTGGTGTTTTTGGTTATTTAAAAGCTAAGATAAAATAAATGAGGGAAAAGAGAGTCAGAATCAGCACGTTGCTGAAATGAGAAGGAACAAAATTTCTGACTCTGATCTGCTGCAAAAGAGAAAGTGTTAATAGGAAAATAGAAGGTCAGAAGTTCTGGGCCTGGGTACACAAGTTCTGAGGTTGTCGAGAACAGAGGAAAACCTAAAAGATCTGATTGTTGTGGGGGTTCAGAAGCTGTAGTGTAGCTGGGAACCTAGAAGTTCATATATCACTGGCAAGTCAGAAGTTCTGGCTATTTGAGAGAGTGAGGTGATAATGTTGTTGGATAAGGTTGTCTAGAAGTTCTGATCTAGGAGTATCGTCTGACAGATAAATGGGTAAAAATGTCAATAAATAAACCTAAAAAGATGCTTTTGGGGTTAGAACCCAAGACCCTTAGCACTAATGTCTTATGCGCACGCTTTCTACCACTGGGGTGGCTGTACATTCGGTATTAGAAGCAAAAGCATAAACATATAGCATAAAGTAAATTCTGATGATGAGCTTCATCTCTTTCTCCATACTAATCAGAACATCTGCAACTTAGTCATTTCTCAATAGAACAGAAAACACAAACATAGCAATTATGGCAGGTTTCCTTCATGGTTTCAGAAGCATAAAAAATGTGAAGACTATAAATCATAAACAAACATGTATCTGCTAGTTCTAGTTTCCTTAAGAAGTTATGAACATATGTTCTTCCTATTTAGGCAGGCAAGTACATGAAACCTCAGATATGTACAACATCAAAATCAAGATGTCTACATTGTGTTTTGAACATTCAAGTCTAATAATGCTTAAGTGATATGATGAGGGTTAGCAGAAGCTTACCTTGCAGCTGAAAAATGTTCTGTGAGCTGGAGTCTGGTTCTGACTGCTTGTAATGTTCTGATCAGCTTCCTCACATATTCAGCAGGCTGGAACAACCTTTAGCTTGGGTTATGAATGGTGAATGGATGATTTGGTCAAGAAACACTTGAGGGAAATTAGAGTTTGAATGCAAGAATAAAAAACTAGCAGGTTTTGATTTGTGTTTGCAGTTTAGGATTTCTGGAAATTTTAGCAAGGTTTTAAAGCTTTTCCTTTTTTATTTTTCTGACCGGCTTCACAGTTGCAAATGAAGTTCGATTTATAGGCAATAACTTTATAGCTTGGAGAAGTTAAAAGTACCAACATCATGCTAGCGTGCTGGCTTGTTTTTGAAGCAAGATAAAAAAAGTATGGTGGTTAGCAGCTTTTAGCCGTGCCTAAGTTGGATTTGTAAGCATGAATTAAGGAAAATTACCCTCAGAGGCAAAAGCAAAGCATGGGCCCATCATAAACTTTGTACAAAACTTTACTTTTCAAGGACAACAATTGTACTTCCATCTCACACGTGGGGAAATCCTTTGGATAAAAACTCAAAAGTGGTTGTGAGCATTAAATGATGATGAGATTTATCAAATCAGAAATCATGCAATGTGATTGTACATCATAGCTTAATTCTGGGCCAAAAGTTTAGCATCAGCGCAACTTAGAATGAACATCCAACTTCTGATCCTTGAATCTCTTTGCTCTAGCATGTTCCGAGCAAGTTCCCGGACTTTCCAAAAAGCTTATGACATGCTTTGTAAGCCCTTTGTGAATTACTCTTGCAACTTCTGACTGAACCTACGTGAAAACTGGCCCAAAATTTGTAGACAATTTCTGATTTGAAAATGTTCAGAATTTACTAAGTGCCTAAGCTTCAGAGACGTGTCTTTGAAGACGTATAACTTAAAATCCCAACACTTCTAGAAGAAGTTCTGTTCTGTAGTGTTTTATGTCTCATTGAGATCTAAAACTCTTGAGTTAGAAGTTCTTCCAGAATCAGCTTGCATCATGGTAATAATCTGGCCAGAAGTTCTGAGCTTGTCATATTTCTTAAACACTTAGAAAAATTCTAAGTATTTAGAATTTTAACTTTTCCAAAGTAATTCTGACTTTTGAATTTCTTGATGAAGCAAACTTCATATTTCAACATGTCTTGATGAAATATGATCCTTGAAACTTGATTTTGATACAAAAGTAAAAGTTTGATTTTTCAGCATGAAATTGACCATTTTGTCCTTGTGAATGACTTTCTTGGAAAATTTGTAATTCAAGGCTTGAAATTGGATGGAAACAAACATGAGGGTCCAGGATGATCCTTTGAGAAATGAGAGGGAAAATTTTGGGGTACAACAGGTACCCTTTTGTTTTTTCACATATTTTTCATTGCAGATTCAGTGCAAACAAGTCCAGCATGAACACCATACATCCCCAGTCTTTGATCATCAGATCTCATCAAGGACAGATCCTACGCACCGAATGCGTGCCCCATGATGCACCTTCTGAAAGCCATCCCCTATAGATCTGAAACAGGCGCATGGGCTTAAGGTGTTTGGGCTTGGAAAATTTCTGATTCCATACCCCCCATTTTGCTTACAACCCAGGCCCATTGTTTTTTTTAATTAATTCTTTTCTTTTTTAATCAATTTAATTTTTTTTATTTTAATTAAAATCAGAAAAAAAATCATAAAATCATAAAAAAAATTAGATTTAGGTTTTAATGAACTAATTTAATTTTTATAAATAAATATTAATCACTTTGTTTTATTTTAAATAATTAGTTTATAAATTAATTAGAATTAGGGTTTATACTATAATATATTTTTTCTAAATAAAACATCAAAGATATTTTCTAACAATTAGTTTCTTTTTTTTTTAAATTATTAATTTAGGCTTAGGTTTTTTAAAACTAAATTAGCTTTCTTTTTAATTAATTAAATTAATTGACTTTTTTTATTTATTAATAAATTTAATTTAGTTTCTTTAGGTTTTTACTAAACTTTTTAAATGAAAATTAATCAAATAATCAGGTTAATTATCAAACATTTTCTATCAAAAGATCATAAAATAATTTCCTTTCTCTTTTCTTTATTTTACAAATATTCGCGTACTTTATTTCCTAATTATTGTAACTGCTCTAGTATGTAATAGTTTAATTAGGGTTTACTTTACTTTTCATCCTTATTCATAAATTTGTACCCCCATTCCCGAAGCGTTGTAATAGCGTAGGACATTTAATTTCCACAATTTACTATTTTCCTTATTACTGTTAGTAATTAGGGTTTGTATGGCAAGATTAAAATCAACCGATAACAAAACCCTAATTTCAAGACAAAAATACCTGAAATCAAAATACTTCGCACACGCACACCTCTAGGGTGACCCTCATTTGTTACCTCAGATTTAAACAATCATGTCCCTCGAACGTGAAACACTTTAGCAAAGACCCTCAGTTAAAAGATCGTAGTACCTCGATGACCCTTCGATGTTGCTTTCAGTAAACGATCTTAGTCCCTTACAAAAGTTGCTAAAGCATCCTACGAGTTTCCTTCTATGACTGTACAATGACCCGCGTCTATTCCTCACATCCAATAATAAGGCTTCCTACTAAATAATGGTAGGGGAGCAATATCTAAATGAGGAGGAAAAGAACAAAGAATTTTTGAGTAGGTAGAATGCTCGTAGTCGCTTGCTCACAAACTTTTCAAAACAAAACATATTTTCAAGAAACAACACTTTCTTTCAAAATATTTTCAAAATAAACATTTTGTGTACTTTCTCAACGATACGAGAATCATTACAAAATTGTCGCACTTAGGCATTTTCAAAATATTTTAAAACATACACAAGCACAAGGCATTTCAAAAATGAGCTAGCAATTAAGAGCCCGTAGATAACTACAGATGAAAAGGGTGCTAACACCTTCCCTTTTCATAACCTACCCCCTTACTCAGAAAATTCTCAAAAGGTATTTCCTGTTCTTTTCACCATTTCCTTTATTGGATAAAAGAAAAGTCGGTGGCGACTCTTGCTATCCGCAACATTTGCGGTAAAACGCAAAACCTAAAAGTCTGTTCTCCCACCGTATTACAAGGTGTCAAATGGATTCAATTCAAAAAAATTTCAACATCAAAATTAAAGTTTGAAGTCTCCTTTACAATTTTGGTTCAAGAATCATTTCATTTGGTTCAATATTGAGAGAGATACCATGCTTAGGATTTGAAGCCTTGAGATGTTATTTTGCCAAGTCACGCGCATGCCAGGACAGTCATTTCATCAAATAGTTCACAGGAACACATTCATCATCATTTTTATCTTTGAAATATTCATTATTTTGAAAAGTGTCCAACATCAAAGATCAAGCTCCACGTGTTATGAACAACTTTTCCTCAAGAATTTTCTCAAAAGAATCGTTACATTTCAAGATATGGTCATGGGAAGTTGATGACATGAAATTAAATTTTTGCCCAGCACCAAGGCATGTCGCACGCGCATACCAGGCCAACATTTTATCAAATATGTCACGTGCACACATTCATATCCATTTATCTCATTTATTTAAGCCTTATTTAGAAAAATGTTGAACATGAAAATTGGAGCTTGTTATGTTCTCTCCAACTTTGATTTAAAGTTTATCTCATTCCATGCACTTTGAAGGAATATATTAAAGTTAGAAGTTAGAAGTATGAAGTTGTTAAGGAATGCTAGGGTTGTGCAAAAGAACTAGCATCCAACCTGGCCAAAGTTATGTTTTCACACACGACATCCTTGATATTACTCATGCACACGTACAACACCTTATTTCTTTGTCTCAATAAGTAAAAAAAAACCCATGTGACCTCATACATACATCTCCCTCATTTTTCAGAATAAAGCAACATTCCCTCCAAGTATATTTTTCTGCCCACATGCAATCATTACAAGCTCACCATGCATTCTTATCTCACTCAATTCTATTCTCTATTTGCTCACTAAAATGCCACACAATGCAAGCCAAATGACATGAAATGCAACTCATCATGCAAGCTCACAACTTTTTTGATTTTTGCCAAGTCTGACCCTCTAACAGCTCTGAGTTTCAAATACCATTATGCCCCACTCTTCATGCTATATATAAGAGAGTCCTCAACCTCATTATAGGACACACACTCTGATTCTCACAAATCAAACTTCTGAAAATCTCTCTTCATTTTTCAAAGTTTTCTTTGAAACCCTTCATTCTTCTACTCTAGTTCACAATTTCTTCTCATTTTATCATCATTGAAGCTTGAAGGTCGAGTTTATCGGGTTTCTAAGGTCCTGTTCAGAGGCATTATGAATTTATTTTTCAAACTTGAGGTAAGTTCCTTTGAACTTCAATTTATGATTTCAGTATGCATTTCTATTGTATATCTTGCTCATGAGTTTGTAGCTGGCCAAATCCTTTATCTGGTGTATAATTATGTGTGAATTTGTGCTTGAACTGTGCTCTACAATTTTTATGTGAAAATCCATGGATCCACTATTTTCATGCTCAGTCTTTGTTTAAATCTTGCACCATTTAGTGAATCTAAGAGCATCTTCACATTCCTTGCTTTTTTCTGATGAACTTTGATGTTTGGATCAAGCAAAATGGTTAAGAATCGAGTGAGATATTTGAACATGAAAACTATTTGTTTAATTGCTTAATTTAAACTCATGTTCATGCAGTGACTTTCGTGCCCAGATTTCTCCATGATTCTCGTTCACCATTTCGTGAAATTCTTGATCCTATTGTGTTCTACGCGTTTTAATCTTGAAGTTTGGTGTTTACACTATGCATTTTCATGGAGAAATAAGGGAGAAATTGTGTCATGAACTTTGCTTGTTAAAACTGTGAAAAATGTTAGGACTGGGTGTGTTGGTAGGGATGATGACATGTTGCATTTTGATTGAACATGTTCTAAAGCTTTTTGTAGTGCATTTTGCATATAACAGGTGTAATAGGTTTTCAATATATTTGAATTTTCATTGTTTTATCTAATTTTGTTTTAATAATTTTCTTAATACAAAAATTATCACAAAAATATTCTAAACTCTATTTTCAATATATTTTCATATCCTGATTTTTATTTCCTAGTTTTATCATTTTTTTGCATGATTAAATAATTCAATTAATTTAATTAGGGTTTTTAATCATCTTTTAGGTTTTAGAATTTTATTTTCTTATTTTTACTAACCTAAAAAATCTATAAAAACTATTTTGAGTTACCCTCTGAGTCTACTTCTTAAAAATAATTTTTGTCCAATTTTACATAATTCATGGGATACCAATTAAATCATTTGATTGGTTATATCACCTTTTCTTTGTTTTTTTTAATATAGTGTGTAAATAATTTTTGTTTAATTCTTCCCTTTGAGATAAAATCCATAAAAAATATACTCACTGACTCTTAGGCATTGAAATAATTTTTTATGATTTTTAATTGAGTTTACATGTCATTTTGTTTATTTTTCAAGATTTTAGAAGTTAATTTTTGTTTTTGAGGCCTTTTCTTGCTTAAGCATACAAAAATGATTAATCCACCAACTTCCTCAACTTCTAAAAATCAAGAAAAGTTTGTTTTATGTTCTTGGATGATTCAAGGTTACGGAAATGATTTTTTTTTGGATTTTTATCCCGGAATTTGCATTTTATTTGAAATATTTTTGTCAAATCTTTCTAGTTTGAGCCCTTTGCCAACTAGTTTTGATGATTTCCAATAACACTCACCTTTCCAAGTTAATCCAAGGACTTCAAATGATGTTTATTAATTTTATAGACCTTTAGGAAGTTATAATTACTTTCACATGATTTTACAATTCCTTTTCCTGTTTTAGCCTAATTTTGACTTAGAAGTATGCTTAGGGTTTTGCCTTGATAAAAAAAATTATTTGAAGACTTTTGGACATAGGTTTAAGCTAACTTTTGGCATGACATATGCTACTAACTTGGTGCTATTGTTTTCCATTTATCTCATTTTTCTCCTACTTCTAACATCATTGTCTCCTATCAATCTTTGAGTGCCATTCATGTCCTTTTTGTTTGTGGTTTGTGCATGATTTCATTTGTATTACGTGTGATACTTGAGCATGCTTCATTTAAAGGTTTTAAGGTATATTAACATGATGAGTATGCTACTGACTTGGGTGATATGTTGGGACAAATTCCTCAACCTCATTGGATCTTGGGTGTTGATAGGTTAAAAAACCAAATCCACCAAAATGGATGAATGATGTTGATGATATTTGAAACCCTAATTTCGTCTGATACATCCCCCTCTTCATCTTAACCTTTTCTCACTTGTGCTACATGTTGTTGGAGAATTATTTACATATCATTTCTTTAACATTTGGTACATATATTTCTATTGACCGGCCTTAAAATAGGCACGACTTCTACATAAGTCCACTTACGATTGCTTAACATAGCGCTAAATTTGTCCTAATTTAAGAAAAGATCATTCATGGCACAAACCTATGTTTGCAAGCCCAAGTATGTTTAATTTGAAACCTTTAATCCAATAACCTTGAGGTTCATTGTTAGGAGGCTTTGATCTTATCAATCCTCTAATGAACTTCATAAACTTTGGTCTAAGTGAATCATTTAAACATCGTCGATCATATGTGGTTGCCTTGAGTGCTTGAAATGAATGATATACTTGACAAAAATCAAATGAAACTTGTTGTTGAGAAGCTTTGATTTCATCAATCTTCTAATGAGTTTTCAAATGCAAGTTTCAAGATGGTCATTCAACTAACCTCTAACTTCTAATTTATTAACCATTGACTCTACTTTGTGTTTTTACTTCGTGCCTTTATTTTATGCCTTTACTTTTATGTACCATTTAATTTAGCATTTACATTTCATGATATTTTCATCTTTGCTCACTTGAGCATTTATCTTTTATGTCAATGCTCATTTGAGCTTTCTTTTCTTTTTGAAGACACTTAATAACTAACTTAAACATTAAAAGCCTTAAGGTTACTTGGACTATTTGGTTACTATCCTTGGAATTATGGAGTTCTGGACCTCTTGGACTTAGGATTAGAAGCCTTGATACCCTTGGTACCTTGTGACTCTGTTGATGTTTTGTCTGAAGTTCATGGGGTTTTACTCCAAGACATTGGTAGGGGTGTACATGGATCAATAACCAAACCAAATTGAACCATATATATGATTTGGTTTGGATCTTAAAACTACTACATTAAAACCGGTTTATATTTCTAAAATCGGTTTATATGTGGATCAGTTCGGTTTTGAACCGGTTTCTCACAAAAACTAGTTTAAAAAAAAAACAATTTTAAACTGATTTTTCTAAAAACCAGTTTTTAATTTTCTTTAAAAAATCAATTTCAAAACCAGTTTTATAAAAAACCAGTTTCAAAATCAATTTTATAAAAAAATCAATTTTAAAACCAATTTAAAAAAATAAAGTTTTATATCAAAAATAGTTTTTTATTTTTAAAAGTTCTAAAATTATTTTATGTTAAAAACACTAATTTAAAAAAAAATTTTGGTCATTTCTCAAAATTTATGGTCATTGACAATTTTAAAACATATGATATGTGATTTTACCTTAAGATATAGTAAAGTAATTTCTCAAAAATTATGGTAGCAGAGCCACAATTCATTATTTGACACAAGTGAAATAGTTGGTGAATTCTTTGACACAATACTTGTTGATTATATAGGGAATATGCAACATCCTTCACTAATTCACAAACCTAACAAGATTTAAAATCTTAAAGTTACATTGTAAATTTATAGGGGTATCAAGAGCCAGATTCTCAAGATTGTCTTTAGCAACACAATTTTCTGGAAGACATTTCATTCCTATACTTCCATCAGGATTCTCCCCTCTAATGACAAAAACCCAACTGTCTGAACACTTCCATCAAGTCTGCAACAGAGCCACAATTCATTATTTGAGACAAGTGAAATAGTTGGTAAATTCTTTGACACAAGTGAAATTATATTTCAAGAGTGGAAAGAAAATGCATATATAAAACTTTAGAATTCTTTACAGTCAAGCCCTCTTCGAGCGTAACAGAGGTTGAAGAGGTTGAACAACTAGCACCATCTTTTGTATAAAGTAATTCTACAAAATATATAAATACATTTCATTATGCCTCAAGTATAATAAATGATAATACATTAGCGAATATACTTAGTTAACATACCTTACTCCAATCTCTCAAGAATATCAAAATGTTTATTTGTAATCAATGATGAAGGTGTTCCTTTGAGCCAATCCTGGGTGCATATCAGTGCTTCGGCAGTTGTTGGTGTTAATGAGCTGCGATATGGATCAAGCACCCTTTCTCCTGTTCTAAATGCAGATTCAGACGCCACTGTGCTTATTGGTATAGCAAGCACGTCTCTTGTAATGTTTGCAAGGATGGGATAACGACCAGAATTTACTTTCCACCACTCGAGAACATTTATCTCCATGTTATGCTCTGACTTCTCTCTAAGATAAGTGGTTAACTCATTATCTGCATTGTCACACCCTTCTGAAAGATAAAAATCAACAGTTTCATATGGATGACTAACATTACCAAAAACTTGCGACTCATGTGGATTACCTTGAGGAGGCATAAACCCAGTACATTATTCCTCATAAATAGATTTCAATCAAGACTCTAAGGTTTCTTTCAAGGCATCAACATCAACCTTATTATAATATCGTCGTACCATCAAATCAACCAATCTAACCTTGCGTCTAGGGTCAAAAACTAGAGCAATCAACAACATCATGTTAAGCTTCTCATGAGATCCCCAATAATTATCATACTTCTTTTTCATCTTTTGAGATGCTGAACGTAGATGTTCATCTTCACACGCACACATATCCACAATGCTCTTTCCAATACCCAAGACCTCAAACATATAAATATTGCTTTTCAAATAAGAAGACCCTGATATATGTACAGTAGCATCATAAAACAACTTCAAGAATGGAATGATTAAGTTGATATGCTTCCAATCGTCTTTCACCGGGACACCTTTTCCCTTTTTTGTCAACTCATTAACATACCTAGCACAACATAAAATGTTCAACATCAATTCAACTTTATATAAATTCTTCCTTAAAACATAAAATGTCAAATAGTTTAGTCCTGTGAAGTTTCTTACTAAATGCTTGGAGAGGAAAGTATACATGGTTGACATATTGTCTTCAATAATCCTTTTATAACTTATGACAATGTAATTAGCTGTTGTAGCTATTAGTTGTTACACTAAGATAAATTATGTACTTGCATAATTGTAGAATAGCCACGGCAACAACAATAAAGTGTTATTGTGTTAGTTTCTATTAATATATAAAGTTTTTAATACCTTTATAACTATCATAAAAGAATAACTAACTAGATGTATATGATTGCAAAATTAATTCACATACCTTTTATTTCGAAAACCTAATTCTTCAAAGGTTCTTTCATGTTTTGATGCAGATACTAACATCAAGTAAGTTGAATTCCAACGAGTCTCAACATCTAGAGAAACTAAACCTTTATAGTCCATGCTATCCTCATCAATACATGCCTTGAATTTAGCGAGACTCATAAATTCATGAAAATACTCATGTTCAACCTTCTGAAAAGGAATCTCCATG
Organism: Vicia faba; assembly: GCA_948472305.1. NCBI lineage: Eukaryota > Viridiplantae > Streptophyta > Magnoliopsida > Fabales > Fabaceae > Vicia > Vicia faba. The sequence goes on along the minus strand of OX451735.1, from coordinate 749,969,367 downwards.
TTAATGAACATCTTAACCATTTCTCTTCGAATAGCTTCTTGGTCAAACTTGACAATTAAAGGAGAGCTAACATGTTCTTCAGTAATTGTCATAGAAGATGATGTCCTTTGTCTCTTGTAAACAAGGCATCTTGATAAATGAGCATGCATAGAACTAGTTCCATTATTATACTTAATTTTTGTGTCACAGTACTTGCACGGAGCTTTTTGTTCTTCTTCTGACGATATAATGAAATGATTCCAAGCCTCTGAACAGTTCTTTCACTTCTTAGTGTGAGGAGGTGGCATTTCATTAGAGACGGTAGGTGGAGGGGTTGAAACCGTATTCTCGGACGTTGCATACATTGGCAAGTAACTAACATTAGTCATCTTGATTCTGTTAAATATAGGAAAACAATTTCATATTAGAAGAACAAGATCAAATCAGACATTTTAGATATTGGTCTATAAATCAAATTACATACACAACAGTCATGTGTTTCTATCAATAGGTACAGTAGTTATTATAATATCAACTTGATAAGCCTTGTTCTAGGAATAGGTACATCATAACACTAATGTGAAGTCACTTAAACTTGTAGCATCTTCCTGTTGTATGCTAAAATGTCACGGTTATATTAAGCATACCAGAAATCACGGTCATAATTATTCTATGAATCCTAGATGAAGAATGATAACAGTATGGTGCGGATAAATAACATTCATAAAAAGATAAAACAAAGTGAATTCAAACTTTTACAATGCTAAAAAAAATATATGCCACCAGTTATCAAAATAGTTTTCGTGTCCCAATGCACATACACCGTAGTTTTCTAACGCTAGAAATCCTAGCTTTTGTCAAACAAATGCTAAATTGTTTTCAATTTATCTAAAACATTCTGGATCATTATAATGCTGTGACTGATACTTTAAACAAGAGCTCAACTACAGAGATGAGAAAGTAAAAGCGTGGATACTGGATACATAATATTTCTAACCAACACAATTTCGCCTCCTACTCAACTGCTAGAAAGCAGCTGCTAGATACTAGAATTCTTATTTTACATGTCTGTATCTACTTTCTCTTGATACTTATTGTAATAATGAATATATACAAGGATAAAGAGATGTTTAAAAAGTGGGTCTTACTTGTTTTGGGTTTTGATAGTTATTAACCACGGGGCGGTTCCTCCTTGTGCACCATCCTAATTAGACAATATTTTTTAAATTCTATAGTCTGGCTTAATCTTTAAAGCTTTTAGTTGTTTTTCTCTAGGGAGTTATTTGTGGTACCAATCTGGCTACTGACTACAGAGAACATAGTTGTGCACTATCAAAATGAGATATCAATTTTTTGTTCTTATACTTATTAAAGTGCATGATATGATAAGCTTTACAATAATGATAATTATGCTTAACAGGCAGGTCTAATAGCAGCTGATGTGGAGATTGCTGATTATATCTTAAAGACCATGTAAAAACATCCCCTCTTTTCATCCCTAAAGGAGACATCGTGGGAAACAAACCCGACAAGTTGTGTAAATACCATAGAGTAATGGGATAATTGCCATCATTTTAAGAAAGAGAACAAAAGATTGATCCAAAGAGATTGCCTACAAAAGCATGTGCAGGGAGGCACACAGAGCCCGAACAAGAGGCCATCATCGCGAATAGGTTGTACTGTAATAGCATAGCTATTTTATCATATATGTTTTACATAGATTTAGCAAGTATGATTGAAAATCTGGCTCAACAAATTAACATCCGATAGTTTATTAAGTGATTCTGTTATATATACATATCATTACTTAAATGGATCCTCATGAAAGAATACCCTACACAAAGTTTATCACAAATAAATTGTAAAGGAATGAAGGTGTGCTAACACAAATTATTAGATTAAAAAAAAGCTGCAGCTTACTGATTATTATGTTGAAATATAGGGAAACATTACAGCAACCAGAGTCAGCATGATAAAGAATTAATTTATAACTAATTAATCTCTGCAATATCAGAACACAAAAAAATCAATATCTTCTATAAAAAAATGCCATTTCTAAGTCAACAAACACATCACAATGGTGTTATAACTAACATACTCATGTCAGTTAGCAGCTAATTTGAAGTATACATTATGAAATTTGCATGCACAGCTAACAGTTGGCAGCAGATGTATTGACAAACATAATTCCAATCATATAAAATAAAATTAGCACCATCAAATACAAAGTGTGATTCTAATTTTTTTTAATGCATCATGAAAAACCACTCTAACAAACAAATAAACATAACAAAACAATTTCTCAAGGTGTAAATTATATCCATTGTTAGTTAACAATGATCTCTGAAGACAAGGACAATAAAAACAAACATAAAATAAAATAAAATAAATCACATAACAGCAAAACATCCTCATCCTAGTATTAAAATCCAAGTAATATCAAACTCTCAATGTAGACTTCTGAATCTATCAAACTCATGTCTTGAATCTTGATACTTTCTACGACTTCATTTTTGAAGTCGTAAACAACCCACTTCAATTTAGAAAACTCCTTAAAATAGAGCAGCACATGATTATCATCCTCCTAAATATATACTATCCTCGGATGGTGTATAAAGTAATCATGATCACCAAAGTAAGGAAGAAGGATCAATTTAATCCAAGACTCTTTATTTCCGCATTTATGTAGAAGCCAAACATCATTAAATGAGTGAGAATGATAAAATACGCATAATCAATCCTGCATGATACCGAGAGTCAAGTTAACTTGCATTCCATAATCCGGCTGTGAAATCTGTCTATAAGACTCTGTCTCCAAATCAAGAGAAACAATGGCCTGCGAGGAACTAAGAATCGCGTCAGAATATGAAAACCAATTAACAGTGCCACTAATGGTTATTCCCGGTTCACCACAGGGGACCATACAAGGGGGAAAGTCCTGAATTCTTCTCCATGAATGTGTGCCCAAAGTGTGAATTTTAACCTGACTTTTGCAACATTTTATATCAATACTAAGAGATTCAAAATCATAGCAAAAAATAGAAACAAGCTTGTAACTATTAATGAAAGGATCGCAACCAAATGCATATGTTAGTCTTCCACGACGTTATGGAATTTCTAAAGAGGGTAGTTTCTTTAGTTTTCTAATGAAAGGGTTCCAGAGAACAACACGACAATTATTGGCTAAACAAATGAGACCATCACAAGATGCAATGATATCATCACAGTAGTGTGGATTAATCAGAGAGCGAACGAGTTGTGTGGCATTAGTGGTGAAGATAGAGTGAAGTTGAAGAGATTCGAGTGGATAAGACGTTACAGTTAACTCTTTTGAGTGGCTCAATGTGCTTGTGATGAGAGTTTGGCGTTTGGTTGATAAGTGAAGGTGTTTCCTTGTGAAATTGAGATCATTGGATATTATATTATTCCATGATTTGCAGACGCATCAGAGTTGTAGAAGTGATTTGACAGGGAGTCTACATAGGAATTCAGCCACCAGATCCAACAGAAGAGTCATCGCCATGGTGCCCGTAGTTTCCTCCATCACTCCAAGAAAAGAGGTGTTGTTTTGACCATCCATCATTTGTAACTCATATAAGTTATATCCTTCTCTTAAAGACCATGTCAAGATTACTCTCCTTGATACCAGTGATCATATCTTAAACATGTAATGTATATTTTTATCTATATTTTTTTACTTAGACAAATGGTTTGAAATTGCAGTTGTGTTACGCTGGTGATCATTCTTGATTCATTGCAGGTTTGACAAGAGAATAACCGAATTTGCTTAAGGAACGGAATTGATGTGAAGTTATCATTTTTGGCTTGTAATGGTGCTGGACGGAAAATGGTCGATTATGGTCAGAATTGGTTAATCACACATAATCATTGGTTTTACCATTTTCTCTCTCACAATTTGACTACCACACACGTTTCTACTTAAGATCTAGATCGTTGGGGGAGAGTGAGATTGTAAAATCGCAAAATTTTAAGATTTAGATTGTGATTTTGATAACCAATAGAAAATAAGGAAATTAAAGTAGAACTTCTTTCATTAAATTTTGAAATTTATCCTTGATATTTTAGGATTGGATAAAACTCACTTGATTAGCCAATTAAACTCTTCCTCCTTGTCTGCACAACCATAATCTGAGGTCCAAGCATGATCTGAATAACAATTTAGAATCATTTAGTGACGTTTGTTTAAACAAAGTACTGGACATCAGAAAATTTAAACAAACCTATGGTAAATAGAATCATTAATACAATACAGTTCATGTTAATACACATACTATAGACAGAGTATAAACCAACAGATCAGAAAATTGTATCCATTGAAAACAAAGAAAAAGCATGGTGGAAAAACCTCATATAAACACAAATTAAAGATTTCAATGATAAAACAAAATAGTGGCAAAACCCAGATTATCAATCGCTGAGAAAATCAAAGCCGCAAACAAAAATCACAGTAATATTAACAATAACTGCAAAATGAAGTTCATATAAACCATAAACACTAACATAAAAGGAAGGATTTGAAAAAAAACCTGGAATTTGAGACGACTAAGAGGAATTGAGGTCTGTGAATATACACTGAATTTGACCAAATTGAGGTATTAAGACAAAGCACGATTTCATTGGATTTGGGATTAGGGTTTTGAATTTTGTTCAATTTTGTTATGCAGTTGGGAGAAGGGAGAAAGAGATAGGGTTATGAATCTGAATGTGGTAACCATTAAGCTCGATTGGTTTAGAATATGGATACTGTTTTTTTTAATAATTTTATTAAATGGGCCACCAATTTTGAAATATACTATTGGGTTGTGTTTTAAAATTTGGATTAATTTGGATAGGAATTTGGTTTATAGTTATTGGTTATATTGCACACCCCTAGACATTGGGTTTATTTTCTTTGTGCGCATGTTATTCTGATTGTATGCTTAGTCTATGATTGAGAATTCCTCTGTATACAACCATTACTCTGCCCAATTTTTTGCGAAGACTTAATTCATTTAAAGCTTGGTATTCCTAAGAGGTCTAGTATTTTTGCTTGCTTGGTGTTGTACCCCAAAATTTGCCCTCCTCTTTTTCACAAGAAATCACAGCTTCAGGCTTTTCCTGATTTTTCAGATTGGCTTAAGAATCGGTCAAACAGACTTTTCTTATCAGTCAGACAGAATTAGGGTTTCCATTAACTTTTGAATCAGTCCAAGCAGATTATTAGGGTTTCTATTGATTTGTTTGAGTTTGGCTCAGGGTTTGATCAAGCAGACGCTTCTTTGACAATAAATCCAAAATTAGGGTTTGCACGCGTATTCTCAGAAGAATTTGAATCCAGTGTCTTAATTGGCTGTCACACAGCTTTGACGCTTGTTCAAGATTTCAGTTTGTTTCTCAAAACCTAAACATATGGGATAGCAGCTGAGGCTTCTGATTGAAAGTTGAAGCTTTAGTTTGATCAGTGAGGTAAAAGGCGTGTGGACATTTGTTTGTTTAATTATGCAATGCTTTTGGTTATTTGGAATGCCGAATGTATTGTTGGTTAATGCGGGGTTGCGAGACTACAACGTTTATTAATTATTTATTTTATCTAAGTTAGAATAATTGGGATGTACTTCCAGTTATTTTAATTCAAGAAACTTAAATATTTAAATAGATAGTCAAATAAAGAATTATCTGACAAAAGGACTTTTTATTTATTTTTAATTATTGGTACAAGTGTTATTTGAATACAGTAAATTTATTTACAGTATTTATAATAATGTTTATTACAAATGATTAGAAATAAAATAAAACTATCCTAAGTCTCTTGAAGTCTTCATCTTCTACCGCTGCTTCCTTTGCCCGACTGGTATTTACCTGCAAAGACAGAAAAAGGAATCAGTACAGATGAATTAAAAAAAAGGCATTCTCAGACAGATAAATAAAAGTTCATCATTAAAGGTTGTTGGCCGGAATCAGATTATTTTGGGTTTTCATCATATTTTGCTCATCCTCTTTGCAAAACACAAGAAAATTCCTCTTCTTGGTTCACAAAGAGGAAAGTAAAATTGTTTGCAAGCATGGAATTAATTAAATACAAGGCTGCATAATTTCAAACTGAAAATGCCAAACCAAATTGCAAACTGAACAAACAAGTTTCACAATGCATAAAGGCAAACAAAACTGTCAACCAAACTAGGCAAACCAAACTGTCAAAGAAAGACAAAAGAAGCTGTCAAAGAAGCTGTCAAAAACTATCAAGAAAGATATCAAAACAGAAAAGCTGTCAACAAGTACACAAAAAGAAAATGCAGAAAATCTGGAGGATATGAAGAGTAAAACACCAAAGCCAAGCATAACACATCCTGCATCAAAGCCTCTCAAAAACTAACAAGCTCAAAAACTGCATAACCTGTAACCTGTATCTAAGCAAGCATAACACAAGCCCTGAAGCCTGCATAAGCACAAGCCTGCTAACCTGCCTCAAGCCTGCTTCAAACTTGTGAACAACAAAAGCACAAGCCTGCTAAAACCTCCAGAAGCCTGCCTATACCAGTTACCAAACCACAAAACTGTATCAACCTGCCTCAAAATTTCAAAACAACAAAACCTTGAAACCTGCACAAGCATTCAAGCCTCAAAACTGCCTTCAATCCAAACCATTTCAAAATCAAAACACCAACAAACGCCTCAGAACCAAGTTCATCATAGGCAATCCAAACATCAACTATTGCAATTCATCGTCAAACATCATCAAACACATATCAAAAACAACCTCAGAACATGTTCATCACAGGCTAAACAAATCAAGCAAAAGAGAAGAAGAAAGTCAGAATCAAACAAATAAGCAACTCAGAAGCACAAGTATCTCAGTTTAATACTCATCATTGAAAACAAATCAAGCCAAAAGAGATTTAAAGTTCATCAACATAGCCTAATCAGAACGACAACAAGGCAACCAAATCAGAAGAAGAAAAGAAGATTCAGAAGTGTTTTCAGAAAGTTATCATCACTAAACATTCAAAGCAAAAAATACGAAATACCATAAGGCCAGCAAGCACATCACCAGTCCCACGCCTTGGCCGCCTAAGAAGCCTCCTGTCCAAACTCTCCTTCTCCTTTCCAAAAAGCAGAACCAAGGTATAAATTCCTCTTCCCCTTTTTCTACACCTCACACAAACACAAATAACACATAAAGATCAGAATATGTAAAAGTTCAAAAACATGCATGAATCCAGAACCCTAAAACGCGATAAAGCGAAACCGTACCTTTTGAATCATGGCCTTGAGCAAGCCGTGAAGAGAGGAGAGATTGGAGGTGGCGTCAGGCGGCTGAGGCGAGTGGAAGGCATCAGAAACTCTGTTGAGAGCGAGGAAGAGACGAAAAAGATGGAGAGCGGCGCTGTTATGTGAAACCCTATTCTGAACAAAACAAACTGAAACCCCAACAAAAATTTGTCAAACGCGTAGTTGGGCCTGCTCCACGCACAAAATCCTTAAGCCCAATTCTAAAGCTGGCGCCTGCACCCCCTTTTTTTAAAAATCTGTTTGTTTTTCATTTGGGCCAAGCATCCCCCAAAGCCCATTTTATTTCTTTTCTTTGTTTTCAAACTAATACTTTTATTTTTATGACCACTTTATTTCTTTTCTTTTTTTAACTTAAACTAATTCCTTTAAATAAAAATGATATATTGTTTTTTTTATATTAAAATTTTTAGTAACAATACTTTTTTATTACACTTGAAATACATAAAAAAATAGATTTTATTAAGTTAAATACTTTTCTCTTTAAAACCCTTTTTATTTATATAACATTAACAAAAATACAAAAATAATATTAATACTTAATAAATAATACATTAGGTTAATATTTTGATCACTTGTAAATAATCATGTGCATGGCACAATACTTTTGATTCTCTTTTATCCTTATACTTTGCTATATTTTCACATTGAGAATGCAATGATTCGATTTGGTTGTAAATAATATTTGGACACTACTATCCTGATAAGACTCATCCCCATTTGTAAACATTTGTACCCCCATCCCCGGATACTTATTTGTAATAGCTTAGACTTTAAATTCCCACAATTTATCGCTTTCCATATATTGTATAGTAATTAGGGTTTGTATGCGAAGATTCAAAATCAACCGCTAGATAACCTAATTCAAGATAAACATGCATGAAAAACAAACAATGCACACTTGCACCCCTAGGGTTTCATCCACTAGTTTCCTTCAAAAATGGGCCATGGTTGCATGTTAAGTGTCTTTGGCAAAACAAAAACAAATCAAATGATCATAGTCCCTCGATGGCGCTATCAAGTTTCCTAAACAAAAATGATCAAGTCCCTCAAGAAAATTGCTAAAGACACTTGACACTATTGCTTTCATGGTCTATACGATGACCCGCGTCCGTCCCGTTAACATCCTAACACAAGGTTGTTCATCAAACACAATGGTGAAACAACACTGTTAAAAGGGTCAAAAACATGAGAAAAATATTTGAGTAAAATAGGGTAGACAACTCTTAGTTACTTGATCAAACTTGCAAAACATCCTTGCAATTTTTTCTAAACACACTCCACAAACACAACTTCCAAAACAACTTTCAAAAACATTGAAACATATTTTCAAAAAGACAAACACCTTTGTAAAACATTCAAATACGAATTGTTACAAAGGTTGCCTAGACAAGGCATCTTTTTCAAAACATTTTCAAAACCACACACAAAACACCATTTCAAGCAATCGAAAAATAAAGGCAAGTGATCTAAAGCAAGTAACTAAGAGCCCATGGATAACCATGGATGAAAAGGGTGCTAGCACCTTCCCTTTTCATAATCTACCCCCCGAACCCACGAAAACATCTCAAAGGTCTTTCCTGTGATTTTTGACCTTTCCTTAGGATAAAATAAAAAGTCGGTGGCGACTATTGCTAAACCGAACAAATGCGAAAACAAACGCAAAAACTCAAGTCAGTTCTCCCACCGTATCACAGAACTGGCGAATCTGCCGGGGACATTTCTAAAAGTGGGGTTACCTTAGGGTTTTAGATCACCTTTACATGCTTGCTTTGATTGCTTTACTTTTTTGGGTCCTTGTTTTGGTTTGTTGTAAATCCTACACCCGGATTTGGGGGCATCTTTTTAGGTAAATAGCAATAAACTGTGAGGGAACTGTGCGGGGTATACCGACATGGTTGAAGTAGTAGCTATGTTAGTGTGACATATTTGTGAGTACCGGTATCCCTTGAGTAGTCAAGGAGAATACGGGACCGCTGAGTGATGTCATGAAGCACTAACGAACTCTTAGAACCTTACTTGACCATCTTGGCCTTTTTAGGGGTAGTGAGATGACCGACTTTGGTGTAGTCCGAAGTTGGTAGATACTCGATACTACACTCATTGAGGATTGTTTTCTTGGAATATTTTGGTCGCCAGTTAAGTGGCTAAACCAAAACAATGAACACAGAAAATAATCCAGTGATATTGAGCTCCTTAGAACCCGGTTTCTATTTTAGGACAGGATGAGCCAACTAACTTCAAGAGGGTACTTACCTACGAACCCCATGCAAGCCTAAACCTAAGGACTTGTTTGCTTTGTGTGAATATGATTACCTGTATATACACTTACTTGCTTTTGCATACATGTACATAACATCATAACATCATACCATAGCATTTACAATAACCATTTCAAGGATCTCGAGGGTCTTTTGATGCAGGGTCACGTTGAACCAGACGTCTACCAAAGGGCAAGAGGGTTTTCCTCTAAACAAACGCCATCAAAGATCAAGTGCAATAACTTGAATCAGGGGCTATGACCCACTTGACATGGTGAGCTTGATTCTCGTGGAAAGACATCCATCATTACAAGGTTCTCCAATCAAAGATGTTCATCGAAGTTCAACCTCTAACATTTTCTTGTGTTTACCCCGAGAGATTCTTGAAAACATTGCATACATATATCATACATATCATTGCATAACAGGTCTCCCAATACAGGTCTCTCATGCCCTCGCTGTTTATTTCAGCAATGGCTTTCCAACCAGACAATCGAGATCTCCAGGCTCAAAACGCCCAACTTCAAGAAATGTTCTTGAACCTATCCCAGGGGCAAGAAGAGATAAAAGCTCTCCTCACAAGGGGCATGGTCCTGGGGAATTCAGGAGGCATCAGGAATGATCAGTTGGAAGGGATACAAATTGAGTTGGCAACAATAAAGATCCAGATGATGGGACAGCTGGTGGGCCAGATGGCTCTCATTCAAGACTTAGCTCAAAGACAAGAAGAGCCCAGGGTCCTCGTCAACAAGCTGCTTAGGGACAACCAAGTGGGGCAAACACCTAAGGTTGAAGATCAAGTCATCATTCAACCCCCTTTGAGACAAGAAGACAAGGGAAAAGCTCCTTAACTTGCTTCAGGGTCACAAGCCCAACAACAACCTCGCCAACATCAACAGGGTAATCGGCGCAAGAGAAATGTACCTGGAAGACATTTCTATGAGACTGAGATACCATCATCTCTAATACTGAAACGCTTGTTGGAGGTCAATCTGATTACTTTAAAGGATCCTCCCCGGAATCCCAACACCTCTGCTCCTACCTATCATTCCAATGAAAGGTGTGCATACCACTCCCATAGTCCTGGACATGACACCGACGACTGTTGGGCTCTGAAGAACAAGGTCCAAGACATGATTGATGCCAAGTAGGTCGAGTTTGACCCTCCGCAGACTCCAAACGTGATCACTGCTCTTATGCCAAATCATTGAGAATGTATTTGTTTCATTTGAATTTTCAAGTTGTAATTTCGTTTGTTATTCGAACAATTATCTGTTAATGTCAAACTCTGTTTCATTAATGCATTGCATATGTTTGTCTTGAATTCATCCATTCGTTTTCACTATTCTTATGTTTTCTTTATGACATTTAACTCTTTCTAAAAGTTACAAGCCTTTAGAGGGAGGATGACGAAACAATACCATAATCTCATACAATATGCTTTTGAACAGACCTTGCTGACGATGTACAGGCGTTTCTTTCAAATCCTAAACACTGGAGTTATAAGGAAGATAATCCCTAGTCAACCCCTTCGAGCCAAAGAAGTAGGAGTTTTTTTTGGTTTTAAACACAAATTAAAACCTTTGATTTAAACCTGGGGCAGGGTAGTCTCTCAGTTAATCCAAAAAAAAGATGCGCATTGAAGTCGCAAGCTCTCAGTTCGTAATACAACGAACGACATCAAAAAACATTCCTTTGGAATCGAAAGACAATGATGGTTCTCTATCTCATAGTCAGTCATTATCTCTCAAAAGAGAAAAGCCCACTGAGCCAAAACCAAACAAAGGAGGCTTAAGAATGCCGGGGCATCCCGCTGACTGTGATCTCGAAAACAGGAACAGTCAGGCAAAAGTTAGGGATAACAAATCAAAAGAAAGAGGTCATTACAAATCCTCAACAACATGAAAAATGTTGCAAAAATGACTGCCCTCTAAAATTCAATTGGTGTGAGCCATCACCAAAAAGTCGTTCCAAATTCAAATAGAGTTCGACGCATACTTAACTGAGTTTAGGATTGAAGAACATCACGAAGAGCGGGTGGGTACAAATATACTTTGAGCCTTTATCCTTTGCTTCTTAAACCGTGAACCAAGCCATGTTACAACCCTTCAAAAGTCCTAATTGAAGCATGGGTTAGTTCGAAAGCATACTGTTACAAAAGGTATCCTGACTCCTGTAAGGCTTTGCCCTAAATCTTGTGTTGAATCTGTCTTATAAAAAGGTTTTCTGCTAAAAAATGCATTTTTCAAAATTTCAAGACAAACATAAACTTTGCATTACTTGAATATCACTGCTTGCATTTGGCTATTTGTTTGACAGTGGAGAAATTCACACAATGAATATCCGATGAACGAAAGCTCTCTCAGTGAACAAAATCACTTCAAAAAAGATGACACTTCCATTGACAAATCTCCTATCAACAAGGGGGCATGACATGTCACTATCCAGCACACCTGGGGCAGTCCAGTCAAGATTCCAGGAAATCTCTCAAAGAAGTGCAGAGTAACCAGGGGCAAGTCTCCATCTCCGTCACTTGGGGCGTTGAACGTCAATCCTAACAAGGGGTTGCATACAGTCAAATATTTCCAGGCAGTACCATAAACACTCACCACTAGGGGCAATGACAAATCTCCCCAAAAGTCCTTCTTATAGGATGACTCCCCAACAAGGGTTTAACCTCTGAAAACCCTTCCCCAGCTGAATCAACCTCAAGAATCCTCGAGGACTTCCCCCAACAAAGATGTCACCTCTCTAGCGGACTGACGACAGTGTTTGTTTCCCCAATAACACCAGGATTCCCCAGCTTGAGTTTGCCTCTCCGACTACTACAAATCAAAGGACCACAACTCCTCTTCTCCAGTAGACTACTATATAATCCCCAACAAGTTACTGCAAAACCTGGACCCGCTCAGATATCAGTTCAACTTCGACTCCCCAGTAGTGCAACGAACGACTAAGACTCCTAAAATCTTTTCCCAAGAAAGAATCAACACTCCCCACAGAGTTTTCAGTATCCCCCAGCGGAGTTCTCCTCAAATAGGAATCCATTGGAAATATTCTAAGCAAAGATTGAAGACACACATACTCTTCAACAGCAGTCCAGGATTTAATGACTCCCCAACACTTGTCAAGGATTTATTCTCCAAGACAAAATTACACTTCAACAACATTCATAACATATGCATACAAAATACATATGACACAAATCTCATTTATTTTGAGAACATCATTACACAATGCATACATTATGACATTGCATAAAACTAACTCTTTACCTTTTCAGGAAAGATCAATCAACAGGCAAAGATCATCATCTTTCGAGATTCCTTCTAGAGACAATTCAGATGTGACCCAGATATGGCGACATTCTGATACTTATTCTAGATTTCCTTCTAGAGACAGTTCAGATGTGACCAAGATATGGCGATATTCTGATACTTATTCCAGATTTCCTTCTAGAGACAGTTCAGATGTGACCCAGATATGGCGACATTCTGATACTTATTCCAGATTTCCTTCTAGAGACAGTTCAGATGTGACCCAGATATGGCGACATTCTGATACTTATTCCAGATTTCCTTCTCGAGACAGTTCAGATGTGACCCAAATATGGCGACGTTCTGATACTTATTCCAGATTTCCTTCTAGAGACAGTTCAGATGTGACCCAGATATGGCGATATTCTGATACTTATTCCAGATTTCCTTCTAGAGACAGTTCAGATGTGACCTAGATATGGCGACATTCTGATACTTATTCCAGATTTCCTTCTAGAGACAGTTCATATGTGACCCAAATATGGCGATATTCTGATACTTATTCCAGATTTCCTTCTAGAGACAGTTCAGATGTGACCCAGATATGGCGACATTCTGATACTTATTCCAGATTTCCTTCTAGAGACAGTTCAGATGTGACCTAGATATGACGACATTCTGATACTTATTCCATATTTCCTTCTCGAGACAGTTCAGATGTGACCCAGATATGGCGATATTCTGATACTTATTCCTGATTTCCTTCTAGAGACAGTTCAGATGTGACCCAGATATGGCGACGTTCTAATACTTATTCCAGATTTCCTTCTAGAGACAGTTTAGATGTGACCCAGATATGGCGACATTCTGATACTTATTCCAGATTTCCTTCTAGAGACAGTTCAGATGTGACCCAGATATGGCGACATTCTGATACTTATTCCAGATTTCCTTCTAGAGACAGTTCAGATGTGACCCAGATATGGCGACATTCTGATACTTATTCCAGATTTCCTTCTAGAGACAGTTTAGATGTGACCCAGATATGGCGACATTCTGATACTTATTCCAGATTTCCTTCTAGAGACAGTTCAGATGTGACCCAGATATGGCGATATTCTGATACTTATTCCAGATTCCTTCAAATACAGTCCAGATACGATCCAGATTCGGATGTCATTCTGTCACTCATTCAAAATACAGTCCATATACGATCCAGATTCGGATGTCATTCTGTCACTCCTTCAAATACATTTCAGATACGCTCCAGACACGGACGCCATTTCTGTTGCTCATAAAAACTCAGTCTCCAGATACAGTTCAATGGCATTCCAAACACGAATACCATTTTGATGCTCATTCTTCTGACCTACAATAACAATTCAACAATCATTCTCGGATGGCATCTTTAAGCCCATCTCCGACATACAGTTCAACAAACATTCTTGGATGGCATCTTTAATCCCATCTCCGGCAAGATTCTGTCACATCTCCAAATGGCATCTTTATGCCCATTCCCTCAAACTACGCTTTAACGAGTGCAAATTTTTCGGGCACTCTAGTGTCCAATCTCCTTTTACCTTCGAGTCACGAACGAAAAAACTGCCAATCTAACTCTTCAGGTTCAAGAAGATTGAACAGGGGCAACTGTTGTACCCCAAAATTTGCCCTCCTCTTTTTCACAAGAAATCACAGCTTCAGGCTTTTCCTGATTTTTCAGATTGGCTTAAGAATCGGTCAAACAGAATTTTCTTATCAGTCAGACAAAATTAGGATTTCCATTAACTTTTGAATCAGTCCAAGCAGATTATTAGGGTTTCTACTGATTTGTTTGAGTTTGGCTCAGGGTTTGATCAAGCAGACGCTTCTTTGACAATAAATCCAAAATTAGGGTTTGCACGCGCATTCTCAGAAGAATTTGAATCCACAGTGTCTTAATTGGATGTCACACAGCTTTGACGCTTGTTCAAGATTTTAGTTTGTTTCTCAAAACCTAAACATATGGGATAGCAGCTGAGGCTTCTGATTGAAAGTTGAAGCTTTAGTTTGATCAGTGAGGTAAAAGGCGTGTGGACGTTTGTTTGTTTAATTGTGCAATGCTTTTGGTTATTTGGAATGCCGGATGTATTGTTGGTTAATGCGGGGTTGCGAGACTACAACGTTTATTAATTATTTATTTTATCTAAGTTAGAATAATTGGGATGTACTTCCAGTTATTTTAATTCAAGAAACTTAAATAATTAAATAGACAGTGAAATAAAGAATTATCTGACAAAAGGACTTTTTATTTATTTTTAATTATTGGTACAAGTGTTATTTGAATACAGTAAATTTATTTACAGTATTTATAATAATGTTTATTACAAATTACTAGAAATAAAATAAAACTATCCTAAGTCTCTTGAAGTCTTCATCTTCTATCGCTGCTTCCTTTGCCCGACTGGTATTTACCTGCAAAGACAGAAAAAGGAATCAGTACAGATGAATTAAAAAAAGGCATTCTCAGACAGATAAATAAAAGTTCATCATTAAAGGTTGTTGGACGGAATCAAATTATTTTGGGTTTTCATCATATTTTGCTCATCCTCTTTGCAAAACACAAGAAAATTCCTCTTCTTGGTTCACAAAGAGGAAAGTAAAATTGTTTGCAAGCATGAAATTAATTAAATACAAGGCTGCATAATTTCAAACTGAAAATGCCAAACCAAATTGCAAACTGAACAAACAAGTTGCACAATGCATAAAGGCAAACAAAACTGTCAACCAAACTAGGCAAACCAAACTGTCAAAGAAAGACAAAAGAAGTTGTCAAAGAAGCTGTCAAAAACTGTCAAGAAAGATATCAAAACAGAAAAACTGTCAACAAGTACACAAAAAGCAAATGAAGAAAATCTGGAGGATATGCAGAGTAAAACACCAAAGCCAAGCATAACATCCTGCATTAAAGCCTCTCAAAAACTAACAAGCTCAAAAACTTCATAACCTGTAACCTGTATCTAAGCAAGCATAACACAAGCCCTGAAGCCTGCATAAGCACAAGCCTGCTAACCTGCCTCAAGCCTGCTTCAAACTTGTGAACAACAAAAGCACAAGCCTGCTAAAACCTCCAGAAGCCTGCCTATACCAGTTACCAAACCACAAAACTGTATCAACCTGCCTCAAAATTTCAAAACAATAAAACCTTGAAACCTGCACAAGCATTCAAGCCTCAAAACTGCCTTCAATCCAAACCATTTCAAAATCAAAACACCAACAAACGCCTCAGAACCAAGTTCATCATAGGCAATCCAAACATCAACTATTGCAATTCATCATCAAACATCATCAAACACATATCAAAAACAACCTCAGAACATGTTCATCATAGGCTAAACAAATTAAGCAAAAGAGAGGAAGAAAGTCAGAACCAAACAAATAAGCAAATCAGAAGCACAAGTATCTCAGTTTAATACTCATCATTGAAAACAAATCAAGCCAAAGAGAGATTTAAAGTTCATCAACATAGCCTAATCAGAATGACAACAAGGCAACCAAATCAGAAGAAGAAAAGAATATTCAGAAGTGTTTTCAGAAAGCTATCATCACTAAACATTCAAAGCAAAAAATACGAAATACCAGAAGGCCAGCAAGCACATCACCAGTCCCACGCCTTGGCCGCCTAAGAAGCCTCCTGTCCAAACTCTCCTTCTCCTTTCCAAAAAGCAGAACCAAGGTATAAATTCCTCTTCCCTTTTTTCTACACCTCACACAAACACAAATAACACATAAAGATCAGAATATGTAAAAGTTGAAAAACATGCATGAATCCAGAACCCTAAAACGCGATAAAGCGAAACCATACCTTTTGAATCATCGCCTTGAGCAAGCCGTGAAGAGAGGAGAGATTGGAGGTGGCGTCCGGCGGCTGAGGCGAGTGGAAGGCATCAGAAACTCTGTTGAGAGCGAGGAAGAGACGAAGAAGATGGAGAGCGGCGCCGTTCTGTGAAACCCTATTCTGAACAAAACAAACTGAAACCCCAACAAAACTTTGTCAAACGCGTAGTTGGGCCTGCTCCACGCACAAAATCCTTAAGCCCAATTCTAAAGCTGGCGCCTGCACCCCCTTTTTTTAAAAATCTGTTTGTTTTTCATTTGGGCCAAGCATCCCCCAAAGCCCATTTTATTTCTTTTCTTTGTTTACAAACTAATACTTTTCTTTTTATGACCACTTTATTTCTTTTTTTTTTAACTTAAACTAATTTCTTTAAATAAAAATGATATATTGTTTTTTTTTATATTAAAATTTTTAGTAACAATACTTTTTTATTACACTTGAAATACATAAAAAAATAGATTTTATTAAGTTAAATAATTTTCTCTTTAAAACCCTTTTTATTTATATAACATTAACAAAAATACAAAAATAATATTAATACTTAATGATACATTAGGTTAATATTTTGATCACTTGTAAATAATCATGTGCATGGCACAATACTTTTGATTCTCTTTTATCCTTATACTTTGCTATATTTTCACATTGAGAATGCGATGATTCGATTTGGTTGTAAATAATATTTGGACACTACTATCCTGATAAGACTCATCCCCATTTGTAAACATTTGTACCCCCATCCCCGGATACTTATTTGTAATAGCTTAGACTTTAAATTCCCGCAATTTATCGCTTTCCATATACTATATAGTAATTGGGGTTTGTATGCGAAGATTCAAAATCAACCGCTAAATAACCTAATTCAAGATAAACATGCATGAAAAAAAAACAATGCACACTTGCACCCCTAGGGTTTCATCCACTTGTTGCCTTCAAAAATGGGCCATGGTTGCATGTTAAGTGTCTTTGGAAAAACAAAAACAAATCAAATGATCATAGTCCCTCGATGACGCTATCAAGTTGCCTAAACAAAAATGATCAAGTCCCTCAAGAAAATTGCTAAAGACACTTGACACTATTGCTTCCATGGTCTATACGATGACCCGCGTCCGTCCCGTTAACATCCTAACACAAGGTTGTTCATCAAACACAATGGTGAAACAACACTGTTAAAAGGGTCAAAAACATGAGAAAAATATTTGAGTAAAATAGGGTAGACAACTCTTAGTTACTTGATCAAACTTGCAAAACATCCTTGCCATTTTTTCTAAACACACTCCACAAACACAACTTCCAAAACAAATTTCAAAAACATTGAAACATATTTTCAAAAAGACAAACACCTTTGTAAAACATTCAAATACGAATTGTTACAAAGGTTGCCTAGACAAGGCATCTTTTTCAAAACATTTTCAAAACCACACACAAAACACCATTTCAAGCAATCGAAAAATAAAGGCAAGTGATCTAAAGCAAGTAACTAAGAGCTCATGGATAACCATGGATGAAAAGGGTGCTAGCACCTTCCCTTTTCATAATCTACCCCCCGAACCCACGAAAACATCTCAAAGGTCTTTCCTGTGCTTTTTGACCTTTCCTTAGGATAAAATAAAAAGTCGGTGGCGACTATTGCTAAACCGAACAAATGCGAAAACAAACGCAAAAACTCAAGTCAGTTCTCCCACCGTATCACAGAACTGGCGAATCTGCTGGGGACATTTCTAAAAGTGGGGTTACCTTAGGGTTTTAGATCATCTTTACATGCTTGCTTTGATTGCTTTACTTTTTTGGGTCCTTGTTTGGGTTTGTTGTAAATCCTACACCCGGATTTGGGGGCATCTTTTTAGGTAAATAGCAATAAACTGTGAGGGAACTGTGCGGGGTATACCGACATGGTTGAAGTAGTAGCTATGTTAGTGTGACATATTTGTGAGTACCGGTATCCCTTGAGTAGTCAAGGAGAATACGGGACCGCTGAGTGATGTCATGAAGCACTAACGAACTCTTAGAACCTTACTTGACCATCTTGGCCTTTTTAGGGGTAGTGAGATGACCGACTTTGGTGTAGTCCGAAGTTGGTAGATACTCGATACTACACTCATTGAGGATTGTTTTCTTGGAATATTTTGGTCGCCAGTTAAGTGGCTAAACCAAAACAATGAACACAGAAAATAATCCAGTGATATTGAGCTCCTTAGAACCCGGTTTCTATTTTAGGACAGGATGAGCCAACTAACTTCAAGAGGGTACTTACCTACGAACCCCATGCAAGCCTAAACCTAAGGACTTGTTTGCTTTGTATGAATATGATTACATGTATATACACTTACTTGCTTTTGCATACATGTACATAACATCATAACATCATACCATAGCATTTACAATAACCATTTCAAGGATCTCGAGGGTCTTTTGATGCAGGGTCACGTTGAACCAGACGTCTACCAAAGGGCAAGAGGGTTTTCCTCTAAACAAACGCCATCAAAGATCAAGTGCAATAACTTGAATCAGGGGCTATGACCCACTTGACATGGTGAGCTTGATTCTCGTGGAAAGACATCCATCATTACAAGGTTCTCCAATCAAAGATGTTCATCGAAGTTCAACCTCTAACATTTTCTTGTGTTTACCCCGAGAGATTCTTGAAAACATTGCATACATATATCATACATATCATTGCATAACAGGTCTCCCAATACAGGTCTCTCATGCCCTCGCTGTTTATTTCATCAATGGCTTTCCAACCAGACAATCGAGATCTCCAGGCTCAAAACGCCCAACTTCAAGAAATGTTCTTGAACCTATCCCAGGGGCAAGAAGAGATAAAAGCTCTCCTCACAAGGGGCATGGTCCTGGGGAATTCAGGAGGCATCAGGAATGATCAGTTGGAAGGGATACAAATTGAGTTGGCAACAATAAAGATCCAGATGATGGGACAGCTGGTGGGCCAGATGGCTCTCATTCAAGACTTAGCTCAAAGACAAGAAGAGCTCAGGGTCCTCGTCAACAAGCTGCTTAGGGACAACCAAGTGGGGCAAACACCTAAGGTTGAAGATCAAGTCATCATTCAACCCCCTTTGAGACAAGAAGACAAGGGAAAAGCTCCTCAACTTGCTTCAGGGTCACAAGCCCAACAACAACCTCGCCAACATCAACAGGGTAATCGGCGCAAGAGAAATGTACCTGGAAGACATTTCTATGAGACTGAGATACCATCATCTCTAATACTGAAATGCTTGTTGGAGGTCAATCTGATTACTTTAAAGGATCCTCCCCGGAATCCCAACACCTCTGCTCCTACCTATCACTCCAATGAAAGGTGTGCATACCACTCCCATAGTCCTGGACATGACACCGACGACTGTTGGGCTCTGAAGAACAAGGGATTTAAGTCAATTCACTGGCTTAGTCTCAATATTTCTACCGCTATAGAAAAATGGAGACTTCACTGGGGATTGATCGACCAAATGTTGGTCCATCCCTAAGTGGGTTGAGCATATCTTTTCTTATTTGTGTATGTGCTATTATTTGTTATATATTATGTGTTGTATATATGTTTGTCTAGATTTTCTTGGTTTTCAGGGGTGCTTGGTGATTTCTCATAAGTCCTCTACCCGGACTTGGGTAAACTTAAGATAGGACGGGCGGTATAGTCATGTTAACTTTGAGGGAGTAATCCCAAAAAAGGAGACATGAGATCTCCCACTCAGTGGAGGCCCCTTTGACTGTAGTATTATTTATCGAGTAATCGGGAAGACATGCTGCTTTCGACCTGGGAGCCTATTAAAGATGAGGACTATAGAACCCTTAACCCATCTTGACTTTTTAGTTGTAGTGCGAAAACTATGGCGGAGTAATTCGGAAATGGTTGTCACACAATACTACACTCAGACGAGTTTTTCCTGAGAATATTACTAATTACCAAGTTAATCGGGACGTTGGTAATATCTAAAGGAAGGATGTAGACTCTGGAAATCTTTTAGAACCTTGTTTGGAAGGTGATAAACCTTTAGTACATACCTGTGGGTAGTACCTTTGACTTCATGCTCGGGACTTCGAACCTATGAACCCCCCATGTTTGTGATCTTGTGTGTGATTGTTGCATCATGCATTCATGCACCCAAGAGCATTCTTTAAAACAATTGTTTCAAGGGACTTAAAAGTTGACTTTTTGAAAATATCTCAGGTACTTTTTGACCATGGATTATGGAAAAAGGAAGACTCAGAAGTATAGTTTCAAAGATCCTAAGATAAAGGAAATGATGAATTTGATTCCCGAGATCGAGAGCTTTATAGATTTTCAGAAGAAGTATGGATCTATTGTGTCTCTTATAAAGATTAAGATGAAAGAGGGCATTCTTTCTACATTGGTCCAGTTCTATGATCCGTTGTGCGGGTGTTTTACTTTCCCTGATTATCAGCTGATGCCCATATTGGGGGAGTATTCTTACTTACTTGGTTTACCTATTATTAATCGTGTCCTTTCACCAGCTTAGAGGGAGAACCTAAATCTCATGAGATTGCTGCCGTGATTCATTTGAGGAAGTCTGAAATTGAGGCTAACATGAATACCAAAGGAGGAATAAGGGGTTTACTTGCTCAGTTTTTATTGGAGAAAGCTTGTTACTTTGCTAAGATGAAGAGTACAGTTGCTTTTGAGGCTGTCTTTGCTTTACTTGCTTATGGGTCGTTCTTATTTCCTAACATCGATAAATTTGTGGATGTTAACACCATTAGGATCTTTTTAATTGGAAATACAGTCCCTATACTATTAGGAGATACTTATTATTCTATCCATCTTCAGGATTTTTATCATGGAGGGATGATCATTTGTTGCACACTGTTGTTATATCAATTGTTTATTTCTCACTTACCTCAGTCTGTTGTTTTCTGGGATATCAAGAAGGAACCTTGTTGGGCCCCGAATATTATGGTTCTCACTCATTCTGACATTGTTTGGTATCATCAGGCTTATTATGATGTGGAGATTATTTACAGTTGTGATAGTTTCCCTAATGTGCCTCTTCTTAGTACAAAGGGAGGAATTAACTACAACCCCGTTCTTGCACATCATCAACTCGGATATCCAATGAGAGACAAGACAAAAAACATTCGTTTGAGTGGTTTCTTTCTCAAAGAGGGAGAGGATCATAAGGAAGCTAAGGAATAGTTTGCAAAGGCTTGACACCATATTCATAGGAAGAGTAGAAAATATTTTGGACCAAGAGGAGCTGTTTCTTTGGAGCCTCATCTCTGTTGGGTACAAGCAAGGGCAATTCAGTTGAAGATGCCATATTCCCGTAAAGAACCTATACCTGATATGTTTATAAGGACTACTCTTCCCCTTATGGATGATGTGGAAGAACTTCAGCTTGCCCTAGTTAGGATGTGGCAAGAGAAGGAAGCATGGAAGAATAAGTGCCAGACTTTAGAGATGTCCTACCAAACAGAATTGAAAGAGAATGATGACTTGATCGAGATTCTTGAGAGTTGTGCTGTAGAGATGATGGATAAGAAAGGGGATTTATTTTCCTCTGGAACTCAGCCAGGTCCCAATTGCTCATCCTTTGACTTTGGTGGTTAGAAAGAAGTCATCAACAAGTATATAAAAGAGAACAAGCAGTTAAAGGCCCAGGTTGCAAGACTCATGGGAAAGTGTCAGTGTGTGGAGAGATCTTCATCAGCTTTGGCTCCTTAGGATTTTAGATTCCATCTTTATTCTCTCGTACTTAGGATTATTGAAACTTGTACTAAAAGTTTTAATCCACTCCAAAGTTATTATTATAATAAAATTTTCAGTATTTCCAAATGTGTCAGTACTTTAATATTTACAATTGTCTATAATTCTTTGATTTCCTTGAAATAAAAATAAAAATAAAGAAATCATATGCATTGCATATCATGCATCATTTTGTGCATATTTGTGCATTTCTGTTTATACCCATGCATCTTATTGTGTTTCTCTACTACATTTAGTCAACAAGTTATCTCATCCTTACAATACTAAGGCTAATTCCAGTAAGAAAATGGAGAATCTTGAACAAGAAAATCGTGAGTTGCACGAAGAAGTTACTACTTTGAGGGACGGTATGGCCAATATGACTGCTTTGGTGGAATCATTGGTGGCTTCTTAGAATAATCCACTACACGCTCCTCTGTATCCTCATGCTACTCAACCACAAAATACAATTGTTACTTCTGAGGTTCTGTCGGTTCCCGATTCTGTTACTCCAGTTACCGCTGCTCAATATCGTATGCCACAAGGTTACCCGTGGGGAGTGCCTGAGAATTTCATGCCAGAAGGTTATAATCCTGATGCTCAAGTTGCTCCATTTTCTCAAACTACTGCTATTTCTGCACCTCCTGCGGTGCATGTTACTCATGTTGCTAAAAAAGTGATTCGTTATACTGCGCCTCCTACAGTGAATGTTGTACCGTTTATTAATGATGAAGTTTATCATATTGTTCCTCCGCCAAATGAAACTGTGGGCTTCTATGACTGATTGGATGATTTTCAAGACCAATTCAATGAAATGCAGAAAGAAATGAAGGCTCTTCGAGGGAAATAATTATTCAGACAGAATATCAGTGAACTCTTCTAGGTTTTTAACGTAAAAGTGCCAGCGGAGTTTAAGGTGCAGGAATTTGAGAGGTACAAGGGAAACTCCTATCCCTGTGACCACCTGGTGATGTATATTAGAAAGATGTCTACTCATACTAATGACCAGCGCTTGCTTATTCATTTCTTCTAGGATAGCTTAACCGGTGCCGCTTTGAAGTGGTATATGGGTTTGAATAGTAACAACATCCATACTTTCAATGATTTGAGTGAAGCTTTTATCAAGCAGTATAAGTATAATATGTTTATGGTACCCGACCGTGACCAATTGAGAGCGATTACTCAGTAAGATAAAGAGTCATTCAAAGAGTATGTGTAGCGTTGGCACGAGGTTGCTGCCCAGGTGGCACCTCCGATGGAAGAGCAAGAGATGACCAAGTACTTCATGAAAACCCTTGGATCATTTTATTATGAAAGGATGGTTGCCAGTGTGCCAAGTGATTTCACTGAGATAGTAAGTATGGGTGTTCGTCTGGAAAAAGCTATCAGGGAAGGATGCTTTACAAAAGATAAAGGAACAAAGAAATCATCATATGGGTTTTCTAGAAAGAAAGAAAGCGAAACAAATTCTATTGTTGAGGAAAGGAAGTTTAGACCTCTGAGAAGACATCATTGGTACCAATAACAAGTTGTTTCCGTGACTCCATTCGTCAGTGTAACCCCGACTGCTATTGCTTATCAGATAGCACCTCCTCAAGGTATCAAGGGCAAGGGCAGAAGAGAGAAGTTTTAATCCAATACCGATGAGTTATGCAAAACTGTTTCTAGCTTTAATTCAAAAGAAATTGGTGCAAACTAGGCCTCCTCCTGCTATACCTTCTCCTGTACCATGGTATTATAAGGCGGATCATACTTGTGCTTTTCATCAAGGAGCTCCAGGGTACAACATTGAAAATTGTTATCCATTGAAGTCTGAAGTACAAAAGATGGTCAGATCTGGTCTCCTGTCTTTTAAAGATGTTGGTCCTAGCGTGAAAGATAATCCATTACCCAAACATGGAGGTGGAAATGCCGTAAATATGGTTGTTGGTTATCCTGGGGACTTCCGAATTTTTGATATCAACCTGGTGAGAGGGGATTTAGTGAAGATGCATGCTGATCTTTGTGAATTTAGTTATTATACACATGACCATGCTGGTTGTAGTATTTGCAGTACAAATATCCATGGATGTGATAAGATGAGAACTAATCTTCAAGAAATGATGAATGAAGGTATTATCCACATAATCATACCAAGGGATGATTATGAAGAAGACGTGAATATGGTTTATGGATATCCCGGTGAATTTCATATGTTTGATGTGAATTATATGGACTATGATCTGGTACAGGTGCACGCTACATTTTGTCACATAGATGGCCAAGAAGAATATCATTATGGGTCCTGTCAGATCTACTGTAGGGATTCTCGTGGGTGTTCTGTCGTAAGAAGAGGTGTTCAATTGTTTTTAGATAATGGTATTATCAAAGTCACAGACAATAAAGATGATTACAATAGAGTTAATATGACCAAGGATTACTCAGTTGAGTCTATGTCTGATGATGAATATGTGTCTGCTGATGAGTTCTTTTCTTATGATGAAGATATGTTCTCCGATAATGATTCTACAATGCCTAAATATTCTGAAATAGGGTTAATGTCATTGTGTCTTGTTTTGGTGTTCCTACTCTTGTAGAGATTGAGTACCATAGCAAACCTGTTGTTGCTCCCGTGGTTATTTGTATGCCTGGTCATGTCCCATATGAACCAAACAAAGTTGTTCCTTATAAGTACAATGAAACTATCTTGGAAGATGGTGTGGAAATTCCCATTCAACCTTTGTCCCATTTCGAGAATATTGCTGAAGCTAGCTGGGTAACCCGCAACGTTCCTGTCTTCTCCCCTACCTTTCAAGGGGATGTTAATTCAGATAAAGAGTTTGTTGAGAATATTGAACCTAAGAAAATGATAGGAGGATCTAGTGGCACTTCCTTGGAAAAAGATATGGATGACTTGTTGAAAATCATCAAGATGAGTGATTACAAGATTGTGGATCAGTTGTTGCAAACTCCATCTAAGATTCCCATTCTAGTCTTGCTAATGAACTCTTCTGCTCATCAAGAATCTCTGATGAGAGTGTTGGACCAGGATTTTATTGAAAGTAATATGTCTCTAGATTAGTTCAACATTATTGTGAGGAATATTACATCTAGTAATAATCTGAGCTTTTGTGATGACGAGTTGCCCGATGAAGGAAGAAACCATAATCCGGCTCTCCATATTTCCATGAATTATAAGAATGACTCTTTGTCCAATGTACTGATTGAAAATGGATCTACTTTAAATGTCATACCAAAGGAGTACACTCATGAAGCTTAAGTATCAGGGAGCTCCCATGCGCCCAAGTGGCATTATAGTGAAATCATTTGATGGTTCGAGGAAGTCTGTCATTGGAGAAGTAGATTTTCCTATTCACATATGTTCGCACTTATTCTATATTAGTTTCCAGGTTATGGATATTGTCCCCGCCTACAACTATTTATAGGGACAACCATGGATCCATGAAGCAGGAGATGTTACTTCAACTTTGCACCAGAAGTTGAAATTTGTTTGTGAGGGGAAGATGGTCATTATGAACGGTGAGCAAGCTCTGTTAATATCTCATTTGTCTTCTTTTAGCATTGTAGAATTTGACAAAGCCATTGTTGGGACTCAGTTCCAAGCTTTGTCTATTGATAATATAAGGAAGAATGAGAATTCTATCGCCTCATTTAAGGATGCACATCAAGTAGTGTAGAAAGGCCCTAGCAAGGTATATGGCAAGTTAACGATCCTCCTGTGAACAAGAATGGCATTGGTTTGGGTTTCGCCATGAATAAAGAAGTTATGAAGCCGAAGTCCGCTTTGAGTAAATATCAAGATACCTTCCGCAGTGCAGGCTATCTTCATCCAACTATCATGTGTATGTGGCCGAAGAATAAGAATATGATGAAATCCCAAAAGAGATTTCACGGTTGCTTGAGTGCGAGGAAAGTACCATTCATCCGTATAATGAACCGTTGGAGATGATTAACTTGGGTTCAAAGGAAGATCCAAAGGAAGTCAAGATTGGAGCACTGCTTCACTCCGACGTGAAGAGCATGTTGATTGAACTGTTGAAAGAATGTGTGGATATATTTGCTTGGTCTTATCAAGACATGTATGGTTTAGATACTGATAATGCGAAATTATATCGTATATTCGACTTGACTCACATGCATTTTAGTTTCATTTTCATTCATTTTTATCTTGTTATGCCAGTATTTCTATTTCATTTCAGGTATTTACATTCCATAAGACTTGCATGAGAAAAGAGGAAGAAATGATAAAGAAATGAGTTAAAAATGACTTTGTAGCAGAAAACATAAGGAAATTTCATGACAGAGGATTGTGACGGTCGTCACAGCCTCCAGCCAGTCGCCATGCCTTGGAATTATGTGTGCCCCTCGGCACACACGTGTTACAGTTACCACAACTTTGACTTGTGTGCCCCACGACACACAAGGCATTCCCCTCACCACAACTCTAATAATGCAGAACACGTACTTGTTTACTCCACTTCACCCATTCATCCTATGATTTTCTCAACTTCTCCGACCATGATCTCCATTATCTCCAATTTCTCTAACTTCCCATTATCTCCATTTTCTCCAAATTCCCATTATCTCCACTACTTCTCACATGAATCTTAAAGTAACTTCAATTAGTTCTCACTATAAAAAGGACCGAGCATTCATTTTTGAAGACATCTAAGTTTATGCGTGGAAGCGTTGTTCGTAGTTTTAGGCAAAAATTACTTTTGTAAAAGTGGTAGTTTCTCATATCGAGGAAATACCACACCACTACTTCTAGGAATCTTTTGTGTAACTTTTTTGTAACTTTCTTGGAACAACAATCTTGCCGTCATTATTGAAGTTATTTCCAGTTTGCATTTATTTTCAAGTCTTTTACAGGTTCTTTATCATATTGTTTTTTATTACTATTATTATTATTATTATTATTATTATTATTATTATTATTATTATTATTATTATTATTAGTGAAACAACCGGCTGAACAATCAACTGATAATGAAATCAATGAAGTCGCCATCAAATGTTTTTTATCCTACAAGAGGGGAAAGATAAACATCGAGAAAACCTGAGAAGGGAGAAGTCACGATATTGCGACCAAGAGATCGAGTAAGGGAGTTTGTTACGCGAGGGGAAGGTATTAGCACCCCACATGCCCGTAGTACTCTACGGTATCCACTCTTGTTGTCTGTCTTATGGGTGTGTTAGAATCTATATCTAAGTTGTACAAGGAATGCATGCAAAAGAAAAGAGAAAAGAATGTAGGGAAAATAAAAGTTGTGCTCGTTCGAGCCCTACCCCGATGCCTACGTATCCCTTTTAAGGAATCGGAGCAACCGTAGTTCGGCTTCAAAAGTTTTTTTTTGGTTTGTATTTTTTAATGAACAATATTAATTTTGCCTTCTGCCGCAACTCGACCTTTGGAGACTTACGCGTCAGCACGAAAGTTAATTAACATGTTCTTTTTGAAAAGTTTGAAAGAAAAGCCCGAAGGCGCAAAAAGAGTTTGCATTGGTTGATATTTTTTACCTTGAAGAAGGATTTGGAAGTTGTTAGATGTTTTAATATTTTTTCAAGAAAGAGAAAGTTTTTGTTTTAAATGCAAGGATGCAAACGAAAAGAAAACATCTAAGGGAGACTAGCCTAAATCTATCCCTAATGTTTACATACAATGGTGGTCCTATGGTTGAGTTTAGAAGGGAAATCTCTACCCTAAGATTGACATGCTTGGATACAATCCTAATGTCTATCTCAAATCATCATCTATAGATGAATCAAGAAGCCCTAAAGGAGCATACCAAGGGTCTATCACCTAAAACTAGGTCTATCTTGAATCATCATCTATAGTTGAATCGAGAGCTCCTAAGGGAACATGCCGAGGGTAAATCATCTCAAAACATGCACACAAAGATGAAATCAAACAAACAAGCCAATAAGCTCAAGAGAGAACACCTAGAGATATCCTATCTAGGTTAGCATGCCAAAGAAAGTCTAACAAAACTATCCTACGAGGAACGTGCAATGAGAGCGAAGTCGTGATCTCAATTTCTAAATTGAGTGACTCATCGATCAACAAGAAATAAAGGAAAGCGATAAAATCTTATAGGGAGCATGCACTGAGAGCGAAGTCGTGATCTCAATTTCTAAATTGAGTCACTCATCGATCAACAAGAAAGTAAACAAACACAAGCATAACAAGTATAACAAATGAAGTTTGGAATGCCTGCTACAGGTCTTTAAACAACGACTTCGAGCGCACGCTCTTTATTTCCTACTTCTCATGATATCTAAAAAAAATAGTAAATTACCGAAATGAGATAAACAAGGGAAAATACCAAACAAATATCAATCCGTAGAAAAAACCTATCAAAACAAAGAAACCCGATGATCTTTACGAAGCTTCACCAATCTAAGAAAGGAGTTAGAAATCAAATGCTCGGAATAAGTACCGACGCATCATCGATGTGAAAATAAATCATAATTGAAATCTCATGCGCATCTGTATATCGTATAATAAACCTGCATAAGACTCAAATCTCAACAAGCAAAGGTGAATTACCAATCTCAAATATAATCAGGTAATCGGGATTCAATTCCTAAAATCACATAAAAACTAACATAATTTTTATACTTGACTTTATTATTTTTGTCATGTAAAAGAAAAGTTCAATCAAATCCAAACAATTCGTAAAATTATTTAAAAGAAAATACTAAGAATAAATCCAAGGGGTACAACCCAATAAGCAGGAGGTGCTGTAGAAATCAGGGCGTGAAGGGAAATCAGGCGCAAGGCCCAAGCATGAGTCTAATAGTATTTTTTTATGAAGCCTTAGACTGACCAAAAAAAACTAAAAAAAGGGCTTTGAAGGAATAAAATTCGGTCCAGTTAACCATACTCACAAAACCATTAGCTTCACATTTATTTGGCCTTTTTATTATCCAACTTCCGGATTTTGTTTTATATTAATATGCTGTTGTTAAATTTTTTTAGAAAAACAAATAAGAAAATGACAAATACAAAAAAAAGGAAAAAGTAGAAAGAGGGTTAGGGTTGAGTGTTATGGCTATTCTACTCCAACGCACAAAAAAAACTCCTTCTCTTCTTCTCTCGCAAAACGGCGCCGCAACCTCCTCTATTCTCTGCTGTAAATGGACCTCTGAGACTTACCTCCGATCTTGCGCCTTCTTCAATCTCTCTCTTCTCATCACTGTCATTGTCAGCCTCATCGTTTCTCCTCACTGTCGTTCACGATTCGCCGTGATTCTTCTTCTAATGCGACTTGTGTCGCCCAATATTCTCACTCTCTACTTCGCTGAAACGACATTGCACCATCGTATCTATATCTCACTCCACCGCCCTCTCACTGCTTCAAGTAATTTTCTCCATTATTGACTCGGATCTTCATGCTTATGTTCGTCTCACGCGGATATCTCATTGCGCCTTGCTTCCATTTCAAATCATCCTCAAACCAACATATTCACAGATTCTAAATTGTGATAGCAAGAATGAAAAGAGATAAGAGTTTCGAAGGTTACCGATCGGAGACGCTCTGATGGAGTTTCAGTAATGTCGGTAGTGAGAAACTCTAGTAAGCTTTCACGATCTTTGATTCATTCTTCTTCTACCCCTTCTCAGATTCACTACTCTGCATTTGTCGTGAATTATGATGTTGCGGCGATTTGTAGAAGAATGTTAATGATGATGATTGAAGGTTGGAGTTGCTGGGGAGATTTGCAGGAAGTGATTGATGATTACCGATTGTTGGAACCTTGAGAGAAATGGTGAATGAAGCACAGTTATGCAGAATTGATGAAGATGAAGATTGAATAATTGGTGTAGAATGGCGAGGAATTGCAGAGAGAGAGTTTTTTCTGGAGCTTTCTTGTGATGATCCTCCAGAGATTGAAGAATGAAATGTGATGGTGAGTTTTTCTGTTTTCTTTTTCTGTAATATTTTTTTGTAGTTCTTCCTGAATTATGTTTGGTTGCATTTAGTATGGTTAGAAGTTGGTTAGAGTTAGTTACAGAGAAAAAAGTCTTGGATCTATTTTGACAGTTATAGGTTAATTGCAACAATTCTGTTAGTTAGAGATTGAGAGTTAGTTTTTGTTTTCTGTTAGGATAGAAACTGTTAGTTAGTAGCAGTTAGTTAGCTGTTCGGACTCTTCTGGAAGTTTCCTTTTATTCTCACAGTTCTCCTTTCTGATTTTATCTACTGTTTTATCCCTGATTTTTTTCAATTAGAAAACTCTATTAGAAAGTTGGTTGAATCTGGTATTGGAATGAGATGGCAATTCTATTTCTCCTCGTTTTTCTTATCTGCTTCCCTATCTTTTTGATTTTTCTGTTGTAGTCTTTTCTGATTTAAATATGCTGAGCTGAAAATTGATGCAAGGTCACGGTTTACCTTGTGATGTAAGTCAGTTTTGTTTGAGCACAGGGCTTGTCTGATTTTGTTTTCTAGATAACTGGCTTACTTGTGAGACTCATATGATGAATTTTCTGGTTATGCAGGTTTGCAGGGAATTAGTTTATATCCTGAAATTCGAACTGGTTTATCGAGTTTGTGCATGTTTGAAAAGTGTTGTCAAGGGTTTTGGAACTGTTTTGATTGTGAACTGGTTTTTAGTTATGCAGGGCATTTTTGGTTTAGCTGTGGATTTAATATTGAGAAGCAAGCTGGTTTTTG
The DNA here is from genome assembly GCA_948472305.1 of Vicia faba. Taxonomy (NCBI): domain Eukaryota; kingdom Viridiplantae; phylum Streptophyta; class Magnoliopsida; order Fabales; family Fabaceae; genus Vicia; species Vicia faba. The sequence goes on along the minus strand of OX451735.1, from coordinate 749,938,309 downwards.
CTCTTAATTTTCTGATGAACTGTTTTGGCACTTATGTGTCCTTATTATGTGCGCAGGCTTCTACCTTTCATGCAGGTTTTTGTTTTGTATGATAGGTTGCAACGTTCCGCATGGGCTTTGGACAACAGGGCTATTTTTGATTTAATTTTGGATAAGGCATAAAGCAAAGCTGCAACGTGAAACCTGGACATGGAATTGAAAACTAGGAAATTAGGAACACTAGGTTTAGTGTAGATTTTTATTGTGAAATTTCCTTGTGTTTTAATGAAATGGCTTGTAAATGAGCACTTGAAATATGGATTACTAGTGTAATGGTTTGAATTTGGAAATGAATCAGGGTTGAGAAGGCTTGAATACTTGGACATGGAGTTGGAATTAGTTTAGGGATTAGAATAGATTATGATGACTTTCTTGATGTAAATGCTTTTGAGGTATTTTGTAATGAATTGCTTGAAAATCTTTGCACGATGCTTAGAAAAACTATGGTTGAATGGTCATGAACCTTTGAGTGAACATTGAACGATGAATGTTGATGTTGAACTTGAAGGACGTAAATGACAAATGATATGCGAAATTCGAATAACAATGATGAATTGTGAATGAAACAAATGATGTATGTTGAAACTTGTGACTTGTAAATTCAACTCTAAAAAATCCATACGCCTTTGCTTTCCAATCTTATTGAATTGACCTTTTTGACAATTTAATGACCAAAACAATTGATGAAATTTGATTAGTCTTGAAGCCCACTTCACTTCTCAATGAACATATCTAAATCAAGTAACACAAATCGTTTTAGTTCAAAGAAATCACACGCCCATTTCTCAATCTATAGTTTGCAATTTAAATTTCAAATGCCTTTATCTTCATGCCCCGAAATAATCTTGCATGACAAGCCACAAGCAAACGAAATTATGACCATGCTCTGATCATAAATAATTTCTTGCTTCTCATTTTGTACCAATTTCCGGGGTTTCACAATTCTTGATGACCAAAGATCACAAAGGAAACTCCCTTAGAATTCCTTGAAGATGAGGATAAGACTTGAAGTGTAGTAATGAAACCCTTTAGATGAAGATCAACTTGAGGGATGCTCAAGATATCCATGAATTCCAAACCCTAATTCTCAGAATCATTAGTTGAAATAATGCTAAGTTTACGCACCAGGGGTTCAAACCCTAATTCTCTAATCCATGCTTCAAGAAAAAACCAGAAGAATAAATACTTATTGGATATGTGCACCTCACACCAAAAGAAACCCTAGCTTGCGTGACCGCTGACCTTTTGAACTAAGGTGTTTTATTAAATGAAAATACATGATATGTTAATGACCTAATGGAATATGTGCAAATGCAATGATAAGCCTAAACCAGATAAAAGAAATTAGGAGGGAAAATTTTGGGGTGCAACAGCTGCCCCTATTTAATCGTCTTTATCCTGAAGGTGAGATTGGCGCTAGCCTTTCGAACATTTAAGGTAGAAGAAGATTAAATACTAAAAGAACCCGAAAATTTGCACTCCGAAGAACGGGTTGATTTTTTTGTGATTTTTTCTTTGGATGCCTCCACTAACAAGTTTCGGCAGGTAATGGTTCGATATTTCCGAAGGATTTCCTCAAAGGAAAAAGAAGTTATGTTACCTATCTGCCAAGGCGAACAAAAGGTGGAAGCGATGCTTAACCAAGCGTACTCACAAAAGGTGAATAAGAACTCTGCTGGAGAATAACACATCTTGTGTACAATGTATAGAACATTCATGGTGAAGATTCACGAATGAAAGACACCAGAAAAAACAAACAGAAGTTGAACAAACGTCTGTTGAGGAATTATATGTGATAATCTATAACTCGGGGCTGCAAACTCGCGATTCGAACAACAAAACGAGAACAAAATGATAACTTGGAGGTTGGAAACTCACGATTCAGAATCGTAGAAAAAATCAAATCAACAACGTAGGGGTTGGAAACTCATAATTCAGGATCAAAGAAGAAAAACGAATGAAAAACTCTCGATTCATGGATCGGAGGAGAATCAAATTGACAAACTCGCGATTCAAAGATCAAAGAAGAATCAAATTAGAAAACTCACGACTCAGAAGTCAGAGAAGAAATAGAATGACAAACTCTCGATTCAGGGATCGAAGCAGAAACAAACGACGAACTCACGATTTATGGACTAGAGGAGAAACACCTTAAAAAACTCACGATTTAGAGATCAGAGGGGAAAGAAATCAGCAAACTCACGACTCAGAAGTCAGAGAGGAAAAAAATTAATAGACTCGCGACTCAGAAGTCGGAGAGGAAACAAATTGATGGACTCGTGATTTAGGAATCAGAGGAGAAACAAATGACGAACTCACGATTTAGGGACCGGAGGAGAAACACCTTAACAGACTTATGATTCAGGGATCGGAGGGGAAAGAACACCGGGCGAAGGCGAACCTTAATGAACAAAAAGGGACACCGGTTGAAGGTAGACCTAAGACATAAAGACACCAGGCGAAGGTGAATTTGACCAAGGAGAGAGAACGCCGATTGAAGGCGAATTGGGGATAACATATACGTGTCTGGTCAGAATTAAACACATATAAGAAAGAGACCGACCAAAGTAGACTCTTAACAAAGGATGCTTGCACAAAGGTGAATCAACAAGGAAGTTAAGACAAAGGTAGACTCCTAAGAAATTGACGCCGATCAAAGGAAAACTCCATAATGAAAAGAAGACTTAACCAAAAATAAACTTTTAACAAAGAACACTGACCAAAGGCAGACTTTCTGGGGATACTAATAAACATAGACCCTGAATAGAACACCGATCGAAGGTGAAATTATAAAGAAAAGAGACCAGCCAAAGGGGACTCTAAACAAGGATTTCCAACACGCGTTGGGCTTTAAGCGATTTCAAATACGCAAGAACTACATAATCCCTCAGGCTAAAGGCGGGGTGTAATTCTTCAAGAGTGACAATTATCTAAATTACCACACACCAAGTATGGATACTTAAATACCTGAGAAGCAAGAAAGGCTATACACCAACTCTTACTCGCACTCTAATCTCAAAGGTAAACACGAGAAAAGATACTGCAACAAGAGTTTTCAAAAAGCAAGACGCTCGGTAAATGAATTGGATTATGGATTTGTGGGAAACAGACACAAGGTCAAGAATGCTTGCAGATAGCAACACCAGAATATATGTCTTGAGGAAAACCTATGGAGAATACCATTTTGGATTTCTGATTGATAGAATCTCTTCGGATATACAAGGAGTGTCTGAAAAAGACTTTAATCTGGCTTATGCTTCAATGCATGTTTGAGATTTTTTATTTTTAGTGTAATGCTCCCAAATCAATGGAAATGTTACGCGCTTTCAGAAGATGCAATGCAATAATGATTACTATATGCAAGGTACCGAAGCGAGGATATCTGTTGGGAACCCAAAGGATAGAATCCCATCTTCTAACTTCTGCTGAAGAAAACGCACAACTTGGAATTTAATATTGATCTCAGCAGAGGATAACAATCCTAATCTGAGTTGGAGATAATAGTCCTTTACTTCTTCCGAAGAATGCCAACAACCCAAACTTAGGTCTCTGGCTTTTGATGGTGGAACACCAATACATGGATTTACATCCATGACGAGCTGAGGACAACGATCTTGACTTGCCACTCTTCAAATTCATAAGTTGTTTAGCCTGCGACTGGACTTAACCTGATCAACTCTGAAGTGGAGGAACACCCCTGCATAATGCCTTGCCCCAGTGTGTAGGGCTAAAAAAATTGCCTCAAAAGGACTTTCTAAGATCTGTACCATTAAGATAGACAACCCCAATATTGTGAACTTTGAAACACTGCCCCTGACTAACCAAAGTTGGATATGGTTTCAACCATGCTTGGGCAAGTGCCCCTGATTACTCAGCACTTTGAGAGATTCTTCAAAACCTTGGTGTAACTGCCCCAATTTGAATGTACTTTGAGGGATTCTTCAAATCTTGGCGTAACTGCCCCAGTTTAAATGTAATTTGAGTGATTCTTCAAATCTTGGCGTAACTGCCCCAGTTTGAATGTACTTTGATGGATTCTTCAAATCTCGGAATAAGTGCCTCAGATTGGCTGAACACTTACCCAACATAGTATTCAACATGCTTGCCTCTGCTCAACAGAGTCTTGACAAACCTTTTCTTCATCTCATGCTCACGGAGAAATGAGAAGCTTAAGGATTTTCAAAGACAACATAACCTTAGAGTGGATGGCTTACATCTTGAAAGTAGGTTACCCCACAACCATACTTCTCTACTTGAGCTTCTTCGTTTTCCAATCAGATACTTGAAGACAATACGTCCCTTAGGACCAACTGAAAGTAGTGCATTATTGCTCCATGGAGACGTCTGGACAATCACTTTTGCAATTTGCTTCAGATCATTTCTTAAACTGGTGTTCCTTTTACTCAATAGAGTCAATAGAAGGTCTTCCCCAGATTAAGATCATTCTCATAAATGACTTGCGCTTCAACACATCCTTGAAGTAATTTATCCCTTGAGATAATCAAACTTCCATATGATGCTCATTATGCAAGCTCACTTGATGTTTAAACACTTGTTCATATGCAAAGAATATTTATTCTAAGAATGATAGTTCTAATGCAAAGCCCATGCTTGTCTTGAAGTTTAAAAACTTTTATTGAAAAGATGTCAAAACATCAAATTTTCTTGTACAAAAGAAAGTAAAAAAGATGGTGTGATACCAACTCAAACGTCTTAGCAAGCCTCCTAGGAGTCATATTAGCGTATTCTTATTACAGTACGCTTTCGAATTAACCCATACTTTATTTAGGACTTTTCAGGGTTGTAACGTGGCCTGGTTCACAGTTTTATAAAAAAGGATTTAAGGATCAAAATATTTGGTGCCCACCCATTCTCCGTGATATTCTTCAGGCCTATATTCAATTAATTTGATACGAGCACTCATCTCTCAAGAAGAGTTTACAATGATTGAGGAATCAAACGAGGATTTTTTTTCCGGATATGGCGGTCACTCACCTCTTTCATTTTTGGTGTCTAATCACACGACTTATTTCCTTGCTGAGGATTTTTATTTAGTAATTCCTTTTTTTATTTTCGCGCTTTTCGCTTTCTTTTTGTTTCCCCTCACTTTTGCCTGGAAAAATTCTTTTTATTTTATTTTTACTCTGAAGTCCAACGGGATGCCCTGACTTTTGCCTAAGCGACTTGTTTTTCAAGTTTCGACTTAGCGGGGCTTTTTATCTCTTTCTTTCATCATTTTCAAACATTCTCCCTTTTGAACACGTCGTATGACTTCGAATCACTTTCGACTTGCTGAAAAGGTGTAACTACCCCACTGTTTATTTGACGAGGAATAATCGTTGTGGTATCGTCCTCTTTTGACCTCTTGACGTACGGGAGATACCCATTGTGATATCGTTCTCTTTAATGCATGCAGCTAATAGATGAGGGTTAACCATTGTGGTTTTGTTCTTCCTCAAACTTTTGAATGATAACCATTTTTGTATCCTTTGATGCACACTCCTGATGAGTTTTGAACTCTCAATCAGATTAACTAAAATCTACCCTGCCCCGGGTTAAATGTGAGGTTTTTTTCTCCAGAAAAGAAACTCCTACTTCAAGGCTCAAAGGGTTTGACGAGGGTCTATCTCCCTTATATCTCCGGTGTTTAGGAATTGAAACAAGGCATGTACATCGTTAGCAAGCTTTTTATTCAAAAGCACACCATTTGAAATTTTTGGTATATTACTCATCGTCCTCCATCCAGATATTTTTTTGCTTTATTTAACAAGAGTTAAGTATCTAAAAGAAAAGAAAAACATTAATGAGTGAATACAAATGGATTTATTCAAGACAAACATACTCAATGCATTATGATTAGTATTAAAAATAAGCAAGTTTTGCATACAAGAAAGTCCTGAACAAAAGAAAGAAAGATTACAAACGAGAATTGCAAATGAAACTAGAAATTTCCACGTTGAGGAGACTAGTCTCCGTATAGAATGGTTGCTTCAGACGATGATCTCGCAGTTTTGACATTAATTGAGTCAAAGGAGACTTCAAATCTGACCGGTTGGCCCGAAATTGATAGATTTTGCGTCAAGCAGGTCTTGCACCTTTTCTTTGAAGGCCCTGCAGTCTTCAATGGAATGGCCTAGTGCCCCAACGTGGTAATCACATTGCACATTAGGATCAATATCCATAGCATAAGGAGGAATAACAAGCTTTAATGGCTTGGGTTCCACCAAGGAAAGTTTAAGCAACTGAGGGAATAACTGTCCAAAAGTCACAGGAACAATGTCGAACACTCTCTTTGGCTTCCTATCCCTTTGCTTACCTTGTTGCATACGTCTCTATTGATAGGTTTGTTGCCGAGGAGCATACTGAACAGGTTGAACTGCTGGTTGGTTAACAGTTACAACACAAATTTGTAGATCATCATGGCTAGAAGTAGCTTCTATCACCTTACAAGGAATCTAAGATAAAGTATAAACGAGAGCTTCTTCGTCTTTGGAAACTGCACTAGCTTCTTCGTTGTCCTGATCTGGGAGTTCAAAAGTAGTAGCAACATCCTGGATCTTACCAGTCTTAAGGCCGTGCTCAATTCATTCTCAAAATTTAGAAGCACATCCATCCGTCCAATAAGGACCTTGCAGAGTGTTGTACCCCAAAATTTGTCCTCTCATTTCATCAACATTTCTCATCACAAGAATCATGGAAGTCAAGGTCAAGCTAGGGTTTGCTCTGCTCAAGACACCTCCTTGCACTGTTGACCTAAATTAGGGTTTGAGTTTGCACAGTGATGTTTTGACCCAAAATGGCCAAAATGACTTTCATACTTCATGTTGGACTCACAAGTTTGTCCATACCAAGTTTCAAGCCTTGATTCAAATTTTTGCCCAGTCATTTGGACAGTTGACCTATAAATCAACTATATTGGGGGAAAAGTCAATTGTGGCCAATTGACAGTCAACCCTCATGAATTTTGACCCACATCAACATTATGAATTCATATGAACCATTTGATCAAGTTTGGATCACAATTCCACAAGAAATTTGATCAGATCACCAAAAGGGCAAAATGGTCATTTTTAGGGTTTTGACTGTACAAAGGCAATTTTTGAATGTTTAACCCAGCCAATGGCAAATCAAGCTCAACCATGAAATAAAGGACTCAATGACATTGTCTTGACCCATTCAACAAGTTCAAAATATCCATGTGATACGGTGGGAGAACTGACTTGAGGTTTTGCGTTTGTATTCACACTTGTTCGGTTTAGCAAGAGTCGCCACCGACTTTTTATTTTATCCTAAGGAAAGGTTAAAAAGCACAGGAAAAACCTTTTGAGATGTTTCGTGGGTTCGGGGGGTATATTATAAAAAGGGAAGGTATTAGCACCCTTTTCATCCATGGTTATCCATGGGCTCTTAGTTACTTATTTAGATCACTTGCCTTTGATTTTCAATTGCTTGAAATGGTGTGTGTGTGTGTTTTGAAAATGTTTTTGAAGAAGATGCCTTGTCTTAGGAAACCATTGTAATGACTCGTGTTTGAGTGTTTTACAAAGGTGTGTATCTTTTCGAAAAGATGTTTCAAATGTTTTTGAAAGTTTGTTTTGAAAGTGTTTGTGGAGTGTGGTTTTGAAAAGTAGGCAAGTGTTTTTGCAAGTTTGATCAAGTAACTAAGAGTTGTCTACCCCTAAATTTACTCAAAGATATTTCCTATGTTTTAACCCTTTTTAACAATTTTTGTTCCACCATTGTATTTGGTGGACAAATCTTGTGGTAGGATGTTAACGGGACAGGCGCGGGTCATCGTATGGACCATGAATGCAATGGTGCCAAGTGTCTTTGGCAATTCGCTTGAAGGGACTATGATCATTTTGATAGGCAACTTTCGAAAGCGTCATCGAGGGACTTATGATTATTTGAATTGTTTTGTTTTGCCAAAGATACTCAACGTGCAAGCATGGCCCATTATTGAAAGCAACAAGTGGAGTAACCCTAAGGATGCAAGTGTGATTGGTGTTGTCCATTTTCATGCTTTTTGTCTTTGAATTAGGTCAAGCTATTTGTTATTTGATTTTTACATACAAAACCCTAAGTCTATCATGGCATATTTAGAAAGCTTTTAAATGCGAAAAATAAAATCCTAAGTTATTACAACACAATTATCATGGGGATGGGGATACAAATGTTCAAATGGGGATGAGACTTTAATAGGAGAGTAGTGTCCCAATATTTACAACCAAATCGAATCAATTCGCAAATGTAAAATGTATCAAATGTACAAGAATAAACAAATGCGTATGTGTAAATGTATTTGTGTAAGTGTATGTAATTATTTACAAGTGGTGAAATGTTGTTGACTTAAAGAAAAATTAAGTATTTATTTATTTTTGGATATTTGTTAATATGTACAAACAAAAGGTTGTAAGAAAAGAAAAGGAAATATCTTTAAGTATTCTATTTTTTGATGTATTAATATTTTTATGTTTTATATACAAAAGTTCAAAAAAAGAAATGTTTTAAGAACAATTAATGTTTTATGTATTAGAAAGATTTATTAAAAATTTTAAGACCCAAAAATCTATTAACCTAATTAATCCCCTATTTACACATTTTGGTATACAAAAAAAATATTGTTAAAATAAATTATTATGGAAGATTAAGGTACTATTTATTTATAAACAAAACAAATTGTGTTTAAAAAAAGAAAACAAAAAAAGTGTTAGTATATAAAACAAACAAAGAGTCAATGGGCTTCAATGTTCATCATGGGCCCAAACAAAATAGGCAGGATTAAGGGAAATGGGGGTATGTGCGCTGGCTTTTGCAATGGGCTTCAGGCATTTTGAAGGGCAAGGCCCAAGACGTTTCTCACAAATTATTTTGCAAGGGTTGCTTTTGTTTGTTTCATTTGGATTAGGGTTTAGGCAAGAACACAGAGGCGCGGCGCCGTTCGTCCTCTTCATTCCTTCCTCTTCATTTTTCTCAACAGAATGGCCACTGAACGAGACCCTCCGCCTAGGGCCATCGCGCCATCATCCGTCTTCCTCCCTCCATGGACCGCTCCAGCAGAGATAAGCAAAGGTAACGGCCTCTCCTTCTTATGCCTTAGGGTTTTCGTTAGTTCTTTTTGATTTCATGTTTTTATTCATTTCTGATTCTTGATTATTCGCGTTTTTGTTTGAGGTGCATGAATGGAGAGAAAAGACATTATACCTTTGGGGGATGGAGACGGAGGACGACGGAACTTGGAGGTGCTTCAGGCGGCCAAGGTGGAGGCTTGGTGATGATGTGCACTTGGAAATCTGGTACCTTTGTTTCACTTTTTGGTTTGATGATGAAACTTGAAAACCTAGCTTTAATCACTTCTCTCCTCTTCTGGTTGCCTATTTCTGTTGCCTTTGATGCTTGCCATGCTTGATATGCTTGATGATGATCATCTGAGAGCTTTATATGTTGATATTGATGAGTATTGCTTTGCTTATTGTTCACCTCTTTTCCTCTTCCACTATAAGCTTGCTGAGATGCTTAGAATGTTCGTGTGCTGATTGTGTTGTGTTGTTGGCCCAGTGATGAAGCAATTCTGAGGGTTTGGATTGCCTTGAAACACTTGTCTGCTGAGTTGCCTTGAATGGTCCTTCTGTATGCTATGGCTTTTTTAGGCTTTTGTTGGATTTTGAGGTTTTTACTGCAAGCTTCAGGCTTGAGAGCTTAGACAGGTTTAGCTTCAGTTTGACAGACTTGTGTTTATCAGTTGGCTTCAGAGTTTTGGCTTGCTGTGCTTGGTAAGGCTTGGGCTTGATGTTCTGGTTTGTGTTTGTAAGCTTGTATAACAGGTTTGGATAGTTTAGGACAGGTGAAGGCTTTGAATGATTTTGGCTTGGGCTTGAAGCTTGATGCTTCAGGTTTGCCTGAAGCAGGTTAAATGCAGGTTTGATGTCTTGAATGTTTTGGGTGTTTGAAGGTTAATGCAGGTTCCTGGCTTTTGTAAGTTTTGGAGTTTAGGCTTCAAGCTTGTGGAGGCAGTTTTTGCAATGTTTTTGTCTTACAGTTTGTGGTATTATCTTTTTGTGATATCTCTGCCCTCCTTACCGTGTTTTGGTATCTTGCTTATATCTTTTTTTTTCTAAGCCTAAACCTGTTGTAAGCCTATTTCTCTTCTCTCTTCTCTCTCCAGATTTAAGCATTAAAAATATTGCTTAGATGTACTTATGTTCTGAAAAGGTAGCTGGCCTTTGGAAAGTGATGTAACTTTTGATGTTGCTTGCATTAGTTGCTTAGCTCTGCATATCTCTCCTGATTTTCTGCACATTTGTTGACAGCATTTTGTACTTCTTGATATCTTTATATCCTTCTATATCTTTGGACAGTTTTTGACAGCTTTTTGGCTTAGTTTGAAATTGTGATTCAGTTTGCCTTTATACTTGTACATGCTGTTTGTTTTGAAACTATGCAGTTGGTTGACAAATTTGAATTTGTGCAATTTGTAGCTTTTGTGCATTTCATATTTTAATACAAGCATATTCTATCCCTCTTTGTGAACCAAGAGCAATCTTGTGATTTGCAGAGAGGGGAACAACTGATTCCGGCCAGCTACTTTTAATGATGAATCCAATTTTTTTATCTGTCTGCTCTTTAATTATTTTATCTGCATTTGACTTTTTCTTTTTCTTTGTTTTGTAGATAAAAATCAATGGAGAGGAGTTGCAGTAGAAGATGAAGATTTGAAGACTTTTAGGATAGTTTCAATTTATTCTTCAATTATTTGTAACATTATCATTGGAAACAAAATGTAAATAAATTTACAGTTGTTTAAATAATAATTGGTAACAAACAATTAAATATGAATAAAAATCTCTTTTTGTCAGTTAACTCCTTCTTTATTTTCAATTGTTTATTTTAATTATTTGAGTTTCTTAAATTAAAACAATTGGAAATAAATCCAATTATTCTGACTTAGAAAAAGAAATAATTAATAAACGTCCGGCGTTCCGAATTAAACATAACAATGCACAGTCAAACAACAAACGTCCACATGTCCTCTTTTCACTGATTTAATCAAACACTGCAAACTCAATCCAAATGCTTCAGTCCAAATCTCAGAGTAAACTGAAAAGAACTGTAAAATTAATTCTTTCTGAGAATGCGCGCACAAAAACCCTAGTTCTTGGTTAAATGTCAAAGAAGCGTCCGCCTGATCAAAACCTGAGCCAACTCAACCAAACCTTAGCAATCTGCCTGAACTGCTTTAAAATCAATGAAAACCCTAATTTTGTCTGACTGATAAGAAAAGTCTGTTTGACTGACTCTTACGCCAATCTGAAAAATCAGGAAAAGCCCGAAGCTGCGCTTTCTTGTGAAAAAATAGGAGGGCAAATTTTGGGGTACAACAATTGCCCCTGTTCAATCTTCTTGAACCTGAAGAGTTAGATTGGCAAGTTTGCCTTTCGCGACTCGAAGTTAAAAGGAGATTGGACACTAGAGTGCCCAAAAATTTGCACTCGGTGATGTGATGGTAGAGGGAATGGGATTACAGATGCCATTTGGTGATGGGCTTAAAGATGCCATCTAGGGATGTGACAGAACCTTGTCGGGAATGGGCTTATAGATGCCATTTGGAAGTTTAATGGATAGTTGTGGAGATGGGCTTACAGACGTGCCCTGGCTGGATACAGGTATCGAATCTCTAAACTCTTCATGCAGACATGCCCTGGCTGGATACAGGTATCGAATCTACAATCAGTTACTCACAGATATGCCCTGGATGGATATAGGTATCGAATTTGGAATTGGTCGTCTACAGATATGCCCTGGCTAGATACAGGTGTCGAATCTACGGTCGAACGCTCACAGATATGCCCTGGCTAGATACAGGAATCGAATCTGGAATTTGTCGTCTACAGATATGCCCTGGCTGGATACAGGAATCGAATCTGGAATTGTGACAGTTGATAGTAATCATCTTTGGATTGTCCTTTTCCTGAAAAGGCAAGAAATCAGTTGTATGCAATGTCATGATGTATGAGATGCATGACGTCATGATGTTCTCAAAAATAAATGAGATCATGTGATATGATGCGTATATGTATGTAAGCAGGATGTGAAATGTTTATGAATGTATTTTCATCTGGGAAAATAAATCCTTGACGAATGCCGGGAGCTTGTTGAATCCTGGGCTGATGTTGAAGAGTAGAGTCCTTCGCTCCCGCGGGGGATGATGGTTGTAAGAATAAACCGGTAGGAGAAGATGACTCCGTTGGGTAATAAACTTGTTGGAGAGATTACTCTGCGGGGAATTACTCTGTGGGAAGAGATACTTCGCTGAGGTTTTGATGAGAACTCCGCTGGGGATTCCACTGATAAGTTATGTTGGGGAAATTGATGAACTTCGCTGGGGATAGGAGAATCTTGACTGCTGTCGGGGAAAGTGAATCCTTGACTGCTGCAGGGGAGGGAAAGAATCTTTTAATTGTTGAAAGTGAGAAATCCTGGGACCGCTGTTGGGGAATCCGGAGCTTGGATTGTATGCCAATCTACTGGGGATTCTTGTCTTGAGGAGATCTTCATTGGAGAATATTAGAATATTCTGTGAGGAAACTGAGAATGAGAGTCTTCATTCTGCTTGGAGATTGATAGTTGGAAGTTTTAGCTCCACTGGGAATTTTGAAACTTGACTCTGAGGGGAATTAGATTCTGTGAGGCTCTCTGGTTGGGGATTGCAAGAATCTTTTGAGTTTGAGAAGGAACCGGTGTAGGGTTTCCTGATGATGAGTCCGTGTAAAACTACATCTTGGATTTGAGAAGGAACCTGTGTAGGGTTGCTTCATGATGAGTTTGCGTAAAACTACATCTTGGATTGGAGATCTGTATGAGTAGAAGAATGACTTCCGTGTCTGGAGTGCATCTGAAACTGTAACTAGGATCTGAATGAGTGACAGAATGGCTACCGTGTCTGGAGCGTATCTGAAACTGTATTTTCCGACAGGTGATGAAGGAATTGTTGAACACTTTTGACATTCGAATGCCCCAAGTGGTGATGTAGATAATTTCCTGGCTTGTTACAGGTGTTGATCCACAATCAATCGTCCACAGATATTTTCCTGGCTTGTTACAGGTATCAATCCGGAACTTAAGAAAGGTTGGTCAAGGAGATAATGTCCTGGCTTGTTACAGGTGTTGATCTCTGACATGAGAAAGAAAGATAGTTCCCTGGCTTGTTTCAGGTGTCGATCTTCAATCTCTTCATGTAGATAATTTCCTGGCTTGTTACAGGTGTTAATCCATAATCAGTCGTCCACAGATATTTTCCTGGCTTGTTACAGGTGTTGATCTGGAACTTAAGAAAGGTTGGTCAAGGAGATATTGTCCTGGCTTGTTACAGGTGTTGATCTCTGACCTGAGAAAGAAAGATAGTTCCCTGGCTTGTTTCAGGTGTCGATCTTCAATCTCTTCATGTAGATAATTTCCTGGCTTGTTATAGGTGTTAATCCATAATCAGTCGTCCACAAATATTTTCCTGGCTTGTTACAGGTATTAATCTGGAACTTGGGTTACACGCCACTTTGAGAATGAGAATCTTCATTCTGTTGACGCTTAACTGTTATCTGGTCGATCTCCAAGCTTTCACAGAAACTTGTATTGCCATCTGGTCGTAATCCAGGCTTTCACAGAAACTTGTATTGCCATCTGGTCGTAATCCAGGCTTTGCAATAACTTGTTAAGCTGTTATCCGGTCAAATCCGGGCTTCGCGGCTTGTGTTTAAGAGATACCACTATCTGGTCGACTCCAGGCTTCGTAGTATTCTTGACTGTTGTCTGGTCGTAATCCAGGCTTCGTGGTAGTTTGCTACTATTATTCGGTCGTAATCCGGGCTTCACAATATGCTGTAGAGATCAAGATACTATCCGGTCAAATCCGGGCTTCATAACTTGAATTTTGTGAGAATTTGATCTTTGACGACCGTAATTTCCAACAGGTGATGAAGGAACTTTTGAACGACCGATCAAATTGAAATGTAATTTGTTTTGGAGAATAAATCCTTGACAAATGTTGGGGAAATAAACCCATGACTGCAGGTCTGCTAGAGAGGTGATGAACTCCTTGAGGATGCTTGAATGTCTTTTCAAAAAGATTTCGGAGAGGTTTCATCACTGCCCCTAGTATCAGATGCGTGTGATATTGCCAGGAAACTTGGACTGTTCGTAACCCTTAAGATTGACATTCGAATGCCCCAAGTGATGGTGATGGAGACTTGCCCCAGGTTAATCTGTAATTGAGAGATTTCTTAAAATCTTGACTGGACTGCCCCAGGTTAACTGAACTTTGAAAGATCTGTTGAAACCTTGACTGGACTGCCTCAGGTTAATTAGATGGTGACATGCCATGCCCCTGGTTGACAGGAGATTTGTTAATGGAAGTGTCATCCTTTTTTGAAGTGATTTTTGTTCACTGAGAGAGTTTTCGTTCCTCCGAACATTCGCTGTATGAATTTCTTCGCCGTCAAACAAATAGCCAAATGCGAACAGTGATATTCAAATAATGCAAAGTTTATGTTTGTCTCGAACTTTTAAAAAATGCGTTTTTTAGCAGAAAACTTTTTATAAGACAAGTCAACACAAGATTTTAGAGCAAAGCCTTACAGGAGTCAGAATACCTTTTATAACAGTATGCTTTCGAACTAACCCATGCTTCAATTAGGACTTTTGAAGGGTTGTAACGTGGCTTGGTTCACGATTTAAGAAACGAAGGATAAAGGCTCAAAGTATATTTGTACCCACCCGCTCTTCGTGATGTTCTTCAACCCTAAGCTCAGTTAATTATGCATCGCACTCTGTTTGAGTTTGTAATGACTTTTGGGTGATGGTTCACCAGTTGAATTTTGGGAGACAATCATCATCTCCTTTTTTCTTTACAACATTTTTCATGTTGTTGAGGATTTGTAATGACCTCTTTATTTTTATTTTGATTTGTTATCCCTAATTTTTGCCTGACTATTTCTGTTTTTGAGATTACAATCAACGGGATGCCCCAGCTTTCTTAAGCCTCCTTTATAGGTTTTGGCTCGGTGGGCTTTTTCTTTTTGAGAGATTGACTGCCTATGTGATAGGGAACCACCCTTGTCTTTTGATTCCAAAGGAATGCTTTTGATTTTGATGTCGTTCGCTGCGTTACGAACTGAGAGTTTGCGACTTCAATGCACACTTTTTTTTGAATTAACTGAGAGACTACCCTGCCCCAGGTTTATATCAAAGGTTTTGATTGTTTAGAACAGAAAAATCCTACTTCTTTGGCTCGAAGGGGTTGACTAGGGATTATCTTCCTTATAACTCCAGTGTTTGGGAATTAAAAGAAATGCCTGTACATCATCAGCAAGGTCTGTTCAAAAGCATACTGTATGAGATTATGGTATTGTTTCGTCATCCTCCCTCTAAAGGCTTGCAGCTTTTTATCAAGAGTTAAATATCATAAAGAAAGCATAATAGTAGTGAAAACGAATGGATGAGTTCAAGACAAACATATGCAATGCATTAATGAAAACAGAGTTTTGACATCAATAGATAATTGTTTGAATAACAAAAGAAATTACAACTTTGAAAATTCAAAATGAAGCAAAAGTCTTTCAGTTTGAGCTTTGTCACTTCAGGTGGAGAACTCCTTAACGGAAGATTTTCATCTCGCCGTCTAGCATGAACCTCAATACTCTAATGTCAATCAGATCTTGAATCTTGTTCTTCAAGGCCCAACAGTCGTCAGTGTCATGTCCCGGGCTGTAGGAGTGGTATACACAAAATGCATCGGGATGATAGTTAGGAGAGGAGGTATTGGGCTTCCGAATAGGATCCCTCAAAGCAGTCAGATTGACCTCCAACAAACGTTCCAGTATCAGAGATGACGATATGTCAGTCTCCGTGAACTGTCTTCCCGGCGTATTTTGACTATGCCGATTACCCCGTTGACGCTGGCGAGGTTGTTGATGGGCTTGTGACCCTGAAGCAAGCAGAGGAGCCTTCCCCTTGTCTTCTTGTCTGGAGGGGGGTTGGGTGGTGACTTGCTCTTCAACCTCAGATGTTTGCCCCAGTTGGTTGTTCCAAAGCAGTTGGTTGACGAGAACTCTGAGTTCCTCCTGTCTTTGAGACAAATCCTGGATGAGAGCCATCTGGCCCACTAGTTGTCCCATCACTTGGATCCTCAATGTTGCCAAATAAAACTGCAGTTCCCCCAGCTGATCACTCCTGGCATTGTTTGAAGTCTCCTGGACCAAGCCCTTTGTGAGGAGAGCTTTCATTTCTTCTTGCCCCAAGGACAGGTTCAAGAACATTTCCTGCAGCTGAGCAGTCTGTTCCTGGATATCCTTGATAGTCCTCTCTAGAGCCATGTCTTACTGAAATAAACAGTATGAGAGTAAGGAAACCTGAAAAAAGGAAAAAAATGTCAAGATGCAATGCATGATATGCGGATGCATGCTTTTAAGGATCTCTTGGGGTAAACACAAGAGAATGTTAGAGGTTGAACCTCGATCTTTGATTGGAGATCTTTGCCCCGGTGGATGTCTTTCCACGAGAATCAAGCTCACCATGTCGAGTGGGTCATAGCCCCTGATTCAAGTTGTTGCACTTGATTTTTGATTGGAGAACTTTGCACCGGTGGATGTCTTTCCACGAGAATCAAGCTCACCATGTCAAGTGGGTCATAGCCCCTGATTCAAGTTATTGTACTTGATCTTTGATGGCATTTGTTTAGAGGAGAAACCTCTTTCCCTTTGGTAGACGTCTGGTTCAACGTAACCCTGCATCAAAAGAACCCTCGAGATCCTTGAAACGGTTATTGGAAAATGCTATGGTATGATGTCATGATGTTATGTACATGTATGCAAAAGCAAGTAAGTGTATATACAAGCAATCATATTCACACAAAGCAAACAAGTCCTTAGGTTTAGGCTTGCATGTGGTTTGTAGGTAAGTACCCTCTTGAAGTTAGTTGGCTCATCCTGTCCTAAAATAGAAACTGGGTTCTAAGGAGCTCAATATCATTGGATCGTTTTCTGTGTTCATTGTTTTGGTTTAGCCACTTAACTGGCGACCAAAATATTCCAAGAAAACAACCCTCAATGAGTGTAGTATCGAGTATCTACCAACTTCGGACTGCACTAAAGTCGGTCATCTCACTACCCCTAAAAAGGCTAGGATGGTCAATTAAGGTTCTAAGAGTTCGTTAGTGCTTCATGACATCACTCAGCGGCCCCGTACTCTCCTTGACTGAACTCAAGGGTTACCGGTACTCACAAATATGTCACACTAACATAGCTTACTGCTTCAACCATGTCGGTATACCCCACACAGTTCCCTCACAGTTTTATTGCTATTTACCTAAAAAGGTGCCCCAAATTCGGGTGTAGGATTTATAACAAACCCAAACAAGGACCCAAAAAGTAAAGCAACCAAGGCCATCAAGGCAAGAATGTAAAGGTGATCTAAACCCTAAGGTAACCCAACTTTTAAGTTATATCCCCAGCAGAGTCGCCAGTTCTGTGATACGGTGGGAGAACTGACTTGAGGTTTTGTGTTTGTTTTCGCAAATGTTTCAGTTTAGCAAGAGTCGCCACCGACTTTTTATTTTATCCTAAGGAAATGTTAAAAAGCACAGGAAAAACCTTTTGAGATGTTTCGTGGGTTCGGGGGGTAGATTATAAAAAGGGAAGGTATTAGCACCCTTTTCATCCATGGTTATCCATGGGCTCTTAGTTACTTGTTTAGATCACTTGCCTTTGATTTTCAATTGCTTGAAATGGTGTGTGTGTGTGTTTTGAAAATGTTTTTGAAGAAGATGCCTTGTCTTAGGCAACCATTGTAATGACTCGTGTTTGAGTGTTTTACAAAGGTGTGTATCTTTTCGAAAAGATGTTTCAAATATTTTTGAAAGTTTGTTTTGAAAGTGTTTGTGGAGTGTGGTTTTGAAAAGTAGGCAAGTGTTTTTTCAAGTTTGATCAAGTAACTAAGAGTTGTCTACCCCTAAATTTACTCAAAGATCTTTCCTATGTTTTAACCCTTTTTAACAATTTTTGTTCCACCATTGTATTTGGTGGACAAATCTTGTGGTAGGATGTTAACGGGACAGACATGGGTCATCGTATGGACCATGAATGCAATGGTGCCAAGTGTCTTTGGCAATTTGCTTGAAGGGACTATGATCATTTTGATAGGCAACTTTCGAAAGCGTCATCGAGGGACTTATGATCATTTGAATTGTTTTGTTTTGCCAAAGATACTCAACGTCCAAGCATGGCCCATTATTGAAAGCAACAAGTGGAGTAACCCTAAGGATGCAAGTGTGATTGGTGTTGTCCATTTTCATGCTTTTTGTCTTTGAATTAGGTCAAGCTATTTGTTATTTGATTTTTACATACAAAACCCTAAGTCTATCATGGCATATTTAGAAAGCTTTTAAATGCGAAAAATAAAATCCTAAGTTATTACAACACAATTATCATGGGGATGGGGGTACAAATGTTCAAATGGGGATGAGACTTTAATAGGAGAGTAGTGTCCCAATATTTACAACCAAATCGAATCAATTCGCAAATGTAAAATGTATCAAATGTACAAGAATAAACAAATGTGTATGTGTAAATGTATTTGTGTAAGTGTATGTAATTATTTACAAGTGGTGAAATGTTGTTGACTTAAAGAAAAATTAAGTATTTATTTATTTTTGGATATTTGTTAATATGTACAAACAAAAGGTTGTAAGAAAAGAAAAGGAAATATCTTTAAGTATTCTATTTTTTGATGTATTAATATTTTTATGTTTTATATACAAAAGTTCAAAAAAAGAAATGTTTTAAGAACAATTAATGTTTTATGTATTAGAAAGATTTATTAAAAATTTTAAGACCCAAAAATCTATTAACCTAATTAATCCCCTATTTACACATTTTGGTATAAGAAAAAAATATTGTTAAAATAAATTATTATGGAAGATTAAGGTACTATTTATTTATAAACAAAACAAATTGTGTTTAAAAAAAGAAAACAAAAAAAGTGTTAGTATATAAAACAAACAAAGAGTCAATGGGCTTCAATGTTCATCATGGGCCCAAACAAAACAGACAGAATTAAGGGAAATGGGGGTATGTGCGCTGGCTTTTGCAATGGGCTTCAGGCATTTTGAAGGGCAAGGCCCAAGACGTTTCTCACAAATTATTTTGCAAGGGTTGCTTTTGTTTGTTTCAATTGGATTAAGGTTTAGGCAAGAACACAGAGGCGCGGCGCCGTTCGTCCTCTTCATTCCTTACTCTTCATTTTTCTCAACAGAATGGCCACTGAACGAGACCCTCCGTCTAGGGCCACCACGCCATCATCCGTCTTCCTCCCTCCATGGACCGCTCCAGCAGAGATAAGCAAAGGTAACGGCCTCTCCTTCTTATGCCTTAGGGTTTTCGTTAGTTCTTTTTGATTTCATGTTTTTATTTATTTCTGATTCTTGATTATTCGCGTTTTTGTTTGAGGTGCATGAATGGAGAGAAAAGACATTATACCTTTGGGGGATGGAGACGGAGGAGGACAGAACTTGGAGGTGCTTCAGGCGGTCAAGGCGGAGGCTTGGTGATGATGTGCGGTTGGAAATCTGGTACCTTTGTTTCACTTTTTGGTTTGATGATGAAACTTGAAAACCTAGCTTTAATCACTTCTCTCCTCTTCTGGTTGCCTATTTCTGTTGCCTTTGATGCTTGCCATGCTTGATATGCTTGATGATGATCATATGAGAGCTTTGTATGTTGATATTGCTGAGTATTGCTTTGCTTATTGTTCACCTCTTTTCCTCTTCCACTATAAGCTTGCTGAGATGCTTAGAATGTTCGTGTGCTGATTTTGTTGTGTTGTTGGCCCAGTGATGAAGCAATTCTGAGGGTTTGGATTGCCTTGAAATGCTTGTCTGCTGAGTTGCCTTGAATGTTCCTTCTGTATGCTATGGCTTTTTTAGGCTTTTGTTGGATTTTGAGGTTTTTACTACAAGCTTCAGGCTTGAGAGCTTAGACAGGTTTAGCTTCAGTTTGAAAGATTTGTGTTTATCAGTTGGCTTCAGAGTTTTGGCTTGCTGTGCTTGGTAAGGCTTGGGCTTGATGTTCTGGTTTGTGTTTGTAAGCTTGTATAGCAGGTTTGGATAGTTTAGGACAGGTGAAGGCTTTGAATGATTTTGGCTTGGGCTTGAAGCTTGATGCTTCAGGTTTTCCTGAAGCAGGTTAAATGCAGGTTTGATGTCTTGAATGTTTTGGGTGTTTGAAGGTTAATGCAGGTTCCTGGCTTTTGTGAGTTTTGGAGTTTAGGCTTCAAGCTTGTGGAGGCAGTTTTTGCAATGTTTTTGTCTTACAGTTTGTGGTATTATCTTTTTGTGATATCTCTGCCCTCCTTACCGTGTTTTGGTATCTTGCTTATATCTTTTTTTTCTAAGCCTAAACCTGCTGTAAGCCTATTTCTCTTCTCTCTTCTCTCTCCAGATTTAAGCATTAAAAATATTGCTTAGATGTACTTATGTTCTGAAAAGGTAGCTGGCCTTTGGAAAGTGATGTAACTTTTGATGTTGCTTGCATTAGTTGCTTAGCTCTGCATATCTCTCCTGCTTTTCTGCACATTTGTTGACAACATTTTGTACTTCTTGATATCTTTATATCCTTCTATATCTTTGGACAGTTTTTGATAGCTTTTTGGCTTAGTTTGAAATTGTGATTCAGTTTGCCTTTATACTTGTACATGTTGTTTATTTTGAAACTATGCAGTTGGTTGACAAATTTGAATTTGTGCAATTTGTAGGTTTTTTGCATTTCATATTTTAATACAAGCATATTCTATCCCTCTTTGTGAACCAAGAGCAATCTTGTGATTTATAAAGAGGGGAACAACTGATTCCAGCCAGCTACTTTTAATGATGAATCCAATTTTTTTATCTGTCTGCTCTTTAATTATTTTATCTGCATTTGACTTTTTCTTTTTCTTTGTTTTGCAGATAAAAATCAATGGAGAGGAGTAGCAGTAGAAGATGAAGATTTGAAGACTTTTAGGATAGTTTCAATTTATTCTTCAATTATTTGTAACATTATCATTGGAAACAAAATGTAAATAAATTTACAATTGTTTAAATAATAATTTGTAACAAACAATTAAATATGAATAAAAATCTCTTTTTGTCAGTTAATTCCTTCTTTCTTTTCAATTGTTTATTTTAATTATTTGAGTTTCTTAAATTAAAACAATTGGAAATAAATCCAATTATTCTGACTTAGAAAAAGAAATAATTAATAAACGTCCGACGTTCCGAATTAAACATAACAATGCACAGTCAAACAACAAACGTCCACATGTCCTCTTTTCACTGATTTAATCAAACACTGCAAACTCAATCCAAATGCTTCAGTCCAAATCTCAGAGTAAACTGAAAAGAACTGTAAAATTAATTCTTTATGAGAATGCGCGCACAAAAACCCTAGTTCTTGGTTAAATGTCAAAGAAGCGTCCGCCTGATCAAAACCTGAGACAACTCAACCAAACCTTAGCAATCTGCCTGAACTGCTTTAAAATCAATGAAAACCCTAATTTTGTCTGACTGATAAGAAAAGTCTGTTTGACTGATTCTTACGCCAATCTGAAAAATCAGGAAAAGTCCGAAGTTGCGCTTTCTTGTGAAAAATTAGGAGGGCAAATTTTGGGGTACAACACACACCTCATTGAGTTCCCTAATATTTTTAAGTACAAGATCAGAGGTCTTCCTTCAATTGGTGGCATCACAATTGGAGGTTCTTGGAGGTACTATTTGATTTTGTCAAAGTTTGTTTGGCAGTCGTCGTTCCACTTCACTACCTGATCTTTCTTCAGCAACTTGAAGATCGGCTCACAAGTAGCGGTCAAATGAGAAATAAATCTGGAAATATAGTTCAGTCGTCCCAAGAAACCTCTGACTTCCTTATCAGTACGAGGAGCTGGAATTTATTGAATGGCTTTGACTTTGGAGGGATCAACTTCAATACCTTTACGACTGACAACAAAACCTAGGAGTTTATCGGATCTCACCCCAAAAGTGCACTTGTTCAAATTTAACCCCACCTTGTACTTCTTCAATCTTTCTAACAACTTGTGTAGGTTGTCAAGATGTTCCTCTTTAGTTTGAGATCTGGCTATCATTTCAGTAACATAAACCTCTATCTCGTGATGTATCATATCATGGAACAGAGATACCATAGCACACTGGTATGTCGCACCGACGTTCTTCAAACCAAAAGGCATAGCCTTGTAACAGAAAATTCCCCACTATGTAACAAAAGTAGTTTTATCCATATCTTCATGTTCAATATTAATCTGATTATAACCCAAGAATCCATCCATGAAGGAAAATACTTTATGCTGAGTGGTGTTGTCAACTAGAACATCGATATGTGGAAGTGGGAAGTCATCTTTTGGGCTTTCCCTATTCAGATCCATGTAGTCTACACAGATACGCACTTTGCCATCCTTCTTAGGTACTGGCACCATATTTGCAACCCACTGAGGATAGGATGTAACAGCTAAGAAACCTGCACTAAATTACTTCATAACCTCATCCTTGATCTTCTAAGACATCTCGAGACGCATACGATGAACTTTCTGCTTTGTTGGAGAATAACCCTCTTTCATCGGCTGACGATGAACCATAATATCAATATCAAGCCCTGGCATGTCTTTGTATGACCAAGAAAAGATCTCAATATAGTCATGCAACATCTGGATTAACATGTTTTTGACACTGTCCTCTAGGTTTGCACCTATGTTGACTTCTTTCTTGTTTGCTTCAGTACCCAAGTTTACAACCTCAACTGGCGCTTCATGTGTTTGTATGGCCTTTTCCTCTTGCATTAATAGTCTTGAAAGTTCTCCAAGTATTTCACAATCTTCCTCACCTTCGTCCTCGGCTTGGTATATCGGATTCTCGAAATCATAAGTGACAATAGCAGAATTGTTATCAACGTGATCTAGAGTGGATGTGGATCTGCAATTTATTGTGTGGGTGTGTGTAAGAACACATAGCTATTTTGAGAGTGTGATAAAGTAAAAAGAAAGACAAAAAGCACAAAATTAGAATGTAAAACATCCAATGATTTATTGAATGAAAATATGCTTATAAAAGATGATAACCCTAACAAATGAACCGTTGTGCCCCGGGTAAGACATAAGGCTTAAAGTTATTGTTTAAAGATTACATAACCAAAACATTGAAAGAAAAAAAAAATAGTAATTACTCCTGACTAAAGGTGATTAAGATAAGGTCTTCAGTCTTCCAGTTGCTGAGTTCGTTTCCGATGATAGGAAAGATCCAGCTGTCGAGGTCATAATCATTGTCAGCATCTTCTATAGTGTTGACTCCATTGTTGTTGACGCGAAATGGTGGTCTTCTAGAGCGCGAACGAAAAACAACCCTCTGAGCCTATGTAGTAAAACCTAAACCAAATTTGTCAAATTTGTACGGAATGTCAGGAAGCTGGCCCCAAGTAGTGCAACCATCTTCTTCTACAACAGCTCTAGCATCCTTCAAAGAATCTATTCTGGGGGGAACCCTGGTAACCTTGGGAATAGCAGAAGCGTCTTTATTAGCGATAGGAGGGATAACTTCAAAAGTATGGCAGGGAGTTTCAATGAATTCTCCGTTCATCTCAAAATACCTGAACGAGTTTAAGTGACTCACTGTATACTCTTCTTCTCCGCAGATTGTAACAACCTTTCCTTTCACAAGATACTTCATCTTTTGATGTAAGGTTGAAGTAACAGTGCCTGCCCCGTGAATCCATGGGCGTCCGAGTAAACAAGAATAAGTCGGTCAGATATCCATCACATAGAAGGTAGAATCGAAAACCTGTGAACCCACTTTAATTGGGAGATCCACCTCTCTATGTACCATCCTCTCTGACTCGTCAAAGGCTCATACTATAATATCACTGGGTTTCAGCATAACCCCTTCACAATCAAGCCTGTCTAGAGCACCCTTCGGTAGAACATTCAGCAAGGAACTCGTATCAACCAATACATGAGCTAAAGTAAAGCCCCTGCATTCAATAGAGACATTCATGGCCTTGTTGTGGTTTCTTCCTTTAGGGGTCAAATCGGAATTAGAAAATCCTAGCCCATTATCAATAGTTATTCTAGCAACATAACTTCCAAATTGATCGGCAAAAATTTCTTGTGGCACGTGAGAAGATTTTAAGAACTTCCCCAAAGCCTATGAACGGGCTTTTGAACATAATAATGGGAATAACATGGAGATTTTATAGGGAGTCTGTCCCAGCTATTCAACAATCTTGTAATCACTTTTTCAGATAACTTTCAATACTTCATCCAACTCCTTCCTGGAGGTATCTTCAACTATAACTTCTTTGGGTGCCTTCATCTAGGCAGGCTCCGCCATTTGCTCTTTGCTCCGAGTCTTAGTAATTGACTCAGTGGCGGTAACATAAACTGGTGTGGTAACAGTCTTCAGAGAGATTTCAAGAGAGAAAACCCTTCTACTTCTAATAACTTTACTTGCCCGAGCAATATTGTCTATGTCGGGATCAACAACTTCAGTACCTTCTTTCTTAACATTAAACGACTCTTGCTTGACGCCATGGTAGTAGACGTCGACTCCATAGTTCCAAGGGACAATTTTTCCCGAGGAATATGGAATAGGTCCGGGTGCAGTGATTATCAGAGGAGCGATTATGGGTTCATCCTTAATCTTCATAGGGCCTTTGGAGGTGATCTTGATAGGAGTGTCAAAAATTACGGATAAGTCTGGAAACAAATTCTCAATAGAAAGAATCTTCTCAACTATAATGATATGATTGTCCATCAGACGTTGAATACCTTCTTTCAATAACTTGCAACCATTGGGTTGGGCTACGCAACAATAACATCTTTCAATGCAACCCAGAAATAAACTGGCTTGCAACAAATTCTTCTTAATGATGGAGAGCGAAGTAGTCAATTCATCTACAGTAGAAACATATGAAACATCATCAATACTACTGATGCCTTTGTCATGCTTCGACATAGGTGCTGTAATCACATTGAGGGTCTCAGGAGGATCAAACTCAATTTCTTTGTTGTTAGTCATGTCTTAAATATATTTCTTCAAAGCCCAACAACTATTGGTGTCGTGCACGGGGGTATTGGAATGGTAGACACATTTCACATTTGGATTATAACGGGGAGATGAGGTGTTGGGATTCTGAGGAGGGTCCCTTAACGTTATCAGATCTGCCTTCAACAAGTGTTGTAATGCCTGAGACAATGGCATGTTGATCTTTGTAAACTGTCTTCTAGGTGCCTCTGACCTACACTGATTGCCCTTTTGTTATTGTTGCACTAACGCAGGATTAAAGATTAGTACCGCCCCCACAGATTGGATGCGATCACTTCTAGTATGACCCTTCTAGCCATACACAACATTTGTTTCCTTCTTACTGTTGAACATCTTCTTAACAGTACTTGAAGATGCCGCCACTTGAATCTTTCCACTTCGGATACCACTTTCGACATGTTCTCCTGTTAGTATCAACTCGGTAAAACCAGATAAAGAACTTTCGATCAGATGATTAAAGAAAGGTCTTATTAAAGTGCCCATGAACATATCAACCAGCTCCCTGTCAGACAAAGGAGGTTTCATTCTTCTAGCCAAATCTCTCTATTTCTGGGCATATTCTTTAAACCCTTTATTTGATCCCAAAGTCATATTTTGTAATTGCACACGGGTTGGTGCAAGGTCAGCATTATATTGATATTGCTTGTAAAAAGTATCATCCAGGTCTTCCCAAGTACGTATACTGGTTCCTTCCAGTTGATAGAACCATTCTAGTTGTGTCCTTGATAATCTCTCTTGAAATAAGTGAACCCATAATTTTCTGTCAGCGGTATGAGGTTGGATCTTTTGGACATAAGACCTTAGATGAAGCTTAGGACAAGAAACAACATCATATTTGGCAAAAGTAGGGACCTTGATTTTGTGGGGGATAACAACCCCTGAGATAAGAATCGTCTCTTCAAATCTAGCCCAGACACTTTCTGTATTTCCATGGCATTCAGACGATCTTCCAGCTATTTGTATCTGTCATCAGCATGAGGATATTTCTCATCAGAATAGTTTTCTTCATCAGGAATTTTACCCGAACCAAGGTTGCTTCCCCCTAAGCTTTGATACTTCAGTCGTCTTCTTATTTATTGTCATCTTTATCTTATGGGATATCATAAGCTTGAACCTGTTTGGCGGGACCTTTGAATCTTCTCCCCATGTC
The DNA here is from genome assembly GCA_948472305.1 of Vicia faba. Taxonomy (NCBI): domain Eukaryota; kingdom Viridiplantae; phylum Streptophyta; class Magnoliopsida; order Fabales; family Fabaceae; genus Vicia; species Vicia faba. The sequence goes on along the minus strand of OX451735.1, from coordinate 749,911,994 downwards.
GAGGATATCAACCGGTTTCCTAGTCTTTTTCTTCTTGGCGATGAGCGCCATCAGTTCTTTCTGCCCCTTGGCTAAGTTCAGGAGCGTCTCTTGGAATTGGGCATTTTGAGCTTGAAGGTCTTTCACAGTTTGTTATGGAGCCATCTTTTAGTGAAATAAACAACAAGAAGATGAGAAATCCTGTCTTGGGAAATACATTTTATGTAATTACATAGATGCTATGTGGATGCATTGTTTTCAACAATTTCATGGGATAAACAAAAGGAAATGTTAGAAGTCGAGTCTGGTTGCAGCTTTTACTGAAGAACTTTACGTCTAGTGGGTCCTAGCCTTTGACTCAAGCAAAAGTACTTTGATCTTTGATGACATTAGAGGAAAATAAATCCCCTTTCCCCTTGCTAGCAGTCTGGTTCATGATAAACCTGCATCACATGCCCTTGAGATCCTTGAAATGATCAGTGAAAATGATATGGTATGATGTCATGATGTTATGATGTCATGTTTGAACAGATAACAAACACAAACAAAAGCACACAAGAGCCTTAGTTTTAAGGCTTTCATGGTGTTCGTAGGTGTTGTACCCCAATTTTTGCCCCTAAGATCCCTTCATCATACCATGTTGGTTCATTCACAACAAGATCACACTAGGATTCTTGGTTCCCCTCCCTACATTTAGCTTTGCCCTTTTGAGGAATTACCAAGCACCTTGACTTATGTTTTTTTGTGATCATGAATATTTTTGTCTTGATTTCTTCTTTTAATTAAATAAAGTGCAAAGTTGGTTTGTCTTGCTTGTTATGCATGTAGTTAAAGGCTGTGAGATTCAACAAGTCCCCCCATTGGTTCATGAGTTTATTTCCATGCCCTAGTCAATAAAGCTTTACAAGTCCTCCAGATGAATCCAGAATTTTCCATGTGTGACTTCAAATGGTCATAACTTGGTAAATTTTTATCACCTTGAGTCCATTCTTTTTCCATAATTATCTTGAATATGTGAATTCTATGCTTTCTTTTATGTGCAAAGTGATAAAATGAATGGAAGTTGCCTTAAGGATACAAAAGATTATAGGTCATTTCATGATTTTTTTTGCCAACTTCAACAATGGCTCTCTCAAATTTTGGAGATTTTGAATGCTTCAAGTTTCAAAATGTCATTCAAGAGATCTACCTCATGCCATCTTTTTTGGTCAAGAACAAATTCCAAGTGGAAAGCCATGTTTGGATGCAAGACATTATAGGTCATTTTCGAATAAGAATTTGAAATATTTCTAAGTATGGAAAGTCAACCCTTTTTCGTAAACTTTGACTCAATACAACTTTCAGCTCAAGCATCCCTTTAACTCCATTCTTTTTCCATTACAAAGCTTGTAACATCATCTTTCTAAAGCATCAAGAATCATGCCTTAAGACCCCTTGACCTGAGAATGCCATTGTTTCAAAAGTGGTAACTTGGAATTGAAGTTTCATTGCAAGTCAGAATTTGAATTTCATGTTACATCCTCTAAACCTCAAATTAGCACGTGTTTTGGGTCTAAACATGATTAGCCAACTTTCCTAAGTGGATTAGCGCATCAAAACGCAAGAATTGGATGAGTTTTAGTGAAGTTTAGATCAAACTTCACTCGTGCATCAGGTTTGCACAAATTCCCTCCAAAAGGCATCATTCACTCTTCCTTTTGATCCAATTTGCTTCTCCTATAAATAGATGAACTATCCCATTCATTTTCTCAAGCTTGGATAGCCAAAATTACCCTGCCAAACTTGTTTCATAACTCAGAATTCAGTAACTTCAAAATCCATTATCGAGCCTTTTTCAATCCAATTTTTCCATCAATTCACCTTCCTTGATCTTCCCTGAAGCTAACCATATAATTACATTTGAGAATCGTGCCCTATACTGCTCCATAGAAGTCCAGTTTCAGAGCTCTTCAAATCAACTTCAATAGGTAGATTCCTTCATCAATTCTTCAAAACTTTGACATCATTATGATGCTCTCATTGCCCCGTATCTAGTCGCAACACTTACCTCTTTCTGGAAATACGTTTTGACCATGAAATTTCAAATCCCTTTTCAAACATTCCTTCCAAATTGCTTAAGCTACAATTTATATAAATTTAGCGCGAGCGTGTGGTTGTTTTCATCTTGAAGAGACGAAGCGAATGGCATAGGTATGAGCTTCTGATTTTACAGTTTAAGAGACCTGCAATTCGTGTCGGCTGGAGGTTGAAGATGACCAACGTGTCATCTTCCAACCAATGAAGGCGCGCCATCTGTTTTTTTAAAATCTGATTTAATTAATGATTTTGTACATTATTCACTAATGACCATGATATGCACAGCACGCCAGATCCCTTGGATTTGATTACTAACGCATTTTGACTCTCATCCAATGGTCCACATATTTTAATTTTACTTTCTTTTTCTGATTTTTATATTTTAATTGTTTTAAATTTCAAAAAATCATAGAAAATTTATTTTCAGTCCAAAAAATCTACAAAAATTATGAAAAATATTTTTGATTATTCTCTTTCTGATTTTTATTTTTTCACAATTTAATTTTGTGTTTTGGTATTTTTTTATAAATTTACACTTTATTTGATTTGTTTTAAAGGTTTAAAAATACTTTTATACATTTTTAAATTTTGAAAAAATTATGGAATGATCCAATGATATTGTCACAAATATTGGTGACCTTATTTTATTTTTGTTTCTGACTTTACTATTTTTTATCATATTTGGTTTATTTTACCCATTTATTTTAATTTTAAACATAGTTTCTGACTTTAAAAAATTACCAAAAAATTTGTAAAATTATTTGAGCCCTTTTCTGATTTTTCTATGGTCTTACTTTTTATTTCTTGATTAATTTGAACATAGTTGATATTTTCTCTTTATTTTCTATTTTTAAACATTATTTTTTACCCCTTTTGTATATATTAAAATGTGATATTATTTTGTGACTATTTTCTGGCTGATCTTGGGTTAAATTTTGGATCATGAACTTTATTAACAATATTGGATCCATGGTGTTGAGTTTAACTCCACAAAAATGGATGAATGATTTTAATAATAGTTTGATTAAATTTAATTCAAAAGTGGTTTGTATATTATCTCCCATCCCTCTTCATCTCATCCCCTTCTTATTGCACCAAATGTTATTGGAGCATGATCTCTATATCATATCTCAAAACAAATGATGCATAGATTGCTATTGACCGGCCTTAAAATAGGTGCGACTTCTATATAAGTCCACTTACGATTGCTTAACATAACGCTAAATTTTGTCCCGATTCGAATAAATGATCATTTATGGCCCAAACTTATGTTTACAAGCTCAAGTATGTTAATTTGATCTCTTTGATCCAATAAATTTGAGATGAATTATGTGGAGGCTTTGGTTCTACCAATCCTCTAATGGATATACAACACCTTTGGTCAACGCGGATCACTAAAAAATCGTTGATCATTAAATGACACTTGTGAGAATTTCAAATGGATGATATACTTGACAAAAAGAAAATGCAACTTGTTATGTGGAGGCTTTGGTTCTACCAATCCTCTAATGAGTTCCAAATGCAAGCTTCAAGATGGTCATCCAACTAACCACTAATTGTTGACTTGTCTTACTTTATGATTTTATTCTTTTTTACGCTTTATGTACAATTTACTTTTAGCATTTACATTTCATTCCATTTTCATCTTTGCTCATTTGAGCATTTACTTTCTTGTCATTTTTAATTTGCTCACTTGAGCTTTTCTTTCCCTTTCTTAAGATACTTAATAATCAACATAAACCCTGAAAAATCTTTAATGGTACTTGGACTATTTGGTTACTATCCTTGGAATTATGGATCATGAGACTTTTCTTGGACTTAGGATTAGAAACCTTGACCTATCTTGGAGACCTGGTGATCTTATTTTATTATTCTGTCTGGAGTTCTTGAGGTTTACCTTAAGACATTGGATTGCTTGTTTGTTTTTGTGTGCAGGTTTTTTTGTGATTACACTTTTTGTTTGTAATATGGAATTCACGCGTATACAGCCGTTACTCTGCCCAATTTTTATGAAGACTTAATACACTTGATGTTTTGGTTCTCTCAAGAGGTCTAGTGTGTTTTTGCTTGATTGGTTTCAATCCAAGGAATGGGAATTCTATCTTGGCTCATAATGTCAAGTATTAACTTCTTGTTGGTTAGATGGCTCTTATCCCTAGCTTTTATCTTATGGTTTAGGATAGTCCCTTCTTCTCCTCCCATCTTCTTTAATTTCAAAAATATTCTTCCTCCTTTTGAGAACTCTTCTTCTTTTTTAAACTTGAACCATTTTCATAATAAACTTGGACTTATGTCCATGCATTTTCAAAACATTTTCATAAATAAACCCCAATCAACTTAATAATACCTTGACATTTTTTATGAGAAGACTAAAAGTTAATCAATCTCATTTCAAACCATCTTGCCATTTTGGCTTGTATCTTTAAACTTTTCTCAAAAGATTGAACTCTTGTCAATCCTTGTAGTGATGCAAACAACTATACTTCTACAATATGTAGTGAAGAGAGATATTTTCCACTTGGGTGTTGAGTGAGGAATTGTTGATTTTAAAATTCAAGCCATATCCTCCACTTTGAGATGATGAAAATTCTCCTTTCTTATAACTGTGGATAGTAGGTATGTTTTCCACACGGACAATGACGATGATGTTTTATCTCATAAAATTAACCAACAAATTTATGTTTTAATTTTTTTTCTAAAAGAGGAACTACGTGTACCCTGATCCCCTATTGCACCAAAGGTGGTACGTAGGCATTAAAGGTTCGTAACCGCGGCGGGTGCAAAAATCATAAAAAATATATTTCTTTTTCTCACCTCCACCATCTATTTTACATACAACATTTTATAGCCAAAATATACAGATTTTACAAAGAGGTTCCTGCGGAGTACCGTAGATGTTTAGGGTGCTAATTCCTTCCCTTTGCATAACCAACCCCCTTACCTTGAATCTTTCCACTTCTTTTTTGGGTTATTCTCTTTATTCCCATTCCTTTGGAAATAATAAAGCGCGGTGGTGATTTTGATTTTGATTTGTAAAAGTCTAGTCAATCCAATGGCTTAGTCTTAAACATTTCTACCGCTACAGAAAAATGGCGACTTCACTGGGGAAAGATTGACCTCTTGCTGGTCCATCCCTAAGTGGGTTAAACCTATCTTTGTTTATATTTGTGTATGTGCTATTGGTTTTTATGTGTTATATGTTATATGTATGTTTGTCTGGATTTTCTTGGTCTTTAGGGTGCTTGGTGATTACTCATAAGTCCTATACCCGGACTTGGGAAAACTTTAAGATAGGACGGGAGGTATAGTCATGTTAAATTTGAGGGAGTAATCCCAAAAATTGAGGAATGAGATCCCCCACTCAGTGGAGGCCCCTTTGATTGTAGTGTTGTTTACCGAGTAATCGGGAAGGCGTGCTGCTTTCGACCTGGGAGCCTGCTGAAACTGAGGACCGTAGAATACCAAACCCATCTTGGCCTTTTAGGTGTAGTGCAGAAGCTATGCGATACTATGCTCGGACGAGTCTTTCTTGAGAACATTACTAATTACCGAGTTAATCGGGAAGTTGGTAATACCCGAAGGAAGGATGTAGACTCTGGGAACCTCTAGAACCTTGTTCGGCAGGTGATAAATTTTAGACCAATACCTTATGGGTAGTACCTTAGACCTCATGCTCGTGACGTTGAACCTATGAACCCTATATGTGTGATCTTGTGTGGGATTGCTGCATCATGCATCCATGCACTCATAAGCATCTTTTGAAGAAACCATATTTCAAGGGATTTAAAGGTTGACTGTTTGTGAATATCTCAGGTACTTTCTAACCATGGACTCTGGAAAGAGAAAGACCGGGAAATACAATTTCAAGGATCCCAAGATAGATGAGTTGATCAGTCTAATTCCTGAGATCGAGTGTTCTGCAGACTTTCGAAAGAAATATGGATCCATTATTCCTCTCATGAAACTAAAGATGAAGGAGAGTATTCTCTCGACCTTGGTCCAGTTCTATGATTCGATGTATCTTTGCTTTTCTTTTCCCGACTATTAGTTAATTCCTACACTGGAGGAGTATTCTTATCTATTGGACTTACCTATTACCGATCATGTTCCTTTCATCGGTTTGGAGGGTGATCCAAAACCACATGAGATTGCTGCTTTGACTCATCTAGCGAAATCTGAGGTGGAAGCCCATATGACTACTAAAGGAGGGGTTAGAGGATTACCTTCTCAGCTTTTACTGGAGAAAGCTCGTTACTTTTCCAAAATGAAGAGTATAGTTGCTTTTAAGGCCATCTTTTCTCTACTTGCTTACGGGTTGTTCTTATTTCCTAATGTGGACAAGTTTGTTGACATTAATGCTATCAGGATATTCATGATTGGAAACCCAGTTCCTACATTGTTGGGTGATGCTTATTACTCTATTCATCTTTAGAATTCTTATCATGAGGGTGATTATATGTTGCACGCCTCTGTTGTACCAGTGGTTTATCTCTCATATGCCTCAGTCTGATGCTTTTTGGGATGTCAAGAAGGAACCTCGTTGGGCTCCTAAGACCATGGAACTTACTCACTCAGATATTGATTTGTATCATCGAGCTTACCAGGATATAGATATTATTGACAGTTGCGGTAGTTTCCCCAATGTACCTCTTCTTGGTACAAAGGGAGGAATTAACTATAACCCTGTTCTTGCACAATGATATCTTGGTTATCCGATAAGGGATAAACCAAATAGTATTCATTTGAGTATTTTCTTTATGAAGGAAGGAGAAGACTATAGGTAAGCTAGGGAGTAGATTGCGAAGGCCTGGCGTCACATTCATAAGAAGAGTTGGAAGGATTTGGGACCTAGGGGTGCTGTTTCTTTGGAGCCATATCTTCAGTGGGTCCGATCGAGAGCTATTTAGTTAAAGGTGTCATATACCCGGGAGAAACTCATGCCTGATCTATTTGTGAAGACCAATCCTCCATTATTATATGATCTGGAAGAGCTGCAACTTGCTTTGGTTAGGATGCAACAGGAAAAGGATGCTTGGAAGAACAAGCTCCAAACTTTAGAGAGTTTCTATAGAGCATATTTGAAGGAGAAAGATGACTTGATTGAGATCCTTGAGAGTCGAGCGTTAGAGTCTATGGAGAGGCAAGGGGATTTATTTTCTCCTAAGCCTCAATCAGGTGTTGATTACTCAGATGATTGGAAGGAGGTTGCCACCGGATATGCGGAGGAAAACCAAAGGTTGAAGGCTCAGATTGCTAGGCTCACGGGGAAGCGTCATCGTATAGAGTGATCTCCATCAGTTCTATTTCTCAGGGTTTTAGATTTTATTTTCATCTTGTACTTAGGATCATTGAAACTTGTAATCCATTTTGGAGTTATTATAATAAAAAATTTCAGTATTCCTTTGATGTTTGCAATCTGTCTATAAATCTATGAATCCCTTGAGATATTAAATAACAAATTAAAAATAATCATGTGCATTGCATATCATGCATCATATTGCACATATTTCTTGCATTTGTTATGCATATCCATGTGTCTTACCAAGCTTCTTTACTTCGTTCAGCAAGATGACTTATCACTACAACACTCGGGATAATTTCAAAAAGAAGATGGACAACTTAGAACAAGAGAATCGCGAGCTGCACGAGGAAGTTTCCGCTTTGAAGGCTGGCAGGCCAATCTGACTACTCTGATGGAAGCTCTGGTGGCTGCTCAGAATCAGCCACCGAGTGCTCAACCTCAACCAACAAGGGCAACTACTGAAGCTCCGACTGTTCCCGTATCTGCTACTCCAGCTGTTGTTCAGAATCCCATGCCCCAAGGTTATCCATGGGGAATGCCAGAGAATTTTTCACCTGAAGGTTTCAATCTTGGTCCCCAAGATACTCCAGTTGTTTATACTATTGTTACTCCTGCACCTCCTGTGGTACATGTTCCTGTTGCACCTCCTTCGGTGAACATGGTTCTGTTTGTTAATGATGATGTGTGTCGTCCTTTTCCTCCACCAAGTGAAGACTTGGGCCTTTATGACATAATGGATGATTTTCAAGAGCAGTTTGACAAGATGAAGAGAGAGATGAAGGCCCTCAGGGGAAAAGAGCTATTTGGGAAGAATGTGAATGAGCTATGTTTGGTCCCGAATGTTAAGATACCTGCTAAGTTTAAGGTCCCGGAGTTTGAGAAGTACAAGGGAAACACTTGCCCTCGTGCTCATCTGGTGATGTACGTGAGAAGAATGTCTACCCATACTGATGATCAGTGTCCGCTGATTCACTTTTTTCTGGATAGTTTAATCGGTGTTGCGCTGAAGTGGTATATAAGTTTGGACATTGTTAACATCCATACTTTCAATGACTTGGGAGAAGCATTCATCAAACAATACAAATAAAATGTGGACATGACACCTGACTGTGATCAACTCAGGGCCATGGTTCAGAAAGACAGGGAATCATTCAAAGAATACGCACAAAGATGGCGTGAGGTAGCCGCCCAAGTGATTCCTCCAATGGAAGAGAAGGAGATGACTAAGATTTTCTTGAAGATGATGGGTGCTTTCTACTACGAGAGGATGGTAGCAAGCGTGCCAAGTGACTTTACTGAAATGGTAGGAATGGGTATCAACTTAGAAGAGGCTGTGAGAAAAGGCCGTTTAACGAAGAGTGAAGGATCCGGAGGTGTGAAGAAGCCATCTTATGGGTTTACCAAGAAGAAAGAAGGAGATGCAAATGCTTTTATACAAGAAAGGAGGGTAAACACTCCTAGAAGGAATTATCAGCGTCATCAGCAAGTCGCCTCAGCTACTCTCGTTATGAATGCCGCTACAACTACCGTTGCTTATCAGAGATCGTCCCAGCAGGGGAATCAAGGGTATAATTAGAGAAGGGATAATTATGACCCTATTCCCATGATCTATATAGAGCTACTACCGGCATTGATTCAGAAGAAGTTGGTTCAAACCCAACCACCTCCCGCCATACCGTTACCATTGTCTTGGTATTACAAGGCAGACCAAACATGTGTTTTTCATCAGGGAGCATCAGGGCATAATGTTGAGAATTGTTATCCTTTGAAGACCGAGGTACATAAATTTGTAAAGTCTGGTGTTCTATCTTTCAAGGATGTGGGACCTAATGTGAAAGATAATCCTCTACCCAAGAACGGGGGAGTAAATGCTATGAATATGGTGGCCGGTTGTCCAGGAGACTTCCAGATTTTTTATGTTAATCAGGTTAGAGGAGATTTGGTGAAAATGCATGCAGACCTCTGTGAATTTAGCTATTATACGCATGACCATTCCGGTTGTGCTATTTGCAGTACAAACATACAAGGTTGCGATAAGATAAAGGCTGATTTGTAGGAAATGATGGATGAGGGCCTCATCCACATAATCATGCCTAGGGCAGAGTATGAAGAGGAAGTGAATATGGTTTCTGGATGTCCTGGTGAATTCAGAATTTTTGATGTAGAGTATATGAATGAGGACCTCGTACAGTTGCATGCTACCTTCTTCCATACGTCTGGTCAGGTGGAAAACCAATATGGATCTTGGCTAGTTTGCTGTCGAGATTCCTGAGTATGTTCAATCGTGAAGAAGGGTGTTCAGTTGTTGTTAGACAATGGAACTATCAAGGTCACAAGTCAGAGGGATGATTACCATGAAGTTGATATGGTTGAGGTTTGTTTGATTGAAGAAGAGTCCAATGAAGAGTATGCCTCTGCAGATGAGTATTTCTCTTAAGGCGAAGACTTGTTTTCCATAAATGACTTATTAATGATTGGTTATGTTGAAGAGGGGGTAAACATTATTGTGCCTTGTTTTGGTGCACCCGCCCATTTTGAAGTTGAGTATCACAGCAAGCCAGCTATCACCCCATTGGTGATTAGTTTGTCGGGTCCTATCCCCTACAAGTCAGATAAGGTTGTGCCTTACAAATATAACGCTACAATCTTAGAGGATGGAGTGGAGTTTCCCATCCAGCCAATGCCTGATGTTGGAAATATAGTTGAAAATAGCAGGGTGACCCGCAGTGGTTGCGTGTTTGCGCCAGTTGTTCTAAGAGATGTTGGTGCTGGAAAGAAAATTGTTGAGAACGTTGAACCCAAGAAGGCTTCGGGTGAGACTAGCGGAGCTACGTTAGAGAAATAAGTGGACGATATTTTGAAGATAATCAAGATGAGCGACTACAAAATTGTAGATCAGCTACTGCAGACTCCTTTGAAAATATCTATCTTGACTTTATTGATGAACTTATCTGCTCACAGAGAATCCTTGATGAGGGTACTGGACCAAGCTTTTGTGGAGAGTGATATGCCAATAGACCAATTCAGCAGTGTAGTAGGAAACATTATGTTGTGTAATAACTTGAGTTTATGCGATGACGAACTTCCAGATGAAGGAAGGAATCACAACCTGGCCCTCCACATCTCTATGAACTGTAAGAATGATTCACTATCCAATGTGCTGATTGATAATGGATCCGCGTTGAATGTTATACCGAGGAGTATGCTTATGAAGTTGAAATATCAAGGAACGCCTATGCGCCCTAGTGGCATCATTGTGAAAGCGTTTGATGAGTCAAGGAAATCTGTCATCGGTGAAGTGGACTTGCCTATTCATATAGGACCACATTTGTTTCAGATAAATTTCCAGGTCATGGACATTGTTCCCGCTTATAGTTGTTTGTTGGTACGGCCATGGATACATGAAGCAGGGGCTGTCACTTCAACTTTACACCAGAATCTAAATTTTGCACGTGAAGGGAAAATAGTGATCATAAATGGGGAGCCGGCATTGTTGATATCTCATTTGTGTTCTTTCAGCATTGTAGAAGCGGATGAAGCTGCTGTTGGAACCCAGTTCCAAGCCTTATCCATTGACAACATAATAGGAAATGAGAATTCCATGGTTTCGCTGAAGGATGCGCAGCAGGTTGTGCGTAATGGTCATAGTGAGGTATGGGGACAGATCGTGGAACCACCTGTGAATAAGAATAGAGCCGACTTGGGGTTCTCTTTGAAGAATGAAAAAGGTAAGAGCATGAAGCTGAAGTCTGCTGCAGGAAAATATCAAGACATTTTCCGTAGCGGGGGTTATCTTCATCCAACTGTTTCCGGGATCAATTTCGTTATGGAAGATGAAGCAGAGCGAGAAATGTCGAATTATGTGACACACAGAGTTAGGGTTCAGAACTGGATAACCATTGATGTTCCCTCTTGCATACATGTTTCAAAGTAATTCGCTTTGTTAATATTTTTGAAAAAGCTTTCACTCTGCCCAAGGTGGAAGTATTAATGTTGTAGGGCTTATCTGTTTGCTGTGATTTTTAAAATCAATAATAAAAGTTGTCTTTGTTTCCCAAATTGTGTCTTTATTTTCTGCTTTTTCTTGGAAAATGGTAATAAAAAAAAACCTTTCAAAATAAATAATAACTAAAATTCAATCTGCATAATCACTTGTTATATGTGTCAGTTTCTAAAAGAAATCATAAATCATATGTGCAGATTAATTAAAAAACCCGTTGAATACAATGACCCTGCACCCTCTCCCAACTTTAAGTGTCCTGTGTTTGGGGCTTAAAAAGAAGATTATGATGAGATTCCAAAAGAGGTCTCACGGTTGCTTGAGCACGAGGAAAATGCCACTCAGCCATATAAAGAGCAATTGGAAGTGATCAATTTGGGTTCAGAAGAAGATCTGAAGGAAGTCAAGGTTGGAGCATTGCTGCATCCTGATGTGAAAAGCAGGTTGATTGATTTGTTGAAAGAGTATATGGATATTTTTGCTTGGTCTTACCAAGATATGCTTGGTCTAGATACAAATATCGTAGAGCACCATTTTCCGTTGAAGCCAGAATGTCCGCCAATCAAACAGAAGTTGAGAAGAACTCACCCAGATATGGCAGTAAAAATCAAAGAGGAGGTTCTAAAGAAGATTAATGTTGGTTTTCTTGTGACGTCAGTGTATCCTCAATGGATTCCCAATATTGTCCCAGTACCAAAAAAAGACGGAAAAGTCTGCATGTGCGTAGATTACAGAGATCTAAATAAAGCTAGTCCAAAAGATGATTTTCCATTGCCACAAATTGATATGTTAGTGGATAGCACAACAAGATTCAAAGTATTCTCGTTCACGGATGGATTTTCTGGGTATAATCAAATAAGAATGGCTCCAGAGGACATGGAAAAAACAACGTTTATCACACCCTGGGGAACATTCTGTTACATAGTGATGCCCTTCGGGTTGAAGAACACTGGTGCAACGTACCAGAGGGCTATGGAAACCCTATTCCATGATCTAATGCCCAAGGTAATCGAAGTATATGTTGATGATATGATCGCCAAATCCCAGACTGAAGAAGGGCATATAGAAGATTTGTTGAAGTTATTTTAGCGTTTGAGGAAGTATCATCTCCGCTTGAATCCAAATAAATGCACCTTCTGTGTTCGATCAGGGAAATTGTTGGGTTTCATTGTTAGCCAGAAAGGAATTGAAGTTGACCCTGATAAAGTCAAGGCGATTCAAGAGATGCCAGCACCAAGAACTGAAAAGCAAGTCAGATGTTTCCTCGGGTGTTTGAATTATATTTCTAGATTCATTTCCCACATGACTGCAACATGTGAACCGATCTTTAAGTTGTTAAAGAAAGATCAAGGTTGTGTGTGGACGGATTATTGCCAAAGGGAATTTTAAAGTATTAAAGAATATCTTCTTGAACCTCATATCTTGCTCCCTCTTGTAGAAGGAAGACTGTTGATTATGTATCTGACAGTGTTAGTTAAATCCATGGGTTGTACTCTGGGACAACATGATGAAACAGGGAAGAAGGAGTTCGCCATTTATTATCTCAGTAAAAAATTCACTGATTGTAAGTTGGGGTATTCCATGCTAAAAAAGACATGTTGTGATTTAGCCTGGGCGGAAAAGCGGTTGTGGCAGTATATGTTGAATCACACTACTTGGTTGATCTCCAAAATGGATCCAATTAAGTACATTTTTGAAAATCCTGCTCTAACTGGGAGAATTGCCTGCTGGCAGATGTTGTTATTTGAATATGATATCGAATACCGCACTCAAAAGGCTATTAAAAGCAATGTGTTGGCAAATTATCTTGCTCACCAACCAGTGAAGGATCACCAGTTTGTAGAATATGAATTCCCCGATGAGAATGTGATGTTCCTGAAAGTGAAGGATTGTGATGAACCATTGCCTGAGGAAGGTCCTGGCTCTGAATCTCGTTGGAGTATGATATTCGATGGAGCTGTGAATGCTTATGGTAAAGGAATTGGTGTTGTAATCGTCACTCCTCGTGGATCGCACATTCCTTTTACTGCAAGGTTAACATTCGATTGTACTAACAATATGGCAGAATACGAGGCTTGCATCATGGGTCTCAAAGAAGCTATTGATCTCAGAATTAAAATTCTATATGTGTATGTTGATTCAGCTTTGGTAATAAATCAGATTAAATGAGAATGGGATACTCGTCACCCCGACTTGATCCCTTACAAAGATTATGCTAGAATATTGTTACCCTTCTTTGATAAAGTTGAATTCCATCACATTCCTAGAGATGAAAATCAAATGGCAGATGCTCTGGCAACTCTGGCTTCTATATACCAAGTGAATATTTGGAACGATATACCCCGAATTATGGTTCAATGTTTGGATAGGCCCGCTCATGTGTTTACAACAGAGGAAGTAGCATATGAAAAACCTTGGCATTATGATATCAAGCATTTTCTTCAGACTCAGGAATACCCGATTGGTGCATCGAAGAAAGATAGAAAGACATTGAGAAGATTGGTAGGCAGTTTCTTCCTCAGTGAAAATGTGTTATACAAGAGAAATTATGACATGGTCTTGCTCAGATGCGTGGATAGACACGAAGCAGACATGTTGATGCATAAGATTCATGAAGGTTCATTTGGGACTCATGCCAATGGACATTTGATGGCTAAAAAGATGCTAAGGGCAGGTTATTATTGGATGACAATGGAGTCTGACTGTTACGAATTTGCAAAGAAGTGTTATAAATGCCAGATTTATGCAGACAAGGTCCATGTGCCTCCGACACTTCTCAATGTGATTTCCTCCCTGTGGCCTTTCTCTATGTGGGGTATTGACATGATTGGGATGATAGAACCCAAAGCTTCGAATGGGCACCGTTTTATCTTGGTAGCAATTGACTACTTCACCAAATGGGTGGAGGCTGCTTCGTATGCCAATGTTACTAAGCAGGTGGTTGTGCGTTTTATCAAATATAATCTTATATCCCGGTATGGTGTGCCGAGCAGAATCATCACTGACAATGGCTCGAATCTGAAAAACAAAATGATGACTGAACTTTGTGAGGAATTCAAGATTTTCCATCACAATTCATCTCCATACAGGCCAAAGATGAATGGGGCTGTTGAAGCCGCTAATAAGAATATCAAGAGAATTGTCCAGAAAATGGTTGTTACTTATAAGGATTGGCATGAAATGCTCCCTTTTGCTCTACCTGGATATTGAACATTTGTCTGCACTTCAACAGGAGCCACCCCGTTCTCCCTGGTGTATGGAATGGAAGTTGTACTCCTTGTCGAGGTTGAGATTCCATCGTTGCGCGTGATAATGGAAACCAAATTGACAGAGGCTGAATGGGTCCAGAACAGGTTTGACCAATTGAATTTGATTGAGGAGAAGAGGACGACAGCTTTATGTCATGGGCAGTTATATCAGAAAAGAATGAAGAAAGATTTTGATAAATAGGTCAAACTTCGTGAATTCAGAGAAGGCAACCTCGTGCTCAGGAAGATCGTGTTTTTCAATGCTGATTCTAGGGACAAGTGGACTCCCAATTTTGAAGGCCCATATGTTATCAAGAAAGCCTTCTCTGGCGGTGCATTAATTCTTGAAACTATGGATGGCGAGGAGTTCCCATGTCCCATGAATGCTGAAGCAGTCAAGAATTACTTCGCCTAAAGAAATAAAAGAACAGCTCACTAAGTTGAAAACCCGAAAGGGTGTCTTAGGCCAAAAGGAGCGTCTCGGTAGGCCGAAAACCCGAAAGGGCGATCTAGGAAAAAATTAGAGACATAAACAGAAAAAAATTCCTGCTAAGTTGAAAACCCGCAAGGGCAGCTTAGGAAAAAGTTATGGACTTTCTTGGCAAGTAACTACGTCAGACAAGACTTGATTGTTGAAGCAACAATATTCTCGGATCCTCACCATACTTCAACAGAAGCTGCTGCTCAGGATTTTAAAAGTTGTTAGTGGGGATAGCGTTCATTGTATCTCAATGTATCTTTCCTATTATATATTACCATTTTCCAAACTTTGTAATCATTTATGGAGTCTCGCCATTCGTATACTGCCATTCTATTAATGAAATTTGAGCTTTCACCCAATTCTTAGTATTCTTTATTTTAATTAGCTTGCAAAGACTCTGTTTATTATTGATAATAACTTTCAAAGCAAAAGATTAAATAATGAAATCGATTTTTCAAAAAGGAATTTACAATTTGCTTTTACTTTGAGATTTATGATGAAACAATGACAACAAAAATGGTGATCCCAAAAATGGACAAACTCCAGTTGTTTTGAGAAGTTTTTTGTTCCCCTCAGAAATTTTACTCAGAATGATTCGTCGTATTGGGTTTATGACTTTGTTATCCTTGGCCAAGTTTGGATTCATTTGTCCTCTTTTTCTGATTTTTCATGATGTGAAGTTTCAGTCTGAGATTTCTCCAACTAAGTTTTCGTTTGGCCTAATAGAAGTTCTTTTACCAGAGAAGTTGGTATCATAACCACTCTTGAAGAACACAGGTCCCTAGTTTCTCTAGGTGAAGGACGTATTGTGGATGTGGTGTTAACCTCGCCAATAAAGTAGGCATGAATTCCCCAATGAATGTTTGTATGTTTTGGTGGCAATCTGCTTTACTTGAGACTGGTTTTGCAATCTCCAGTAGGAATGTTACTTTTGAAAAACACTTGTTTCCCCGGTGAAGACTGAAGAAGGATGTTCTATCCCTGTATCTGTAATTTTTATCACTTTGATTTGTCTACCTCTGGATTATGTTTCTCCCCAGTAAAGGTAAAGCAGGCAGTAGGTTTTGTTTCCTCAGCTGGCATTTACTTTTTCTTGGAATGATCATCTTGGATAAAGTTTAGCCGAGCGTTGTTAGTGCCCGAGGCGGTTTTGCCTGGTTATTCCCAATGTTGTATATCTGTTTTGTCAGCATACGCACGATAAAACTCATGCATTCATACATACATCATGTATAGCTAAAATTGGAAAATCATTGTTCATTGACCTTTGTTAATATTTTTGTTGACATATTACCCTGTGTTGCAGAGTTACGTTTTCCTCTTTTCAATAGAGTGTTGGCCTTAAGCAGAAAGCGTATATTCTTTCAATTTCTCCACTGAGTTGTCCCTCATGGAAGATTTTTGCTTTAGCCTTCCGGTCCAACTCCTTGTTTGGATGGATTTAGTTTTCCCTCTTGAGTTTATTTCTCAAAAGATGTATTCTAGTTGACTGTTTCATTCCAGTTTATTTCTGGTTTGAATATGTGGTTCCACGGCAATATTATTTACTTTGGATTTCTGAAAACTTCAAGCTTTGGTTGGTGCATTTATTTTGCACGAGAAGACTTTATCTCCTCAGCAAGAATATTATGGCATCTCCCCAGGAAGTTATACCTCTTTCCCAAAAAGTAATTCCTTTTTTATCTTCCATGACAAGAAGTAGCAGGACTCTTTATTTGAGCAAATTGTGCTTCCTTGTAAAAGTCGACGTAACTTTTTGCTATCTCCTCTATGAGTGAATAGTTTGTAGTTTGTCGACAGATTACGCCAATGAATGGCAAGACTTTCAATATCACGGAAACAACTCGTTGTGAAATCTTTGCAAAAGGAAGTCTCTTTATTTGAGACAGCTTATGTATTATCCTTTCTAGGTGGAGTGCCTTGGTTAAAGAAGGAGTTAATACCCGTTCTAGGTGAAATGCCATAATCTTGGGGAAACTTGTTATCTTTTTGCTACCCTCAATGAATGTTGGTAGTTCATCGTCAGTGAACGACGGTGTTATAATATATTTTCTCTCTACCTTCAGTGAAAGTTGGTAGGTCACCTTCAGTGAAAGTTGGTGATTGTTATCTTTTTGCTACCATCAGTGAATGTTGGTAGTTCATCATCAGTGAACGGTGGTGATATGATATATTCTCTTTCTACCTTCAGCGAAAGTTGGTAGGACGTCGATAGTGAACGTTGATGTTTGTTATCTTTTTGCTACCCTCAGTGAACGTTGGTAGTTCATCGTCAGTGAACGGCGGTGCTATGATATATTTTCTCTCTACCTTCAGTGAAAGTTGGTAGGTCACCTTCAGTGAAAGTTGGTGATTATTATCTGTTTGCTACCCTCAGTGAACATTGGTAGTTCATCGTCAATGAACAACGATGCTATGATATATTCTCTGTCTACCTTTAGTGAAAGTTGGTAGGACGTCGGCAGTGAACGTCGATGTTTGTTATCTTTTTGCTACCCTCAGTGAATGTTGGTACTTCATCGTCAGTGAATAGCGATGCTATGATATATTCTCTTTCTACCTTCAGTGAAATTTGGTAGGACGTCTACAGTGAACGTCAATGTTTGTTATCTTTTTGCTACCCTCAGTGAATGTTGGTAGTCCATCATTAGTGAACGGCGGTGCTATGATATTTCTTTTCTCTCTATCTTCAGTGAAAGATGGTAGGACATCGGCAGTGAACATCAATGTTTGTTATCTTTCTCTCCATCTTTAGTGAACGTCGGTAGCTTCGCCTTCGATAGAAGTTGGCATATCCTTTTACCATTTTACCATCCTCTCTGAGTCTGGTCTTTTGATCCACCAGTGATTTATTTTCCTGGTCGGGTCACTCTCTTGTTTCTTTATTATTGTTACATCCCCAGTGGTGTTTTGCATCTCTTTGGTCCTGTTCATATGCATTCATGATCATAAACATTTGCATGGCATCTTAGGGCCAAAAATAGGGTTTGTTTTATATTTAAGTATCTTCGATCGCATCGACACGAAGATTGTTTAACCTTCATACCTCTAGATAGAAGAAACTTAAATAAGGGAAGTTGTTGTACCCCAATTTTTGCCCCTAAGATCCCTTCATCATACCATGTTGATTCATTCACAACAAGATCACACTAGGATTCTTGGTTCCCCTCCCTACATTTAGCTTTTCCCTTTTGAGGAATTACCAAGCACCTTGACTTATGTTCTTTTGTGATCATGAATATTTTTGTCTTGATTTCTTCTTTTAATTAAATAAAGTGCAATGTTGGTTTGTCTTTCTTATTATCCATGTAGGTAAAGGCCGTGAGATTCAACAAGTTCCCCCCATGGGTTCATGAGTTTATTTCCATGCCCTAGTCAATAAAGCTTGAGAAGTTCAAACCTCATCATTGGATTTGTTTTGGAAGAAATGGCATGGCATGGTTATTTTGGTTAACCACATTCCAAGATTATCAAATTTGGTTGAAAAGTACAAGGGGTTTGATTGGAGAAGTTGTCATGTTTGGACAACGCCTTGTTCCTATTAGTCACAAGAGCATATTTCTTTCAATTTTCAAGATATGGAAGTGGTTTTGGTGGCTATGAGTTCTCATTATCATCCTCAACAACTTCTATTCACAAAGCAAGAATTTTGGTACAAGAAGTTTGTTCAAGCTTCTCAAAGTTCCTCAAGGCATTTTTCTTGATCTAGGAGCTAGGGTCTTGAATTTCAAATGAATATATCTTGCTCATATTTTGTTATTTTTGAGTGATTCCAAAGACATCATTCTCTTAAAAGGGTTATTAACAAATAACTTCAAAATTTCCAAGGAGTTTTCATGAGGAAGAGACTTGATGAAGAAGAAAGATTACAAGTCCTCCAGATGAATCCCCAATTTTCCATGTGTGACTTCAAATGGTCATAACTTGGCCAATTTTTATCACCTTGAGTCCATTCTTTTTATATAATGATCCTGAAGATGTGAATTTTATGCTTTCTTTTATGTGCAAAGTGAGAAAACGGATGAAAGTTTCCTTAACGATACAAAAGATTATATGTCATTTCATGATTTTTTTGCCAACTTCAACAATTCACAACTCTCTCAAATTTTGGAGATTTTGAATGATTCAAGTTTAAAAATGTCATTCAAGAGATCTACTTCATGCCATCTTTTTTGGTCAAGAACAAATTCCAAGTGGAAAGCCATGTTTGGATGCAAGACATTATAGGTCATTTTTGAAGAAGAATTTGAAATATTTCTAAGTATGGAAAGTCAACCCTTTTTCTTCAACTTTGACTCAATAAAACTTTCAGCTCAAGCATCCATTTAAATCCATTCTTTTTCCATTACAAAGCTTGTAACCTCATCTTTCTAAAGCATCAAGAATCATGCCTTAAGACCCCTTGAGCTGAGAATGCCATTGTTTCAAAAGTGGTAACTTGGAATTGAAGTTTCATTGCAAGTCAGAATTTGAATTTCATGTTACAACCTCTAAACCTCAAATTAGCACGCGTTTTGGGTCTAAACATGATTATCCAACTTTCCCAAGTGGATTAGCGCATCAAAACGCAAAAATTGGATGAGTTTTAGTGAAGTTTAGATCACACTTCACTCGTGCACCAGGTTTGCATGAATTCCCTCCAAAACGCATCATTCACTCTTCCTTTGGATCCCATTTTCTTCTCCTATAAATACATGAACTATCCCATTCATTTTCTCAAGCTTGGATAGCCAGAATTACCCTGCCAAACTTGTTTCATAACTCAGAATTCAGTAACTTCAAAATCTATTCTTGAGCCTTTTTTAATCCAATTTTTCCATCAATTTACCTTCCTTGAACTTCCCTGAAGCTAACCATGTAATTACATTTAAGAATTGTGCCCTATACTGCTCCATAGAAGTCCAATTTTAGAGCTCTACAACTCAATTTCAATAGGTAGATTCCTTCATCAATTCTTCAAAACTTTGATATCATTGTAATGCTCTCATTGCCCTGGTTCTAGTTGCAACACTTACCTCTTTCTGGAAATACGTTTTGATCATAAAATTTCAAATCCCTTTTCAAACATTCCTTCCAAATTGCTTGAGCTACAATTTATATTAATTTGGCGCGAGGGTGTGGTTGTTTTCGTCTTGAAGAGACGAAGGGAATGGCATAGGTCTGAGCTTTTGATTTTACAGTTTGAGAGACCTGCAATTCATGATGGCTGGAGGTTGAAGATGACCAACGTGTCATCTTCTAACCAATGAAGGCGCGCCATCTGTTTTTTTAAAATCTGATTTAATTAATGATTCTGTACATTATTCACTAATGACCATGATATGCACAACGCGCCAGATCCCTTGGATTTCATTACTAACGCGTTTTGACTCTCATCCAATGGTTCACATATTTTACTTTTATTTTATTTTTCTGATTTTTATATTTTAATTGTTTTAAATTTCAAAAAATCATAGAAAATTTATTTTCAGTACAAAAAATCTAAAAAACTAATGAAAAATATTTTTGATTATTCTCTTTCTGATTTTCATTTTTTCACAATTTAATTTTGTGTTTTGGTATTTTTTATAAATTTACAATTTATTTGATTTGTTTTAAATGTTTAAAAATACTTTTATACATTTTTAAATTTTGAAAAAATTATGGAATGATCCAATTATATTGTGACAAATATTGGTGACCTTATTTTATTTTTATTTCTGACTTTACTATTTTTTTAAATCATTTTTGGTTTATTTTACCCATTTATTTTAATTTTAAAAATAGTTTTTGACTTTAAAAAATTACCAAAAAATTTGTAAAATTATTTTAGCCCTTTTCTGATTTTTCTATGGTCTTACTTTTTATTTCTTGATTAATTTGAACATAGTTGATATTTTTCTCTTTATTTTCTATTTTTAAACATTATTTTCACCCCTTTTGTATATATTAAAATGTGATATTATTTTGTAACTATTTTCTGGCTGATCTTGGGTTAAATTTTGAATCATGAACTTTATTAACATCATTGGATCCATGGTGTTGAGTTTAACTCCATAAAAGTGGATGAATGATTTTAATAATAGTTTGATTATATTTAATTTAAAAGTGGTTTGTATATTCTCTCCCATCCCTCTTCATCTAATCCCCTTCTTATTGCAATAAATATTGTTGGAGCATGATCTCTATATCATGTCTCAAAACAAATGGTGCATAGATTTCTATTGACCAACCTCAAAATAGGTGCGACTTCTATATAAGTCCACTTACGATTGCTTAACATAATGCTAAATTTTGTCCCGATTCGAATAAATGATCATTTGTGGCCCAAACTTATGTTTGTAAGCCCAAGTATGTTAATTTGATCTCTTTGAATCAATAACTTTGAGATTCATTGTGTGGAGGTTTTGGTTCTACCAATCCTCTAATGGATCTACAACACCTTTGGTCAATGCGGGTCACTTAAACATCGTTGATCATTAAATGGCAATTGTGAGAATTCCAAATGGATGATATACTTGACAAAAAGCAAATGCAACTTGTTGTATGGAGGCTTTGGTTCTAGAAATCCTCTAATGAGTTCCAAATGCAAGCTTCAAGATGGTCATCCAACTAACCACTAATTATTGACTTGTCTTACTTTATGCTTTTATTCTTTTTTATGCTTTATGTACAATTTACTTTTAGCATTTACATTTCATTCCATTTTCATCTTTTCTCATTTGAGCATTTACTTTCTTGTCATTTTTACTTTGCTCACTTGAGCTTTTCTTTTCCTTTCTTAAGATGCTTAATAATCAACATAAACCCTGAAAAATATTTAATGGTACTTGGACTATTTGGTTACTATCCTTGGCATTATGGAGCATGGGACTTTTCTTGGACTTAGGATTAGAAACCTTGGCCTATCTTGGAGACCTGGTGATCTTATCTGATTATTCTTTCTGGAGTTCTTGAGGTTTACTTTAAGAAATTGGGTTGCTTGTTTGTTTTTGCATGCAGGTTTTTTTGTGATTACACTCTTTGTTTGTAATCTGGAATTCACCCGTATATAGCCGTCACTCTGCCCAATTTTTATGAAGACTTAATACACTTTAAGTTTTGGTTCTCTCAAGAGGTCTAGTGTTTTTTTGCTTGATTGGTTTCAATCCAAGGAATGGGAATTCTATCTTGGCTCATAATGTCAAGTATTGGCTTCTTGTTCGTTAGATGGCTCTTATCCTTAGCTTTTAT
This sequence comes from Vicia faba, assembly GCA_948472305.1. Classification (NCBI taxonomy): domain Eukaryota; kingdom Viridiplantae; phylum Streptophyta; class Magnoliopsida; order Fabales; family Fabaceae; genus Vicia; species Vicia faba. Next base: position 749,889,696 of record OX451735.1, on the reverse strand, counting down.
CTTATGCTTTAGGATAGTCTCTTCTTCTCTTCCCATCTTCTTTAATTTCAAAAATCTTCGTCCTCCTTTTGAGAACTCGTCTTATTTTTTAAACTTGAACCATTTTCGTAATAAACTTGGACCTATGTCCATGCATTTTCAAAACATTTTCTTAAATAAACCCCAATCAACTTAATAATACCTTGAAATTTTTTGTGAGAAGACTAAAAGTCAATCAATCTCATTTCAAACCATCTTGCCATTTTGGCTTGTATCTTTAAACTTTTCTCAAAAGATTGAACTCTTGTCAATCCTTGTAGTGATGCAAACAACTATACTTCTACAATATGTAGTGAAGAGAGATATTTTCCACTTTGGTGTTGAGTGAGGCATTGTTGATTTTAAAATCCAAGCCATATCCTCCATTTGAGATGATGCAAATTCTCATTTCTCATAATTGTGAGTAGTAGGTATGTTTTCCATACGGACATGACGATGATGTTTTATCTCATAAAATTAACCAACACATTTGTGTTTTAATTTTTTTTTGTAAAAGAGGAACTACGTGTACCCTGATCCCCTATTGCGAGAAAGGTGGTACATAGGCACTAAAGGTTCGCAACCGCGGCGGGTGCAAAAATCATAAAAAATATATTTCTTTTTCTCACCTCCACCACCTATTTTACATACAACATTTTATAGCCAAAATATACAGATTTTACAAAGAGGTTCCTGAGGAGTACCGTAGATGTTTAGGGTGCTAATACCTTCCATTTTCATAACCAAACCCCTTACCTTGAATCTTTCTCCCTCTTTTTTGGGTTATTTGCTCACTTCCCATTCCTTTGGAAACAATAAAGCGTAGTGGTGATTTTTATTTTGATCTGTAAAAGTCTAGTCAATCCAATGGCTTAGTATTAAACATTTCTACCGCTACACTAGGTAAGTACCCTCTTGAAGTTCAATTGGCTCAGCCTGTCCTAAGAATAGTAACCGGACTCTAGGAGTCTCATATCACCGATCTTTCTCACAGGCTTTGTTTTAGCAGTGCAACTGACTTGCCACCGAAATATCCCGAGAGTCAAATCTCAATGAGTGTAGCATCTAGTATCAACCCACTTTGGAGTGCACCAAAGTCAACCATCTCACTACCTTATAATGGCTAAGTTGGGTCAATTAAGGTTCTAAAGGTCAGTTAGTGCTTATGACACCACGCGACAGCCTAGTGTTATCCTCGACTGAATCAAGGAACACTAGTACAAACCAATATGTCACACTAATGTAGCCATCACTTAAACCATATCGGTCTACGTCGTACAATTTCCATGATCTATAGCTACTTACCTAAGGTGTCCCCAGATCCGAGTATAGGATCTTTGTAAGAAAATAAACCCGAGCAACCCTCCAATGTAAATCAATAAAAGCAAACATGTAAAAACAAGTAAAGTGATCCTAAACTCTAAGGTAACCCCTCTTTTTTAAGTATCAGTCCTCAGCAGAGTCTCCAATTCTATAATACGGTGGGAGAACTGACTTGGTTTTGCATTTTATCACAAATGTTACGGATAGCAAGAGTCACCATCGACTTTTATTTTATCCAATAAGGAAAGGGTGAAAAGAACAGGAAAGTCCTTCGAGATTTTTGAGTTTGGGGGGAAGGTTATGAAAAGGGAAGGTGTTAGTACCCTTTTCATCCGTAGTTATCTATGAGATCTTAATCGCTTAGCTCACTTTTTTTGAAAATTTCCTTGTGTGTGTGTTTGAAAATATTTTGAAATTTTGCCAATGTAAGGCGAAAACTTTGTAATGATTCTCGTATTTATCCTCGAGAATGCATACAAAGTGTTTTGAAAATATTTCGAAAGTGTCTGTGTGAAATGTTTTTGTTTTGAAAAGCTTTATGAGAAAGCGATTAATAGTGTTCTACCTACTCAAGGTCGTTCTTGTATTTTCCTCCTCCTTTAGATAGTGTTATCCTACCATTAGTTAGCAGGAAGCCCTATCGTTGGATGTGAAGGGATAGGCGTGGGTCATCGTACAATCATCGAAGGCAACTAGTAAAGAAGATTTAGCAATTTTCGTTAAGGGACTAGATCATTTACCGAAAGGCAACATCAAAAGGGTCATCGAGGGACTATGATATTTATATCGAGGGACTTTTCTAAAGCGTCCCCACGTTCGAGGGACATGACTGTTTTGTAATCTAAAGGTATCAAGGGGATTACCCTAGAGGTGTAAGTGTGCAGGTGATTTGTGTTCAGTTATTTTTAGTCTTGCAGTTAGGGTTAGCTACTGATTCGTTATTAGTCTTTCCATGAAAGCCTAATTACTAAGAAATAATATAGCAAAAAAAACTATAAAGGTGCGGAAAGTAAAAAGCAGAAAGTAAACCCTAGCCTATTACATCCCTTTGGGAGAGGTACATAAGTAAGAAAATGCGGGAAAGTAAACCCTAATTACTATTACATTATGGGAAAGAGTTAAACTAACGAGAAAAAAATGCGAGAATAATAAACTACGCAAAAAATCTAAGAATGAAAAAAGCGAACAATGTTTTTTCAGTGTTTTCTTGATGAAAAAAGGTTTTTGATGACTAAATAAACCTTAAAAAAATCTAATTAATTTTAATTTAAAAAGTTGATTAATTAAATTAAAAAACCTAATTTGATTAGGGTTTGTAAAAAGGTTTTGAAAAAATTAAGTTTGTTTAAAAAAGTTTATGGTTTTATGAATTTAGGGTTTTTAAGGAAAATCAGGAAAAAACAAGGTTTTAAAATAAATTACCAGGGGTGGATGTTGAACCCAAGCCTTCAGCCTTTTTGCCCAACACCTTCACCACTGTGCCAAGCGCGCACTTGTGTCCAAGGAATATCATCAACACTCTATGTAACCTGCACACACTACGCCAAAAAGGGTTTTAGGCAGCACACCTTAGACAGCACACCTTAGACAACACTTTTTTCCAAAAGCGCTGCTATAACTTAAATAGAAAATAAAACACAGAAAGTATAAATGAAATTATGTAAAAGCACTGATAAAAGACCCACTTTAGACAATGCTTCTCCAAAGCGCTGCTAAAAGGCCCACTTTAGAAAGACCTTCTCTAAAGCGCTGCTAAAAGGCCCACCTTAGACAATGCTTATTAAAAGCACTGCTAAAGGCCTACATATGAAGCATTGCTAAAGGCCCATATTAGAACGTTCTTTATCAAAGCGCTGCTAAAAGACCCACTTTAGACAGCGCTGCTAAAAGGCCCACCTTAGACAGCGCTTCTTAAAAGCGCTGCTAAAGGCCTACTATGAAGCACTGTTAAAGGCTATATTAGAAAGTGCTTTATCAAAGCGCTGCTAAAGAAAGAGAAACCGCTCCTAAAGGCCCACATTAGACAGCGCTTCCCAAAAGCGATGTCTAAAGTCATTTATAATTAAAATTAAAAAACAGATTTCACTGTTTCTCTTCTATTCTGTTCACAGAAGCATCATTTATCTCACAAAAAACCCTAAAACCGGAAGCACCTCCGTCCTCCGTGATCCGTTCTCATGCACCTCTATCCTCCATCCTCCGTCCATTCCTTCGCTGTTGATTTCTCCGTCCATTCCTTCGTTGTTGATTTTACCTTTTAGACGTTACTACCGTTGTTGTTCGCATAACAGGTTAGCAAATACTGATTCATCTACTGATTAAAATATGGTGAAATTGATAAACATTGGCTAGCACAACCAGATTTGGGAATAAAAAGAAAAATACCATATTTGACTCACACATTGTCTAGCACGACCAGATTTGGGAATAAAAAGAATAATACCATATTTGATTAAACATTATCTAGCATATTGTCTAGCTACAAACGTTGGCTCACACCCATTGTTGGCACATTAGGGCTAGTAGCCCAACATTGCCTTCTTAGAACATAAGTTAGATTATGAAGGATATATTAGACATGAAAACTATAAAAAAAATGGGTTCTTAAATTAACTAAGTAAATTATTAGTCCCTTCCACATGGACTCACAACATTATGCTAGCTCCCCTTGCACATTCTACCTATATCAATTAAAAAGCACAATTAATTTTATACAGAAATAGTTAATTTTAGTCTATATCGATTTAGAACTAATCTGATTAAATCTTACGAATATTTCTAAAAGTTTGTATTAATATTCTTTTTGTGTTCGCGAAAGTGTTTTTCTTTATGTTCTTTTGAAATAGTTGCGTGAATAATTATAGTGTTTTTGTTTACCTTAATTAGTAGTAATTCCATAGATAAAAAATGGATGATTGTCGATCGATTGTCAAAAGAGTACGAGAATGGGGTATTGGAATTTGTTAAGTTTGTTGTTGAACACGTTAAAGACTCCAGTCGAATGAAATGTCCTTGCTTGGGTTGTTGTTATGTGGGTCGGGTTGACACAGATGGATTGAAATTGCATTTACTGACGCGTGGGATTGATCGAAGTTATAAGTGTTGGATATATCATGGTGAGAAAATTAACGAGAATGTTGAACCGAGGGAGAAAATTAATACGATGATCTATGCTGCAGACAACAATGACACGGATACAGACAATTGTGATCGAGTCAAAGAGATTGTAGAAGCACTTGAAGAAGATCTTAAGGATTGTCCCAAAATGTTTGAGAGGTTGGTAAGCGATGCAGAGAAACTGTTGTATAAAGGTTGCACTAAATTCACAAGACTGTCTGCGGTATTAAAGTTGTACAACTTAAAGGCGGGAAATGGATGGTCGGATAAAAGTTTCACAGAGTTGTTAGCCCTTATGAAAGATATGCTTCCGGAGGATAATGTTCTTCCTAATCGAACCTATGAGGCTAAAAAAATGTTGTGCTCTATTGTCATGAGCTATGATAAGATACATGATTGTCCAAACGATTGTGTTTTGTTTCGAAACGAATATGCATCGTTAAATGAGTGCCCTAAATGCGGTTTATCTTGATATAATAAAAAATTGTCTCCAGCAAAAGTCTTATGGTATTTTCCTATAATTCCGAGATTTAGGCGCATGTTTCGTAGTGAAACCGATGAAAGACACTTGACTTGGCATGCAAATGAAATAATTATTGATGGAAAGTATCGACATCCAGCAGATTCACCATAGTGGTCAAAAATTGATGATGATTATCCTGATTTTGGAGAAGAAGCAAGAAACCTTCGCTTGGAATTATCTACTGATGGAATGAAACCACATGGTCTTCAAAGTATATCACATGCCACATGGCTTGTGATTCTTATGATTTATAACCTACCTCCATGGCTATGTATGAAGCGTAAGTACATGATGTTATTTATGTTAATTTCTGGGCCTAAACAACTAGGGAATGACATAGACGTATCCTTGACACCTTTGATCGAAGATTTAGAGATTTTGTGGGAGAACAGTGTGGAGGTTTATGATGGATATAGGAAAGAAAGTTTCAATTTGAGGGCGATGTTGTTTGGCACAATTAATGATTTTCCAGCATACGAGAATCTATCTAGGTATAGCACTAAAGGTCAACGTGCATGTCCTATTTGTGAAGATGGAACCAATACGACGCGATTGGAACTTTTTCATAAGAATGTGTTTCTCGGTCATCGTAGATTCTTACATTCTAAACATCACTACCGTGGATGGAGAAAAGCATTCAATGGAGACATCGAACAACGTAAAATTCCACCTACATTGTCAGGTGACCAAATTTTTGAAAAGGTGAAAGATGTGTGTACTAAGTTTGGCAAGCCTTTTTCACATAAGGTTGTCAAAGGTGGATGGAAGAAGAGGTCAACTTTTTTTGAATTTCCATATTGGATGTCTTTGTATGTGAGATATAATGGTACATCTAGTTGTTCATCTTGTGAAAGTGACACAGTTGTGTGGACCAACTTATATGAGATGGATGTACCCTGTTGAATGTTATATGAAAATATTAAAAGGGTACGTAAAAAACCGTAGTCGCCCAGAGGGTTGTATTGTTGAACGATACATTATTGAAGAAGCGGTTGAGTTTTGTACTGAATATTTGTCCAATGTTTAATCCGTTGGGCTCCCCAAAACTCCTATTTTTGAAAAAAAGGAAGGTAAAAAATTAATTGGAAATAAAATTGAGACAATATCAAGGGATGAACGGGAGCAAGTGCATTTGTATGTTCTGCACAATGACAGTGAGGTTGAGCCATATGTTGAAATGCATAAGGCTGTACCTCGAGGGTTAAATCAGAATAGAAATGAAAATTGGATAGTACAAGAGCACAATCAAAGTTTTATACAATGGTTTAAGGATCATATTTATTCAAAGCGCTCTTCAGATCCTGCTTCAATAATAGAAAGGTTGAGATGTTTGGCATATGGTCCAAGTTTGCATGTGTTTTCTCATAGCGCATACGCAATAAATGGATACATATTTTATACCAAAGAACAAGATGATAAAAGTACTATGCAAAATAGTGGTGTCACCCTGCTAGCTGAAGCAATGCACATATCAAGTACGAAGGACTTAAATTCCAAATATGCAAATCTGTTATATTTTGGGTTTATTGAGCATATTTGGGTGTTTGATTACGAGAAATTTAAGATTCCTATCTTTGGTTGCAAGTGGGTAAATAGTAGTGGCATACGAATAGATAAGTCAGGATTTCTGCAAGTTGATCTTAATAGGGTGGGGTACAAAGACGAGCCTTTTATTCTAGCATCTCAAGCTAAACAAGTGTGTTATGTCATTGACCCGACGAGTACGAAATGGTCTATAGTGCTTTTATCTAACAAAGTGATTGATGATACCGGTGTAGATCAAGGTTATATTGATGTTGAGAATCAATCATGTATTAGACGAAATGATCAAGATGAGAATATTATAGCGGATGAATCATATATTAGAAACAATCATAACAAGGGAATTTGGATCAATTTTGACGTCCGCATTGCTACGAAACAAGTAATTCATATTCCAACCAAGAAAAGAAAGAGATGTTAGTAAAAGAGGTAATATAGTAAAATGTTATATATTATGTCATTTTCAATAAATTTATATGCTCTTCTTTATTTGTCATTTGTTATATATTCAATTGATTATAGATTTTTATATTGGGTTTATGTTTTTCTTTATTACAGGTTAAATGGCTAGTAACGAGGATCACCCACATGATGATGCTATTGATGATGGAGATCATGCGACCGTTACTGATCAGGAAGCGGAAATTAGACGGGGAATAATAGTTATGAAGAAAGTCATTCATGATAGAGACCGAGGCATAAAATTAGATGTGTATTGGAGCCAAAGTGGCCAACTAATTGAGCCTAACGGTTCAACAGTGACAAGTTTTATTAGTGCACTTGTAAAGAATGAAGTTCCAATTACTCGTGATGATTGGAGAAAAATAGAGTTGAAAGAAGCTAAAGAAATTTTTTAGAGTGAGATACAGGTACCATATTTAAGGGATGAAGTTCCGATTATGTATTTAAATTACTTGTACTAACGTACTCTGTGTATGTTTTTCGTAGAGGTCTTTCAACAACATTGATGATACTAGAAGAACTTTTTGTCTCCGATTGGCCGGAAAACTACTAAGAGGGTTTAGGAATTTTTTAATATCAAGTTTCTTAGGGATGCAGATAAAATTTTTGTTGATGCAGAGCTTCCATCTAAATATGCAAGTTTGGTTTCACCTAAAGAATGGGAAACATTTAAAGCCAAACGAAAAACCCAAGAATTTCATAGTGTAAGTGAAACAAATCGGAAAAGAGCATCAAGTCTCGCGTATCCATACAGAAAAAGGCGTATTAGATATGGACCATTAGAACAGTCTATCGTAAGTATCTATAAATTGAAATGATATACTTGTTCATCATGAATTATATTTGATCATATTATTTGGCTTAATGTGTAGTTAACAAAGGAGAATAGTTATGAAACATCTCTTCCGGCACATGTTTTGTGGAAGGAAGCCCATGTGGGTAAGGATGGAGTTGTCAAAGAAGATGTTCAAAAAGTTTTTGAGAAATGTGTAAGTATAGCATTATTTCTTTAATTAAATCAAAAGTTTAGTAACATATAATTAAGACAAATTTTCAATATTCATATGAATTTCAGGAGACTCTATCTTAGTCTATATGTCCATATGAAGACAATGATTGCAGGAGCATACTTAGTCGAGCATTACATGTTCGTAAGTATTCTGGTTGGGTGAGGGGTAAGGGATTTGGAATCACTCCAAAATCCTTGAAGATGAAAACACAAAAGACTCCTAGCAATAAAGAACTGCAGGAAACCTTGGAAGCACTACAAGCTGAAGTCCGTGATTTGAGAAAGGAAAAAGAATTAAGAGAGCAAGCTTCAGGTTTTAAAGTTACTAGTGACAAAGGTAGTATCAGTTGTAATTTTCAACCGAATCTTCCAGAGGTAATTATATATATATATATATATATATATATATATATATATATATATATATATATATATATATATATATCGTTATGAAATTAAAGTAGCTTAATTTATTTAATTGAAATATACACACAATAACAATTTGAAATTTATTATCTGTTTTAGGGAATTTCACATTGTCATCTCTACTTATCATCATCGACTTATCGGATGGTTGGCAAGGGAAAAGTGCATAACACTTTGGGAGAATTACTTTACTCTAAACCGCTCCCTACTGGCTGTTTGAAAGTATCGGTTGACATTGCTTTGGAGAAGGATGCATTATTACCACATCCTGACGATGTTTCAGATGCCACACTTGTGGGAGATGCAATCGGTTCATTTGTTGAATGGCCGTCAAGCCTCTTTAGTGTAGATGATAAGGTATGCTTTGTAGCGGTATAAATGTTCAAGACTAAGTCATTGGATTGACTCGACTTTATACAAATCAAAATAAAAATCGCCACCGTGCTTTATTGTTTTCCAAGGAATGGGAAAAGAGAGAATAACCCAAAAGAGGGGGAAAGATTCAAGGTAAGGGGCTTGGTTATGAAAAGGGAAGGTATTAGCACCCTAAACATCTATGGTACTCCGCGGGAACCTCTTTGTAAAATCTGTATATTTTGGCTATAAAAATGTGTTATATATAAAATGGATGGTGGAGGTGAGAAAAGAATATATTTTTTTATGATTTTTGCACCCGCCGCGGTTGCGAACCTTTAGTGTCTACGAACCACCTTTCATGCAATAGGGGATCAGGATACACGTAGTTCCTCTTTAAATAAGTTTGAAACACAAGTGTGTTGGTTAATTTTAAGAGATAAGACATCATTGTTATTGTCCGTGTGGAAAACGTACTTACTACCCACAATCATGAGAAAAGAGAATTTGCATCATCTCAAAGTGGAGGATATGGCTTGGATTTTAAAATCAACAATGCCTCACTCAACACCCAAGTGGAAAATATCTCTCTTCACTATATATTGCAGAAGTATAGTTATTTGCATCAGTACAAGGATTGACAAGAGTCTAACCTTTCGAGAAAAAGTTTAAAGGTAAAAAAGCCAAAGTGGCAAAATAGTTTGGAATGAGATTGGTTGACTTTTAGTCTTCTCACAAAAAAAATGTCAAGGTATTATTAAATTGATTGAAATTTATTTATGAAAATTATTTTTTGAAAATGCATGGACCTAAGTCCAAGTTTATTATGAAAGTGGTTCAAGTTTAAAGAAAAGAAGAGTTTTCAAAATGAGGGAGAAGATTTTTGAAATTAAAGAAGATGGGAGGAGTAGAAGAGACTATCCTAAAGCATAAGGTAAAAGTTAAGGATAAGGACCATCTAACAAACAAGAAGCCAAAGCTTGACATTATGAGCCAAGATAAAATTCCCATTATTTGGATTAAAACCAAGCAAGCAAGGATACTAAACCTCTTCAAATATATTAAGTCTTCAAAAAAATTAGGCAGAGTAACGACTGTATACGGGTGAATTCTAGATTACAAATGGAGGATGTAATCACAAAAACCTGCACACAAAAACAAACAAGCAATCCAATGTCTTGAGGTAAACCTTAAGAGCTCCAGACAAAATAATCATATAAGATCACAAGGTATCCAAGATAGGCCAAGGTTTCTAATCCTAAGTCCAAGAAAAGTCCACTGCTCCATCATGCCAAGGATAGTAACCAAATAGTCCAAGTGCCATTAAGAGTTTTTTAGGATTTAAGTTGGTTATTAAGTATCTTAGAAAAAGGAAAAAGAAAAGCTCAAGAGAGCAAAGTAAAAATGACAAGAAAATAAATGCTCAAATGAGCAAAGATGAAAATGGCAGGAAATGTAAAATGCTAAAAAAATAAATAGTGCATAAAGCATAAAAGGATAAAAGCATAAGATAAAACAAGTCAATAATTAGTGGTTAGTTGGATGATCATCTTGAAACTTGCATTTGGAACTCATTAGAGGATTGGTAGAACCAAAGCCTCCACACAACAAGTTGCATTTGGTTTTTGTCAAGTATATCATCCATTTGGAATTCTCACAAGTACCATTTAATGATCAACGATGTTTAAGTGATTTGCGTTGACCAAAGGTGTTGTAGATCCATTAGAGGATTGGTAGAACCAAAGCCTCCACACAATGAATCTCAAGGTTATTGGATCAAAGAGATCAAATTAACATACTTGGGCTTGCAATCATAAGTTTGGGCCATGAATGATCATTTATTCGAATCAGAACAAAATTTAGCGCTATGTTAAGCAATCGTAAGTGGACTTATATAGAAGTCACACCTATTTTGAGGCCGGTCAGTAGAAATCTATGCACCATTTGTTTTGAGATGTGATATAGAGATCATGCTCCAACAACATTTAGTGCAATAAGAAGGGGATGAGATGAAGAGGAATTAGGGTAAAAAGAAAAACCACATTTGAATTAATATTTAATCAAACTATTATTAAAATCATTCATCCATTTTTTGTGGAGTTAAACTCAACACCATGGATCCAATGATGTTAATAAAGTCATGACCAAAAAATCAACCCAAGACAACCAGAAAATATTCACAAAATCAGAAATAAAAATGTAAAAAAAAAGGGAAAATAAAGAGAAAAATATCAATTATAATCAAATTAATCAAGAAATAAAAAATAAGACCATGGAAAAATCAGAAAAGAGGCCAAGTAATTTTATGAAATTTTTGGGAATTTTTAAAATTCAGAAACTATTTTTAAAAATTAAAATAAATGGGTAAAATAAATAAAAAAGGTAAAAAATAGTAAAGTAAGAAACAAAAATAAAATAAAGTCACCAATATTTGTCACAATATCATTGGATCATTCTATACTTTTTTCAGAATTTTAAAATGTGTAAAAGTATTTTTAAACATTTTAAACAAATCAAATAAGTGTAAAATTCATAAAAAATACCAAAACACAAAAATAAGTTGTGAAAAAATAAAAATCAGAAAGAGAATAATCAAAAATATTTTTCATAATTTTTTCAGATATTTTAGACTAAAATTGAATTTTCTATGATTTTTTGAAATTTAAAATAATTAAAATATAAAAATCAGAAAAAGAATATAAAAGAAAAAGATGTGGACTATTGGATGAGAGTCAAAACACGTTAGTAATCAAATCCAAAGGATCTGGTGCACTGTGCATATCATGGTCTTTACTGAATAATGTACAGGATTATTAAATAAATCAGAATTTGAAAATAACAAATGTCACGCTTTCATTGGTTAGAAGATGACACGTTGGTCATCTTCAACCTCCAGCCCTCACGAATTGCAGGTCCCTCCAACTGTAAAATTAGAAGCTCATACGTATGCCATTTGCTTCATCTCTTCAAGACGAAGACAACCACACTTTCGCGACAAATTTATATAAACTGTAACTCAAGCAATTTGGAAAGAAAGTTTTGAAAGGGGATTTGAAAATTTATGATCCAAACGTGCTTCCAGATGAAAGTGAATGTTGTGACTAGAACCAGGGCAATAAGAGCAACACAATGATACCAAAATTTTGAAGAATTGATGAAGGAATCTACCTATTGAAGTTGAGTTGCAAAGCTCTGAAACTGGACTTCTATGGAGAAATGTAGGGCACGGTTCTTAAATGTAATTGTATGGTTAGGTTCAGGGAAGATCAAGGAAGGTGAATTGATGGAAAAAATGGATTGAAAGAGGCTTGAGAATAGGATTCGAAGTAGCTGAATTTCGAGTTGTGAAGCAAGTTTGGCAGGGTGATTCTGGCTATCTAAGCTTGGGAAATTGAATGGGGGATGACCCTCTATTTATAGGGAATCAAATGGAATTCTCAAGCGTGTAAAATGATGCAAATTGGAGGGAAATCGTGTGATCCTGATACACGAGCAAAGTGTGATCTGATTTGCATCAAAACTCATCAAATCCTTGTGTTTCAAGGCTCTAATCCACTTTGGCAACTTGGTTAAACATGTTTAGATCACAAACGCGTGCTAATTTGATGTTTAAAGGCCAAAACATGTATTTCAAATTCTGACTTATGGTGAGACTTCAGTTCCAAGTTACCAAGTTCATTCCAATGGCATTTCCACCTCAAGGAGTCTTAGGGAAAAATTCTTGATGCTTTAGAAAGATGAGGTAACAAGATTTGAAATGGAAAAAGAATGGAATCAAATGGATGCTTGAGCTGAAAGTTACATGGAGTCAAAGTTGAAGAAAAAGAGTTGACTTTCCATACTTAGAAATATTTCAAATTCTTCTTAAAAAATGACCTATAATCTCTTGCATCGAAACATGGCCTTGCGCTTAGAATTTGCTCTTGATCAAAAAAGATGGAATGAAGTAGACCTCTTGAATGATACTTTTCAATTTAAACCACTCAAAATCTCCAAAAATTGAGTAAGTTATGACTTGTTGAAGTTGGCCAAAAATCATGAAATAACCTATAATCTCTTGCATCCAAACATGGCCTTGCACTTAGAATTTGCTCTTGATCAAAAAATATAGAATGAAGTAGACCTCTTGAGTGACACTTTTCAATTTGAACCACTCAAAATATCCAAAAATTGAGTAAGTTATGACTTGTTGAAGTTGGCCAAAAATCATGAAATGACCTATAATCTCTTGCATCCAAACACGGCCTTGCACTTAGAATTTGCTCTTGATCAAAAAAGATGGAATGGATTAGACCTCTTGAATGACACTTTTCAATTTGAACCACTAAAAATCTCCAAAAATTGAGTAAGTTATGACTATTTGAAGTTGGCCAAAAATCATGAAATGACCTATAATCTCTTGCATTCTTAAGGCAACTTCCATCCATTTTTTCACTTTGCACATAAAATAAGGCATGAAGGACACATTCTTAGGATCATCATGAAAAAATAATAGGCTCAAGGTGATAAAAATTGACCAAGTTATGATCATTTGAAATCACATATGGAAAAAAATGGGGATTCATTTGGGTGACTTGTAATCTTTCTTCTTCATTAAGTTCCTTCCACATGAAAAATTCTTGAAACTTTTGAAGTGATTTGTTGGTAACTCTTTGAAGAGAAGAATATTTTTGGAATCACTCAAAAATACCAAAAGATGAGCAAGATATGCCCCTCTGAATTCCAAAACCCTAGCTTTTAGATCAAGAGAATGCTTGGTAGAACTTTGCCAAGTTTGAACAAACTTTTTGTGCCAATATTCTTCCTTTGTGAATAGGATTTGTTGAGGATGATGATGAGGACTAATGGACACCAAAACTACTTCCATACCAACTTCAAAAAAACTTCAATGGTGAGGTTTGGATCTCTCAAGCTTTTGACTAGGGCATGGAAATAAACTCATGAACCCATGATGCAACTTGCTAAACCTCATTGCTTTCACCTAAATTATTAACAAGTAGGACAAACCAACATTGTATTTGTTAATTTAGAGAGAAAATCAAAGCAAAATATCCCTGATCACCAAAGAAAACAAGTCAAGGTGCTTGGTGACTCCTCAAAGAGCAAGGTTATAGATAGGGAGAGGAACCAAAAGCACTAATGTGATTTTGTGGTGATTGAAACAATATAGTATGATGAAGGGATCTTAGGGGAAAAATTGGGGTACAACAGCTGCCCTTATTTACGTTTCTTCTATCCGGAGATACGAAGGTTAAAAATATTCGTGTCGACGTGATCGAAGATACTTAAATATAAAACAAACCCTATTTTTGGCCCTAAGATGCCATGCAAACATTTATGCATATGAATGGAACAAAAGGACGTAAAGTATTTTTGGGGATGCAATATGAAATGTAGAAACAAAAGAGCAATCCCACCAGGAAAATAAATCATTGGTAAACACAAGAAAAGAATCAGAGAGGAGAATAACAAGCATCGACGTTCACTACCAATGGTCTACCAACAATCACTGGAGGTAGGAAGAGAAAATATATCATATCACCGCCGTTCACTGACGATGAACTATCAACATTCACTGAAGATAGCAAAAAGATAAGAAACACCGACATTCACTGCCGATGTACTACCCACGTTCACTAGAGGTAGGAAGAGAAAACACATTATATCACCGCCGTTCACTGACGATGAACTACCAATGTTCATTGAAGATAGCAAAAGATAAGAAACACTGACGTTCATTGTCGATGTACTACCCATGTTCACAGGAGGTAGGAAGAGAAAACACATCATATCACTGTTGTTCACTGACGATGAACTATCAACCTTCACTGAAGATAGCCAAAAGATAAGAAACACTGAGGTTCACTGTCGATGTACTACCCACGTTCACTGGAAGTAGGAAGAGAAAACACATGATATCACCGCTGTTCACTGACGATGAACTATCAAAGTTCACTAAAGATAGCAAAAAGATAAGAAACACCGACGTTCACTGCCGATGTACTACCAACATTCACTGAAGGTAGAAAGAGAAAATATACCATATTATCGCTGTTCACTGACGATGAACTATCAACGTTCACTGAAGATAGCAAAAAGATAAGAAACACCGACGTTCACTGCCGATGTACTATCAACGTTCGCTGAAGGTAGAAAGAGAAAATATACCATATTATCGCTGTTCACTGACGATGAACTATCAACGTTCACTGAAGATAGCAAAAAGATAAGAAACACCGACGTTCACTGCCGATGTACTACCAACGTTCACTGAAGGTAGAAAGAGAAAATATACCATATTACTGCCGTTCACTGATGATGAACTTTCAACGTTCACTGAAGATAGCAAAAAGATAAGAAACACCGACATTCACTGTCGATGTACTACCAACATTCACTGAAGGTAGAAAGAGAAAATATATCAAGTTTCCCAAGATTCTGGTGTTTTGCCAAGAACGGGTCTCAACTTCTTCTTTAACCAAGGAAATCCGCCTGGAAAGGGTAGTACATAACATGTCTCAAATAAAGAGACCCCACTCATTATCAAAGGGATTTACAAAGAGAAATGACTTTCTGGGAACAACAATATGACTTCCCGGGGACATGCCACGATATTCCTGCTAAGGAGGTAAAGTCTACCTGTGCAAAATAAATGGACAAACCAAAACTCAAAAATTTCAGAGATCCATAAATCAAAATCAGAAATAAACTGGAGCAAGATGGCCAATGTAGATACATCCTTTGAGAAATAAACTCAAGAGGGACAACCAAAATCAACTAAGCAAAGAGCACAACAGGAAAGGTCAAAACGCAATGCTAATGAATGATGGTTTTTAGTTAAACATAATGTATGTATAAATGTATGAGTGCTATCGTGCATATGTTGTTAAAAGGATACATAATCAGTACAAACAAACAAAAACTGCCTCAGGTACTAACAACATTGGGCTAAACTTCAACCAGAAAGATCAATCCAAGAAAAGTAAAAGCAACTGCGGAAACCAAACTCGTTGCCTGCCTTAACTTTACTGAGGAGAAATATAATTTGGATGTAGCCAAATAAAACAAATATCGGGATAGAACATCCTTCTTCCGGTTTCATCAGAGAAAACAGTTTTCCCAAAAGCAACATGCCTACTGGAGATTGTGAGACCAGCCTCAAATAAAACAGACTGACGCCGACTCAACCAAACTTCATTGGGGGATTCACGCCTACCTCCCTGGAGAAAACTTTCATCACGAATACTCATTCCAAACAAGAGATTCCCTAGGATAACCTTCCTGGGAAATCAAGAAGTCAATATTAATGCCAAAACTTTCATCATATAAGGGAAAACTTACCGGGGAATCTGAGACGGAGACTTCTGACCATGTAAACCCCAAAAAACGAATCAAGACCTGACTGGGGATAATGAGATCATAAACCCAATACTGTACCTTGCACCCACTGATATCATCTCTAACTATCTGAGAAACACACAAGGATTGTGCACCTACCAGCAAAATGACCTGAGAAAACTTTCATGAAGGGAGTAAATCTTCTTAAAACAACCGGAGTTTGTTCAATCTTGGGATCACCATTCTTGTCGTCATTGTTTCATCATAAATACCAAAGTAAATTGATTTGGTAAAGATCTCTTTTCTTTTTGAAAAGTTAATTTTTCTTTTTAATCTTTTTGCTTTAACAGTTATTATCGGCAATAAATGATGTCTTTGCAAGCTAAGTAAAAATAAGAACACAAAAAGTTGGGCAAAAGCTCTAATTTCATTAATAGAATGGTAGTCTGCGAATGGCAAGACTCCATGGATGATTACAAAGTTTTGGAAATGGTAATACATAATGGAAAAGATACATTGAGATACAATGACCACTTTCCCTCTTAACAACTTTTAAAATCCTGAGCAGCAGCTTTTGTTGAAGTATGGTGAGGATCCGAGAAGATTGTTGCTTCAACGATCCAGTCTTGTCTGACGTAGTTACTTGCCAAGAAAATCCCTAACTTTTGCCTAAGCTGCCCTTGCGGGTTTTCAACTTAGCGGGAAATTTATTCTGTTTATGTCTCTAATTTTTGCTTAGACCGACCTTTCGGGTTTTCGGCCTAACGAGACGCTCTTTTTTTCCTAAGCCGCCCTTTAGGGTTTTCAACTTAGAGAGCTATTCTTTTATTTCTTTAGGCGAAGTATTTCTTGACTACGTCAGCATTCATGGGACGTGGGAACTCCTCACCATCCATAGTTTCAAGAATTAATGCACCACCAGAAAAGGCTTTCTTGACAACATACGGGCCTTCAAAATTAGGAGTCCACTTGCCCCTAGAATCAGCGTTGAAAGACATGATCTTCCTGAGCACGAGGTTGCCTTCTCTGAATTCACGAGGTTTGACCTTTTTGTCAAATGCTTTCTTCATTCTTTTTTGATATAACTGCGCATGACACAAAGCTGTCATTCTCTTCTCTTCAATCAAATTCAATTGGTCAAACCTGTTCTGAACCCATTCAGCCTTTGTCAATTTGGCTTCCATTATCACACGTAACGAGGGAATCTCTACTTCGACAGGGAGTACAGCTTCCATTCCATAAACTAGAGAAAACATGGTTGCTCTTGTTGAAGTGCGAACAGATGTTCGATATCCATGTAGAGCAATAGGGAGCATTTCATGCCAATCCTTATAAGTGACAACCATTTTCTGGATGATCTTCTTGATATTCTTATTAGCAGCTTCAACAGCCCCATTCATCTTTGGCATGTATGGAGATGAATTGTGATGGACAATCTTGAATTCTTCGCACAGTTCAATCATCATCTTGTTGTTCAAATTCGAGCCATTGTAAGTGATGATTCTGCTCGGCACACCAAACTGGCATATAAGGTTATTCTTAATGAAGCGCACAACCACCTGCTTAGTAACATTGGCATAAGAAGCAGCCTTTACCCATTTGGTAAAGTAGTAAATGGCTACCAAGATAAAATGATGTCCATTCTAAGCTTTGGGTTCTATCATCTCGATCATGTAAATACCCCCACATAGAGAAAGGCCATGGGGAGGAAATCACATTGAGAAGTGTCGGAGGTACATGGATCTTATCTGCATAAATCTGGCATTTATGGCACTTCTTTGAAAATTTGTAACAATCAGATTCCATCATCAACCAATAATAACCTGCCCTTAGCATCCTTTTAGCCATTGAATCTCAATTAGCATGAGTGCCAAATGAACCTTCATGGATCTCATGCATCAACATGTCTGCTTCGTGTCTATCCACGCATCTGAGCAAGACCATGTCAAAATTCCTCTTGTATAACACATTTTCGCTGAGGAAGAAACTAATTGACAACCTTCTCAGTGTCTTTCTATCTTTCTTTGACACACCAAATGGGTATTCCTGAGTCTGAAGAAAATGCTTGATATCATAGTACCAAGGTTTTTCATCTGCTACCTCCTTTGTCGCAAACACATGAGCGGGCCTATCGAGCCGTCGAACTATAATTCGGGGTATATCATTCCAAGCATTTACTTGGTACATGGAAGCCAAAGTTTCTAGAGCATCTGCCATTTGATTTTCATCCCTAGGAATGTGATGGAATTCAACTTTATTGAAGAATGGTAGTAATCTTCTAGCATAATCTTTGTAAGGGATCAAGCCAGGGTGACGAGTGTCCCATTCCCCTTTAATCTGATTTATTACCAATGCTGAATTGCCATACACATCTAGAATTTTGATTCGGAGATTAATAGCTTCTTCAAGACCCATGATGCAAGCCTCATATTCTGCCATATTATTAGTGCAATCAAATGTTAACCTTGCGGTAAAAGGAATGTGCGATCCATGAGGAGTGACAATCACAACACCAATTCCTTTACCATAAGCATTCACACTCCATTAAATATCATATTCCAACGAGATTCAGGGTCGGGTCCCTCCTCGGGAAATGGTTCATCACAACCTTTCACTTTCAAGAACATCACATCTTCATCGGGGAATTCATATTCTGCAGATTGATGATCTTCCACCGGCTGTTGAGCAAGGTAATCTGCCAACACACTACTTTTGATAGCCTTTTGAGTGCGGTATTCGATATCATATTCAGACAACAACATCTGCCAACGGGAAATTCTCCCAGTAAGAGCAGGCTTTTCAAAAATATACTTGATTGGATCCATTTTGGAGATCAACCAAGTGGTATGATTCAACATATACTGCCGCAAACGATTTGCCGCCCAGGCCAAAGCACAACATGTTTTTTCTAGCATGGAATACCGCGACTCACAGTCAGTGAACTTTTTGCTGAGATAATAAATGGCGAAATCTTTCTTTCCCGTTTCATCCTGTTGTCCCAGAATACAACCCATGTATTTATCCAACACTGTTAGATACATAATCAACAATCTTCCTTCTACGGGAGGGAGTAAGATAGGAGGTTCAAGTAGACACTCTTTAATACTTTCAAATGCCCTTTGGCAGTTATCCGTCCACACACAACCTTGATCTTTTAACAACTTAAAGATCGGTTCACACGTTGCGGTCATGTGGGAAATAAATCTGGATATATAATTCAAACGCCCGAGGAAACCCCTGACTTGCTTTTTAGTTCTTGGTGCTGGAATTTCTTGAATTGCTTTGACTTTGTCAGGTTCAACTTCAATTCCTTTCTGGCTAACAATAAAACCCAACAATTTCCCTAATCTAACTCCGAAGGTACATTTATTTGGATTCAAGCAGAGACGATACTTCCTCAAATGCTGAAACAACTTCAACAAATCTTCTATATGCCCTTCTTCAGTTTGGGATTTGGCAATCATATCATTAACATATACTTCGATTTCTTTGTGCATCAGATCATGGAATAGGGTTGTCATAGCCCTCTGGTACGTTGCACCAGCGTTCTTCAACCCGAAGGGCATCACCCTGTAACAGAATGTTCCCCAGGGTGTGATAAACGTTGTTTTTTCCATGTCCTCTGGAGCCATTCTTATTTGATTATACCCAGAAAATCCGTCCATGAACGAGAATACCTTGAATTTTGTTGTGCTATCCACTAACATGTCAATGTGAGGCAATGGGAAATCATCTTTTGGACTAGCTTTATTTAGATCTTTGTAATCTACACACATGCAGACTTTTCTGTCTTTTTTCGGTACTGGGACAATATTGGAAATCCACTAAGGATACACTGATGTCACAAGAAAACCAGCATTAATCTGCTTTAGGACCTTCTCTTTGATCTTTACTGCCATATCCGGGTGGGTTCTTCTCAACTTTTGTTTAACTGGCGGACACTCTGGCTTCAATGGCAAACGATGCTCGACAATGTCTGTATCTAGACCACGCATATCTTGATAAGACCAAGAAAAAATATCCACATACTTTTTCAACAGTTCAATCAACCCGCTCTTTACATCAGGATACAACGATGCTCCAATCTTGACTTCCTTCAGATCTTCCTCTGAACCCAAATTAACCACTTCCAAAGGCTCTTTGTATGGTTGAGTGGTATTTTCCTCGTGCTCAAGCAACCGTGAGACCTCTTCTGGAATCTCACCATAATCTTCTTCTTCAGCCCCAAACACAGGACATTCAAAGTTGGGAGAGGGTGCATGGTCATTGTATTCAACGGGTTTTTTAGTTAATCTGCACATATGATTTATGATTGTTTTTAGAAACTGACACATATAGCAAGTGATCATGCAGATTAATTTGCAGTTATTATTTATTTTGAAAGGCTTTTTTTTATCATTACCATTTCCCAAGAAAAAGGCAGAAAATAAAAGACATAATTTAGAAGTAAAGACAACTTTTATTAATGATCTTAACAGTTATAGCAAACAGATAAGCCCTACAACATCGATACTTCCACCTTGGGCAGAGTGAAAGTATTTCAAAAGAAAGAAACCGATTAACAAAACAAATTACTTTGAAACATGTATGCAAGAAGGAACATCAATGGTGACCCAGTTCTGAACTCGGACTCCATGCATCACATAATTCGGTGATTCCTACTCTGCTTCATCCTCTTCAACAACATTAATTCCAGAACCAATCGGATGGAGGTAGCCTCTGTTGTGGAAAACATCATGATAATTATTCACAGAAGACTTCAACTTCTGACTTTCGCCTTCGTCATTCCTCGAAGAGAAACCCAAACCAGTTCTGTTTTTGTTCACGGGTGGATCCAAAAGTCATCCCCAAACTACATTGTGACCATTGCGCACCACCTGCCGCACATCCTTCAGGGAAACCACCAAATTTTCATTCTTCCTCATGTTGTCAATGGATAGGGCTTGGAACTGGGTTCCAACAGCAGCCTCATCCGCTTCTACAATACTGAAAGAGGATAGATGGGATATCAACAACGCTTGCTCCCCATTTATGATCACTACCTTCCCTTCACGCACAAATTTTAGCTTCTGATGTAGAGTTGAAGTGACAGCCCCTGTTTCCTGTATCTATGGCCGTCCTAGCAAACAACTATACGCGGGAATAATGTCCATTACCTGGAAAGTTATCAAGAACAAGTGTGGTCCTATATGGATGGGCAAGTCCACTTCACTGATGACAGATTTCCTCGACCCATCAAAAGCCTTCACAATGATGCCACTCGGGCGCATAGGTGTTCCCTGATACTTTAACTTCATGAGAGTACTTCTCGGTATAACATTCAACACGGATCCGTAATCAATTAGCACATTGGGCAACGAATCCTTGCAATTCATAGATATGTGGAGTGCCAGGTTGTGATTCCTCCCTTCATCTGGTAACTCATCATCACAGAAACTCAAGTTGTTACATGATGTAATGTTTCCAATTACGCTGCTGAATTGATCTAATGGCATGTCATTTTCTACAAAAGCTTGATCTAGTACTCTCATCAGTGATTCTCTATGAGCCGAGGAATTCATCAATAAAGCTAGGATGGATATCTTTGAAGGAGTCTACAATAGCTGGTCCACAATTTTGTAGTCGCTCATTTTAATTATTTTCAAGATATCATCCACTTATTTATCTAATGTAGCTCCACTAGTCTCTCCTGCAACCTTCTTAGGCTCACCGTTCTCAGCAATTTTATTTCCAGCAACAACATCTTTTCAAATAACCGGCACAAACACACGACCACTACGGGTCACCCTGCTATTATCATCTATATTTCTAACATCTGGCATTGGCTGGATGGGAACTTCCACCCCCATCTTCCAAGATTGTAGCGTTGTATTTGTAAGGCACATCCTTATCTGATTTATAGGGAATAGGTCCTGGCAGACAAATTACCAAGGGGGTAACAGCTGGTTTGCTATGGTACTCCACCTCAAGGTGAGCGGGTGCACCAAAACAAGGTACAATGACATTTACACCTTCCTCGACATAATCAGCATTCAAAATACCATTTCTGGTGAACAATTCTTCGTCTAAAGAGAAATACTCATCTGTGAAGGCATACTCTTCCTCTGACTCCTCTCCCATCAAAAAAACTTCAACCATATCAATCTCGTGATAATCATCTCTCAGACATGTGATCTTGATATTCCCATTGTCTAACAGCTATTGAACACCCTCTCTCACAATAGAACATCCTCGAGGGTTTCAACAGCAAACTATGCAAGATCCATATTGGTGTTCCACCTGACCATCAATACAGCAGAAAGTAACATGCAACGGTACGAGATCTTCATTCAAATGCTTCACATCAAAAATTCTGAATTCACCAGGACATCTAGAAACCATATTCACTTCCTCTTCATACTCTGCCCTAGGCCTGATTATATGGATTAAACCTTCATCCATCATCTCCTGTAAGTCAGCCTTTATCTTCTTACAACCCTGTATATTTATACTGCAAACAGCACAATCGGCGTGGTCATGCGTATAATAACTTAATTCACATAGGTCTGTGTGCATCTTTACCAAATCCCCTCTAACCAAATTAATGTCAAAAATCCGGAAGTCACCTGGACAACCGGCCACCATATTCACAACACTCACTCCCCCGTGCTTGGGCAGAGGATTGTCTTTCACATTAGGTCCCATGTCTTTAAAATATAGAATTCCAGACTTCACCAACTTTTGCACTTCAGTGTTCAAAGGATAACAATTCTCAACATGATGCCCTGGTGCTCCCTGATGAAAAGCACATATCTGGTTTTCTTTGTAATACCAAGGTAATGGTGATGGTACAGCGGGAGGTGGTCGTGTCTGGACCAACATCTTCTGAATCAATGCTGGTAGTAGATCTGCATAGCTCATGGGAATAGGGTCATAGTTCTCCCTTCTCTGATTATTCCCTTGGTTCCCCTGCTGGGATGGTCTTCGATAAGCAACGGTAGTTGGAGCAGCATTCATAACAGGAGTAACTAAGGCAACTTGCTGGTGACGCTGATAATTCCTTCTAGGAACCTTCACCCCCCCTCTCTTGTATGACAGCATTGGTATCCCCCTCTTTCTTCTTTGTAAACCCATAAGTTGGCTTCTTCACACTTTCAGATCCTTCTCCCTTTGTCAAACGACCTTCTCTTACTGCCTCTTCTAGGAGGACGCCCATTCCTACCATCTCTATAAAATCACTCGTGGCACTTGTTACTATTCTTTTGTAGTATAAAGCGCTTAACGTCTTCAGAAAAATTTTAGTCATTTCCTTCTCCTCCATGGGAGGAATCACTTGTGCAGCCACTTCGCGCCATCTCTGCGCGTACTCTTTGAATGATTCTCTGTCTTTCTGAACCATGGCTCTAAGTTGGTCACGATCAGGCGCCATGTCCATATTGTACTTGTATTGTTTTATAAATGCTTCTCCCAAATCATTAAAGGTGTGGATGTCGGCGTTGTCTAAACTCATGTACCATTTCATCGTTGCGCCAGTCAGACTATCTTGGAAAAAGTGAATCAGCAAACACTGATCATCAGTGTGGGTAGATATTCTCCTTATATACATCACCAGGTGAGCACGAGGGAAAGTGTTGCCCTTGTACTTCTCAAACTCCGGGACCTTGAACTTAGCAGGCACTTTAACATTCGGGACCAAACATAGCTCATTCACATTCTTCCCAAATAACTCTTTTCCCCTAAGAGCCTTCATCTCTCTTTGCATTCTATCAAACTGTTCTTGGAAATCATACATTCTATCATAAAGACCCAAGTCTTCACTCGGCGGAGGGAAAGGACGACACACATCTTCATTAACAAACGGAACCAGATTCACCGAAGAAGGTGCAGCAGGAACAGTATGCACTACATGAGGTGTTAGAGTAACAACATTTGGAACCACTGGAGCATCTTGAGGGCCCAAATTGAAACCTTCAGGTGCAAAATTCTCTGGCATTCCCCACGGATAACCCCGAGGCATGCAGTTTTGAACAACAGTCGGAGTAGCGGATACAGGAACAGCAGGAACTTCAACATTTGCCCTTGTTACTTGAGGTTGAACACTCAGTGGCTGATTCTGAGAAACCACCAGAGCTTCCATCATAGTAGTCAAATTGGCCAAGCCGGCCTTCAAAGCAAAAACTTCTTCACGTAGCTCGCGATTCTCCTATTTTAAGTTGTCCATCTTCTTTTTGAAGTTAGCCCGAGTGTTGTAGTGATGAGTCAGTTTGCTGAATGAAGTAAAGAAGTTGGGTAAGACAACTGGGTATGCATAAAAAATGCAAGAAATATGTGCAATATGATGCATGATATGCAATGTACATGATTATTTTTACTTTTTCTTTTAATATTTCAAGGGATTTAACGTTTATAAACATATTGCAAACATCAAAATAATAACGCATTTGAAAAACTGAAAATTTTTATTATAATAACTTCAAAATGGGTTACAAGTTTCAATGATCCCAAGTACAAGATGAAAATACAATCTAAAAAATCCTGAGAGAAAGAAACTGATAGAGATCAATCGATCAATCTGTACGTTGGCGGTTCCATGTGAGCCTGGCAATCTGAGCTCTCAACCTCTGGTTTCCTTCCACATGTCTGATGGAAACCTCTTTCCAATCATCTGAAGCAGGAAGTGAACAAACAACACCTATTTGAGGCTTAGGGGAAAATAAATCCCCTTGCCTCTCCATAGACTCTACCGCTCGGCTTTCAAGGATCTCGATCAAATCATCTTTCTCCTTCAAGTCTGCTTTATAGGAACTCTCTAAATTCTGGAACTTGTTCTTCCAAGCATCCCTTTCCTGTTGCATCCTAACCAAAGCGAGTTGCAGATCTTCTAGATCATCTAATAAGGGAGGAGTGGTCTTCACAAATAGATCAGGCATGGGTGTCACCCGAGTATACGACATCTTCAATGAATGGCTCTTGATCGGACCCACTGAAGATATGGCTCCAAAGAAATAGTTCCCATAGGTCCCAAATCCTTCCTACTCTTCTTATGAATGTGGCGCCAGGCCTTCGCGATCTGCTCCCTAGCTTCCCTGTGGTCTTCTCCTTCCTTCAGAAAGAAACTACTCAAATGAATGTCGTTTGGTTTATCCCTCATCGGATAACCAAGCTATCACTGTGCAAGAATATGGTTATAGTTAATTCCTCCCTTAGTACCAAGAAAAGGTACATTGGGGAAACTACCACAACTGTCAATAATCTATATATCCTGATAAGCTCGACGATCCTAATCAATATCTGAGTGAGTAAGTGCCATGATCTTAGGATCCCAACGAGGTTCCTTCTTGACATCCTAAAAGGCATTAGACTGAGGCATATAAGAGATGAACCACTGGTACAACAAAGGCGTGCAACAGATAATCATTCCCCCATGATAGGAGCTCTGAAGATGAACAAAGTAATAAGCATCACCCAATAGTGTAGGAATTGGGTTTCTAATCATGAAGATCTTGATAGCATTAATGTCGACAAACATGTCCACATTAGGAAATAAGAACAATCCATAAGAAAGTAAAGCAAATATGGCCTCAAAGGAAACCGTACTCTTCATTTTGGAAAAGTAACGAGCTTTCTCCAATAAGAACTCAGCTGATAATCCTCTAATCCCTCTTTTGATAGTCATATGGGCTTCCACCTCAGACTTCCTCAGGTGAATCAAAGCAGAAATCTCATGTGGTTTTGGCTCACCATCCAAACCAGTAAAAGGAACACGATCGGATCATAGAACTGGACCAAGGTCGAGAGAATACCCTCCTTCATCTTCAGCTTCATGAGAGGAATAATGGATCCATACTTCTTTCGAAAGTCTGCAGGACACTCAATCTCTGGAATTAGACTGACCAACTCATCTATTTTGGGATCCTTGAAATTGTATTTCCCGGTCTTTCTCTTTCCAGAATCCATGGTTAACAATACCTGAGATATTCACAAATAGTCAACCTTTAAATCCCTTGAAATATTATTTTCTTCAAAAGATGCTTATGAGTGCATGGATGCATGATGCAGCAATCACACACAAGATCACACATATAAGGTTTATAGGTTCAACGTCACGAGCATGAGGTCGAAGGTAATACCCATAAGGTGTTGGTCTAAAAAGTTATCACCTGCCGAACAAGGTTCTAGAGGTTCCCAGAGTCTACATCCTTCCTTCGGATATTACCAACTTCCTGATTAACTCGGTAATTAGTAATATTCTCAAGAAAGACTCGTCCGAGCGTAGTATCGCGTGACAACCATTTCTGGATTACTCCGTCATAGCTTCCGCACTACACCTAAAAGGCCAAGATGGGTTTGGTATTCTACGGTCCTCAGTTTCAGCAGGCTCCCAGGTCAAAAGCAGTACGTCTTCCCGATTACTCGGTAAATGACACTACAATCAAAGGGGCCTCCACTGAGTGGGGGATCTCATGCCTCCTTTTTTGGGATTACTCCCTCAAAGTTAACATGACTATACCGCCTGTCCTATCTTAAAGTTTGCCCAAGTCTGGGTATAAGACTTATGAGTAATCACCAAGCACCCTGAAAACCAGGAAAATTCAGAAAAACATGTATACAAAATATAACACATAAACAGCAATAGCACATATACAGATATAAAAAAAGATAGGCTTAACCCACTTAGGGATGGACCAGCAAGACGTCAATCTTTCCCCAGTGAAGTCGCCATTTTTCTGTAGCGGTAGAAATGTTCAAGACTAAGCCATTGGATTGACTAGACTTTATACAAATCAAAATAAAAATCGCCACCGCGCTTTATTGTTTCCAAAGGAATGGGAAAAGAGCGAATAACCCAAAAGAGGGGGAAAGATTCAAGGTAAGGGGCTTGGTTATGCAAAGGGAAGGTATTAGCACCCTAAACATCTATGGTACTCCGCGGGAAACTCTTTGTAAAATCTGTATATTTTGGCTATAAAAATGTGTTATATATAAAATGGATGGTGGAGGTGAGAAAAGAAATATATTTTTTTATAATTTTTGCACCCGCCGCGGTTGCGAACCTTTAGTGCCTACGTACCATCTTTTGTGCAATAGGGGATCAGGGTACACGTAGTTCCTCTTTAAATAAGTTTGAAACACAAGTGTGTTGGTTAATTTTAAGAGATAAGACATCATTGTCATTGTCCGTGTGGAAAACGTACTTACTACCCAGAATCATGAGAAAGGAGAATTTGCATCATCTAAAAGTGGAGGATATGACTTGGATTTTAAAATCAACAATGTCTCACTCAACACCCAAGTGGAAAATATCTCTCTTCACTATATATTGTAGAAGTATAGTTGTTTGCATCACTACAAGGATTGAAAAGAGTCTAACCTTTTGAGAAAAAGTTTAAAGGTAAAAAAGCCAAAGTGGAAAAATGGTTTGGAATGAGATTGGTTGACTTTTAGTCTTCTCACAAAAAAATGTCAAGGTATTATTAAATTGATTGAAGTTTATTTATGAAAATGATTTTTTGAAAATGCATGGACCTAAGTCCAAGTTTATTATAAAAGTGGTTCAAGTTTAGAGACAAGAAGACTTTTCAAAAGGAGGGAGAAGATTTTTGAAATTAAAGAAGATGGGAGGAGTATAAGAGACTATCCTAAAGCATAAGGTAAAAGCTAAGGATAAGGACCATCTAACCAACAAGAAGCCAAAGCTTGACATTATGAGCCAAGATAAAATTCCTATTCTTTGGATTGAAACCAAGCAAGCAAGGATACTAAACCTCTTCAAATATATTAAGTCTTCATAAAAATTGGGCAGAGTAACTGCTGTATACGGGTGAATTCCATATTACAAATGGAGGATGTAATCACAAAAACCTGCCCAGAAAAACAAACAAGCAACCCAGTGTCTTGAGGTAAACCTCAAGAGCTCCAGACAAAATAATCAGATAAGATCACAAGGTATCCAAGATAGGCCAAGGTTTCTAATCCTAAGTCCAAGAAAAGTTCACTGCTCCATCATGCCAAGGATAGTAACTAAATAGTCCAAGTGCCATTAAGAGTTTTTTAGGGTTAAGTTGGTTATTAAGTATCTTAGAAAAAGGAAAAAGAAAAGCTCAAGTGAGCAAAGTAAAAATGAAAAGAAAATAAATGCTCAAATGAGCAAAGATGAAAATGGCATGAAATGTAAAATGCTAAAAAAATAAATAATGCATGAAGCATAAAAGAATAAAAGCATAAGATAAAACAAGTCAATAATTAGTGGTTAGTTGGATGATCATCTTGAAACTTGCATTTGGAACTCATTAGAGGATTGGTAGAACCAAAGCCTCCACACAATGAATCTCAAGGTTATTGGATCAAAGAGATTAAATTAACATACTTGGGCTTGCAATCATAAGTTTGGGCCACGAATGATCATTTATTCGAATCGGGACAAAATTAAGCGCTATGTTAAGCAATCGTAAGTGGACTTATATAGAAGTCGCACCTATTTTGAGGCTGGTCAATAGCAATCTATGCACCATTTATTTTGAGACATGATATAGAGATCATGCTCCAACCACATTTAGTGCAATAAGAAGGGGATGAGATGAAGAGGAATTAGGGTAAAAAGAAAAACCACATTTGAATTAATATTTAATCAAACTATTATTAAAATCATTCATCCATTTTTTGTGGAGTTAAACTCAACACTATGGATCCAATGATGTTAATAAAGCCATGACCAAAAAATCAACCCAAGACAGCCAGAAAATATTCACAAAATAATAATATAATTAATATATACATTAAAGGGTTTAAAAATGTAAAAAAAAAGGGAAAATATCAATTATATTCAAATTAATTAAGAAATAAAAAATAAGACCATGGAAAAATCAGAAAAGAGGCCAAGTAATTTTATGAAATTTTTGGGAATTTTTAAAAGTCAGAAACTATTTTTAAAAATTAAAATAAATGGGTATAATAAATAAAAATGGTAAAAAATAGTAAAGTCAGAAACAAAAATAAAATAAAGTAACCAATATTTGTCACAATATCATTGGATCATTTTATAATTTTTTGTGAATTTTAAAATGTGCAAATGTATTTTTAAACATTTTAAACAAATCAAATAAGTGTAAAATTCATAAAAAATACCAAAACAAAAAAATAAATTGTGAAAAAATAAAAATCAGAAAAAGAATAATCAAAAATATTTTTCATAATTTTTTCAGATTTTTTGGACTAAAAATGAATTTTCTATGATTTTTTGAAATTTAAAACAATGAAAATATAAAAATCAGAAAAAGAAAATAAAAGAAAAAGATGTGGACCATTGGATGAGAGTCAAAACGCGTTCGTAATCAAATCCAAAGGATCTGGCGCATTGTGCATATCATGGTCTTTACTGAATAATGTACAGGATCATTAAATAAATTAGAATTTGAAAATAACAAATGTCACGCTTTTATTGGTTAGAAGATGACACGTTGGTCATCTTCAACCTCCAGCCTTCACGAATTGCAGGTACCTCTAACTGTAAAATTAGAAGCTTAGACCTATGCCATTCGCTTAGACCTATTGAAGTTGAGTTGCAGAGCTCTGAAACTGGACTTCTATGGAGCAATGTAAGGCATTATTCTTAAATGTAATTGTATGGTTAGGTTCAGGGAAGATCAAGGAAGGTGAATTGATGGAAAAAATGGATTGAAAAAGGCTTGAGAATAGGATTCGAAGTAGTTGAATTCTGAGTTGTGAAGCAAGTTTGGCAGGGTGATTCTGGCTATCTAAGCATGGGAAATTGAATGGGGGATGACCCTCTAATTATAAGGAATCAAATGGAATGCTCAAGCGTGTGGAATGTTGCAAATTGGAGGGAAATCGTGTGATCCTGATACATGAGCAAAGTGTGATCTGATTTGCATCAAAACTCATCAAATCCTTGCTTTCAAGGCTCTAATCCACTTTGGCAACTTGGTTAAACATGTTTAGATCACAAACGCGTGCTAATTTGATGTTTAAAGGCCAAAACATGGATTTCAAATTCTGACTTATGGTGAGACTTCAGTTCCAAGTTACCAAGTTCATTCCAATGGAATTTCCACCTCAAGGAGTCTTAGGGAAAAATTCTTGATGCTTTGGAAAGATGAGGTTACAAGCTTTGCAATGGAAAAAGAATGGAATCAAATGGATGCTTGATCTGAAAGTTACATGGAGTCAAAGTTGAAGAAAAAGAGTTGACTTTCCATACTTAGAAATATTTCAAATTCTTCTTAAAAAATGACCTATAATCTATTGCATCCAAACATGGCCTTGCACTTAGAATTTGATCTTGATCAAAAAATATGGAATGAAGTAGACCTCTTGAATGACACTTTTCAATTTGAACCACTCAAAATCTCCAAAAATTGAGTAAGTTATGACTTGTTGAAGTTGGCCAAAAATCATGAAATGACCTATAATCTCTTGCATCTAAACATGACCTTGAACTTATAATTTTCTCTTGATCAACAAATATGTAATGAAGTATACCTCTTGAATGACACTTTGCAATTTGAACCACTCAAAATCTCCAAAAATTGAGTAAGTTATGACTTGTTGAAGTTGGCCAAAAATCATGAAATGACCTATAATCTCTTGCATTCTTAAGGCAACTTCCATCCATTTTTTCACTTTTCACATAAAATAAGGCATGAAGTACACATCCTTAGGATCACCATGAAAAAATAATAGGCTCAAGGTGATAAAAATTTACCAAGTTATGATCATTTGAAATCACATATGGAAAAAAATGGGGATTCATCTGGGTGACTTGTAATCTTTCTTCTTCATTAAGTTCCTTCCACATGAAAAATTCTTGAAACTTTTGAAGTGATTTGTTGGTAACTCTTTGAAGAGAAGAATTTTTTTGGAATCACTCAAAAATACCAAAATATGAGCAAGATATGCCCCTCTTAAGTCCAAAACCCTAGCTTTTAGTTCAAGAGAATGCTTGGTGGAACTTTGCCAAGTTTGAACAAACTTTTTGTGCCAATATTCTTCATTTGTGAATAGGATTTGTTGAGGATGATGATGAGGACTCATGGCCACCAAAACTACTTCCATACCAAG
Source organism: Vicia faba (assembly GCA_948472305.1). Classification (NCBI taxonomy): domain Eukaryota; kingdom Viridiplantae; phylum Streptophyta; class Magnoliopsida; order Fabales; family Fabaceae; genus Vicia; species Vicia faba. Next base: position 749,858,527 of record OX451735.1, on the reverse strand, counting down.
TTCAAAACAACTTCAATGGTGAGGTTTGGATCTCTCAAGCTTTTGACTAGGGCATGGAAATAAACTCATGAACCCATGATGCAACTTGTTAAACCTCATTGCTTTCACCTAATTTATTAACAAGTAGGACAAACCAACATTGTATTTGTTAATTTAGAGAGAAAATCAAAGCAAAATATCCATGATCACCAAAGAAAACAAGTCAAGGTGCTTGGTGACTCCTCAAAGAGCAAGGTTATATATAGGGAGAGGAACCAAAAGCCCTAATGTGATTTTGTGGTGATTGAAACAATATAGTATGATGAAGAGATCTTGGGGGCAAAAATTGGGGTACAACATGCTTAAAACCATATATATGAACCTTTGAGTAATCAAAGTTTTTACGCGCATTTTACGTACATTTGTTTTTACATGGTTATGTTAATTAGACTCCAACAAAATACAAAGCAAAAGACAAGGGGATTCTGCGGCAAATTGAGTCAATGTCATCAATAAAAAGGTACATCACAGCTATATGATATTTATACATGTAACTAATTAAATGTTAATTCGTGATCTTATACTTCACATAACTAATTATATGATCTTTAAATTCATGCTAAAGAGAATGAGGATGTCGGTAGGGGTAAGAATCCTGAAATTAGCAACATTTCCACACAAAAAAAGGTTGTTTCTAAGAAGACCGCGGCTAAAAAAAACCTACTTCCAAGTTTAGGTCGTGCCTTGGGACATTTTTAGAAATGTCTGATATTCCAAAAGGAAATACTCGTCTTCTACCTATGGAGTTTGGTATTTTTGGTTTTGAATATTCTGAAAAAATTGGTATGGAGGATTTTGATCAAGTTTTACAACATACGCAGTTAGGCCTTGGTGTTGTTAATACATACATAAGGTATATCCGATCTACTTTGTCTAATTAATTGATCAATTCTTTTACTCATTTCAAATGTTAATGAGGTCTTTTATTTAAGGTTTTTGTATGAAAAATTAAGGCGCCCGAGTGGAATGGAGCAAAGATTTACTTTCTTATCTCCTTTCAGTACCAACTTAGGGTTAATCATTCATAAACCAGATGAAGTCATGGCGTATGTACTCGAGTGCTTTATGGCCGACAAAGATACCAAAAAATTGTTCTTTTTACCGCTTAATACCGGCAACGGGTTAGATTTTCATTCTAAATTCATCTATTATAATGTTTCATATTTTGACGTTGTGTAGAAAGTTTTCATATCACATTTGTTTAATCTTACAGTGGACATTGGTTGTTGGTCACGATTAATCCTATCAGAGAAGTTGTATATTATCTGGATTCTTTACGCAATGATCCAAGTACATACCAAGATATGAAGAATATGGTTGATACGTAAGTGAGATTGTTTTAAATATTTGTGTGTGTATTTATTTATTTATTTATTTATGTGAATTGTTCTAAATATGCGTTTATGTTTTACTAGCATTATACAAGTTTTTCGAGCACAAAGAGGTGTTCAAGTACCAAAGAGTAAAGCCAACAACATTACATGGATTATAGTGGAAGTATATTAATTATTATCATAATTTTTATTATATTAATAGTGATGATACTTGATAAAACTTAGTCCTTATCCATATTTTCTTTTCATGTGTAGTGTCTTCGGCAGCGTAATGAAGTAAATTGCGGTTTTTACATGTTGCGGTTTATGAGAGAAATCCTTCTTTTGGATCGAATAGAGATTCCATCTAAGGTATGGATTTCTAACTTAGGAGTTATTTTAATATTTAACACATATTTCTCATATAATTAAATAGTTTTAACTTAAACATACTATGTTATATTATTATGTAGTACTTTGATGAATTCAAGTGTACTTATTACTCAAGTTCTTAGTTGGATGAACTTAAGGAGGATTGGTGTCAATACATTATTGAGATGAAAGTTATATAAGGTATATTGTAATCTTACTTTAATTGATGAGAATTTTGAGTATATTCAAGTGTTGCAATTTTGTTGTTGTTTGTCACGTGGTAAATTATATATATTTTGTTTGTATCATGGTATGAATTATGATATTTTGGTGTTGTTTCAGGTTATATGTGCATATGTAGAAGATATAGATGAATAGATTTTGTAATGGTATATAATGGTGTTGTTTTTTTGTAAAAATATATATGTACAAGAGTAATATTAGTATATATAAGTACATTGGTGCAAATGTATAATATCGTTTGGTATTATTTTTTATTGGATTGAAGCTCGAATATTAGTGAAAATCTGGTGAAATTTGTAATGGTATATACAGGTGCAAAATATGGTGAAAACCTGGTGCAAATATGGTTAAAATATGTCCATATAAAATTGTATATATCAAACAACGCTTTTTTTTCAAAAAGGTTATATAAAAAATTTTTGACATTAGACAGCGCTTTAAAAAACAATGTCTAAAACCCCCTTTAGACAGCGCTTTTTCTGTAAAAGTGCTGCCTAAAGGGGCTCTTTTTTTATTTTTTTTTTGTTTCAGAAAAAGCACTAGCTAAAGGGGGCCTTTAGCAGCGCTTTAAAAAAAGTGCTGCCTAAAGGGGGCTTTAGACAACGCTTAAACATTAAAAGCGCTGCCTAAAGGGGCTTTTTTTTTGTTTCAGAAAAAGCGCTGGCTAAAGGGGGCCTTTAGCAGCACTGTCTAAAGGGTGCTTTAGACAGCGCTTTAACATTAAAAGCGCTGCCTAAAGGGGCTTTTTTTAATTTTTTTTTGTTTTAGAAAAAGCGCTGCCTAAAGGGGGCCTTTAGCAGCGCTTTAAAAGTAAAAGCCCTGGCTAAAGGGGGCCTTTAAAAGCGCTTTCAAAGGAAAAGGGTTGCCTAAAGGGGGATTTAGCAACACTTTTAATTTTAACAAAGCGCTGTCTTTACCTACAACAGCGCTCGAATAGACAACGCTTTAAAGCGCTGTCTAAAGCCAAAAAAAGTGATGTCTAAAGTCTTGTTTGGCGTAATGAAAACATGAAAATATGAAAATAAATCAAAACACCAAAAGGCAGGGATCGAACCAGTGTCCTTGTATAATTATGCCTTAGCGCACGCTTTAACCACTAAGGTGGTGATACATCCATTGTTATAACTGAAATGAAACAATTATATTACAAAATCAATGCTTGGACCTGAGAGGCGTTGGAGCCCTAGCTCCGCTCGTCTTTTCCGATGAATATGTTTATTAAACTTGCGAAACATCAAACATTAAAGGTCCCAAAAGACCCTACCCCCCTAATTCAAGGCATGTAAATTCAATGAGAGTATTGGTTTGGGCTGAAATGTATTGTAATAAGAGATATGGCCAGAATAAATGGAATCGATGCAATCATGGTGATGCACGACTCCTGCAGCGTGGGACTCTTGCGATAGTCTAATCCTGCACCAATGAATCTCAGAAACGCATCAATAATATTAGCTTCAATCAAAACATGAAAAAAAACTGAAATATGAATTTATGAAATAATAACAAAGTGATGATGCATGCAGTGGTGTTTCGAGCCCTTTAGATCATCAATAATGATAAATTCTCACCCTACTCTGCTCCATGAAGTGAATGGAAGGGTTAATATGCCTCGAGAGTGGCTGTAGTAAGTATTTGCAAGTTGCCCTAATTTGAATGATTTTGGAGTTTTTGGAAGAGGTACTTGCACACGGGTTTCGTGTGAGCCTTTGTCTGAATGAGTATGATATATTGGGGTGAAATTAGGTCAAATAAACATGGGCTTGGACTTGTGTACGAAGCTTTGTCTTTTATCTTTTTTTATTTGAATTTAAAATAAATAAAATACAAATAAATAGAGTAAAAAGTTCAAGGGGTGCATGATGTAGATCTGAGGTTCATTATAACTTGCACAACACGTTTGGACCTTGAATCACAAGCCCAATAGCCCAAAATTCCAAGTTTGATCACTTTTAGTTTCATGCATTTGCTCAAAATTTCCCAACTTGCACCATTCATAACTCTCTAAATTCTTATCATTTGGAGGTGATCTTGTACTTTTTGGAAAGCTCAAGATTTCCTCTATAATCCTTATTTTTATTATTTTTGCATTTGAAGACTTTATATTGATGTAAGTTGCCTTGAAAAAAAGTGTCTATTTGTTGACTTTTGAAATGACCTATAATGTATTGGCCCATATCTCTTAAATGAAGCATTTTTTGGTCTTGAGTTTTTTAAACGGAAAAAGTTGTAGAGAATTGAATTTCCTTCAAAATGAGCTCTGGTTTAGAAAAATATGATGAAGCATGTGAAAGTTGTTCTTGGTCAAAGTTCAGTTGACTTCTCCTTAAGAAAATCCTAATTTAACACCTTTTAACTTTTGATGAATTGAGAGTTTTCTTGATGAATCGTAATCAAACCTTGATCAAATGATGAATATAAATTCGAAACCTTGATTTTGACCAAAAATATTGAGGTTTGAATGTATGTTGACCATAATTGACTCTTTGTCTAATATAGTTGATTTTTAGTCGTTTGGGCAATTGACTGGGCAAACTTGTGATGCAAGGCTTGAAATTTGGCATGAGCATTCCTTGAGACATACGATGAACCATGAAATCCACTTGAGGTATTATAAGCTCAATTTTCCTTGAGAAAGGTGAAACCCTAGTTGTAGGTCAATTGCTTAGGAGGAGAATTTGTCTAATCAATTCTTGGATAACCTTGAGCATTTGAGAACCATATGAGAATGTCTTGAAGAAAATGGGAGGGAAAATTTTGGGGTACAACAACATACATATGCCTTAGACATAGTCTATGTTCCAAACTCTCAAACATCTCCTCAAACACATGTATCAAACCATGCAGACCAGTTTCAAACAAATGAACAGAGATTAAGGATGATAAACAAAAGACAAGAAAATAAGTAAGGATGAAATCCAAAAAATCAGAAACTATATAGGGATGAAATCAAGCCAAACATTAAATATTAGGGACGAAATAATATTAACCAGAACAAATATAAGGATGTAATATACCTTTTATTGGTCAGAAATAAAAACCCACCTTCTTTCTTGACCTATGTCCTCCAAAATCAAGGTAACAAACCATCTATATGACTCCTTTGTTTCAGTTTCACAGACACCAAAATCAAGGGGGTAATATTGATCATTTAGATCTCTACCAACTGCAATTAAAAGAGTCCCTCCATACTTAGTCTTGAGATGGCATCCATTAACCCCGATGAAAGGCCTACAGGATGTTGTAAAGCCCTTTCTATGCCCATCAAAGCAATAGTAGAAAGATGCAAACCTTGGCTAAATTATTGGTGCAATCCTTGTCAAATTAATTTTACATGTGTTCCCTGAATTGACTCTCCTCAACTTTGTATGATATATGCATAAAAGGTTGTATTGATTGACTATATCACCCTCAACAGAGTCTTTTCCATTTCTTTGGCCTTCCATGCCCTGTTCATAGTTATTCCAACATAAAAATTACTCCTAATTTCATAAACAATATCACGAATATTAACACCATCTGAAGATGCCATCCTAGCCGCCACAATTTTAGCAATCCACTTGGAAGTGGCTGAAGTATTGTTTAAAACCTACCACACATGTGAGTTCTAATCCACTTCTTCATTCTAAATGTGTGTTTATTCCCAACTTTACTTATAAGGGCCAAAAAACCACATTTTCCCTTGCAAATTACCCTCACCCTCAATTTGTTATTTTTCACAAACTTTATCTCTCTCCCATTTAATACTAACTGTAATACGGTGGGAGAACTGACTTGGGATGTTTTGCGTTTGATCGTAATTTTTCAGTTTAGCAAGAGTTGCCACCGACTTTTCTTTTATCCAATAAAGGAAAGGGTGAAAAGAACATGAAAGACCTTTGAGATTATTTTCTTGAGTTCGTGGGGTAGATTATGAAAAGGGAAGGTGTTAGCACCCTTTTCATCCATAGTTATCTATGGGCTCTTAGTTGCTTGCTAGATCACTTGTTTGTTTGAAAATGTGCTTTGTGGTGGTTTTTGAAAGTATTTTTGAAAAGGCGCCTTCGTTTAGGAAAAATTTGCAATGGTTCTCGTATTATGAGAACGTATACAAAGTGTTGTACCACAAAATTTTCCCTCTCATATTTCTCAAAACATTGCAAGAAAAATCTCCAAGTGGCTCAGGGTTGCTCAAGAGTTGGTCAGACAAGTCATCTCCTAAGGCAGTCAACCCCAAATTAGGGTTTTGTGTTGCATTAAGATCCTTTAATCCAAATGACCTCAAGTTCTCCCCAATGTCCTAATATGTTATCAAGATCATCCATGTCAAGTTTTAAGCCTTGCAGAGGAAGTTTGCTCAGTCAATTGCTCAAAGGGTCCAAAATTCGACTGTGTCAGGGCAAAAGTCAATTGTGACCTACAAACAGTCAAACCTCAAGATTTTTTTGTCAAAATTCTCATTTTTAAGGATATTTAATCATTTTATCAAGGGTTTATCATGATTCATCAAGGATTGCTCAAGATTCATCAAGACTCAAAAGTTGCTAAATCAGGGTTTTGTAGGAAAAGTCAACTCAACTTTGACCAAGCATAACTTTCTCATACTTTATGAGAAATGACCCATCAAAATCTCATTTTGAATAGGATTCAATTTCCTACAATTAACTCATAAGAAGTTATAAATTTGGACATTATAGGTCATTTTTGAAAGTTAACAAAAATACTTTTTTTCCAAAGCTTATAACTTGAACATGGAATATCAAAATGAGATGAGACCAAAAGCGTTGGTTATAGGACATCCCAAGATTTCTAAAAAGTCAAAGAACACCTACAAAAGTTCAAAATTGAAGAATTTATGCATTGTTGAAGTTGGGAATTTTTGCAAAATTGCCAAAAGTCAACTATCCCCAAAACTTCAAATTTTGTCAAATGGGCCCATTCTTTTCCACTTGATTTGAGCTTGCATCATTGTTCACGTGTCCTAGATTCAGCCATTAGCCCATATCTTATTTTTAATATTTTATTTGATTTTTTATTGAATTATTTAATTTTAAATTAAATTAAATTAAATTAAATCATATAAAATCCAAGCTTTGATTACCTAAGATATTTTTGGTTATTTCAGGTTATAATTATCATCAATATCATCATCAAACACGAATCTCACCATACCATGTGCAAAAAGATTGAAAGTTGGCATATTTTTGGAAGGTTTAGTAATGGTGAATCAAATCAAATTTCAATGCATTGATGTGGAAGGATTTAGGCCATATTTGTTACCCTAATACATTCCATAGTACATAAGGAAGCTTAGGCAATCGAAACAAAGGTTGGAGGCTGCAAGAACAGGCAATACAAAAGTTGCAAAATTCACTAAAAAGTGTGAAATCAAAATCATACTTAGAGGCGTTTCCAGAAGCAGAGACCAATCCCAATCGATTCCTGGGTGATCACACAACCTTCCTGGATCAAAAGCACGCGTCCTCGGGCCCTCAAAAGCGTTGTAAGTATCACGATACCAAGCTCTGTTCTTGAAACTGTGAATCTTCATTCTTGCATCATTTGAACAAATTCCTGGCATATTTATAATCCTTATAACGTTTCTAAGCTTTTGGCAATATTCAATTTGGTTTATATGCGTTGTAACCCAAAAATACCATACCTAGGGTTACGTTTTGGTTTTTAGGGATTCTTGTTTCAGGAAAAATTGGCTATCAAGAAGGGTATGGTTGTGACCGGGATGATGAGACGAGCACAACCATGCCCTTAGATTTCATTTTCATGGCTCACGGCAGATTTTGGAGTATGCATGACTTTTAGTGACGGGTTGTGTCTGTGGCTATAGGTTTTATAGGTTTTTAGCCACGGACGAAGGTTGAAGACAATACGTGTCACTCAACCATTGCTCCATTCAAACCACACGCACCTTTTTTGTTTTCATTCTGACCATTGATTTGTTTTCTTATATAATACATTCTTTTCATATTATTAACAAATAAACCAAGTGGCCTAGTGGTAAACGTGTACATCCAATTGCCTACAGGACCTGGGTTTGAATCCCAGGTCTTCCACTTCTTTGATAATTTTGCTTTTCAGGTAATCAAGTGCACATCCAAGCATATGGCATACCATGCGCCCTCATCTATCCAACAGCCAGATGGCCTGAAGGCCAAATTTGATGGCCAAGCGCTGAAGGTCTATGTGGAGCCCAGTCAACACATGCATATGGAATCAAAAAAGTCAAACAAGGCTAGATCCAAATGGGCCTCAGGATTGCTAATCACACCCAAATTTCAGGCCCATACCTCTTTTCTCTTATATTTACTTATTTTGTTTTACTTAATTGTTTTATTATTTTTCTTTCTTAATTACTAACCAATTAAAATCCTTTTCTTTATAAAATAAAACCACAAAAATATTTTCTTTGTAAAATCAAATTTTAATTTTAATTTTTATTAACAAATACTAATTAAATTAATTTAGGTTCTTAATTAGAATAACTTTAACATTTTTGTAAATAATTAAAATTGACTAGACATAATTAGGTTTTAATTACTAACTTAATTATTTTATTTTTTCTTTCTTTAAATAATCAAAAACCCAAAAATAATTTATTTTCATTAATTAGTTTATTAAATTTAATTTAATAATTAATTTAGGATAGTTTCTTTCTTAAAATAAAAACAACATAAAATCTTTTCTTTAATCAAAAAGGGTCAAAACCCTAAACACGCACTCGATTTAATTTCCCGCACACGATTCATTTTAATTTATCCTATTATGTATCTGATTCTGGTTTGTAATAGTAAATAGGACCTTTTTATTATTTTTTATCGCTTTATTTATTTTTAAAGGGTTTGTCTTTGGTGATGTAAATACTCGACGCCTTGTAATTTAAAATTAACTGAAAACAACACACTCGCACATGCGCACTCTTAGGGTACACCCCACTTAGTTGCCTTCGTACACGGTCATTGAGTATAGGTCACTTTAGAGGTCGTCCTCTTGTCTAAAGATCATAGTCGCCTCGAAACGGTTGCCTCAGATATGATTGCCTCAAACAAATGATCTAAGACATTAGGATTACCGCTAAGGCGTCCTAACATTGCTTTAGTGGCCGTAAGTCCCTAATTCGAATTGACCCTCAAACTCCAATGACGATGCTACCTACTCATTCATAGTGGGATAGCATTGTCTAAAGGAAGATAGCATAGAACGATTACTTTTTCGAGTAAGTAGATGGTTCCTAAGTACTTGCGCTTTCAAAAAACAAAAACAAAATCTTTTTCACACTTACACTTTTTCGAACAAAGTTTTCAAAAACACTTCATACACTCTTGAGGACAAAAGCAAGAGTTAAATCGAAGTTTCAAATAAAAACTTTTTCAAACCCACAAGCACAAAGAAAGCATTTTTTGAAAATAATTGAGCAAGTACCTAAGAGCCAGTGGATAACCACGGATAGAATGGATGCTAACACCTTCCCTTTTTATAATCTACCCCCCGAACCCGAGAAATATCTCAAAAAAGGAATTTTTTTGTGCTTTTTTCCTTTCCTTGTTGGATAAAATAAAAGAAGGTGGTGACTCTTTCTTACCGCGACATTTTGTGAACACAAACGCAAAACGCAAACCAGCATTCCAAAAACAGTCAGTTCTTCCCACCGTATTACAGAACTGGCGACTCTGCTGGGAAAATTTTGTAAGTGGGGTGTACCTTAGGAATAGTTTATAATATTTTCAATTGCTTGACTTGTATGCTTTATATTTGTGGGCTTGTATCGGAGTTACTATAGATCCTAACCCGGATCTGGGGGATACCCTTTAGGTAAGTAGCAATAAACATTGAGGGAACTGTATGGCATAGACCGATACGGTTGAAGCAGTAGCTACGTTGGTGTGGCACTTTAGTATGTACCGATATCCCTTGTGGCACAACGAGGAGAATATGGGTCTGCTAAGGGGTCATTAAGCACCAATTGACCTTAGAACCTTTAAATTGACCAACTTGGCCATAGAACAGTAGCAGCATGCTACACTCATTGAGACTAAACTCTCGCGATGATTCCGGCCGCAAGAAAAGGTTGCTAAACTGGAATTATGACCGATCGAGGGTAGTCAGTGATATTGAGATCCTCTAGAACCTGGTTACTATTTTTAGGACAGGTTTGAACCAACTGAACTGAAAGAGGGTAGTACCTAGACTCCTTACCAGCCTGAAATTTAAGGGCTATTGTGTGACTTCTGTGCCTTCAAACTTGAACTACTTTCACATTCTTGTTATCTGATAACATGAGTTCCTTGCAGGTTTTTACAGTCCTTATCCAATAATTTGGATTTATTGCAAGGTTTACTTACATCACCTCACATTTTTGCTTAAACGCATAGCATACACATCATAACATCATGCCTTAACATTTCCTTAACCATTTCAAGGATCTAAAGGGTTTGTGATGCAGGTCATGGTAAATCAAATGTCTAGCAAGGGGCAAAGGGAATTTATTTTCCTCTAGCAAATGCCGTCTAGAGATCAAAACACAATAACTTGAGTCAGTGGCTATGACCCACTCGATATGGTGAGCTTGACTCTTGAAGTAGGACTCTTAACAACACGAAGTTTCTTCAATCAAAGCTGCGAAATTAAAATTCTAACAAGTTTCTTGTTTACCCTGCGAGATCCTTGAAAAACATTGCATACATATATCATACATATCATTGCATAACAGGTCTCCCAATACAGGTCTCTCATGTTCTCTCTGTTTATTTCAGCAATGGCTTTCCAACCAGACAACCAAGATCTTCAAACTCGAGAAGCTCAGTTCAGGGACGTATTCCTAAACCTATCCAAGGGGCAGGAAGAGTTGAAAACACTCCTCATGGGGAACTTGGTCAAGAAAAGTCCTGAAGACAATAAGGACGAATAGCTGGAACAACTGCAAGCTGAGTTTAGTGCCATGAAAATCCAGATGCTCGGGAACAAGAAGAGCTGAGAACCATTATCAACCAGCTTCATCAAGACAGATACAATAACATGAAGCAAACAGTCAAGGTCGGGGACCAAGTCATTAATAAACTTCCGAGAAGTCAAAGGTTTAGTTTGATGAAGAATAGACCTCTCCAAGTTGCTACTACCTCACGGGTCCAACAACAACCTTGCCATAAACAACGGGTTGATCAGAGTAAGCCGAATATGCCCAAGAGGAAATTTACCAAGCTCAACATGTCGTTGTCTCAGGCTTTACAACACCTGTTGAGATTGAATCTGGTGACGTTAAGGGACCCTCCTAAGAATCCCAACATAGCCTCCCCAAGGTACAATCCTGATGCAAGGTGTGCATATCACTCCAACAGCCTGGGGCATGATACTAACATCTGTTGGGCGTTGAGCAACAAAATTCAAGACCTGACTGATGAAGGAGCATTGGAACTCACACAAGATGGTCAGATTGAATTCTTTTGCCATCCCCCCAAGGTTCACCATTTGAAGTGACAAGTACTGAGACGAGAAGACTTTTTGTTCAATTAGAATTTTCAAGTTGTAATTTTCTTTTGATTGTTCGAACATTTATTCATGTCAAACGTTATTACTTTATCAATGCATTGCATATGTCTGTTTTGAATCAATCCATTCGTATTTCACTATATTCAAATTGCTTTCATTTTTTGTGATGATCAAATCTCGATTAAAAAATTCTAAGCCTTTAGAGGTAGGATGACGAAAATGATATCAAAATCTCTAAAGTATGCTTTTGAGCAGACCCCGTTGACGAGGTACAGGCATTGTTTCAAATCCTAAACAGTGGAGTTATAAGGAAGATAATCCCTAGTCAACCCCTTTGAGCCAAAGAAGTTGGAGTTTTTCTTTTCACAAATTAAAACCCTTAATTATAACCTGGGGCAAGGTAGTTTTCTCAGTTGATCTAGGTGCACAATGAATGGCATCAAAGAAGTCCTTTTGAAACAAAAGACGGTGTCGGTTCCGTATAATCGTAAGGACAGGCAGTCATTATCTCTCAAAATAAAAGCCCAATAAGTCAAAACCTATGAAGGAGACTTAAGAAAAACTGGGGCATCCCGCTGACTGTAATCACAAAAAGAAACAGTTCATGCAAAAAACAGGGAGAATAAAAACTAAAAGGAAAGAGATCCTGCAAACTCTCAACAAAATGACTACATGTCCAAAATAAATTGTCAGTATCCGAACCATCATTGGTATATCAGAGCAAAGACTCAAACAAGATCTAATGCACGATTAGTTGAGTTTAGGATCAAAGAACATCACGAAGAACGGGTGGGTATAAATAAAATTTGAGCCTTTATCCTTTGTTTCTTAAACTGTGAACCAGGCCACGTTATAACCCTTAAAAGTCCTAGTTGAAGCATGGGTTAGTTCGAAAGCATACTGTTACAAAAGGTATCCTGACTCCTGTAGGACTTGCTATAAATCCTGAGTTGACATCACATTTTACAAAATTTGCTTGTTTTACTAAAAAATGCATTTTCAAAAATTTCAAGATAGACATAAGCTTTGCATTCTTAAAATAACATTGTTTGCATATGACTATTTGTTCAACAGCAGAGAAATTCGCACGATGAATATCTAGTGAACAAAAACCGTCTCAATAAAAAGGATCACCTCAAGTGGAAAAACACTTCCAACCAAGGGGAACGGCATGATCATTGTCCATCATCTGGGGCAGTTAAGTCAAGATTCAAGGAATCTCTCAAATATGCCAAATAGCCAGGGAAAAATCTCCATCTGGACCACTTGGGGCATTGGACATAAATTCCAGCAACGAATCTTGCATGATCAGACTAACATCTTCTGGTAGTATGGCAACACAACACTACCGACAGTGACAACTCTCTACACCCTGAGAGCGTGGACATAGTCAGAGAATATTGCGCATGAACAAAGACCCGCTAGGTTGGCTGGCCTAGACAAAAATAAGGGCGTCCCGGTGAACCAAAAGGTTCGGGAAAAAATTAGGGATAAAAGTCAAAAAGATATGTACACCCGACAAGTCGAAAACTCGAAAGGGCGACTTGGGCAAAAAAGGGTATCCCGGTGGACTGAAAATCTGAAAAGACAGTCCAGGAAAAAGAGGGATTAAAGCGTGCGACTATGTCCTGACATCTCGTCACTTACCTACCGGAAGAAGGTTTGTCATTTCAATCGGAAATTTCCAAGCACCTCATAGGTTGGGATAATACTCGATCCATAAGGCTTCCGCAGGCACCTTCTCCCGCAGACACAGGGGCAGAGAAGTCTCGATGCAAAGCCATCGTCATATCCTCGACATGCGTCCTAGTAACATTCACTCCCCGCAGAGTAAGACAGTAAAGATAGCTCTCTCCAGCTGAGGCTTGCAACTGTGAATGAGTCGGTAATATTCTCCCCAAGCAGAGTTTATCTACCATCAACACCGAAAAGGCTCAATATCCCCGGCAGTCTTAATATTCCCCAACAGAGTATAAGAATATTCCCCGGCAGATTACAAAATCCCCAGTGGAGTTTGAAATTTTTCCCATTGTAGTCTGAAAAAGCTTCCCCAGTGGAGTTGAAGAATCATCCCCAGTAGACTCTGGAAGTTCGTCCCCGGCGGAGTATAAAAATAAATATCCCCAGCCGAGTTCAAAGGAAGATTGTCCCCAGCTAAGCTCAAAGGATTATCCCCATAAGAGTCTAAAAGGTTATCCACAGTGGAGTCGCAACTGAAAGATCATCCCCAGCGGAGTTCTGTCCTTTCACAAACAGGAATTCAATCCCCAACAGGATTCAGTGTCACCAGCAACGGTAATTCGTCCCCAACGAAATTTATCAGTGGAATCCTCAGCAGAACATCTCTTCCCCACAGAGTAATCTCCTCATCAGTTTTATGCCCCAACGAAATTATACTCTCCTGCAGGTTTAATCTCACGATCACCTTCGTTCGCCATCCCCAGCAGAAACGAAGAATTCAACTCTATTCTCCAGCAGCTATCCGGGATTTATTTTCCCCAGCTAAAAACATTACATTTCCATACATCTCTATACATGCATATACGCATCATACAAAACAATCTCATTTATTTTGGGAACATCATTGCTTGATATATATCATGCATTGCATACGACTGACCTTTACCTTTTAGGAAAGATACATTTAAAGTTCTCAGCTATGTCGAAGACCTGACCGGTTCTTAAATCTCAACTGAATTATCCTCGGTTGAATTACATATAAGGTTCTCAATCTTGACATTTTCCTCCGTCGAAGTGTGGAAGAGTTCTAAAATCTCAACAGAATTATACTTCGTTGAAGACCAGACAGTCCTAGATCTTGATGAATATGTTTCCCTCAGTCGAAGACCTGACCGATTCTTAAATCTCAACTGAATTATCCTCGGTTGAATTACAGATAAGGTTCTCAATCTCGACATTTTCCTCCTTCATAGTGTGGACAAGTTCTAAAATCTCAACAGAATTATACTCTGTTGAAGACCAGACAGTCCTAGATCTTGATGAAGATGTTTCCATCAGTCGAAGACCTTACCGGTTCTTAAATCTCAACTGAATTATTCTCGGTTGAATTAGAGATAAGGTTCTCAATCTCGACAATTTCCTCTGTCGTAGTGTGGACGACTTCGAAAATCTCAACAGAATTATACTCCGTTGAAGACCAGACAGTCCTAAATCTTGATGAAGATGTTTCCCTCAGTCGAAGACCTGACCGGTTCTTAAATCTCAATTGAATTATTCTCGGTTGAATTACAGATAAGGTTCTCAATCTCGAAGTTTTCCTCCGTCGAAGTGTGGACGAGTTCTAAAATATCAACAGAATTATACTCCGTTGAAGACCAGACAGTCCTAGATTTTGATGAAGATGTTTCCCTCAGTCGAAGACCTGACCGGTTCTTAAATCTCAACTGAATTATCCTCGGTTGAATTACAGATAAGGTTCTCAATCTCGACATTTTCCTCCGTCGTAGTGTGGACAAGTTCTAAAATCTCAACAGAATTATACTCCATTGAAGACCAGACAGTCCTAGATCTTGATGAAGATGTTTCCCTCAGTCGAAGACCTGATCGATTCTTAAATCTCAACTGAATTATTCTTGGTTGAATTACAGATAAAGTTCTCAATCTCGACAATTACCTCCCTCGTAGTGTGGACAAGTTCTAAAATCTCAACAGAATTATACTCCGTTGAAGACCAGACAGTCCTAGATCTTGATGAAGATGTTTCCCTCAGTCAAAGACCTTACCGGTTCTTAAATCTCAACTGAATTATTCTCGGTTGAATTATAGATAAGGTTCTCAATCTCGACAATTTTCCTCTGTCGTAGTGTGGACGAGTTCTAAAATCTCAATAGAATTATCCTTCGTTGAAGACCAGACCGTCCTAGATCTTGATGAAGATGTTTCCCTTAGTCGAAGACCTGACTGGTTCTTAAATCTCAACTGAATTATTCTCGGTTGAATTACAGATAAGGTTCTCAATCTCGACATTTTCCTTCGTCGTAGTGTGGACTAGTTCTAAAATCTCAACAGAATTATACTCCGTTGAAGACCAGACAGTCCTAGATCTTGATGAAGATGTTTCCCTCAGTCGAAGACCTAACCGGTTCTTAAATCTCAACTAAATTATTCTCGGTTGAATTACAAATAAGGTTCTAAATCCCGACAAATTTCCCCCAGTTGAATTACGGACAAGTTCTTAAAACCCAGCAGAGATGTTCTCTCAGTTGGAGTACAGGCAAGTTCCTAAATCTCAACAAAGATCAAGCTTCCCCAGCGGAATCTTCCACAAACAACAGATATGCAAGCTCTCGCTAAGAAATCTCTTATGCGATCGACACTCCTGCAGATGGCATCTTTAAGCCCATCCTCCCGCCAGCGATCTCCAAATGGAATCTGTAAGCCCATTCTCGACATCACAAGGCTGATACCACTTCATGTGAGTGCACATTTCTGGGCACTCTAGTGTTCAATCATCTTCCACCTTTGGATCACGAAAGGCAAGAAAGCCAATCTACATCCTCAGGTTTAAGAAGATTGAACAGGGGCATCTGTTGTACCCCAAAATTTTCCCTCTCATATTTCTCAAAACATTGCAAGAAAAATCTCCAAGTGGCTCAGGGTTGCTCAAGAGTTGGTCAGACAAGTCATCTCCTAAGGCAGTCAACCCCAAATTAGGGTTTTGTGTTGAATTAAGATCCTTGAATCCAAATGACCTCAAGTTCTGCCCAATGTCCTAATATGTTCTCAAGATCATCCATGTCAAGTTTCAAGCCTTGCAGAGGAAGTTTGCTCAGTCAATTGCTCAAAGGGTCCAAAAATCGACTGTGTCAGGGCAAAAGTCAACTGTGACCAACAAAGAGTCAAACCTCAAGATTTTTTGTCAACATTCTCATTTTGAAGGATATTTAATCATTTTATCAATGGTTGATCATGATTCATCAAGGATTTCTCAAGATTCATCAAGACTCAAAAGTTGCTAAATTAGGGTTTTGTAGGAAAAGTCAACTCAACTTTGACCAAGCATAACTTTCTCATACTTTATTAGAAATGACCCATCCAAAGCTCATTTTAAATTGGATGAAATTTCCTACAATCCATCTTCATAACCCACGATTATAAAATGTACTCACAAGAAGTTATAAATTTGGACATTATAGGTCATTTTTGAAAGTCATCAAAAATACCTTTTTTCCAAAGCTTATAACTTGAGCATGGAACATCAAAATGAGATGAGACCAAACGGGTTGGTTATATTACATCTCAAGCTTTCTAAAAAGTCCAAGAACACCTCCAAAAGTTCAAAATTGAAGAAGTTATGCATTATTGAAGTTGGGCATTTTTGCAAAATTGCCAAAAGCCAACTATCCCCAAAACATCAAATTTTGTCAAATGGGCCCATTCTTTTCCACTTGATTTGAGCTTGCATCATTGTCCACGTGTCCTAGCTTCATCCATGAGCCCATATCTTATTTTTATAATTTTATTTGATTTTTTATTGAATTATTTCATTTTAAATCAAATTAAATCATATAAAATTCAAGCTTTGATTACCTAAGATCTTTTTGGTTATTTCAGGTTATAATTATAATCAATATCATCATCAAAAACGAATCGCACCATACCATGTGCAAAAAGATTGAAAGTTGGCAAATTTGGAAGGTTTAGTAATGGTGAATCAAATCAAATTTCAATGCATTGATGTGGAAGGATTCAGGCCATATTTGTTACCCTAATACATTCCATAGTACATAAGGAAGCTTAGGCAATCGAAACAAAGGTTGGAGGCTGCTAGAACAGGCAATATAAAAGTTACAAAATTCACTAAAAAGTGTGAAATCAAAATCATACTTAGAGGCGTTTCCAGAAGCAGAGACCAATCCCAATCGATTCCTGGGTGATCACACAACCTTCCTGGATCAAAAGCACGCGTCCTTAGGCCCTCAAAAGCGTTGTAAGTATCACAATACCAAGCTCTGTTCTTGAAACCGTGAATCTTCATTCTTGCATCATTTGAACAAATTCTTGGCATATTTATAATCCTTATAACGTTTCTAAGCTTTTGGCAATATTCAATTTGGTTTATATGCGCTGTAACCCAAAAATACCATAGCTAGGGTTACGTTTTGGTTTTTAGGGATTCTTGTTTAAGGAAAAATTGGCTATCAAGAAGGGTATGGTTTTGACCGGGATGATGAGACGAGCACAACCATGCCCTTAGATTTCATTTTCATGGCTCACAGCAGATTTTGGAGTATGCATGACTTTTAGTGATGGGTTGTGCCCGTGGCTATAGATTTTACAGGTTTTTAGCCACGAACGAAGGTTGAAGACAATACGTGTCACTCAACCATTGCTCCATTCAAACCACGTGCGCCTTTTTTGTTTTTATTCTGACCATTGATTTGTTTTCTTATATAATACATTCTTTTCATATTATTAATAAATAAACCAAGTGGCCTAGTGGTAAATGTGTACATCCAATAGCCTACAGGACATGGGTTCGAATCCCAGGTCCTCCACTTCTTTGATAATTTTGCTTTTCAGGTAATCAAGTGCACATCCAAGCATATGGCATACCATGCGCCCTCATCTATCAAACAGCAAGATGGCCTGAAGGCCAAATCTGATGGCCAAGCGCTGAAGGTCTATGTGGAGCCCAGTCAACACATCATATGGAATCAAAAAAGTCAAATAAGGCCAGATCTAAATGGGCCTCAGGATTGCTAATCACACCCAAATTTCAGGCCCATACCTCTTTTCTCTTATATTTACTTATTTTGTTTTACTTAATTGTTTTATTATTTTTCTTTCTTAATTACTAACCAATTAAAATCCTTTTCTTTATAAAATAAAACCACAAAAATATTTTCTTTGTAAAATCAAATTTTAATTTTTATTAACAAATACTAATTAAATTAATTTAGGTTCTTAATTAGAATAACTTTAACATTTTTGTAAATAATTAAAATTGACTAGACATAATTAGGTTTTAATTACTAACTTAATTATTTTATTTTTTCTTTCTTTAAATAATCAAAAACCCAAAAATAATTTATTTTCATTAATTAGTTTATTCAATTTAATTTAATAATTAATTTAGGATAGTTTCTTTCTTAAAATAAAAACAACAAAAAAATCTTTTCTTTAATAAAAAAGGGTCAAAACCCTAAACTCGCACTCAATTTAATTTCCCGCACGCGATTCATTTTCTTTTATCCTATTATGTATCTGATTCCGGTTTGTAATAGTAAATAGGACCTTTTTGTTATTTTTTATCGCTTTATCTATTTTTAAAGGGTTTGTCTTTGGCGATGTAATACCCGATGCCTTGTAATTTAAATTCTGCAATTCATTTCCCGCAAAATATAACTGTTAGATGTTTGATAATATGAATGCATGACAAGACTGAATGTTTTAACCTAAAATTAACTTAGATCACCCTTAACATGTACAAAGATAAAATTAACTGAAAACAACACACTCGCACATGTGCACTCTTAGGGTACACCCCACTTGGTTTCCTTCGTACACGGTCATTGAGTATAGGTCACTTTAGAGGTCGTACTCTTGTCTAAAGATCATAGTCGCCTCGAAACAGTTGCCTCGGATATGGTTGCCTCAAACAAATGACCTAAGACATTAGGATTACCGCTAAGGCGTCCTAACATTGCTTTAGTGGCTGTAAGTCCCTAATTCGAATTGACCCTCAAACTCCAACGACGATGCTACCTACTCATTCATAGTGGGATAACATTGTCTAAAGGAAGATAGCATAGAATGATTCCTTTTTCGAGTAGGTAGATGGTTCTTAAGTACTTGCGCTTTCAAAAAACAAAAACAAAATCTTTTTCATACTTACACTTTTTCGAACAAAGTTTTCAAAAAAACTTCATACACTCTTGAGGACAGAAGCAAGAGTTAAATCAAAGTTTCAAATAAAAACTTTTTCAAACCCACAAGCACAAAGAAAGCAATTTTTGAAAACAATTGAGCAAGTACCTAAGAGCCCGTGGATAACCACGGATAGAAAGGGTGCTAACACCTTCCCTTTCTATAATCTACCCCCTGAACCCGAGAAATATCTCAAAAAAGGAATTTTTCTGTGCTTTTTTCCTTTCCTTGTTGGATAAAATAAAAGACGGTGGTGACTCTTGCTTACCGCGACATTTTGCAAACACAAACACAAAACGCAAACCAGCATTCCAAAAACAGTCAGTTCTTCCCACCGTATCACACAAAGTGTTAGACTTTTGAAAGTATTTCATGTTTTGAAAGTGTTTGGTGTATGCTTGTAAAAGATGTTTGTTTTGAAAATGAGAAAGCAACTAAGAACGTTTCCACCTACTCAAAAGTATTTTGTTCATTTCTCTCTTCCTTTGATATTTCCATCATACCATTTATTGGTAAGAAGCCTTATCTTTGGATGTAAAGGGACGGGCGTGGGTCATTGTATAGTCATGATAGCAATGTTGCGAGATATCTTGGCATTTCTCTTGAGGTACTAAGATCATTTGAAATGCAACATTCGTAGCGTCATCGAGAGACTATGATCTTGCATTTTAATTATTTTTGCTAAAAAATATCACATGCATAACATGGCCATTTTTATAAGGCAACAAGTGGAATTATCCTAGGGGTGCATGTGTGAATAGTGTGTTTGATTTGCATGCAATTAGTCTTTGATTAAGGGTTGTCTACTTGTTGATTTTATATTACCATACAAATCCTACTTTACTAGCATTTATATGAAAGCGATAAATTGTGGAAGCTAAATATTCTACGCTATTACAATCATTAGGGGGATGGGGTATACAAATTTACAAATGGGGATTGCAAGAAATTAAAATCCTAATTATCTATTACAACCATATTAAAATAATGTACCAGAAATATAAAATGGACTTGTTTTGTTTTTGTTAAGAGAAGAAATGAATTAGCTTAAGAAAATATTTTTGATCTTTTTGTCTCAAAAGAAATAAAGCAAAGCATGTGAGTATAAAAATATTTTTTGTGTTTTTGATTAATGAAAACAAAATGATGATAAAAATAACTAGAGGAAAAAAGGGTCAGAATCAACGCGTTGCTGAAATAAGAGAGAACAGGAGTTCTGATTCTGATGCGCTGCAAATCAGAAAGAAAATGTTAGCAGAAAAGGGGAAGGTTAGAAGTTCTGGATCTGGACACATTAAAGCTCTGGGGTCACTGGGAACAAAGGAAAGCCTAGAAGTTCTGATTTATGAGGGAGTTTGGAAATTCTGGATGTTGAGAGAGTTTGGAAGTTCTGATGTAGCTGGAAACCTAGAAGTTCTAGTGTCACTGGCAAGCTAGAAGTTCTAATAATGAGTATGTGAGGTGTCAATGCTGTTGGATGGGAATGTCTAGAGGTTCTGGTCTAGGATCACTATTTTGGCAAGAAATTTAAAGATTGGTCTAGAAGTTGTGATCCAACTAATGGGGTAAAAATGTCAGGAAATAAACTTTAAAAAAAAGTGTTTATAGGGCTAGAACTCAGGACCCTTAACACTAATGTCGTATGCACACGTTATCTACCATTGGGGTGGTTATACATCTGGTATTATAAGCAAAAACATAAACATATAACACAAAGTAAGTTCTGATGATGAGCTTCATCTCCCTTTCCGTGCCAACCAGAGCATCTGCAACTTAGTCACTTCTCAACAAAACAGAAAATACAAACATAGAAGTTATGGCAGGTTTTCATCATGGTTGCAGAAACATAAAATATCAGGACTGTAAATGAGAAGCAAGCATGAACTTTGCTGATCCTAATTCTAAATCCTAATTTCCCCAAGAAGTTCTGAACTGAAATTCCCTCTACTTAGGCAAAAATACATGAAATCTATGAATATATACAGAATCAGAGTTAGGGTGTCTACATTGTATTTGAACATGCAAGTCTGTCAATGCCTAAGTAATGGGATAAAAGTCAGAAGAAACTTATCTTGCATCTGGAAAATATTATGTATGCTAGAGCCTGGTTCTGACTATTGTGATGTTCTAATTAGTTTTCTCACGTTCCTAGAAAGCTGAAACAAACCTCCACTTGAGTTATGAATGACTGTAATGTTCTGGAGCAGTTAAGAAGAAATGTTCTGATTTTTGAAATGGAAGTTGGTGGAGATTGAATTGCAGTCTGTAAACGGAAGTTGAGATTGTTTCTAAATGTATGTTAGAAACTGAGTGGGTGATTTGGCCAAGATATGTGCAAGAAAATTAGAGTTTGGACGTAAAAAAGAAATAGAAGCTTAGCAGGTTTTTGTATTTATGTTTTTAGTTTCCAATTCTCTGAAATTTCAGCAAGGTTTCAAGGCTAATTTTCAAATTCTCGACCTCCTTAACAGTTGCAAATGTAGTTCAATTTATAGGCAAGGATTTCGGAGTTTGGAGAAGCCAAGAGTACAACCATCATACACTAGGGCGCTGACTTGTTCTTGAAGCAAGTTCAAACAAGCATGGTTCAAGGCACAAAGTAGGGTGGTTAGCAGCTTTTAGTCGTGCCTAATGTGAATTTGTAAGCATGAATTATGAAAAAGTACCCTCAGAAGAAAGAGTAGAGCATGGGCCCAACATAAACTTTGTACAAAAGTTTTCTTTTCAAGGACGTCAATGGTACTTCTATGCCACACGTGGAGAAATCCTTTGGATAAAGACTCAAAAGTGGGTGTCAGCATTAAATGATGATGAGATTTAACAAAACAGAAAATTTGCAAAATGAATTTATGCATCATACCTTAATTCTGGGTAAGAAGTTCAGCATCAACGTAACTTAGAACGAACACCCAACTTCTGATCTTTGAATCTCCCTGCTCTAGCATGTTCTGAAGGAGTTCCCAGACTTTTCAGAAAGCCTGTAACACGCTTTGTAGATATTCATTGAATTACCCTTTAAAATTCTGATTTAACTTATGTGAAATCTGGCCAGAAGTTCTAAACAAATTTTGTCTTGGAAATTCCCAGAATTTACTGAGTGCTGCAGTTTCATGAACGTGTCTTTGAAGATTTATAACTTGAAATCCCAGCATTTCTAGGAGAAGTTTTGTTCTGCAATGTTTTAGATCTCGTTGTGATCTACAATTCTTGTGTTAGAAGTTCTTCCAAAATCAACTTGCATCATAGTAAAAATCTGGCCAGAAGTTCTGAACTTATCATATTTTCCTAAACACTTATAAAAAATTTTAAGTATTTGGAATTTTGACTTTTCTAAAGTAATTTTGACTTTTGATTTTCTTGATGAAACAAACCTCATATTCCAACATGTCTTGATGAAATATGATTCTTGAAACTTCATTTTGATCCAAAAGTCAAAGTTTGATTTTTTTTTCAGCGTGCAATTGACCATTTTTCCCTTGTGCCAATTCCAAACCTAAATTGATGTATTAGTGCTGTAAACTTGACGTCATCGAAGATCTTGTGAGAGAATCCTTGAGAAATGAGAGGGAAAATTTTGGGGTACAACAATTGCCCCTGTTCAATAGTCTTAAACCTGAAGAGTTAGATTGGTGAGTCCGCCATTCGTGACTTGAAGGTGGAAGATGATTGAACACTAGAGTGCCCAGAAATTTGCACTCAAAGATGTGTTAGTTGATTGTGTAGGGAATGGGCTTAGAGATGCCATTCAGAGTGACTGGGGAAGGTACCAGGACAAATCTTTTGGTTGATTTAAACTGGAATGATAGATGTATTTGTCCGTAGATTTTTTCCTGCATGGAAAAACATTAGTTGCATACAGATGTATGCATGGTGTAATGATGTTCTCAAAATAAATGAGACTATGCCATATGCATTTGTCATGTATGCGTTATGGTTTATGAATGTGATGCATTCCTTACAGCGGGCCTTTGTCTAGGAAAATAAATCCTTGAAAAACATGTTGACGAGCCTTGGGAAATAAGCTCCCAGACTGCTGATGGGGATGAAGAGTATGCTCGTCTTGTTTTCGGATTTTTCTGCTGGGAATTCCTGTTCTGTTGTTTAAAGAGAAACTTCATTGGGGAATCCTAGCTTGTTTAAGAAGACTCTGTAGAGAGTGTTTATCTCTTCTTGGGGAAAGGAAACTTAAGAATCTTGGTTGTTCAATGCTCTACTGGGGAATCATTCCTGACTGGAGAGCATCTGAAGTTGGTTGTTATCTGGTCGAAATCCAGGCTTGGCAGCAATTTGTTGAGGATAATGAAGTTGACTGCTATCTGGTCGTATTCCATGCTTCACAGTGACTTGCAGGGGAAGATCTTAATTAACTGTTATCTGGTAGGAATCTAGGCTTTGTAGAAAATTTCTTGAAGTTGAACTATTATCTGGTCGGGTTCCAGGCTTCAGAGTGACTTACTAGGGAAGAATAAATTAATTGTTATCTGGTCGGATTCCAGGCTTCGCAGAAAATTTCCTGAAGTTGAAGTTAATTGCTATCTGGTCTGGATCCAGGTTTCACAATAACTTGCTTGAAAAGATAAAGTTGAACTGATATTTGGTCGGGTCTAGGCTTTACAGTAACTTGCTTGAAAAGATAAAGTTGAACTGATATCTGGTCGGGTCCAGGCTTCGCAGTAACTTGCTTGAAACTAGTTGTTATCTGGTCGGATTTCAGGATTCACAACAAATTTCTGAGGGAAAAAGTTAATTGATATCTGGTAAGATTACAAGATTCACAATAACTCGTTTGAAAAGATAAAGTTGAATTGATATCTGGTCGGGTCAAGGCTTTACAATAACTTATTGGAGTAGAGGCAAACTCTACTGGGGAAAAGAAGTTAATCCCTTGTCTGGTTGAGTCAAGGTTTTTTAATATATCGAAGAATTAAACTACTATCTGGTCGGGTCCAGGCTTCATAGTGTCTTGAGAAGTTAACTATTATCTGGTCGGTGTAGCGGTAGAAATGTTCAAGACTAAGCCATTGGATTGACTAGACTTTATACAAATCAAAATAAAAAATCACCACTGCGCTTTATTGTTTCCAAAGGAATGGGAAAAGAGCGAATAACACAAAAGAGGGGGAAGGATTCAAGGTAAGGGGGTTGGTTATGCAAAGGGAAGTTATTAGCACCCTAAACATCTATGGTACTCCGCAGGAACCTCTTTGAAAAATCTGCATATTTTGGCTATAAAAATGTGTTGTATAGAAAATGGATGGTGGAGGTGAGAAGAGAAATATTTTTTATGATTTTTGCACCCTCCATGCTTGCGAACCTTTAGTGCCTATGTACCACCTTTCGTGCAATAGGGGATCAGGTTACACATAGTTCCTCTTTGAAAAATTTGAAACACAAGTGTGTTGGTTGATTTTAAGAGATAAGACATCATCGTCATTGTTCGTGTGGAAAACATACTTACTACCCACAATCATGAGAAAGGAGAATTTGCATCATCTCAAAGTGGAGGATATGGCTTGGATTTTAAAATCAACAATGCCTCACTCAACACCCAAGTGGAAAATGTCTCACTTCACTACATATTGTAGAAGTATAGTTGTTAGCATCACTACAAGGATTGACAAGAGTCTAATCTTTTGAGAAAAAGTTTAAAGATAAAATCCAAAGTGGCAAAATGGTTTGAAATGAGATTGATTGACTTTTAGTCTTCTCACAAAAAAAAATGTCATGGTATTATTAAGTTGATTGAAGTTTATTAATGAAAATGTTTTGAAAATGCATGGACCTAAGTCCAAGTTTATTATGAAAGTGTTTCAAGTTTCAAAACAAGAAGGGTTTTCAAAAGGTGGGAGAAGATTTTTGAAATTAAAGAAAATGGGAGGAGAAGAAGAGACTATCCTAAAGCATAAGGTAAAAGCTAAGGATAAGATCCATCTAACCAACAAGAAGCCAAAGTTTGACATTATGAGCCAAGATAGAATTCCCATTCTTTGGATTGAAACCAAGCAATCAAAGATACTAGACCTCTTCAAGTGTATTGAGTCTTCACAAAAATTGGACAGAGTAACGGTTGTATACCGGTGAATTCCATATTACAAATAGAGAATGTAATCACAAAAACCTGCACACAAAAACAAACAAGCAACCCAATGTCTTGAGGTAAACCTCAAGAACTCCAGACAAAATAATCAGATAAGATCACAAGGTTTCCAAGATAGGCCAAGGTTTCTAATCCTAAGTCCAAGAAAAAGTCCCATGCTCCATAATGCCAAGGATAGTAACCAAATAGTCCAAGTACCATTAAGAGTTTTTTTAGGGTTTATGTTGATTATTAAGTATCTTAAGAAAAGAAAAGAAAAGCTCAAGTGCGGAAGTTAAAAAATGCAAGAAAATAAACGCTCAAATGAGCAAAGATGAAAATGGCATGAAATCTAAATGCTGAAAAATAAATAGTACATAAAGCATAAAAAGAATAAAAGCATAAGATAAAACAAGTCAATTATTAGTGGTTAGTTGGATGACCATCTTGAAACTTGCATTTGGAACTCATTAGAGGATTGGTAGAACCAAAGCCTCCACACAACAAGTTGCATTTGCTTTTTTTCAAGTATATCATCCATTTGGAATTCTCACAAGTGCCATTTAATGATCAACGATGTTTAAGTGATCCGCGTTGACCAAAGGTGTTGCAGATCCATTAGAGGATTGGTACAAAATTTAGCGCTATGTTAAGCAATCGTAAGTGGACTTATATAGAAGTCGCACCTATTTTGAGGCTGGTCAATAGTAATCTATGAACCATTTGTTTTGAGACATGATATAGATATCATGCTCCAACAACATTTAGTGCAATAAGAAGGGGATGAGATGAAGAGGATTAGGGCAAAAAGATGAATAAACCACTTTTGAATTAAAAATTTAATCAAACTATTATTAAAATCATTCATCCATTTTGGTGGAGTTGAATTCAACACACAATATCTAATGATGTTAATAAAGTCATGATCAAAAAATCAACTCAAGACAGCCAGAAAATAATCACAAAATAATAATATATTTAATATATACATTAAAAGGGTTAAAAAAAGGTTTAAAAATAGAAAATAATGAGGAAAATATCAATTATGTTCAAATTAATCAAGAAATGAAAAATAAGGCCATAGAAAAATCAGAAATGGATCCAAATATTTTTATAAAATTTTTGGTAATTTTTAAAAGTCAGAAACTATTTTTAAACTATTTAAAATTTCTAAAACAAACATAAAATAGATCAAAATTAGTAAACCTCAACATAAAATTCCATAAAATTTCCAGAAAGTCAAAAATATGCAAAATAATATTTATGAATTTTTTCAGAATTAAAAAATGTCAGAAAGTATTTTTTTAAGTAATTAAGAGAAAGCAAATAATACAAAAAATATAAAAAATACCAACTGTTAAAATAAAAATGTGAAAAAATATTCATGAGATCAAAAATAATTCAAAGTATTTTTGTGAATTTTTTCATAATTTTTGGATAAAAAATAAAAGAGTTATGAATTTTTGAAAATTTAATCAAATAAAATATAAAATCAGAAAATAAAATAAAACCAAAAAGATGTGGACCATCAGATCATAGTCAAAACGCGTTAGTAAGCTAATCCAATGGACCAGACGCGTTGTGCTTGATATGGACCTTAGTGAAACACACATGTGATCAGAAAAAGGGTAACCAATGAAATTAAAACGCTTGGCACGCTATCATTGGCTGAGATGAGACATGTCATCGTCTTCAACCTCCAGACACCCTGCAATGGGGATTTTGTGAGATCCTTCAAATGGAAAAATTAGGATCCCAGGCTAGCATCATTGAACTCGTCTCTTCAAGACAATTCTAAAACAACCATCGCGCCAAATTTATGTAAGGTATGGAGAGAGATATGAATCAAAAACTCAGAAAATAGCGAGCACCTTCAATTTGAGATTTCTCTCTCAATTCTCAATGGATTTAAAAATTGTAAGCAGCATTAGAATCAGACAAATGAGTAGAATAGATTAGTGCTTGATTTGGATCCAAATGGTGGAGAATTCTACCTTTTCGAAGGTCAATTAAGAAGCTCTGAAACTGGACTTCTGTAGCTTGAGTTATGTGTCGTTTTGATTGGTTTAAGTGCTGGAGAGTTTGTATGAAGTTCAAGGATAATGAATGCGCAAAGAATTTTAGAAAAGGAAGCTTAAATTTCAAAAACTGAATTCAAAAAAGTGGGTTCGTGTGAGGTTTTGGCAGGGTGTTCTTGGCTCTCTAAGCTTGGGACAATGGATGGGGGATGACCCTCTATTTATAGGGAAGCAAATGGGATCAAAAGGAAGAGAGAATGATGTGTTTTGAAGGGAATTTGTGTGGGTCTGCATCATGAAGAAAGTGTGACTCAATTTTGATCAAAACTCAGCTAAATCGTGCGTTTCATGATGCTAAACACTTTTGGGAAGTTGCTAATCATGATTAGAAACAAAAACGCGTGGAAAACTTGTGATTAGAAGCCAAAACAAAGATTTCAAAATCCTGATTTTGTGAAAAATTCAGTTTCAAGTTACCAAATTCAAATCCATGGAATTCCAACTCAAGGGGTCTTAGGGCATACTTATTGATGCTTTAGAAATATGAGGTTACAAGCTTTGCAATGGAAAAATAATGGAATCAAATGGATGCTTGAGTTGAAAGTTACATGGAGTCAAAGTTGAAGAAAAAGAGTTGACTTTCCATACTTAGAAATATTTCAAATTCTTCTTCAAAAATGACCTATAATCATTTGTATCCAAACATGGCCTTCCACTTAGAATTTTCTCTTGACCAAAAATGATGGGTTGAAGTAGACCTCTTGAATGACACTTTGAAATTTGAACAACACAAAATCTCAAAAAAAATGAGTAAGTTATGACTTGTTGAAGTTGGCCAAAAATCATGAAATGACCTATAATCTTTTTCATTATTAAGGCAACTTCCATCCATTTTCTCACTTTTCACATAAAACAAGGCAAAAATTACACATCTTCAAGATCATCATGGAAAAATAATGGACTCAAGGTGATAAAAATTGACCAAGTTATGACCATTTGAAGTTACATATGGAAAATTGTGGATTCATCTGGATGACATGTAATCTTTCTTCTTTACCAAGTTCCTTCCACATGAAAACTCCTTGGAACTTTTGAAGTTATTTGTTGATAACTCTTTGAAGATAAAGATGTCTTTGGAATCACTCAAAAATACCAAAAGGTGAGCAAGATATGCTCCTTTTAAGTTCAAAACCCTAGCCTCTAGATCAAGAGAATGCTTTGAGGAACTTTGACAAGTTTGAACAAACTTCTTGTGCCAATATTCTTTCTTTGTGAATAGAAGTTATTAAGGATGATGATGAGGACTCATATCCACTAAAACCACTTCCATATCTTGAAATTTGAGAGAAATGTGCTCTTGTGACCAATAGGAACAAGACCTTGTCCAATCCTGACAACTTCTTCCCTCAACCCCTTGTACTTTTGAATCAATTTTGATAAATTTGAAACATGTTGAACCAAAATAAACCTTGTCATGCCATTTCTTCTAAAACCACTCCAATAGTGAAGTTTGAACTCCTCAAGCTATGTTGACTAGGGCATGGAAATAAACTCATGAACCCATGAAGCAACTTGCTAAACCTCATAGCCTTTACCTACATTATTAACAAGTAAGGCAAACCAACATTGCATTTTATTAATAAAATAAAAATCAAAGCAAAATATCCATGATCATAAAAGAAAACAAGTTAAGGTGCTTGGTAACTCCTCAAAAAGAGAAAAGCTAAATGAGAGGGAGAAGAACCAAAAGTCCTAATGTGATCTTGTTGTGATTGAATCGATATGGTATGATAAAGGGATCTTAGGGGCAAAAATTGGGGTACAACAGCTGCTCTTATTTAAGTTTCTTATATCCGGAGATACGAAGGTTGAAAATCTTCGCGTCGACATGATCGAAGATACTTAAATGTAAAACAAACCCTATTTTTGGATCTAAGATGCCATGCAAATGCTTATGCATATGAACAGTACCAAAGAGACGCAAAGTAACACTTGGGATGCCACAAAAATGAAGAAACAAAGGACCAACCCCACCAGGAAAATAAATCACTGGTGGACCAAAAGAATTGAATCAGAGAGGAAGATAACAAGTATCGATGTTCACTGCCGATGGTCTACCAACATTCACTGAATGTAGAAAGAGAAAATATCATATAATCGCTGTTCACTGGCGATGAACTATCAACGTTCACTGAAGATAGCAAAAACATAACAAACACCGACGTTCACTGTCGATGTCCTACCAACATTCACTGAAGGTAGAAATAGAAAATATCATATCACCGCCGTTCACTGGCGATGAACTATCAACGTTCACTGAATATAGCAAAAAGATAATAAACACCTACATTCACTAACGATGAACTATCAACATTCACTGAAGATAGCAAAAGATAATATACACCAATGTCCACTGTCGATGGTCTACCAACATTCACTGAAGGTAGAAAGAGAAAATATCATATCACCTCCATTCACTGACGATGAACTATCAACGTTCACTGAAGATAGAAAAAAGATAATAAACACTGACGTCCACTGCCGATGGTCTACCAACATTCACTGAAGGTAGAAAGAGAAAATATCATATCACCACCGTTCACTGACGATGAACTATCAACGTTCACTGAAGATAGTAAAAAGATAACAAACACCAACGTTTCATTGACGATGAACTATCAACGTTCACTGAAGATAGCAAAAAGATAATATACACCGACGTCCACTGCCGATGGTCTACCAACGTTCACTGAAGGTAGAAAGATAAAATATCATATCACCGTCGTTCACTGACAATGAACTATCAACGTTCACTGAAGATAGCAAAAAGATAATAAACACTGACGTCCACTGCCGATGGTCTACCAACGTCCACTGAAGGTAGAAAGAGAAAATATCATATTTTCCCCAAAATTCTGGTTTTCACCTAGAACGGGTCTCAACTTCTTCTTTAACCAAGGAAATCTGCCTGGAAAAGATCAAACATAAGCTGTCTCAAATAAAGAGACTTGTTACTTGTTGTCATGGAGAATTGCAAAAAGAAATGACTTTCTAGGGATAGAAATATTACTTCCCAGGGAAATGCCACGATATTCCTGCTGAGGAGATAAAGTCTTCTCGTGCAAAATAAATGCACAAACCAAAACTCGAAGTTTTCAAAATTCCAAAGTAACTAATATTGTCATGCAACCACAGATCCAAATCAGAAATAAACTGGAGCAAGACAGTCAACGAAGATAAATCCTTTGAGAAATAAACTCAAGAGGGAAAACCAAATCCATCTAAGCAAAGAGCGTTGCAGTAAGGTCAGAACACAATGTCAATGAACAATGATTTGTCAATTTTAGCCATGCATGATGTATGTATGAATGTATGACTGCTGTCATGCATATGCTGGTAAAACAGATACACAAACAGAAGGAACAAACAAACAAAATCGCCTCAGGTACTAACAACACTTGGCTAAACTTCAACCAGAAAGATCATTTCAAGAAAGGTAAAAGCCAACTCCGGAAACCAAACTTATTTCCTCTCTTTAACTTTACTAAAGAGAAACATAATTCAGAGGTAGACAAATTAAACAAAAACCGAGATAGAACATCCTCCTTCCGGCTTCATCAGAGAAACCAGTTTTTCTTCAAAAGTAACACACCACCTGGAGATTGCAAGACCAGCCTCAAATAAAGCAGATTGACACCGAAACAAACAGACCTCACTGGGGAATTTAAGCTTACCTCCCTGGAGAAAGATGTGAATTGAAACTTTACACTATGAACACTTATTCCAACAAAAGATGCCCTGGGATAGCCTTCCTGGGGAATCAGAAAGTCATCAATAAAGAAAAAGGTCAAACCCATGGGGATTTTAAATCCAACCCAGCACTCGGTGGGGGAAAACCCAAAGGTTGATAATTATTTCAACACTTCTCAGAAAAAATACTGCCCTGGTCTAGTTGCCTGGGAAATAAATACCAACAATAATGCCAATATGGCAGAAAGAGCGACATCTCAGCACACCAAAGGAATAAAACCTTTCATCACATGAGGGAAGACTTCGCTGGGGAATCTGGGACAAAGGCTTCTGACCATGCAAACCCAAAATCAAAAGTGAACCAAGACTTGACTGGAAACAATGGGATCACGAACCCAATACTGCACCTTACACCGATTGGTATCGTCTTTAACTATCTGAGAAACATACAAAGATCATGCACATACCAGCAAGATGACCTAAGAGAACCTTCAAGAAGGAAGTAAATCTTCTCAAAACAATCGGAGTTTGTTCATTCCTGGGATCAGCATTTTTTGTTGTCATTGTGTCATCACAAATCTCGAAGTAAATTGAATTGTAAAAATCTCTCCTTTTTTTTAAAGTCAATTTTTCTTTTTAATCTTTTTGCTTTGAAGGTTATTATCAGTAATAAATGGAGTCTTTGCAAGCTAAATAAAATAAGAACACAAAGAATTGGGTAAAAGCTTGAATTTCATTAATATAATGGTAGTCCGCGAATGGCGAGACTCCATGGATGATTACAAAGTTTGGGAAATGGTAATACATAATTGAAAAGATACATTGAGATACAATGATCATTATTCCCCCTAACAACTTTTGAAATCCTGAGCAGCGGCTTTTGTTGAAGTATAGTAAGGATCCGAGAAGATTGTCGCTTCAACGATCAAGTCTTGTTTGACGTAGTTACTTGCCAAGAGAATCCCTAACTTTTGCCTAAGCTGCCCTTGCGGGTTTTCAACTTAGCGGGAAATTTATTCTGTTTATATCTCTAATTTTTGCCTAGACCGCCTTTTCGGGTTTTCGGACTACCGAGACGCTCCTTTTTTCCTAAGCCGCCCTTTCAGGTTTTCAACTTAGCGAGTTGTTCTTTTATTTCTTTAGGTGAAGTATTTCTTGACTGCGTCAGCATTCATGGGACGTGGGAACTCCTCGCCATCCATAGTTTCAAGAACTAATGCACCACCAGAGAAGGCCTTCTTTACAACATACGGGCCTTCAAAATTGGGAGTCCACTTGCCCCTAGAATCAGTGTTGAAAGACATGATCTTCCTGAGCACGAGGTCGCCTTCTCTGAATTCACGAGGTTTGACCTTTTTATCAAATGCTTTCTTCATTCTTCTTTGATATAACTGCCCATGACATAAAGTTGTCATTCTCTTCGCTTCGATTAAATTCAATTGGTCAAACCTATTCTGGACCCATTCAGCCTCTGTCAACTTGGTTTCCATTATCACACGCAACGAGGGAAACTCTACCTCGACAGGGAGAACAGCTTCCATTCCATACACCAGGGAGAACGGGGTTGCTCCTGGTTAAGTGCGAACAGATGTTCGATATCCATGCAGAGAAAAAGGGAGCATTTCATGCCAATCCTTATAAGTAACAACCATTTTCTGGGTAATTCTCTTGATATTCTTATTAGCAACCTCAACAGCCCCATTCATCTTTGGCCTGTATGGAGACAAATTATGATGGACAATCTTGAATTCTTCACACAGTTCTATCATGATCTTATTGTTCAAATTCGAGCCATTATCGGTGATGATTCTGCTCGGCACACCATACCGGCATATAAGATTATTTTTGATGAAACGCACAACCACATGTTTGGTAACATTGGCATATGAAGCAGCCTCTACCCATTTGGTGAAGTAGTCAATTGCTACCAAGATAAAACGGTGCCCATTCGAAGCTTTGGGTTCTATCATCCCGATCATGTCTATACCCCACATAGAGAAAGGCCATGGGGAGAAAATCACATTGAGAAGTGTCGGAGGCACATGGATCTTATCTGCATAAACTTGGCATTTATGGCACTTCTTTGCAAATTTGTAACAGTCAGATTCCATTGTCAACCAATAATAACCTGCCCTTAGCATCTTTTTAGACATCGAATGTCCATTAGCATGAGTGCCAAATGAACCGTCATGAATCTCATGCATCAACATGTCTACTTCGTGTCTATCCACGCATCTGAGCAAGACCATGTCATAATTTCTCTTGTATAACACATTTTCACTGAGGAAGAAACTGCCTTCCAATCTTCTCAGTGTCTTTCTATCTTTCCTTGACGCGCCAATTGGGTATTCCTGAGTCTTAAGAAAATGCTTGATATCATAATACCAAGGTTTTTCATATGCTACCTCCTCTATCGTAAACACATGAGCGGGCCTATCCAGCCGTCGAACTGTAATTCGGGGTATATCATTCCAAGTATTTACTTGGTACATGGAAGCCATAGTTGCCATAGCATCCGCCATTTGATTTTCATCTCTAGGGATGTGATGGAATTCAACTTTATTGAAGAAGGGTAATAATC
Source organism: Vicia faba (assembly GCA_948472305.1). Lineage (NCBI taxonomy): Eukaryota > Viridiplantae > Streptophyta > Magnoliopsida > Fabales > Fabaceae > Vicia > Vicia faba. The sequence continues at coordinate 749,824,768 of OX451735.1, read as the reverse complement.
TTCTTGCATAGTCTTTGTAAGGGATCAAGCCAGGGTGACGAGTGTCTCATTCTCCTTTAATCTGATTTATTACAAAAGCTGAATCACCATACACATCTAGAATTTTGATTCTGAGATCAATAGCTTCCTCAAGACCCATGATGCAAGCCTCATATTCTGCCATATTATTAGTGCAATCGAATGTTAACCTTGCAGTAAAAGGAATGTGCGATCCATGAGGAGTGACAATCATAACACCAATTCCTTTACCATAAGCATTCACGGCTCCATCAAATATCATACTCCAACGAGATCCAGGGTTAGGGCCTTCCTCGGGTAATGGTTTATCACAATCTTTCACTTTCAGGAACATCACATCCTCATCGGGGAATTAATGTTCTGCAGACTGATGATCTTCCATCGGTTGGTGAGCAAGGTAATCTGCCAACACACTACTTTTAATAGCCTTTTGAATGCGATACTCGATATCATATTCAGATAACAACATCTGCCAGCAGGCAATTCTCCCAGTAAGAGCATGCTTTTCAAAAATATACTTGATTGGATCCATTTTGGAGATCAACCAAGTTGTGTGATTCAACATATACTGCTGCAAACGCTTTGCCGCCCAGGCCAAAGCATAACATGTCTTTTCTAGCATGGAATACCACGACTCACAATCAGTGAACTTTTTGCTGAGATAATAAATGGTGAACTCTTTCTTCCCTGTTTCATCATGTTGTCCCAGAATATAACCCATGGATTTATCTAACACTATTAGATACATAATCAACGGTCTTCCTTCTATGGGAGGGAGCAAGATAGGAGGTTCAAGCAGATATTCTTTAATACTCTCAAATGCCTTTTGGCAGTCACCCGTCCACACACAACCTTGATCTTTCTTTAAGAACTTAAAGATCGGCTCACATGTTGCAGTCATGTGGGAAATAAATCTGGAAATATAATTCAAACGCCCGAGGAAACCTCTAACTTGCTTTTCAGTTCTTGGTGCTGGAATTTCTTGAATTGCTTTGACTTTAACAGGGTCAACTTCAATTCCTTTCTGGATAACAATGAAGCCCAACAATTTCCCCGATCTAACACCGAAGTTGCATTTATTTGGATTCAAGTGGAGACGATACTTCCTCAAACGCTGAAACAACTTCAACAAATATTCTATATGCCCTTCTTCAGTTGGGATTTGAAAATCATATCATCAACATATACTTCGATTTCTTTGCACATCAGATTATGGAATAGGGTCGTCATAGCCCTCTGGTACGTTACACCAGCGTTCTTCAACCCGAAGGGCATCACTCTGTAACAGAATGTTCCCCAGGGTGTGATAAACGTTGTTTTTTCCATGTCCTCTGGAGCCATTTTTATTTGATTATACCCGGGAAATCCATCCATGAACGAGAATACTTTGAATTTTGTTGTGCTGTCCACTAACATGTCAATGTGAGGCAATAGAAAATCATCTTTTGGACTATCTTTATTTAGATCTCTGTAATCTACGCACATGCGGACTTTTCCGTCTTTTTTTGGTACTGGGACAATATTGGCAATCCATTGAGGATACACTGACATCACAAGAAAACCAGCATTAATATGCTTTAAGACCTCCTATTTGATTTTTACTGCCATATCTGGGTGGGTTCTTCTCAACTTTTGTTTAACTGGAGGACACCCTGGCTTCAACGGCAAATGATGCTCGACAATATTTGTATCTAGACCAGGCATATCTTGATAAGACCAAGCAAAAATATCCACATACTCTTTCAATAACTCAATCAACCCGCTCTTTACATCAGGATGCAACGATGCTCCAATCTTGACTTCCTTTGGATCTTCTTCTGAATCCACATTAATCACTTCCAAAGGCTCCTTATATGGTTGAATGGTATTTTCCTCGTGCTCAAGCAACCGTGATACCTCTTCTGGAATCTCATCATAATCTTCTTCTTCAGCCCCAAACACAAGACATTCAAAGTCGGGAGAGGGTGCAGGGTCATTGTATTCAATGGGTTTTTTAATTAATCTGCACATATGATTTATTATTGCTTTTAGAAATTGACACATATAACAAATGATCATGCAGATTAATTTTCAATTATTATTTATTTTGAAAAGTTTTTTTTATTACCATTTCCCAAGAAAAAGGAGAAAATAAAGACATAATTTGGGAAGCAAAGACAACTTTTATTAATGATCTTAAAAGTCATAGCAAACAGATAAGCCCTACAACACTAATACTTCCACCTTGGACAGAATGAAAGCTTTTCAAAAGAAAGAAACAGATTACCAAAACAAATTACTTTGAAACATGTATGCAAGAAGGAACATCAATGGTGACCCAGTTCTGAACTCGGACTCCATGCGTCACATAATTTGGTACTTCTTGCTCTGCTTCATCCTCTTTGACAACATTAATTCCAGAATCAATGGGATGGAGGTAGCCTCCGCTGCAGAAAAAATCTTGATAATTGTTCACAATAGACTTTGACTTCAAACCTTCGCCTTTACCAATCTTCAGAGAGAAACCCAAACCAGTTCTATTCTTGTTCACGGGTGGATCCACAAGTCATCCCCAAACTGTATTATGACCATTGTGCACAACCTGTTGTGCTTCCTTCAGCAAAACCACAAAATTCTCATTTCTCCTTATGTTGTCAATGGATAGGGCTTGGAACTGGGTTCCAACAGCAGCCTCATCCGCTTCTACAATACTGAAAGAGGATAGATGGGATATCAACAATGCCTGCTCCCCATTTATGATCACTACCTTCCCTTCACGCACAAATTTTAGCTTCTGATGCAGAGTTGAAGTGACAGCCCCTACTTCGTGTATCCATGGTCGTCCTAGCAAACAACTATATGCGGGAATAATGTCCATGACTTGGAAGGTTATCAGGAACAAATATGGTCTTATATGGATGGGTAAGTCCACTTCACCGATGACAGATTTCCCCGACCCATCAAAAGCCTTCAGAATGATGCCACTCAGGCCTATAGGTGCTCCTTGATATTTTAACTTCACGAGAGTACTCCTCGGTATAACATTCAGCGCGGATCCATTATCAATTAGCACATTGGACAGCGAATCATTCTTGCAGTTCATAGATATGAGGAGGGCCAGGTTGTGATTCCTCCCTTCATCTGGTAACTCATCATCGCAGAAACTCAAGTTGTTACATGACGTAATGTTTCCAATTACGCTGCTGAACTGATCTAATGGCATGTCACTCTCCATAAAAGCTTGGTATAGTACTATCATCAATGATTCTCTATGAGCAGAGGAGTTCATCAATAAAGCTAGGATAGATATCTTTGAAGGAGTCTGCAGTAGCTAATCTACAATTCTGTACTTGCTCATCTTAATTATCTTCAAAATATCATCCACTTCTTTCTCTAATTTAGCTCCACTAGTCTCTCTTGTAGCCTTCTTAGGCTCATCATTCTCAGTAATTTTCTTTCCAGAAACAACATATCTTCGTACAACCGGCGCAAACACACGACCGCTACGGGTCACTCTTCTATTTTCAGCTATATTTTCAACATCAAGCATTGGCCGGATGGGAACTTCCACCCCATCTTCTAAGATCGTAGCATTGTATTTGTAAGTCACAGCCTTATCTAATTTGTAGGAAATAGGACCTGGCAAACTAATTACCAATGGGGTAACAACTGGTTTGCTATGGTACTCCACTTCAAGATTAGCGGGTGCACCAAAACAAGGTACAATAATGTTTACCCCTTCCTCAACATAATCAGGCATCAAAAAGTCATTTCTGGCAAACAAATCTTCGTCTGAAGAGAAATACTCATCCACGGAGGCATACTCTTCCTCTGACTCTTCTTCCATTAAACAAACTTCAACCATATGAATCTCATGATAATCATCTCTCTGACCTGTGATCTTGATAGTTCCATTGTCTAACAACAACTGAACACCTTCCCTCACAATAGAACATCCTCGGGGGTCTCGACAGCAAACTATGCAAGACCCGTATTGGTGTTCCACCTGACCAGCAGTACGGCAAAAGGTAGCATACAACTGCACGAGATCCTCATTCAAATACTCCACATCATAAATTCTGAATTCACCAGGACATCCAGAAACCATATTCACTTCCTCTTCATACTCTTCCCTAGGCCTGATTATATGGATTAAACCCTCATCTATCATCTCCTGTAAATCAGCCTTTATCTTCTCGCAACCCTGTATGTCTGTATTGTAAACATCACAACCCGCGTGGTCATGCGTATAGTAGCTGAATTCACAGAGGCCTGCGTGCATTTTCACCAAATCTCCTCTAACCAAATTAATGTCAAAAATCCAGAAGTCGCCTAGACAACCGGCCACCATATTTACAGCATTTACTCCCCCGTGCTTGGGTAGAGGATTATCTTTCACATTAGGTCCCATGTCCTTGAAAGATAGAATTTCAGACTTCACTAACTTTTTCACTTCAATCTTCAAAGGATAACAATTCTCAACACTATGCCCTGGTGCTCCCTGATGAAAAGCACACGTTTGATCTGCTTTATAATATCAAGGCAATGGTGATGGTACAGCGGGAGGTGGTCGTGTCTGGACCAACTTCTTCTGAATCAATACTGGTAGTAGCTCTACATTGCTCTTCGGAATATGGTCATAGTTCTCCCTTCTCTGACTATTCCCTTGGTTCCCCTACTAGGACTGTCTTTGATAAGCAACAGTAGTCGGAGCGGTACTCATTACAGGAGTAACTGAGGCGACTTGCTGGTGACGCTGATAATTCCTTCTAGGAGCGTTTACTCTCCTCTCTTTTATAACAGCATTTGCGTCCCTCTCTTTCTTCTTGGTAAACCCATAAGATGGCTTCTTCATACCTCCAGATCCTTCACTCTTCGTCAAACGGCCTTCTCTTACAGCCTCTTCTAGGCAGACACCCATTCCTACCATCTCTGTAAAATCACTTGGCGCACTTGCTACCATCCTTTCATAGTAGAAAGCACCTAGCATCTTCAGAAAAATCTTAGTCATTTCTTTCTCTTCCATGGGAGGAATCACTTGGGAAGCTACTTCGTCCCATCTTTGCGCATACTCTTTGAATGATTCCCTGTCTTGCTGAACCATGGCCCTAAGTTGGTCATGGTCGGGTGCCATGTCCACATTGTACTTGTATTGTTTGATGAATGCTTCTCCCAAATCATTAAAAGTATGGATGTTGGCGTTGTCCAAGCTCATATACCATTTCAACGCTGCGCCGGTCAAACTATCCTGAAAAAAGTGAATCAGTAGACGCTGATCATCAGTGTGGGTAGACATTCTTCTTACGTACATCACCAAGTGAGCACGAGGGAAAGTGTTGCCCTTATACTTCTCAAATCCAGGGACCTTGAATTTAGCAGGTATCTTTACATTCGGGACGAAACACAGCTCATTCACATTCTGCCCAAATAGCTCTTTTCCCCTAAGAGCCTTTGTGATACGGTGGGAGAACTGACTTGAGGTTTTGCGTTTGTTTTCGCAAATGTTTCAGTTGAGCAAGAGTCGCCACCGACTTTTTATTTTATCCTAAGGAAAGGTTAAAAAGCACAGCAAAAACCTTTTGAGATGTTTCTTGGGTTCGGGGAGTAGATTATAGAAAGGGAAGGTATTAGTACCCTTTCTATCCATGGTTATCCATGAGCTCTTAGTTACTTTCTTAGATCACTTGCCTTTTGTTTTCAATTGTTTGAAATGGTGCTTTGTGTGTGTGGGTTTGAAAATTGTTTTGAAAAGAGGCCAATGTGGTGGCAACCTTTGTAATGATCCATGTTGGGATGTGTACAAAGGTGTGTGTCTTTTGAAAAGGTTTTTCATTTGTTTTTGAAAGTTGTTTTGAAAGTATTGTGAAATGTGGGTTTTTTAGAAAAAATAGGCAAGTGTTTTGTTTTTGCAAGTTTGATTCAAATAACTAAGAGGTTATCTACTCCTAAATTTCTCAAAGTTTATTACTATGTTTTAACCCTTTTGACAAGTTTGTTCCACCATTGTATTTGGTGGACAATCTCATGTTAGGATGTGAAAGGGACGGGCGCGGATCATCGTTTAGACCATAATTGCAATGGTGTCAAGTATCTTTGGGCAATTTTCTTTAAGGGACTTGATCATTTGTTTAGGCAACATTTTGAAAGCGTCATCGAGGGACTATGATCATTTGATTTGTGTTTTTTTGCCCAAAGAGACCTAACATGCAATATGGCCCAATTTTGAAAGGCAACAAGTGGAATACCCTAGGGGGTGCAAGTGTGATTTGTGTGTCCATTTCCATGCTTGTTTATCTTGAAATTAGGTCAAAACTATTTTCGTTGTTTTTTCGCATACAAACCCTAATTCTAACATGGTATAATTAGAAAGCAATAAAGTGCGAAAATAAATTTACTAAGCTATTACAAAACCATATATGGGAAGGGGGGTACAAATGTTCAAATGGGGATTTTGACAAGGAATTTAAACCTAAACTATTACATCAATATTGAATTATTTACAAGATAATTTAATTGCACAATTTAAATAAAATAAGAATAAATATGCAAGATGCAAAAATGGTTTTTTGTATGTATGAAAAAAGTATTTTTATATGTCAAAATAAAAAAAAATAAAAGTATCATTTTTTTGGAGTTTTTCATGTTTTGGGTTAAACCCTAATTCTATTAAAATAAATGCATTATTTATTTATTATGTACAAGTATTTATTTATTGTATACAAAAATAAAATAAAATGAAGTATATTTGTCAAAAGATATTTTTATATTTTAATATTAATAAAAATAAAAAGTGTATGTATTTTGCATTTTAACCCTAAATATATTAATAAATATATATATGTATTATTTACTAAATATGTATTATATATACAAACAAATAATATTTAATATTAAATAAAAAAGTATTTTTTTGTATAAAATATTTTCAGAAGGTAAAACAAAAATAAAAATGAAAATAAAAGTGTTTTTGCATATTTCTTAGTATTTTTTAATAAAATGTATATATTTATTTATTTGTGTATAAAACTAAACTAAACAAACAAATACCTAATAAATTCAAAAATGGTGTAAAAAATTATTTTTATATTTTTTATATTATGAGGAAAAATAAATAAGTCAAACCAAAAAAAGAAAAGTCAAAAAACATTAAAAATAAACAAAATGGGCTCAGGGGGTTCAGAAGCAAATGTATGGTGCAAATAAGAAAAACATTCCAGGCCCAGCCCAGAACCAGTCATCTTCAACCTCAGAACAAACTTGTTCAAGCAAGCACGCATTTCCTATCTCCCAATTCCTGGACTTTTAAGCAAAACTTTCAACATGAAAAGTGTAGAGCATGAGAAGACGAATCCAGGGATATAAAAAACTTGACTTAACTCTCTAAGATGAGGGAAAATTTCTTCTCCCCCAATTCCTGACCTAGTTTTTCATCAATGTTCAGACTCAAAATTCTTGTAGCACACGTAATATAAATGAAATCTAATCATATGGGCATGTTCAGGGCTATGATTGTGATATGTTTCCTTCATAAACCTAAAGCTAACAATGCCTATACTGAGAGATAGAACTTCATGAACATATCTGTTCAGTTGGAATCGTGCCTTACAATGGAGGAGTTTTCAGAGCAAGATGATGACTTGTACAGCTTCCTTGAAGTGTGAGGATGATATTCCAAGTTCTACTTTGTCCTGAAACTTCTTGAATCGTGCTAGAGAACTCCAACTGCAAAACAAGAAAATGAAAATGGTGGAACTGGTTAGAGGAGTTACAAGTCGTGTTTTAGGTTTTGGTTAGCTTGCATTCATGGTAGGGAAGGTGTGTGAAGAGCTTTTAGCAAGAAAGCATGAAAGGGATGAGAGTTGGAACTCAATCTGCAGAGGTTACTCTGTTTTGGCAGTTTGATGGTGATTTTGAGTTTGTGGAGGTATTGGAGGTCTTAGGGTCATGCTTCAGCTTAGGATCAATGTTTGGAATGTGTTTGATAACTTTCTCTAAGGCTTGGTTGACTGATATGGAAGTTGGTATGTCATATGCAATGTTTCTTGAACTTTAAGCAAGCAATGGTCACCTTGTGTTCTAGACAGGTAGAGGACCCCCTAAACATGCTGCAAAGCCTTGCCTTGATCAGTGCAATATGTCTCATAACTTGTGCCTCTGAGATTTCTTTGTACTTCAAAGATATGAGAACTTGACATAAAGCAATCTTTTCAAAAATGGCTAAAATGCTTTTTCCATTTATGGCCTAATCTTGCATACAATGCTTGGATACACAAAATAAGGTTTAGGCACAATGAGTATGCATTAAATTATTTAGTGTTGGATGGTTTAGAGACCTGTAATGTAGCATAAACCAAGCTGACTTGAAAATGCATAAGTTATGAACATGGAAATTGGTCAATTCAAAAGTGAGTTTTTGCCATATTGCAAAATTCGATTCTCTCAAGTTATGAGGTTGTTTGATGAGTTCTTGGACATTTTGGAAAGCTTGGAATGTGTACTACAATCCATCTTTGAAGTGCAAATTGAAATTCCAAGTGGAAGTGTATGAAAAATGGTCTTGAAGTTAGGTAAAAAACTTGCCTAAAAAGGTCAAAATTTCACTAAGTTAAGAATGGTTTGGTACCCTTGTTCAAAAAATTGTAACTTGAGATACAAGCCTCTTTTGGGAAAACTTTGTGAATCAAAGTTGTAGATTATGCAATAGGCTACAACTTTCATGTTTTGACTTTTGCATGAATCCAAATGAATCTTGGTGAGAAAGTGGGGCAAAGTTGGGAAAAAATTAGGGTTTTTCATAACTTAGAAAAATTCTAAGTTATGAAAAATTCTCATTTCAAACCCTAATTTGAAATTTTTTATTTCTTGGTGAACAAGTTTCATGATTTGGCATGTTTTGATGAAAAATGAATCTTGACCCTTGATTTTGACCAAAAAGTCAAAGTTTGACTTTTCAGTATACAGTCAAAATTAATCAATTGACTGGGAAATTCAACTATCAATCTTGTGTATTTGTGATCTTTTGAACTTGTTGAGCATGTCAAGATAATTCCATGGGGTCCTTGAGTCCATATGTGAGCTTGGTTTGCCATTGGCTAGGTCAAACAGTCAAAAATTGCCCTTGTGCAGTCAAAACCCTAAAAATGACCATTTTGCCCTTTTGATGATCTGATCAAATTTCTTGTGGAATTGTGATCCAAACTTGATCAAATGGTCCATGTGAGTTCATAATGTTGACGTGGGTTAATTTTCATGAGATTTGACTGTCAATTGGCCACATTTGACTTTTTCCCCAATACAGTTGATTTCTAGGTCAACTGTCCAATTGACTGGGCAAAATTTGGAATCAAGACTTGAAACTTGGTATGGATAAACCTGGGAGTCCAACATGAAGCATGAAAGTCATCTTAGGCATTTTAGGTCAAAACATCTTTGTGCAAACACAAACCCTAATTTGGGTCAACAGTGCAAGGAGAAGTCTTGAGCAGAGGAAACCCTAACTGGATCTTGAGCTCCAAGGGTTTTGTGATGAGAAAATGTTGAGGAAATGGGAGGGTAAATTTTGGGGTACAACAATTGCCCCTGTTCAATCTTCTTGAACCTGAAGAGTTAGATTGGCAAGTTTGCCTTTCGTGACTCGAGGGTAAAAGGAGATTGGACACTAGAGTGCCTGGAAATTTGCACTCGCATGTTGGAGTATTAGCAATGTGATGTCGGGAATGGGCTTACAGATGCCATTTGGAGAGATGGTGGATAGGGAGATGGGCTTATAGATGCCATCTGGAGATGGGACAGAACCTTGTCGGGAATGGGCTTACAGATGCCATTTGGAAGCGTTGATCGCATAAGAGATTCCTTAGCGAGAACTTGTGTATTTGAGAAAGACAGATGTTTTCCTGGCTTGTTACAGGTGTTTGATCTTCCATCTCCTCATGCAGATATGCCCTGGCTAGATACAGGTGTCGAATCTACAATCGGTCGCTCACAGATGTGCCCTGGCTGGATACAGGAATCGAATCCGGAAATAGTCATCAACAGATATGCCCTGGCTGGATACAGGAATCGAATCTTCGAACTCTTCAGACGTGCCCTGGCTAGATACAGGAATCGAGTCTGGAAATGTGGTCAACAGATACGCCCTGGCTGGATACAGGAGTCGAATCTGGGATTGTGATAGTTGATAGATATGCCCTGGCCGGATATAGGAATCAAATCTTTGAACTCTTCAGACGTGCCCTGGCTAGATACAGGAATCGAGTCTGGAAACTAATCACTCTCAGATGTGCCCTGGCTAGATACATGTATCGAATCTGGAATTGTGACAGTTGAAGGTAGTTGTCTTTGGAATTGTCTTTTTCCCTGAAAAGGCAAAAACATAAGTTGTATGCAATGTCATGATGTATGATATGCATGATGTCATGATGTTCAACATGAGATAGTGTTGTATGCACTTTATCATGTATGTAAGCAAGATGTATGAAAATGTGAGATGTTTATGAATGTATTTTCGTCTTTAGGAAAATAGATCCTTGACGGCCGGCCGGGGAATTGCTCTGTGGAAGAGATACTTTGCTGAAGTTCGATGAGAGGCCTGCTGAGGACTTCAATGATGGATTCCGCTGGGGATAATGATGATAAACTCCGCCGGGGATGCCAAAGATAAACTCCGCTGGGGAATACCAAAGATAAACTCCGCTGGGGATTGAAGGAACTTTGCCGAGGGCGATTTTCCGTGGCAATTAGCTGAGGATAACCCAGTTATAAGCCCTGGTGAGGAATAACTTTGAATAAAGCCCGGGAGGGACGTCCGTATTCTGCAGGGGATAAGCTTCTGGAATCTACTGGAGATAAGCTTTAAGACCTGCCGGGGAATGTTGTGCCTTTTCAGGATTGACGGGGAACCAACTCTGCTTGGGGAAAGTATTGTTGAATCTTGTCTTACTCTACTGGGCGTTGAGATGATTTGGTCACATTCTTCAGTCGAATCTACCTTGGTACCTTGGCGGTCAAAGCAACCAGACTGCATCAGACAACTTCACATTGCCCTTGTTTCTGATGTCACCTGTAATTAATCTTTTGTTTCATATGCAAATATTTATGAATCAGCAATTTAATGTCAAATGCATATATCAAAAATGAACATTGGACGTTCTTCGCAAGACAAAACAGAAAAAGGAGAAATAATGGCAATTTGTATGGACAAGTGAATTTGTATTGATTTGAATTTTGCCTGTGAATAGGCGTTTTTGTACAAGAGGTTGACATCCTAGTAAGAGAATGCCGCCGAATAACATAGAATTTACAATTTTGAAAAGGAAACAAAACAGCTATGTGAATAATCCCACTGGGTTCCAACTCTGCTATCGCCTTTATGTCTTCAAGCGTCTCATCACTTTGCTGCCTAGTTGAAGATGAAGTTGATTGGTCGATGCCGAAATCTGAGCCAGATGGTTGACGCCGAATTCCGGATGCAAGGTGATCCAATGAGACATAGTGTTACGCTTTATCCCTAACTTTTGCCTGGACCGCCCTTTCGGGTTTTCAGTCCACCGGGATACCCATTTTTGCCCAAGCCGCCTTTTCAGGTTTTCGACTTGCCGGGTGTATAGATTTTTTCATTTTCATCCCTTATTTTTTCCCGAACCCTTTTGGTTCGCCGGTAAGCCCTTATTTTTGCCTAGGTATGTCAACCTAGCGGGTCTTTTATTCATGCGTAGCATCTTTTCACTATGTCTGCATTGGCGGGGTGAGGAAGGTCGTCACCATCCATGGTGGTTAGGATCATGGCTCCTCCTGAGAACACATGTTTAACCACAAATGGCCCTTCGTATGTAGGGGTCCATTTTCCCCGGGGATCACTTTGAGGAAGGATGATGCGTTTGATTACCAGGTCCCCAACTTGATACTCTTGTGGTCTAACTTTCTTGTTAAATGCCCTGATCATCCGTTTTTGATACGTCTGACCATGACAGATAGCGGTGAGCCTCTTTTCGTCAATCAGGTTTAATTGATCAAGTCGAGTCTGGATCCAGTCATCTTCACTCAGATCTGCATCCTTCATTACTCGGAGAGAGGGTATCTGGACTTCAATTGGCAAGACTGCCTCCATGCCATAGACCAAGGAAAAAGGAGTTGCCCCGGTTGACGTCCTTGCTGAGGTACGGTACCCATGAAGAGCGAACGGTAACATCTCGTGCCAATCTTTATAGGTCGCTGTCATCTTCTGCACAATTTTCTTGATATTCTTATTAGCTGCCTCTACAGCCCCATTCATCTTCGGCCTGTAGGGAGAAAAGTTGTGGTGCTGTATCTTGAATTGTTCGCAGAGTTCAGTGATCATCTTGTTATTGAGATTGGTACCATTGTCCGTAATGATTCTTTCTGGGATGCCGTATCAACAGATCATATTATGCCGGATGAAACGTGCCACGACGCTTTTGGTTACCGTTGCGTAGGAAGCTGCCTCAACCCACTTCGTGAAGTAATCGATTGCTACCAAGATGAAGTGATGCCCGTTGGATACCGTCGGTCGGATCTCACTGATCATATCAATGCCCCACATTGCAAAGGGCCAAGGTGCCGTCAGGACGTTCAGAGGAACCGGAGGAATATGCACCTTGTCAGCATAGATCTGGCATTTGTGACAAGTTCGAGAGTGTTGGTAACAATCGGCTTCCATTGTGGACCAGAAATATCCTGCTCGTAGGATTTTATTTGCCATGGTGTGTCCACTGGAATGTGTTCCAAATGTACCTTCATGCAGTTCTATCATGATCTTCTCTGCTTCAACCTTATCCACACAACGCAGTAGAGTTGAATCATGATTCCGTTTGTAGAGAATGTCGTTGCTGAGGAAGAATTTTGCCGCAAACCTTCTCATGAACTTCTTGTCATTGACAAATGCACCTTCAGGGTATTCCTGAGCTTCCAAGTATCTCTTCACCTCATGATACCATGGTTTTTCAGTCACCTTTTCGGCCTCAAGATCGCAGTAGTATGCCGGTTCGTCCAACTTCCAGATAATGATCCGGGGAGCCTCATTGTCCCATTTAACTTTGAACATTGAAGACATCGTAGCTAGTGCGTCCGCTAGCTGATTCTCCTCTCTTGGGAAGTGCTCAAAAGTTATCTCTTCAAAGTGGGGAAGCAAGGTCAACACATACTCCTTGTAAGGAATAAGATTTGGGTGTTTCGTATCCCACTCGCCTTTGATCTAATTGATCACGAGAGTAGAATCTCCGAAGACACTCAGAAATTTGATCCTTAAGTCGATCGCAGCTTGTAGACCCATGATACATGCCTCATATTCTGCCATGTTGTTGGTGCAGTTGAAACACAATCGGGCGGTGAGTGGAGTATGAGTTCCTTTGGTAGATATGATTACAGCGCCGACGTCGTTACCCAAAGCATTGGAGGCTCCGTCAAAATTCATAGACCATCGGGATCCTTCCTCAGGTCCTTCATCCGGTCCAGGTACTTCACAGTCAGTTACCACCATGATGTCTTCGTCCGGAAATTCAAAGTTCAATGATTGGTAATCGTCCACAGGTTGGTGGGCTAAATGATCTGCCAGTACACTTCCTTTGATTGCTTTCTGAGTTGTATACTGGATATCATATTCTGTCAAGATCATTTGCCATCTTGCTATTCTTCCAGACAGAGAAGGCTTTTCGAATATGTACTTGATGGGATCCATCTTTGAAATCAACAAAGTGGTGTGAGTCAGCATATACTGTCTCAGCCGGCGAGCAGCCCATACCAGAGCGCAACAAGTTTTCTCAAGCAGTGAGTAACGAGACTCACAGTCGGTAAACTTTTTGCTCAGGTAATAAATAGCGTGCTCTTTTCGGCCAGACTCGTCATGCTGTCCCAACACACACCCCATTGAATTGTCAAGTACTGTCAAATATAGTATCAGAGGTCTTCCTTCCACTGGTGGCATAAGAATGGGTGGCTCTTGGAGATATTCCTTTATCTTTTCAAAGGCAGCCTGACATTCATCGTTCCAGCGTACTACTTGATCTTTCTTCAGTAATTTGAAGATTGGCTCACAAGTAGCAGTTAGATGTGAGATGAATCGGGCAATGTAATTCAGTCGTCCCAGGAAGCCTCTGACTTCTTTCTCTGTCTTTGGAGTTGGCATCTCTTGTATGGCTTTTACCTTGGCAGGGTCCACCTGAATACCTTTATCACTTACAATGAAACCTAGCAATTTTCCAGACCTCACCCCAAAGGTACATTTGTTGGGATTCAACCTCAGCTTGTATAACTTTAGTCGGTCAAACAGCTTCCTCAGATGATCAAGGTGCTCCTCCTCGGTTTGAGACCTGGCAATCATGTCATCAACGTACACCTCAATCTCATGATGGATCATATCAGGAAATAAAGCAACCATGGCACGTTGATAGGTTGCCCCAGCATTTTTTAACCCAAATGGCATGACCTTGTAGCAGAAGGTGCCCCACTGAGTCACAAAGGTAGTCTTTTCCATATCTTCCGGGGCCATCTTGATCTGATTATACCCTGAAAAACCATCCATGAAGGAGAACACCTTGTGTTGAGCAGTATTGTCAACAAGAACGTCGATGTGAGGTAAGGGGAAGTCATCCTTGGGGCTTGCCCTGTTCAAATCCCTGTAGTCGACACACATTCTGACTTTACCGTCCTTCTTCGGCACTGGCACCACATTGGCAACCCACTGAGGGTAAGAAGTTACTGCTAGGAACCCGGCATCGAATTGCTTCATAACCTCAGCCTTGATCTTTTCGGACATCTCTGGGCGCATACGGTGGACCTTTTGCTTTACTGGAGGGCAGTCTTCTTTGGTTGGCAGGTGGTGAACTACAATGTCGGCATCCAAACCAGGCATGTCTTCATAGGACCAAGCAAATATCTCCATGTAATCATGTAGCATCTGGATCAATCGTTGCTTCACGCTGAGCTCTAGATTAGCCCCAATCTTGACTTCTTTCCTATTTGTCTCAGTACCCAGGTTCACTGTTTCCACCGGCTCTTCATGTGGTTGAATAGCCCTTTCTTCTTGGAGTAGCAGTCTTGCGAGTTCACCAGGCACTTCGCAATCATCTTCACCTTCGTCTTCGGCCAAGTTGATCGGATTCTCGAAGTCATAACTGGTGGTAGCAGAGCTGTTACCAGTGAGATCTAGAGTGGATTGAAACCTGTATAAGTGAGTGTGTGTAAATATAGCTGTTTTGCAATATATAACACAGAAAGAAAAAGAGCACAAGATTTGAAATGCAACAAACGTCCAATGTTTTGATTGATGATATATGGAAATGTCATACAAAAAGCCCTCGCAAATGGAGCTACGATGCCCCGGGTAGGACACCGAGCCAATAAAGTTTTAACATATTGTTTGTTACAAATTGAAAATCAAAAGAGTTAATTACTGCGTGACAAATGTGATAGGTGTAAAATCCTTTGCCGTCCAGTTGCTTGGTCTGTTGTTGGTGGTTGGATAGATCCAACTGTCAAACTATGCTTCCTCTACGTCCTCCTCGATAGCATTCACCCTCTGATTGGTGATAAACACCGGAGCCTTTTTAATCTTTTCCTTGCGCACAGCCCTCTGAGCCTCTGTAGTGAAGCCCAGCCCAAACTTGTCATTCTTTTGAGTGAAATCAGGAAGCTGACCCCAGTTTGCACAATTGCCTTTCTCGATCACAGCCCGGGCATCCTTCAAGGACGCCATCTTCAACGGAAAGTCTTCTTCAACCACTGTTTCAGCTGATGCCAACGTTGGAGGTACCTCCTCAAAATGCTGAAAGGGGGTTTCAATAAACTCCCCGTCCATCTCGATATACCGGAATGAATTCAAGTGACTAACCATGTATTCCTCCTCACCCTGCACAGTAATAATCTTCCCTTTGACAGGGTATTTGAGCTTTTGGTGTAGAGTGGATGTTACTGCCCCAGCCTTGTGAATCCAGGGTCGACCCAACAAGCAGGAGTAAGATGGACGAATATCCATTACATAGAACGTTGAGTCGAAGACTTGGGAACCCACACGAATAGGAATGTCTACCTCACCGTGCACCATCCTCTTAGAACCGTCGAAGGCTCTAACAATGATGTTACTAGGTTTCAATTCCAGACCCTCACAATCCAAGCGATCCAATGCCTTCTTGGGCAAAACATTCAGGGAAGAACAGGTATCCACCAATACGTGCGTGAGAGTAGTGCCCCTGCACTCTATAGAGACGTGCAGGGCATCGTTGTGATTTTTCCCTTTGGCGGTAAGGTCAGCATCTGAGAACCCCAATCCATTGTCAGCTGTCAAATTAGCTACACAGTCAGTGAATTGATCTGTAGAGGTCTCTTGCGGCACATGGGCCGTTTTCAGAAATGAAATCAGGGCTTTTGCATGGGCCTCTGAGCATAGCAGCAATGATAGCATAGAGATTTTGGAGGGAGTATGCATCAATTGTTCAACAACATTAAAGTCACTCTTTTTGATGATTTTAAGGATTTCCTCCATTTCTTGTTGGGAGGCTTCCACAACAGTCTTCTTTGATGCCTCCGTCCTGGAAGGCAAATCGGTAGCAACTCCTTTGCCCCGAGTATCAGAGGACTCGGCGGTAGTAGTAGACACAGGAACTTGATTCGGAACATGCACACTTGCGGGTGTGATGGTGAGAGGTTTTCGGATAACTGGCGGTGCAATGTCAGGCGAGAAGAGCCTGCCACTGCGGGTAATCTTGGCGGGACCAGTGATGTTACTGATATTGGTATTGGTGTTGAACTCCTGCTTCACCCCAAACACATACACGTCGGCCCCATAATGCCATGGGACCTCTTTATCAGACTCATATAGGAGAGGCCCCGGAACAGTAATAGTAATGGGTGCAACAGACATAATTTGGACTGGTTTCTTCATGGGAGCTTTGGCAGGATTGTAAATTGTGACAACAGATATTTCTTCAACAGAGACAAACGGAACAGCAGTTTTCTTGAACAGAATTTCCTTGCTATCCATCAGGCTTTGGATGCCTGATTTCAGCAGCGGACAACCGGTAGGGATAACAGCACACATGAGGCAACCCTTGCTACAACCCAGAAATAAACCGGCTAGTAGTAAGTTCCTCTTAACAGTCAAAAGAGGGGTAGCAACATCATTCACCGAAACAGCATACAAATCTTCCTCGATGGCATTTACTCTATGCTGGGGCATAGGAGCAGTTACAACATTTGGCCTCTCAGGTGCCTCAAACTGAATTTCCTTTGCGTCGATAAGATCTTGCACTTTATTTCTCAAGGCCCAGCAATCATCAGTAGTATGCCCGGGGCTATCGGAATGATAAGCACAACGGGCATTTGGGTTATACTTAGGAGATGCAATATTAACGACCTTAGGAGCTTCTTTGATGGTCACCAAGTTGGTTGATAACAGTTGCGGTAAAATTTGTGACAAGGTCATACTCAACCGAGTATACTGTCTCTTGGGCCTTTCACCTCTTTGTTGATTGTACTGCTGAGGAGCAGCAACAGGTTTTGAAATGACCAGAGCATTGACGGCTTGGCGACTTTCTGGCTTGACTTGTCTTCTAGGACCATAGACGGCACTTGCTTCTTTCTTAAACGGCCTCTTCTCAGTACTTGGCGAGGCAGCTTTTTGTATCTTTCCTGACCTGATGCCAGCTTCAATTCTTTCTCCCGTCAGAATCAAATCCGTAAATCCAGCGGAGGAGTTACCAACCAAATGATTGAAAAATGGACCAGACAAAGTCCCTAGAAACATATCAACCAGCTCACGATCAGTCAATGGAGGTTGCACCCTGCCAGCCAAATCTCTCCATTTTTGTGCATATTCTTTGAACCTTTCGCCCGTTCCTAGAGACATACCCTGAAGTTGGGCACGCGTAGGAGCGAGATCAGAATTGTATTGATATTGTCTGTAGAATGCGGTTGCCAAATCTTCCCAGTGTCGGATGCTAGTTCCATCTAGTTGGTAGAACCACTCAAGCTGTAACCCCGAAAGGCTATCTTGGAAGAAGTGAATCCAAAGGTTCTTATCTGCCGTGTAAGGTTGGATCTTCCTTACGTACGACCTTAGATGCAGCTTTGGACAGGAAGCCCCGTCGTATTTGGCAAAGACAGGCGCCTTGAACTTGTGTGGAATTACTACCCCAGAAGATAACCCCAAATCTCCGAAATCCAGCCCCGGCACATTCTGAATCTCCATGGCGCTCAAGCGGTCCTCCAATTGCTTGTATCTGTCAGCAACAGGTGGGTATTGTTCATCATTGTAGTCCGTCTCGTTGTCAGAGACTGCAGGACTAGGAGCTCCTCCCCCTTGGGGACTGTTTTTCTCAGCAGAAGAAGTAGTTGGTTCAGCTTCATTATGGAGTGTGTTCCCAAACCTGCGTCCGGTGTTGAACAACGCAGTCCTCTTTTTCTTCTTCTTCTTCAGGAGTAGGGTCTTCAACTCTTGCTGACCTTGGGCCAGGCTCAGGACCATCTCTTGAAACTGGGCACTTTGGGCCTGAAGGGCCTTGATTGCTTGCTCACTGGATGAGTCTGGATTCATGATGACTGTTCAAATAAACAGCGAAGAAGATTAAGCAACCTGTGAAATAGGGTACCTGCTATACATATGGTGCAATGAGATGTGTATGTTTTATGTTTTCAAAGACAAACAAGATTCAACTTTGTAGACAAAAGGGAAACGCACTTCATTAGATTGAAATTTCAAATTGTTCAACAACTTGCCCTTAGGCATTACAGGAATGAAAAATACTGGAAAGGAAATAAAAGCTATAAAAGGAAATATCCAAAGGCCATCAGTGCTCCCATGGCCTCCTTTTCTCAGTGTTGATGTAGTTATTCAGAACCCGCTCCTCCTCCAATTGCTTAGTCAGCCTTTGAATCTTTCGTTCCTGCTCGTTGAACTTTTCTCGATAGA
Source organism: Vicia faba (assembly GCA_948472305.1). NCBI lineage: Eukaryota > Viridiplantae > Streptophyta > Magnoliopsida > Fabales > Fabaceae > Vicia > Vicia faba. Next base: position 749,805,852 of record OX451735.1, on the reverse strand, counting down.
AATCCCGTTCTTCCTTTAGCTGCGCCCAAGATCTCTTCATTGTGTCAAAATCAGTAGGTATCTGAGGAGGGAGGACAGTTGGAGGAACCCCATCTTCGTCAGGAGATTCAAGAATGATAGGTCTGACAGCTTCATACGGCATACCTAAATTCTGAGCACGGACGCGGACCCATCTGCAAAAGGGTTCCATTGGTAAAGAAGTTTTTGGTCCCAACTCATGTGGGTCAGCTTTGTGAATTCTGTCCCAAGCTTTAATGAATCCATGGCGTAGTTTATCACTGTCTGCCTGAAACCCAAAATGGAAGTGAGGAACCAACATTTCATGAGGCCCAACTCTTCTGGCTCTTCCAAACTGACGGAGAGCTAAGCATGGATTATAAGAGATTCCTCCTTGGATACCAATCAACGGAACATTAGGGTATTCTCCGCAACAATCAATGACAGCTACTTCATCCAAACCTCTGAGAGTCCAAGTGATGTCATTATCAGTGAGAGACATTAACCTCCAAGCCCAACCCTTTCCTTCTTCATTCTTCAGCGCGAACTTAGGAAGGTGCGAAATAAACCACCTCACTAGCAAAGGAGCACAACACCACGGGGTTCCCCGTTTTCGGGCAGTACGAGCATAGAGTTGTTGCAAGATATCACCCAAAAGAGTTGGTACAGGATTCCGAGACATGAAGATCCTTATGACATGGATACTGATAAAGGTGTCAGGATTGGGAAACAATACCAGACCATAGATCAAAAGAGCCAGAATATCTTCGTACGCCTTGAAGTCCAAGTCATTCCAGAAATCATTAGCTTTGCCAACCAGAAATTTAACCAAAAAGCCCTTGACTCCACTTCTAGTTTCCCAGTTAGCCAATACCTCTTCTTTGGTCAAGGAGAGAATTGCAGCAACCTCTTCAGGCCTAGGAGTCCTTTCCAAACCAGTGAATGGAGTTTGATCCAAGACAGGGATCCCAAGCAAATAAGAGAATTCTTCCAGGGTAGGAACCAGCTGGAAGTCTTGAAAGGTGAAACAATGATACAGGGGGTCATAAAACTGGGTCAGAACACTTATCAGTTGTTGGTCCCATTTTGTAGTGATCAAGCCAAGGAGAGAACCATGCCTGTTGATGAAGGAAGAAGTGTTTGGAATCTTACCAACCAAATCCTTGAGCAAAGCTGGTGGTTGAACAAAGTTGAGCCGGATAGTATTCCTACGTACGGGCATCATGATGTCCTACAAAACAGAGCAAAGATGAAACTTTTTTTGTCTTTGAAATGGGTTAGTTCTTTATACAAGATGCATGCAATGGTATGATGGAATGATGCTATGATGAAGCACACCACAAGTATTCACATAGGCAAACATGATAAGGCACACAAGACAACCCTTAGGTTTCAGGCCAGCATGAAGTTTAGGTATTACCCTCTTTTGGTTTCGTTGGTTAAAACATGTCCTATCAAAAGTAACCGGGTTCTAGAGGATCTCAAATCATTGACTACCCTCAATCGGTCATAACTCCAGCATCGCAATCTTTTCTTGCGGCCAGAACCATCGCGAGAGTTTAGCCTCAATGAGTGTATCATACTGCTATTGTCCTAATGGCCAAGTTTGGTCAATTTAGGGTTCTAAGGTTGGTTGGTGTTTAATGACTCCTTAGAAGACCTATATTATCCTCATTGCAACACAAGGGATACGGGTACAGACCAAGGTGCCACACCAACGTAGCCACTGCTTCACCCATGTCGGTCTATGCCGGACAGGTCCCTCACAGATTATGCCACCTAAAAAAGGGTATTCCCCAGATCCGGGTTAGGATCTATGAAACTCCGATGCAAAACCCACAAATATAAAAGCAAACAAGGCAAACAATTTGAAAACAAAGGTGATCTAAGCCCTAAGGTTACTCCACTTTTAAAAAGTGTCCCCAGCAGAGTCGCCAGTTCTGTGATACGGTGGGAGAACTGACTTGAGGTTTTGCGTTTGTTTACGCAAATGTTTCGGTTGAGAAAGAGTCGCCACCGACTTTTTATGTTATCCTAAGGAAAGGTTAAAAAGCACAGCAAAAACCTTTTGAGATGTTTCTTGGGTTCGGGGAGTAGATTATAGAAAGGGAAGGTATTAGCACCCTTTCTATCCATGGTTATCCATGGGCTCTTAGTTACTTGCTTAGATCACTTGCCTTTTGTTTTCAATTGTTTGAAATGGTGCTTTGTGTGTGTGGGTTTGAAAATTGTTTTGAAAAGAGGCCAATGTGGTGGCAACCTTTGTAATGATCCATGTTGGGATGTGTACAAAGGTGTGTGTCTTTTGAAAAGGTTTTTCATTTGTTTTTGAAAGTTGTTTTGAAAGTATTGTGAAATGTGGGTTTTTTAGAAAAAATAGGCAAGTGTTTTGTTTTTGCAAGTTTGATTCAAATAACTAAGAGGTTATCTACTCCTAAATTTCTCAAAGTTTATTGCTATGTTTTAACCCTTTTGACAAGTTTGTTCCACCATTGTATTTGGTGAACAATCTCATGTTAGGATGTGAAAGGGACGGGCGCGGGTCATCGTTTAGACCATAATTGCAATGGTGTCAAGTATCTTTGGGCAATTTTCTTTAAGGGACTTGATCATTTGTTTAGGCAACATTTTGAAAGCGTCATCGAGGGACTATGATCATTTGATTTGTGTTTGTTTTGCCCAAAGAGACCTAACATGCAATATGGCCCAATTTTGAAAGGCAACAAGTGGAATACCCTAGGGGGTGCAAGTGTGATTTGTGTGTCCATTTTCATGCTTGTTTATCTTGAAATTAGGTCAAAGCTATTTTCGTTGTTTTTTCGCATACAAACCCTAATTCTAACATGGTATAATTAGAAAGCAATAAAGTGCGAAAATAAATTTACTAAGCTATTACAAAACCATATATGGGAAGGGGGGTACAAATGTTCAAATGGGGATTTTGACAAGGAATTTAAACCTAAACTATTACATCAATATTGAATTATTTACAAGATAATTTAATTGCACAATTTAAATAAAATAAGAATAAATATGCAAGATGCAAAAATGGTTTTTTGTATGTATGAAAAAAGTATTTTTATATGTCAAAATAAACAAAAATAAAAGTATCATTTTTTTGGAGTTTTTCATGTTTTGGGTTAAACCCTAATTCTATTAAAATAAATGCATTATTTATTTATTATGTACAAGTATTTATTTATTGTATACAAAAATAAAATAAAATGAAGTATATTTGTCAAAAGATATTTTTATATTTTAATATTAATAAAAATAAAAAGTGTATGTATTTTGCATTTTAACCCTAAATATATTAATATATATATATATATATATATATATATATATATATATATATATATATATATATATATATATATATATATATATATATATATATATATATATATATATATATATATATATATATATATATATATATATATATATATATATATATATATATATATATATATATATATATATATATATATATATATATATATATATATATATATATATATATATATATATATATATATATATATATATATATATATATTATTTACTAAATATGTATTATATATACAAACAAATAATATTTAATATTAAATAAAAAAGTATTTTTTTGTATAAAATATTTTCAGAAGGTAAAACAAAAATAAAAATGAAAATAAAAGTGTTTTTGCATATTTCTTAGTATTTTTTAATAAAATGTATATATTTATTTATTTGTGTATAAAACTAAACTAAACAAACAAATACCTAATAAATTCAAAAATGGTGTAAAAATTTATTTTTATATTTTTTATATTATGAGGAAAAATAAATAAGTCAAACCAAAAAAAGAAAAGTCAAAAAACATTAAAAATAAACAAAATGGGCTCAGGGGGTTCAGAAGCAAATGTATGGTGCAAATAAGAAAAACATTCCAGGCCCAGCCCAGAACCAGTCATCTCCAACCTCAGAACAAACTTGTTCAAGCAAGCACGCGTTTCCTATCTCCCAATTCCTGGACTTTTAAGCAAAACTTTCAACATGAAAAGTGTAGAGCATGAGAAGACGAATCCAGGGATATAAAACACTTGACTTAACTCTCTAAGATGAGGGAAAATTTCTTCTCCCCCAATTCCTGACCTAGTTTTTCATCAATGTTCAGACTCAAAATTCTTGCAGCACACGTAATATAAATGAAATCTAATCATATGGGCATGTTCAGGGCTATGATTGTGACATGTTTCCTTCACAAACCTAAAGCTAACAATGCCTATACTGAGAGATAGAACTTCATGAACATACCTGTTCAGTTGGAATCGTGCCTTACAATGGAGGAGTTTTCAGAGCAAGATGATGACTTGTACAGCTTCCTTGAAGTGTGAGGATGCTATTCCAAGTTCTACTTTGTCCTGAAACTTCTTGAATCGTGCTAGAGAACTCCAACTGCAAAACAAGAAAATGAAAATGGTGGAACTGGTTAGAGGAGTTACAGGTCGTGTTTTAGATTTTGGTTAGCTTGCATTCATGGTAGGGAAGGTGTGTGAAGAGCTTTTAGCAAGAAAGCATGAAAGGGATGAGAGTTGGAACTCAATCTGCAGAGGTTACTCTATTTTGGCAGTTTGATGGTGATTTTGAGTTTGTGGAGGTATTGGAGGTCCTAGGGTCGTGCTTCAGCTTAGGATCAATGTTTGGAATGTGTTTGATAACTTTCTCTAAGGCTTGGTTGACTGATATGGAAGTTGGTATGTCATATGCAATGTTTCTTGAACTTTAAGCAAGCAATGGTCACGTTGTGTTCTAGACAGGTAGAGGACCCCCTAAACATGCTGCAAAGCCTTGCCTTGATCAGTGCAATATGTCTCATAACTTGTGCCTCTGAGATTTCTTTGTGCTTCAAAGATATGAGAACTTGACATAAAGCAATCTTTTCAAAAATGGCTAAAATGCTTTTTCCATTTATGGCCTAATCTTGCATACAATGCTTGGATACACAAAATAAGGTTTAGGCACAATGAGTATGCATTAAATTATTGAGTGTTGGATGGTTTAGAGACCTGTAATGTAGCATAAACCAAGCTGACTTGAAAATGCATAAGTTATGAACATGGAAATTGGTCAATTCAAAAGTGAGTTTTTGCCATATTGCAAAATTCGATTCTCTCAAGTTATGAGGTTGTTTGATGAGTTCTTGGACATTTTGGAAAGCTTGGAATGTGTACTACAATCCATCTTTGAAGTGAAAATTGAAATTCCAAGTGGAAGTGTATGAAAAATGGTCTTGAAGTTAGGTAAAAAACTTTCCTAAAAAGGTCAAAATTTCACTAAGTTAAGAATGGTTTGGTACCCTTGTTCAAAAAATTGTAACTTGAGATATAAGCCTCTTTTGGGAAAACTTTGTGAATCAAAGTTGTATATTATGCAATATGCTACAACTTTCATGTTTTGACTTTTGCTTGAATCCAAATGAATCTTGGTGAGAAAGTGGGGCAAAGTTGGGAAAAAATTAGGGTTTTTCATAACTTAGAAAAATTCTAAGTTATGAAAAATTCTCATTTCAAACCCTAATTTGCAATTTTTGATTTCTTGGTGAACAAGTTTCATGATTTGGCATGTTTTGATGAAAAATGAATCTTGACCCTTGATTTTGACCAAAAAGTCAAAGTTTGACTTTTCAGTATACAGTCAAAATTGATCAATTGACTGGGAAATTCAACTATCAATCTTGTGTATTTGGGATCTTTTGAACTTGTTGAGCATGTCAAGATAATTCCATGGGGTCCTTGAGTCCATATGTGAGCTTGGTTTTCCATTGGCTAGGTCAAACAGTCAAAAATTGCCCTTGTGTAGTCAAAACCCTAAAAATGACCATTTTGCCCTTTTGATGATCTGATCAAATTTCTTGTGGAATTGTGATCCAAACTTGATCAAATGGTCCATGTGAGTTCATAATGTTGATGTGGGTTAATTTTCATGAGATTTGACTGTCAATTGGCCACAGTTGACTTTTTCCCCAATATAGTTGATTTCTAGGTCAACTGTCCAATTGACTGGGCAAAATTTGGAATCAAGACTTGAAAGTTGGTATGGATAAACCTGGGAGTCCAACATGAAGCATGAAAGTCATCTTAGGCATTTTAGGTCAAAACATCTTTGTGAAAACACAAACCCTAATTTGGGTCAACAGTGCAAGGAGAAGTCTTGAGCAGAGGAAACCCTAACTGGATCTTGATCTCCAAGGGTTTTGTGATGAGAAAATGTTGAGGAAATGGGAGGGCAAATTTTGGGGTACAACAGCCTTCATCTCTCTTTGCATTCTATCAAACTGCTCTTGAAAATCATCCATTTTGTTGTAAAGACCCAAGTCTTCACTTAGCAGAGGGAAAGGACGACACACATCTTCATTAACAAACGGAACCAAATTCACCGAAAGAGGTGCAGCTGAAATAGTATGCACCATAGGAGGTGCAGGAGTAACAACAGTCTGAACCACTGGAGCATCTTGTGGGCCAAGATTGAAACCTTCAGGTGAAAAATTCTTTGGCATTCCCCATGGATAACCTTGAGGCATACGGTTTTGAACAACAATCAGAGTAGCGGATACAGGAACAGTCAAAACTTTAGTACTTTCCCTTGTTGGTTGAGGTTGAACAATCGGTGGCTGATTCTGAGCAGCCACCAGAGCTTCTATCAGAGCAGTTAGATTGGCCATGTCGGCCTTCAAAGTAGAAACTTCTTCGCGCAGCTCACGATTCTCATGTTCTAAGTTGTCCATCTTCTTTTTGAAATTAGCCCGAGTGTTGTAGTGGTGAGACAGCTTGCTGAATGAAGTAAAGAAGTTGGGTAAGACACCTGGGTATTCATAACAAATGCAAGAAATAGGTGCAATATGATGCATGATATGCAATGCACATGATTATTTTTACTTCATTATTTAATATTTCAAGGGATTTAATATTTACAGGCATATTGCAAACATCCAAGTAATAAAGCTTTTAAAATACTGAAATTTTTTATTATAATAACTTCAAAATGGATTACAAGTTTCAATGATCCCAAGTACAAGATGAAAAAATACAATCTAAAATCCTGAGAAAAGGAACTGATGGAGGTCAATCTGTACGCTGGCGCTTCCCTGTGAGCCTGGAAATCTGAGCCCTCAACCTCTGGTTTTCTTTTACATGTCTGATGGCAACCTCCCTCCAATCATCTGGATCAGAAAGTGAGTAATCAGCACATGTTTGAGGCTTAGGGGAAAATAAATCCTCTTGCCTCTCCATAGACTCCACCGCTCGACTCTCAAGGATCTTGATCAAATCGTCTTTCTCCTTCAATTCTGCTCTATAGGAACTCTCTAAAGTCTGGAACTTGTTCTTCCAAGCATCCCTTTCTTGTTGCATCCTAACCAAAGCGAGTTGTAGTTCTTCTAGATCATCTTTTAAGTGAGGGATGGTCTTCACAAATAGGCCAGGCATGGGTGTCTCCCAAGTATACGGCATCTTCAACTGAATGGCTCTCGATCGGACCCACTGAAGATATGGCTCCAAAGAAACAGTACCCCCTAGGTCCCAAATCCTTCCAACTCTTCTTATGAATGTGACGCCAGGCCTTCTCAATCTGCTCCCTAGCTTCCTTGTGGTCTTATCCTTCCTTCAGAAAGAAACTACTCAAATTAATATTGTTCGGTTTATCCCTCATTGAATAACCAAGTTTTCGCCGTGCAAGAACAGGGTTGTAGTTAATTCCTCCCTTTGTAACAAGAAGAGGCACATTGGGGAAACTACCACAACTATCAATAATCTCCACATCTTGGTAAGCTCGATGATACCAATCAATATCTGGGTAAGTAAGTACCATGATCTTAGGAGACCAACGGGGTTCTTTCTTGACATCCCAAAAAGCATCAGATTGAGGCATATGAGAGATGAACCACTGGTACAATAAAGGAGTGCAATAGATAGTCATTCCCCCATGATTAGAATTATGAAGATGAACAGAGTAATAAGCATCACCCAACAGTGTAGGAACTGGGTTTCCAATCATGAAAATCCTAATAGCGTTAATGTCGACAAACTTGTCCACATTAGGAAACAAGAACAATCCGTAAGCAAGTAGAGCAAAGATAGCCTCAAAAGCAACTGTACTCTTCATTCTGGAAAAGTAACGAGCTTTCTCCAATAAGAACTGAGCTGGTAATCCTCTAATCCCTCCTTTAGTAGTCATATGGGCTTCCACCTCAGACTTCTCCAGATGAATCAAAGCAGCAATCTCATGTGGTTTTGGCTCACCCTCCAAACCAGTAAAAGGAACACAATCGGTAATGGGTAAATCCAATAGATAATAATACTCCTCCAGTGTAGGCATCAGTTGATAATCGGGAAAAGTAAAACAGTGATACACTGGATTATAGAACTGGACCAAGGTCGAGAGAATACCCTCCTTCATCTTCAGCTTCATGAGAGGAATAATGGATCCATACTTCTTCTGAAAGTCTTCAGAACACTCGATCTCTGGAATTAGACTGACCAACTCATCTATCTTAGGATCCTTGAAACTGTATTTTTCGGTCTTTCTCTTTCCAGAATCCATGGTTAAAAGTACCTGAGATATTCACAAATAGTTAACCTTTAAATCCCTTGAAATATTGTTTTCTTCAAAAGATGCTTATGAGTGCATGGATGCATGATGTAACAATCACACACAAGATCACACATATAGGGTTCATAGGTTCAACGTCACGAGCATGAGGTCGAAGGTACTACCCATAAGGTGTTGGTCTAAAAATTTATCACCTGCCGAACAAGGTTCTAGAGGTTCCCATAGTATACATCCTTCCTTTGGATATTATCAACTTCCCGATTAACTCGATAATTAGTAATATTCTCAAGAAAGACTCGTCTGAGCGTAGTATCGCGTGACAACTATTTCCGGATTACTCCGTCATAGCTTTCGCACTACACCTAAAAGGCCAAGATGGGTTTGTTATTCTACGGTCCTCAGTTTCAGCAGGCTCCCAGGTCGAAAGCATTACGTCTTCTCGATTACTCGGTAAACGACACTACAGTCAAAGGGGCCTCCACTGAGTGGGGGATCTCATGCCTCGTTTTTTGGGATTACTCCCTCAAAGTTAACATGACTATACCGCCAGTCCTATCTTAAAGTTTTCCCAAGTCCAGGTATAGGACTTATGAGTAATCACCAAGCACCCTGAAAACCAGAAAAAACCAAACAAACATATATATAAAATATAACATATAAACATAATAACACATATATAGATATAAACAAAGATAGGCTCAACCCACTTAGGTATGGACCAGCAAGAGGTCAATATGTCCCCAATGAAGTCTCCATTTTTTTGTAGCGGTAGAAATGTTCAAGACTAAGCCATTAGATTGACTAGATTTTATATAAATCAAAATAAAAAATCGCCACCACGCTTTATTGTTTCCAAAGGAATGGGAAAAGAGCGAATAACCCAAAAGAGGGGGAAAGGTTCAAGGTAAGGGGTTGGTTATGCAAAGGGAAGGTATTAGCACCCTAAACATCTACGGTACTCCGCAGGAACCTCTTTGAAAACTCTGCATATTTTGGCTATAAAAATGTGTTGTATAGAAAATGGATGGTGGAGGTGAGAAGAGAAATATTTTTTATGATTTTTGCACCCGCCGCAGTTGTGAACCTTTAGTGCCTATGTACCACCTTTCGTGCAATAGGGGATCAGGGTACACGTAGTTCCTCTTTTAAAAATTTGAAACACAAGTGTGTTGGTTGATTTTAAGAGATAAGACATCATTATCATTATACGTGTGGAAAACATACTTACTACCCACAATCATGAGAAATGAGAATTTGCATCATCTCAAAGTGGAGGATATGTCTTGGATTTTAAAATCAACAATTCCTCACTCAACACCCAAGTGGAAAATATCTCACTTCACTATATATTGTAGAAGTATAGTTGTTGGCATCACTACAAGGATTGACAAGAGTCTAACCTTTTGAGAAAAAGTTTAAAGATAAAAGCCAAAGTGGAAAAATGGTTTGAAATGAGATAGATTGACTTTTAGTCTTCTCACAAAAAAAATGTCAAGGTATTATTAAGTTGATTGAAGTTTATTGATGAAAATGTTTTGAAAATGCATGGACCTAAGTCCAAGTTTATTATGAAAGTGTTTCTAGTTTCAAAATAATAAGGGTTTTCAAAAGGAGGGAGAAGATTTTTAAAATTAAAGAAAATGGGAGGAGAATAAGAGACTATCCTAAAGTATAAGGTAAAAGCTAAGGATAAGATCCATCTAACCAACAAGAAGCCAAAGTTTGACATTATGAGCCAAGATAGAATTCTCATTCTTTAGATTGAAACCAAGCAAGCAAAGATACTAGACCTCTTCAAGTGTATTAAGTCTTCACAAAAATTGGGCAGAGTAACGGTTGTATACGGGTGAATTCCAGATTACAAACAGAGAATGTAATCATAAAAACCTGCACAAAAAAACAAACAAGCAACCAAATGTCTTGAGGTAAACCTCAAGAACTCCAGACAAAATAATCAGATAAGATTATAAGGTTTCCAAGATAGGCCAAGGTTTCTAATCCTAAGTCCAAGAAAAAGTCTCATGCTCCATAATGCCAAGGATAGTAACCAAATAGTCCAAGTACCATTAAGAGTTTTTTAGGGTTTATGTTGATTATTATGTATCTTAAGAAAAGAAAAGAAAAGCTCAAGTGATCAAGGTAAAAAATATCAAGAAAATAAATGCTCAAATGAGCAAAGATGAAAATGGCATGAAATGTAAATGCTGAAAAATAAATAGTACATAAAGCATAAAAAGAATAAAAGCATAAGATAAAACAAGTCAATAATTAGTGGTTAGTTGGATGACCATCTTGAAACTTGCATTTGGAACTCATTAGAGGATTGGTAGAACCAAATCCTCCACACAACAAGTTGCATTTGCTTTTTGTCAACTATATCATCCATTTGGAATTCTCACAAGTTCCATTTAATGATCAACGATGTTTAAGTGATCCGCGTTGACCAAAGGTGTTGCAGATCCATTAGAGGATTGGTAGAACCAAAGCCTCCACATAATGAATCTCAAGGTTATTGGATCAAGAGATCAAATTAACATACTTGGGCTTGCAATAATAAGTTTGGGCCACGAATGATCATTTATTCGAATCGGGACAAAATTTAGCGCTATGTTAAGCAATCGTAAGTAGACTTATATAGAAGTCGCACCTATTTTGAGGTTGTTCAATAGCAATCTATGAACCATTTGTTTTGATACATGATATATAGATCATGCTCCAACAATATTTAGTGCAATAAGAAGGGGATGAGACGAAGAGGATTAGGGCAAAAAGATGAATAAACCACTTTTGAATTAAAAATTTAATCAAACTATTATTAAAATCATTCATCCATTTTGGTGGAGTTGAATTCAATATACAAGATCTAATGATGTTAATAAAGTCATTATCAAAAAATCAACTCAAGACAGCCAGAAAATAATCACAAAATAATAATATATTTAATATATACATTAAAAGGGTTAAAAAAGGTTTAAAAATAGAAAATAATGAGGAAAATATCAATTATGTTCAAATTAATCAAGAAATGAAAAATAAGGCCATATAAAAATCAGAAATGGATCCAAATATTTTTATAAAAATTTTGGTAATTTTTAAAAGTCTGAAACTATTTTTAAACTATTTAAAATTGCTAAAACAAACATAAAATAGATCAGAATTAGTGAACCTCAACATAAAATTCCATAAAATTTTCAGAAAAGTCAAAAATATGCAAAATAATATTTATGAATATTTTCAGAATTAAAAAATGTCAGAAAGTATTTTTTTAAGTAATTAAAAGAAATTAAATAATACAAAAAATATAAAAAATACCAACTTTTAAAATAAAAATGTGAAAAAAATTTCATGAGATCAGAAATAATTCAAAGTATTTTTGTGAATTTTTTCATAATTTTTGGATAAAAAATAAAAGAGATATGAATTTTTGAAAATTTAATCAAATAAAATATAAAATCAGAAAATAAAATAAAACCAAAAAGATGTGGACCATCAGATCATAGTCAAAACGCGTTAGTAAGCTAATCCAATGCACCAGACGCATTGTGCTTGATATGGACCTTAGTGAAACACATGTGATCAGAAAAAGGGCAACCAATGAAATTAAAACGCTTGGCACGCTATCATTGGCTGAGACAAGACATGTCATCGTCTTCAACCTCGAGACACCCTGCAATGGGGATTTTGTGAGATCCTTCAAATGGAAAAATTAGGATCCCAGGCTACCATCATTGAACTCGTCTCTTCAAGATGATTCTAACATAACCATCGCGCCAAATTTATGTAAGGTATGGAGAGAGATATGAATCAAAAACTCAAAAAATAGAGAGCACCTTCAATTTGAGATTTCTCTCTCAATTCTCAATGGATTTAAAAATTGTAAGCAACATTAGAATCAGACAAAGGAGTAGAATAGATTAGTGCTTGATTTGGATCCAAATGGTGGAGAATTCTACCTTTCCGAAGGTCAAGTAAGAAGCTCTGAAACTGGACTTCTGTAGCTTGAGTTATGGGTCATTTTGATTGGTTTAAGTGCTGGAGAGTTTGTGTGAAGTTCAAGGATGATGAATGCGCAAAGAATTTTGGAAAAGGAAGCTTAAATTTCAAAAACTGGATTCAAAAAAAGTGGGTTTGTGTGAGGTTTTGGCAAGGTGTTCTTGGCTCTCTAAGCTTGGGAGAATGGATGGGGAATGACCCTCTATTTATAGGGAAGCAAATGGGACCAAAAGGAAGAGAGAATGATGCGTTTTAGAGGGATTTCGTGTGGGTCTTCATCATGAAGAAAGTGTGACTCAATTTTGATCAAAACTCAGCTAAATCATGCGTTTCATGATGCTAAACACTTTTGAGAAGTTGCTAATCATGATTAGAAACAAAAATGCGTGGAAAAATTGTGATTAGAAGCCAAAACAAAGATTTCAAAATCCTGACTTTGTGAAAAATTCAGTTTCAAGTTACCAAATTCAAATCCATGGCATTTCCAACTCAAGGGCTCTTAGGGCATACTTCTTGATGCTTTGGAAAGATGAGGTTACAAGCTTTGAAATGGAAAAAGAATGGAATCAAATGGATGCTTGAGCTGAAAGTTACATGGAGTCAAAGTTGAAGAAAAAGAGTTGACTTCCATACTTAGAAATATTTCAAATTCTTCTTCAAAAATGACCTATAATCTTTTGTATCCAAACATGGACTTACACTTAGAACTTTCTCTTGACCAAAACAGATGGACTGAATTAGACCTCTTGAATGACATTTTGAAATTTGAACCACCCAAAATCTCCAAAAAATGAGCAAGTTATGACTTGTTGAAGTTGGCCAAAAATCATGAAATGACCTATAATCTTTTGCATTATTAAGGCAACTTCCATCCATTTTCTCACTTTGCACACATCTTCAAGATCATCATGGAAAAGGAATGGACTCAAGGTGATAAAAATTGACCAAGTTATGACCATTTGAAGTCATATATGGAAAATTGTGGATTCATCTGGATGACCTATAATCCTTCCTCTTTACCAAGTTCCTTCCACATGAAAACTCCTTGGAACTTTTGAAGTGATTTTTTGATAAATCTTTGAAGAGAAAGATGTCTTTGGAATCACTCAAAATACCAAAAGGTGAGCAAGATATGCTCCTTTGAAGTTCAAAACCCTAGCCTCTAGATCAAGAGAATGCTTTGAGGAACTTTGACAAGTTTGAACAAACTTCTTGTGCCAATATTATTTCTTTGTGAATAGAAGTTATGTAGGATGATGATAAGGACTCATAGACACCAAAACCACTGCCATATCTTGAAATTTGATAGAAATGTGCTCTTGTGACCAATAGGAACAAGACCTTGTCTAATCCTGACAACTTCTTCCCTCAACCCCTTGTACTTTTGAATCAATTTTGATAAATTTGAAACTTGTTGAACCAAAATAAACCTTGTCATGCCAATTATTCTAAAACCACTCCAATAGTGAAGTTTGTGTAATTGCAAGTTTCTCAAGTCATATTTAAAGCATTTGTTTTGATGAAGACATCATGGATATCAACATTCAAAGGATGTGCAAAAAGCTTATCAACATCATATAAAAGTCTTGAAGATTAGAAGAAAAATTATTGAAGAATCAACAAATGTCAAAAGGTTTAAATAATTCTTAATCTTGAATATAGATGTTCACAAAAATGCATTCATAATCATATACATATCCCACATGTTTACATTTAAGAAAAACTATGTTTGAGATCTTTTTCAAAAAGAATTTGTGAAAATAAACTTTCAGGAACTGGTTCCTCCCTAACAGGGAACCGGGTTCCAAACCTGTTCAAAAAACATGTCCCTGGATTTTGTACCAGGAACCGGGTTGTACCAATAGGGGAACCGGTTCCTGCGTGATATTTTTGAAATCTGACTTATAACGTTCACTAAGAACCGGGTTCTTTCTGTGTCGGAATCGGTTCCTAGCGAACCAGTGCAGCTTTTCTTTTGGTTTTTGAACATTTTTCAAAAGGTATCCTTTCATGAATGCATTGCATCTTTTCATATCAAATGGCATGAATGAAGAGGTATTTGTGACATTATAAACAATGCATATTTTCATATTTTTAACATCAATCAAAATAGAAAAAATACTTCTTCAATAAACAATTTTCATCAATTCACATTTGCATTCAAACTTTCAAGTGTTCATAAATTTTGTGAAACTTGCCATATACACTTTCATTAATAAATCATTACAAGTTTCATACATTGTGAACATTTATAATCATTGCTTGAGAATTGTTTCTATCTTGAAGAAGAAGATCAATTGAAGATTGATAGTGCTATCCATCTATTTCAAATAAATTATTGTATTACATTAAAGAAATTATTCCCTTACTATCCAGGATTGTTGGAAGTAAGTGTTGTGATTTGAAGAGGATTGTTCTTCATTCACATTAGTGTTTGTTTGATATTAAAGGTGTTAAGAACCTTTGGTCACCCTATAGGTTAGATAGTAAGCATAGGATGTACAATCATTCTAACTATAGTGAAATCTCTTTCGTGTTGGAAAGGGGACTGGAGTACTCTCGGATTATGAGGGGAACCAGGATATATCACCGTGTTCTTTACTTTTCCGCTTTTATCGCTTTCATCACCTTAATCAAGAAAAGATAAGATAATCAAAAAACCTTCAAACACTTAACCAAAAATTAATCCAAGTATTCTCATAAAACCGAATAAATTTTTATATACCTAATTCACCCCCCCCCCTCTTAGGCACTCTTAGACTTACAGTTTGAACTCCTCAAGCTATGTTGACTAGGGCATGGAAATAAACTCATGAACCCATGAAGAAACTTGCTAAACATCATAGCCTTTACCTACATTATTAACAAGTAAGGAAAACCAACATTGCATTTTATTAATAAAAGAAAAATCAAAGAAAAATATCCATGATCATAAAAGAAAACAAGTCAAGGTGCTTGGTAACTCCTCAAAAAGAGCAAAGCTAAATGATAGGGAGAAGAACCAAAAGTCCTAATGTGATCTTGTTGTGATTGAATTAACATGGTATGATGAAGGGATATTAGGGGGGAAAATTTAAGTACAACAGTCAGTTCCAGGCTTCATAGTATTTTGCGAAGTTACACTATTATCTGGACGGGTCCAGGCTTCATAGTAAACTTGAAGTGGTACTACTATCTGGTCGGGTCCAGGCTTCATAGTAATTTTTCTTGAAAGAATGAAATTGACTATTATTTGGTCAGATCCAGGCTTCACAACAACTTATTGAAGTTAAACTGTTATCTGGTCGGGTCCAGGCTTCACAGAAAATTTACTGAAGTTAAATTGTTATCTGGTTGGGTCCAGGCTTCACAACAACTTTTGGAGATAGCAATGACTCTGTTGGTGACTTCACTGGGGATCAGTGGTTATGGTCCTCTGATTTGTAATAGTCTGAGAGGCAAACTCAAGTTGGAGAGGATAGACTCAGTCGGGGAGACAGACTCGGTTGGGGAGACAGACTCAGTTGGGGAAATAAACTCAGCTGGGGAAATAAACCATGCTGGGGAAATGAACCATGTTGAGGAATACTTTACGAACTGCTGACGAGGTGAGTTTTTTTTAAGAAGAGATCCACAGGGATTTATTCTTTTAGGAACAACTCAGCTGGGGAAATGGTTGTCAAGAGGTTGAGACTCTGGCTGGGGATTACCCTATGAAAAGGATTTTGTGGGCAACTCTGTTGGGGAAAGGTTTATCGTAGCCGACCCTGCGGGGATAATGCTAATAAGATAACTTTGTGGGGATATCTCAACTGCATTAAACAGATGCTTGTTGTGGCCTGGTAGGACACATGTGCTAAATAGTTTTAATTATGTTCACATGCATATGTACATTCAATTTTAGTCATTGGACATCCTTGCATTCAAAACAAAAAACAGAAGGTTTGCACTTCAAAGTATATTTGTATTGATATTTTGCCCATGAATATGCGTTTTTGTACAAAGAGACGGAGATCCTAGTAAGAGGAAATCGTCGAAAGGAAAAAAATTGAAAACAAAGATAATAGCCATGTGGAAGTGATCTCATTGTGTTCCAACTCTACTATTGCCCCAATGTCTTCGAATGTCTCTTGTCATCGACAAAAGTTGATTGGACTGATTTTGGACCATTTGAACTCGGACCTTGGTAATAAAGTCGACTGTGGTGATTCCACGGGACATAGTCATACGCTTTCAATCCTCAATTTTTTCCTGGACAGCCCTTTCGGGTTTTCAGCCCACCAGGATACCCATTTTTTCCCAAGTCTCCCTTCGGGTTTTCAACTTGTCGGGTGTACAATCTTTTGCATATATCCCTAATTTTTGCCCAAACCTTTTGGTTTTCCGGGATGCCCTTATTTTGTCTAGGTGTGTCAACCTAGCGGATCCTTTATGCGTAGTATTTTTAATTATGTTCGCATTCATAGGATGTGGGAAGTCTTCACCGTCCATGGTAGAAAGCATTATAGCACCACCAGAGAAAACTCTCTTGACAACAAATGGCCCTTCATAGGTGGGAGTCCATTTTCCCCTGGGGTCGCCTTGTGGAAGAATGATGCGTTTTATCACCAAGTCACCAGCTTGATATACTCGGGGCCTGATCTTTTGTTGAAAGCCTTGCTCATGCGTTTTTGATATATCTTACCATGACAAACGGAAGCCAGTCGCTTTTCATCAATCAAGTTCAACTGATCCAATCTTGGATGAGTCCATTCGTCTTCGCCTAGGCCTGGTTCATTCATAATACTTAGTGAGGGAATTTTAACTTCCACTGGTAGGACAACTTCCATGCCATATACCAAAGAAAAGGGAGTTGCCCCAGTCGATGTTCTAGCTGAAGTACAGTAGCCATGAAGAGCAAACAGTAGCATCTCATGCCAGTCTTTCTAGGTCACTACCATCTTCTGCATAATCTTCTTAATGTTTTTGTTGGCCGCTTCTACTGCGCCATTCATCTTAGGTCTATAAGGAGAAGCATTATGATGCTTGATTTTGAACTGAGTGCAAAGTTCCGTAATCATAGCATTGTTAAGGTTAGTTCCATTGTCAGTGATGATCCTTTCGGGGATACCATAGCGGCAAATGAGGTTGTGTTTGATGAATCTGGCTAGAATGTTCTTTGTTAATGAGGAAAATGAGGCGGCTTCGACCCATTTGGTGAAATAAGCGATAGCAACCAGAATGAAGCGATGTCCATTGGAAGCGGTAGGTTTGATCTCTCCAATCATGTCAATGCCCCACATTGTAAATGGCCACGAAGCGGTCATGACGTTTAGAGGAAAAGGAGGCACATGGACCTTGTTGGCATAGATTTGGCACTTGTGGCAAGTCCTTGAGTGTTGATGGCAATCAGTCTCTATCATTGACCAATAGTAACCCACTCTCAGGATTTTATTGGCCATAGTATGTCCGCTAGAGTGAGTCCCAAAGAGACCATCATGCATGTCTTCCATAATTTCCTCTGCCTCCTTCTTGTCCATACATCGGAGTAGAGTAGATTCATGGTTGCGTTTGTACAAGACTCTATTACTTAGGAAGAATTTGGCTGAGAATCTTCGGAAGAACTTTCTCTCATTGATTTAAGCTCCTTTGAGATACTCTTGTGCTTCAAGGCATCTCTTCACCTCATGGTACCATGGCTTTTCTGTGACAATGTTGATCTCATAGTAGTGTGCAAGTTCGTCGAATCTCTCAATTGTAATCATAGGAGCTTCATTGTCCCATTTGACCTTGAACATAGAAGACATCATGGCCAAAGCATCGACTAACTGATTTTCTTCCCTAGGGAAGTGTTCAAAGGTGATTTCTTCGAAGTAAGGAATCAGAGATAGAACAAGCTCCTTGTAAGGAATGAGATTAGGGTGTTTAGTGTCTCAATCTCCTTTTACTTGGCTAATCACTAGAGCAGAATCCCTGAATACATTCAAATGCTTGATCCTTAAATCAATGGCAGCCTTCAGACCCAAAATGCATGCTTCGTACTTAGCCATGTTGTTCGTACAATCGAAGCATAGTCTGACAGTGAAAGGAGTGTGGTAACTTTTAAGGGAGACTATTACAACACCAATTCCGTTACCCAGAGCATTGGAAGCTCCATCAAATACCAAAGTCCATCGGGATCCTTGTTCAGGTCTGTCATACGGTCCAGGTTTCGCGCAATTGGTCACTAGCATTATATTCTCATCCGGGAAGTCAAAGTTCATAGACTAATAATCATAAACAACTTGATGGGCCAAATGATCTGCTAATACGCTTCCTTTGATGGCCTTTTGCACTGTGTATTGAATATTGTATTCAGTCAAGATCATTTGCCTTCTAGCTATCTGTCTAGAGAGAGCAGGTTTCTCGAAGATGTACTTGATAAGGTCCATCTTAGAAATCAGTAAAGTGGTATGAGTCAACATATACTGTCTTAGTCGGTGACCAGCCCATGCCAGAGCACAGCAAGTTTTCTCGAGCAGTGAATATTCACAGTTGGTAAACTTTTTGCTCAGGTAGTAAATAGCATGCTCTTTTCGGCCAGGCTCATCATGTTGGCCCAACACACACCCCATAGAATTCTCTAGCACCGTAAAGTACATGATCAAGGGTCTTCCTTCAACTGGAGGCATGAGATAGGAGGTTCTTGTAGATATTCCTTTATTTTGTAGAAGGAAGTGTGGCATTCATCATTCCATCTGACTACTTGATCTTTCTTCAAGAGTTTAAAGATTGGCTCACAAGTAGCATTTAAGTGAGATATGAAATAGGCAATGTAGTTAAGACGACCCAAGAAACCTCTAACTTCCTTTTCAGAGTGGGGGGCTATCATTTCTTGGATGGCCTTTACCTTGGCAGGATCAACTTCAATGCCTTTACCACTGACATCAAAACCTAGAAGATTTCCATATTGTACTCCGAATGTGCACTTATTAGGGTTCAACCTCAACTTGTACTTTTTCAATCTCTCGAATAGCTTGTATAGGTGATTGAGATGTTCTTCTTCAGTTTGTGACCTTGCAATCATATCATCCACATATACCTCTATTTCATGATGGATCATATCATGAAACAAAGCTACCATATCCCTCTGATATGTTGCCCCTGCATTCTTCAATCCGAATGGCATAACCTTGTAACAGAAGGTGCCTAATTGCGTAACAAAGGTGGTATTCTCCATGTCTTCGGGAGCCATCTTAATTTGATTATAGTTGGAGAAACCATCCATGAAAGAGAAGACTTTATGCTGAGCAATGTTATCGACCAATACATCAATATGCGGTAGAGGGAAGTCATCCTTCGGACTTGCCCTATTCAGATCTCTATAATCTACGCACATACGAACTTTTCCGTCTTTCTTCGGTACTTGCACCACATTCGCAGCCCATTGTGGATAAGATGTCACAGCTAGGAATCCGGCGTCAAATTGTTTCATCACTTCAGCTTTTATCTTTTCAGACGTGTCAGGCCTCATGCGACGAACTTTTTGTTTGACAGGAGGACAATCTTCCTTTGTCGGCAGACGATGAACTAAAATGTCGGTATCCAACCTTGGCATATCTTCATACGACCAAGCGAACACTTCCACACAGTCATGCAACATCTGAACCAATCTACTTTTGACACTGCTTCCTAGGTTAGCGCCGAACTTGACCTCTTTCTTGTTTGTCTTGATACCTAGATTGATGACTTCAACTGACTCTTCATGATGTTGAATAGCTTTTTCCTTTTGCAATAGAAGTCTGGCCAGTTCTCCCGATATTTCACTATCTTCCTCGCTTTCGTCTTCGGCTCAGTTAATTGGATGTTCGAAATCATAGTCAGAAATAGTAGAGTCATTGGCAATAAGATCTGGAGTGGATGAGGACCTGCAAGAGTGTGTGTGTGCATGTAAGATACATGGCTATTTTGAAAAATGTATTTGAAGAAAAAGAAAGACAATGAGCACAAATATTTGAAGCAAAAGTCCAATGATTTATATTGAATGAATATATGATAAAATGAACATAAATAAAACCCTTGACAAATGGACCATAGTGCCCCGGGCCAGCCATATGTCTTAAAAGTCATTGTTTAATATTACAGACAAAAGGTTCTTGAATTGATAGAAAGCAATAAACTAGTAATTACTCCTCAATGAAGGAGATGGGGACGAAGTCCTTTGCGTGCCAATTGTTGAGCTTTGTTGTAGTAGGGTATACCCATTCTTCAAATGCACACTCATCATTAGAATCCTCCACAGCGTTTACTTCATGACTTCCAATACGGAGAGGGGGATTCCCTGCACGAGCGCGCCTCACTTCCTTCTGAGCCTTGATAGTGAAACCCAAACCACATTTGTATACTTTGAATGGGATCTCGGGGAGTTGTCACCAAGTATCACAGCTTCCTTCTTCGACTACAGCACGAGCATCTTTAAATGATGCCATCCTTGGCACCAATCTATCAGCTTTAGGTAGGTCGGAGGAGACTTTGGCAGTATCAATCATAGGTGAAACAACTTCAAAAGCCTGACACGGGGTTTCTATAAATTCGCCATCCATCTCCACATATTTGAAAGAATTGGGGTGGCTCACCATGAACTCCTCCTCACCAAAAACAGTGACGATCCTTCCCTTGACCGGGTACTTGAGCTTTTGATGAAGGGTTAACGTTACTGCCCCTGCTCCATGGATCCAAGGGCGACCCAGTAAAAAGGAGTAAGCAGGACGAATGTCCATGATGTAGAAAGTAGAGTTGAAAATTTGTGAGCCCACCTTGATCGAGAGATCCACCTCTCCATGAACTGTCATTTTGGACCCATCAAAAGCCCTCACAATAATATCACTTGGTTTCAGCACTAGTCTTTCACAGTCTAAACGGTCTAAGGCCCCCTTGGGTAGTACATTTAAGGAAGAGACAGTGTCAAGAAGAACATGTGCTAGGGTAGTCCCCTTACATTCAACAGAGACATGCAGAGCTTTGTTATGGTTCTTTCCAAGTGATGACATATCAACGTCCGAGAACCCCAAACCATTGTCGGCTGTCAAGCTTGTCACACAATATTCAAACTGGTCAGTTGTAGTCTTATGAGGGACATGAGCCTTCTTCAAGAATTTGATCAATGCCCGGGCATGAGCATCGGAATAGAGTAGCAAAGATATCATGAAGATCTTGGAAGGAGTTTTCCCCAGCTGCTCCACTATCTTGAAATCACTCCTTTTTATAATTTTGAAGATCTCATCCATTTCTCGAGTGGAAGGCTCCTCAGTAGCAATGTATTTTGTGGGTATTTCTGTCTCAACAGGCTCAACTACTTTCTCTTTTCCCCTTATATCAGCATTAGGCTTAATAGTCGTGATGCAGACATGTGCCTTTGTAGCGGTTGGTGGTGAGATGTTGGGTGAAAAGATTCTCCCAGTTCTGGTCACCTTACTAGAGTCAGTAATGTTACCAATGTCATCATCTTTTCTTTCTTCAATCCAAGTATCTTGCTTTATTCCATGGTAAAACACCTCAGCATCGTAGTTCCACGACACTGCCTTGTTGGAAGAGTACGGAATTGGCCCAGGGGCGGTAATTACCAGAGGAGCAACAATCGGTTCGTTTGAAATCCCGATAGGACCCTTGGAGGAGATCCTAAGAGGCTTGTTTGAAATCTTTATGATGGAGAGGTCTTCAATTTTATCGATCAAACTTTTGTCGTACAGAGTCTTCTCAAATAGGATCTCATGGTTATTCATCAGGCGTTGAATGCCTTCCTTTAGCCGTTTGCATCCATTGAGTTCTTTGGCACATCAATCGTAGTCCTTCAAACAGCCATGGAAAATTCCAGCTCTCAGCAGATTCTTTTTTATAATAGTTAACAGAGTAGTCAAGTCTTCGACGGAGGAAACAAAAATGGTTTCTTCAACAGCATTGACACCCTTGCCATGGTTTGGCATTGGTGCCGTTATCACATTGGGAATTAGAGGCAGATCAAATTCGATGGTCTTGTTGTCTATTAAGTCTTGAATTTTATTCTTCAGTGCCCATCATTGGTTAGTCTCATGCCCGGGGCTATTTAAGTGATTTGCACACTTGGTATTCGGATTGTATTCAGGTGAGGAAGTATCTGGATTGGCCGGAGGATCACGCAATGTCACTAAATTAGCCTTTAATAGATGTTGTAAGGCTTGGGATAACTACATGCCTATCCTTGTGTATTGTCTTTGTGGAGCCTCAAATTGTTGATGATTGGAAGATGGTCTTTGAACAAGAGTTGGATTGGAAACTCGAACATCATTAACAGACAGACGGTCATCCTTTTTGGTATGGGTCCTTGCCCCATACACATCATTGATTTCTTTCTTCCTAGTGAAGGGTTTCTTTATGGGATGGGAGGTAGAAGCATATGCTATGGGAATCTTACCGCTTTCGATACCACTTTCAACTCTTTCACTGGTTAAGATCAGTTCAGTGAAACCGGATGAAGAACAACCAAACAATAAATTGAAAAATGGACCAGATAAAGTGCCCATAAACATATTAATGTGTTCCCTATCGATTAACAGTTGTTGGACCCTGCTGGAAAGATCTCTCCACTTTTGGGCGTACTCTTTGAACCTTTAATTCTTCCCCATTGTCATGTCTTGCAGTTGAACTCTTGTTGGCGCCAAGTCGGTGTTGTACTGGTATTGGTGGTAGAAAGCGGTAGCCAAGTCTTCCCATTTATGGATACGGGAACCCTCCAACTGGTAAAACCACTCTAGTTGAGTCCCAGCCAAGTTTTCTTGAAAAAAGTGAACCCAGAGTTTCTTGTCAGTGGTGTGCGGTTGGATTTTGCGCACATAAGACTTTAGATGAATCTTTGGGAAGGATACCCCATCGTATTTAATGAAGACTGGTATCTTGAATTTATGGAGAATGACAATCCCAGATATTAAACCCAAATTGTCAAAATCTAAACCAGGGATGGCTTGAATCTCAACAGCCTTCAGTCTGTCCTCTAGCTGCTTGTACTTAACATCGACAGGAGGATACTGCTCGTCAAAATAATCTTCATCATCGGACGCTTGATCATTGATACACCCAGTCTGGGTACTCCTTGCTTCTCCAATTTGATTTTCGTCTTCCTCAGACGAGTCTTCTACTATCGGTATCTGACGGATCGACTCTCTGAATCTCTTACCCATATTGACCAGGTCTTTCCTCTTTGGTTTCTTTTTGGATGCTAGCAACGCCATCAACTCTTGTTGCCCTTTGGCCAAGGTCAACAGAGTCTCTTGAAACTGGGAGTTTTCTGCTTGTAGGTCCTTCATTGTTTTCTTGATATCCATCTTGCTGAAATAAACAGCAGAAAGATAATGAAACTTGTCGTGGAAAACCTATTATGTTATGATGTATGGAAGATGTGCATGCAAATGAATTCAAGGATTTATGAAATTTAAATTTGTCTAGACAAAGAATGAACAAACGTCAATTTTCATTAATTAGTTCAAAATGGTTACAATGTGCCTCTTGGGCTTGCAGAATAAATTTCTAAGATAAAAAGGTCGAATGCATCCTCTTCGGCGCAAGGTAGGCGTTCAAGATTTGTTCTTCATTGAGTTGCTTTGTAAGCTCCAAAACCCTTTTCTTGCTAGCATAGAATTGAGCTTCGAAAGTATCTCGTTCTTCCTTTAATTGAATCCAACCCTTTTGCAAGTCTTCAACAGAAGTCATGTCGGGGTAGAGGACAGTGTACGGGACATCTTCTTCAGCCACAGGCTCTACGATAACTGATAGGATGGAGGGTTAAGGCATCACGAGCTTCTGAGCACGAGATCATATCCAACTAAAGTAAGGCTCATGGGGAATATAATTCTTGTGTCCCAGCGTCTTTTTATCCACTCGGTTTACCATCCTCCAAGCTCGTATAAACCTCTGGCGGTAGATTTGATCGTTGTTCTCGTAGTCGAACACCACTCCTTGAATGAGCATAACATGAGGACCATCCCTTCGGGCATATCCAAATTGTCGCAAAGCTAAGCAAGGGTTTTAAGTGATGCCTCCCCTAATTCCAAGCAAAGAGACATTAGGGAATTCTCCATAACGGTCGATGATAGTAACATTCTCCAAGGATCGAGAACACCAATGGATATCCGAATGTCTGAGTGACATCAACCTAGTGGACCACCTCAAACCTTGATCATTCTTCAATATGGATCAGGGGGGATGCGAGACAAACCACCTAGCCAATAGAGGAGTGCAACACATAAGGGCCCCTCTTTTCCTCATAGTGCGAGAGTGGAGAGAATGTAGGATATCTCTCAACAATGTTGATACTGGATTGCGGGACATGAAGATTTTGACAGCATTTACATCTATGAGTTGATCAGGATTTGGAAATAAAACCATCCCATAGATGAGAATGGCCAAGATCTCTTCAAAAGCTTGTAAATCCAGAGTGTTCCAACAATCTTGAGATTTTTCAAACAAGAACTTGGCTAAGAACCCTCTGACACCATTTCTTGTTTCCCAATTAGCTGTGACGTCGGATTGTTGCAAGTGTAGCGCTCGGGAAATCTCTTCTTGGTTTGGTACTCTTTCGGTACCGTTGAAAGGTAGTTGATTGAGAATATGAATCCTCAATATTTGAGAGAATTCTTCAAGAGTAGGTACAAGATGATAATCGGGAAAAGTAAACCAATGGTGTAGAGGATCGAAGAACTGGAAAAGCACTTTCATCATGTCTTCATTGACGCTTAAGGTAACCAAGTTGAGGAGGTGACCATGTCTTTCGGTGAATGAAGAACTTTCAGGAACCCTTGATGTTAACTCTTTGAGTTGAGAAGGAATTCTTACGATATTCATTTGGATAGTATTCCTGCGGGTGGAAGCCATATCCTACAAAACAGAACAAAAATAAATCCCAATAATCCTTGAAATGGTTAGTGTTAAATGCAATGTGTTGTACCCTAAAATTTTCCCTCTCATTTATCAAGATTTTCCTCACAAGACTTCTTGGACTCAAGACAAGATTAGGGTTTGGTAAGCTCAAGGCATCACCTTGCACTGATAACCTGAAATTAGGGTTTGAGTGTTCACAAGGATTTTGGACTATCAATGCTTCATGTGACTTTCATACATCATGTTGGACCCCTAAGATTGCTCATGTTAAGTTTCAAGCCTTGAATCACATTTTTGCCCAGTCAATTGGACAGTTGACCTAAAAAGCAGCTGTATTGGGGAAAAAGTCAACCATGCCTAATTTACAGTCAAACTTCATAATTTTTTATCCACAACAACGTTTTAGACTCATATGTACCATTTGACCAAGTTTGGATCACAACTCCTCAAGAAATTTGATCAAATCATCAAAAGGGCAAAATGGTTAAAATTAGGGTTTTGACTGAGAAAGGGAAATTTCTGATTTTTAACCTAGCCAATGGCCAATTGGGTTCAAAAATGATTTCAAGGATTCAATGGCATCATCTTGACCTAATCACATAGTTCAAAAAATCTCAAGTTCATTGGATTGACAAATGAATTTTCCAGTCAACTGATTAAAAATCAACTGTACACTGAAAAGTCAAACTTTGACTTTTTGGTCAAAATCAAGTTCCAAAGGTCATAATTCATCAAGATATGTCAAAACATGAAACTTGTTCACCAATAAAATCAATTTTGAAAATTAGGGTTTTAATTTGAAAATTTTTCATAAGTTAGAAATTTTCCAAGTATGGAAATTTTCTTATTTTTTCCCAACTTTTCACCATTTTTTCACCATGATGAAATTTGATTCAAAGAAAACTTCCAACATGAAAGTTGTAGTACCCCATGAACTCTACAACTTTTATTCACAAAGTTTTCCCAAAATATGCTTGGATCTCAAGTTATAAAATTTTTGAATAGGGGTCCATGAACTAAATAACTTAGTGAAAATTTGCCCTAATTTAGGCAGGTTTTTGACCCAACTTCATGGGAATTTTTCACCTAGTTCCAAGAGGTATCTCAAAATTCATTTCAAAGATGGATTGTATAGCATGTTGCAAGCTTTCCAAAATGTCCAAGAACTCTCCAAGATCATTTGTGGTTAGGGAGAATCGAAGAAGAGAAAATGGCATTTTGTCACTTTTATTCAAGCCATTTTCACAATGCATCAAGTTGCAAATCTGATCAAGCATGCTTGTACCTTGCATTACAGGTCCTAAACTCCTTCTACACTCCTTAATTAAATGCTAACTCAGTGGATAATGGCTTTATTTTTGCTTTTAGAGCTTTGTACAAGAAATAAATCCATAAATGGCATAAAGGGCACAATGCCATTTTCATAAAGCAAGCTTTTCCAACTTTATCATCCTTGAGCCTTGGACTTGTTCTTGTGGTACAGACAATTTCCATAGGAATTAAGCAAAGCATACAAACTATTATCAGCCCTTGAGGTAGCTAGTACAGGCCTTTTGCATAAGTCTTGCCACTTTTCTTAAAATGCAAGAAAGTTGGCCAAAAGTGAGAAACTTGTACAAGCTGATAAAGGGAGGACTTGGCATCATTATATACACATTGACAATTATCACAAGCCAATAGACGATTGCCTAGCATCCAAAACACTCTGAAACTGAAAAAACACAAATTTCTGCCCAAACATTGCAGCTTCTGCAAAATCCTAGCCAAGTCATATTTTGCTCGTGCGTTTTGCCTCTTGATACTTGAAACACTTCATCCACATCATATCCAAGCTATCCAAGCCCTTACATTGTTGTTGTAACCCCTGCTTCAGCCATCACCATTTTCATTTTGGAAGGTTGCAGCTTGACTTCTACAGAGAGTTTCAGTCATCCACAAGGCAAGCTGAGCATTGGAATAGGTTGAAGGAACTTCAAGGAAGCTCACACGATCCTCAGGCCTCACTCAAAGTCCCCACATTGCCATATCCAAATCCAGCTGAAGGAGGTATTTTTCAAAACTTTATCTCCTTATTTAGGCATCCTCAAGCCACGATTTGTGAAGCAAAAATGTAGTCTCTAGCATGGTAAAGTTGTACATATGCATATTTTCCATTTATATTAACTGAGCTAAGAGAATTTGAATGTTGAACATTCTGAAAAAACTAGGTCAGAAATTAGGGGTGATTAAATTCTCTCTGATCTTTGAGAGTTAGTTTACAAGTTTTATATCATTGGAATCGTGATCAAAAATGCTACATGTTTCATGTTGCAAGTTTTTGTTTTTGTGCAAAGAATAACAAGTTACAGTTTGAAGGCAGAAACGCGTGCAGGGAAGAAGCCAAGGACAGGGACGAAGCTGGTGCTCTGGGCCTTGGCGCACTGGGCTTTCTGTTTTACTTCTCATACCTCCTGACTTGATATTTGCACCCCCTTTGCTTATTTTGTTTATTTTTTCATATTTTCTCATATTTTTATGTATATTGATTTTAATAATTTTTTCTGAACATTAAAAAATCACAAAAATATTTTTAATTTTTTTTGCAATTTTATTTTTTTATTTATTATTTTTTGGCATATAAAATAGTTTTATTTTAATAAATAGAACTTATTTTCTTATTTATTTGTAAATACATTTAATAAAAATACTATACATTTTTATCATTTTTCACATAAATATTATTTTCATACATATTTTAATTTTTAATATTTGTTAATAATATTATTTATTATTCCTTGTACAAAAATGGATAAAAATAAATATTAGGAAACATATTTTCCCTTTTAATCAAAAAACTAGGGTTTCCCCTTTCAAAAATAATAACATTATTTTTCCTTATTTTCTAGGCTTAAATAAATTATTTTTCTCATACAAAAATCAAATACAAAACCTTTTTTTTGCATGAATACATTTTATTGCATTTTTAATATTTGTATATTTATTAAATTTGTACTTAATTCAATTGGGTTGTAATAGTTATTTTAGGGTTTATTTTGTGCAATATCCCCATTCAAAAACTTGTATCCCCCCTCCCGTAATAATTGTTGTAATAGTTTAGTTTACTTTTACGCAATTTATCGCATTTATACCATGTGTAATAAATTAGGGTTTTGCATGATAAGACCAAAAAAATCAAACAAATAGGAAAGACCTAATGCAAGACACAAATTCATGAAAATAACACACATTGCACACAAGCACCCTTAGGGTTTCACCCATTTGGTTGCCTTAAAACATGGCCATGGTATGCATGCAAAGTATCTTGGCAAAACAAAACAAAACAAAACAAAAGATCATAGTCCCTCGATGACACTATCAAAAGGTTGCCTAAACAAATGATCTTGGTCCCTTAAAATGCTAAAGATACTTAGCAACATTGTTATCATGGTCATACGATGACCCACGCCCGTCCCGTTTAACATCCAAAGATAGGGTTGTTTACCAAATCAGTGGTAAATCAACAATGTCAAAGGAATAAAAATGCACAAGAAAGACTTTTGAGTAGCTAGAATGCTTCTAGTTACTTGATCAATTTGCAAACAATCCTTGCTATTTTCAAACAAACACATACATTTCAAAACATTTCCAAACAACTTTCAAAACATTGAAACATTTTTCAAAAGACAAACATATTTATATACATTCTCACGAACGAGAATCATTACAAAGATTGCATAAACAAATGGCCTCTTTTAAAAATATTTTCAAAACCACACAAAGCACCATTTCAAACAATTGCAAAAGCAAAGCAAGTGATCTAAACAAGTAACTAAGAGCCCATGGAAAACCATGGATGAAAAGGGTGCTAGCACCTTCCCTTTTCATAATCTACCCCCTGAACTCAAGAAAACATCTCAAAGGTCTTTCCTGTGCTTTTTTACCTTTCCTTTTGGATAAAATAAAAGTTGGTGGCGACTCTTGCTAAACCGCGACATTTGCAAACACAAACGCAAAACCTCAAGTCAGTTCTGCCACCGCATCACACAATGATATGATGTTATGATGTTATGTACAAGTATGCATATACACATAAAGCAAACAAACCCTTAGGTTTAGGCTTGTGTGGAGTCTTATAGGTAAGTACCCTCTTGAAGTTTAGTTGGCTGAACCTGTCCTAGTAATAGTAATCGGGTTCTAGGAGATCTCAATACCACTGATCTTTCTTCATCGGGAATTGTTTCAGTGCGAGCCTCTTTAACGGCGACCGAAACATCCCGAAAGTTTGTTCTCAATGAGTGTAGTATCGAGTATCAACCAGCTTCAGACTGCACCAAAACCGGCTATCTCACTACTTCCTAATGGGCAAGTTGGTCAAGTAAAGGTTCTAAAGTTAGTTAGTGCTTCATGACACCACACAGCGGCCCCGTATTCTCCTTGACTACTCAAGGGCTACCGGTACCAACAAAGGTGTCACACTAACGTAGTTATTACTTAGACCATGTCGGTATACCCCACACAGTTTCCATAACGTATTGCTACTTACCTATAAGGTATCCCATATCCGGGTAGAGGATAAAAAAGAAGCCCAAACAAGGAACCAAAATGTAAAGAAAACAAGTCAAACAATGAAAATCAAGTAAAGGTGATCTAGCCCTAAGGTAACCCCATTTTTAATTATTATCCCCAGCAGAGTCGTCAGTTCTGTAATACGGTGGGAAAACTGACTTGGGATGTTTTGCGTTTGATCTTAATTTTACGGTTTAGCAAGAGTCGCCACTGACTTTTCTTTTATCCAATAAAGGAAATGGTGAAAAGAACAGGAAAGACCTATGAGATTATTTTCTTGAGTTCGGGAGGTAGATTATGAAAAGGGAAGGTGTTAGAACCCTTTTCATCCATAGTTATCTATGGGTTCTTAGTTGCTTGCTGGATCACTTGCTTTGTTTGAAAATGTGCTTTGTGGTGGTTTTTGAAAGTATTTTTTAAAAAGCGCATTCATTTAGGAAAACTTTGCAATGGCTCTCATCTTATGAGAACATATACAAAGTGTTGGACTTTTTAAAATAAGGTGTAAGAGTTTAGACAGTATAAAATAATACTTTATGTATTCTGTTACTGTTCATTGATAGCTTCCCACCTTTTCTCTGAATAATATTTTTCTAACAAGCTTGTAAACAGAGATCCATTAAGTAAAGAAAGATAGCTGGAAATCCAGTTGTTTGTTCCCAACAGTCACAATGTGAGTGGTTGACAACACAGTACAAAGGATTGTCCTTATGTCACCCTGGAGGGTAGAGGTCACATACACTTTATGTACCTTTTGTACACCATCACAGATTAACCATTTTGAACTTCTTCTTATCTTCAAAGGCTTCAGATAATTTAAATGTTGAACGTTGAAGGTTGATGTAGAAGATCCGCTCTTAAGTCTTAGAACCTAAGCCTTGGAGTCTTCAAAACTTGTCCTATCAGAACCTTGTCTTCAAAGTCTTTAACACTTGGTTGTAAGAACTTTCTTTTCTTCAGATCATCATAACTTGTTCAATAGAACCTCTTCTTCATAATGTTCAGAACTTGTAACACACAGAAGCAAAGATTTAGAAGGCCTCCAAAGCTTAACCACCAAGTCATGATTAGAACCTCTTGTACTAACATTCTTAAGACATATTGCAAAATATGTATTCTAGAATCTTGACTTCTACTGTAACACGTAACCACATGTTTTCTTCCAGTAGTGTATATTCAGAACCTGATGACATCACATGCCTTGATACCAGAGTCAGAACATTATAGCAGAAGATACACACTAGAACGAAACCATTATAGTATACAATTGTTCTCCATGATATCATGTAATGTTATCATCAAAATATTAAGGCTAGATGTAGAAACACTTCTTGTTCTTACAATTAAGTGTTCCAAACTCCAAACCAATTTTGAACTTGTAAGTCTTGCTCAATTCCTCCATCTTAAATATGGGATACCTCAGCTCCTTCTCATCACCAGAATCATCAGGGTCACTACTTCCAAGCTCATAACTAACATAATTGGTATCCAACTCATGGTCCACAACACTAGATGAAGCTATATTTTCAACACCATCTGTATTTTTTTTTTGGAGTATCTCTATGCTTCCTTGCTATAACTTTGACCTTTTTCCTTAGAGTATCTTCTTTTTCATTAACATCAAAGCAATCATCTAACCCAAGTCCCATCTCATCTTCGCTATCATCAAATGATAATCCATCAAATTCAAAGTCACTATATTCACTATCATCACTATCCTCATTTTCATCTACATCACTACCAATGACATCAACAGCATTACCTGGGACATCATCAACAACATTACCTTGAACAACATCAACAACATTACTTGGTACATCATCAACATCATTACCTTGGACACCACCAACATTAGTTACTTGAACAACATCTTTAGGATCAACATATAGGTGCACTTCAATTTTCATTCTCATGGCATATTCATATGCATCACCAACATCATTATCAGTAAACATTGTACTATGCTTGTCTCGCTTATTGTTATACCATCATAACAAGTACTCCCTCCGTCCCATTTTATAAGAAAAAATTACTTTTTAGGTTCATTAAATATTTAATGTATCCGGTCTATATATAGACTAAATACATTAGATATTCAATGAGTCTAAAAAGTAATTCTTGCTTATAATATAAGACGCAGGGAGTATTGCGACTGCTCAAGCTGAGTAATGTCTTTGAATATACCAAATGCCTCAAATAAGCTCTGTCTAATAGGGTCAATCTCTATTAAGTATTTGTTACCCCCGATATAGTATACTACATAGTCCTTAAAAAAACACTCTTGTAATGGAATACCAAATTGAAACTCACGACTGAAATTAAACCAACAGACAAATGCAACAAGAAATCTGAAATATAAACACTAAATATCACATATGAGGTGGTCAACCAGAACAACACCGTCGTCATCGGGTGGTTTTCATCTCACAATCGCCTCCGCCGTTCTCCAAAGGTCACAATACTCCACCTCCCAAATTTGGAAAACCCTAATTTACAGTGACTGATGCCAAAACTCCTTTTATGAATAATTTATTAGTTTTCAAGTAAACATAACTCTTTGACCACATATGAAACATAATTTAGAAAATAAAAATAAAAAATAAATACATGTTATCTCTGTTTGCCAAACCAACATTTTTTAAACAGACTACTAACGCCAGGGACGAAAATCAACACACATTAGAGATATAAGGACTCAGACCTGGAAAAAAAAAATGGACTAATCACAAAAACACGCCAAATTGTAGAGACCAAATATCTATTTAAGCCAAAAATAAATTAACATACGCAATTCATTTTGAAACATAAACATACACATTTTTTAATCAAAACAATTTTTAAGAAAAATAAATCATTCTCCTCTTATTCTTTCACATGAGAATGGTTTAAGACTTAAAATGAATAAAATTCAATTAAATAATAACATAAAATAATATTATTATATTATATCATCATATAATTATCTTTATGCAAAAATTATATTAGAAAGTAATGATTTAATCAAAACCAGATTCTAATACCACTGAAGAGATTTAAGAGGAGATTTTCAAAAGTTTGATCCTCTTAGCGATATAATCCTGATAAATAAATCTTGATTAAATAACTAATCATAAATTAAAGACCAAAATAAGGATTAAAGACATACATTTTGAAGCATGTTTTATGCTTGATCACGAACGGTGAAAAATATTAGCGTCTCTACAAAGTCTACGCTATTGCAAAGTGGAAGGCGATGCTAGCCATTTTCTGAGAATCACAAAAACTAAAACTAGAATTGGAGGGGAAATAATGTCTCTATAGAGTTGCTAAATTCCTAATACTCTTATTTTGAAATTTTCCAAAATTAACTCCAATCATATTTTTACAAGATTAAACTCCTTTAATAAAATAAAATAAAATAATTAAATTAAATCATATTTAATTTAATTGACTGTCAATTCTCATTTATTTAATTAAATCATATTTAAACCAAAATATTTATATGCACGATAAATCTATAAATAGGAAGTATCATAAAACAATTTTTTTAATATTTTCCATAAAAAAATAATTCATTCAAAGTATTCTAGAACATGACTTATATTTTTCAAACATCTCATGCTTAATTTTCCACACCAAATGCATCATGGGTGACATAAGAGAACACCTTATATGACTTTTGATGCATAGATAAATTAATTTTTTTATGGCATAAATAGTAGTATAAATAGGGGTTTTACCACCCCATATTTTTACATTCATTCAAAAGAGTTCTCTCCCTTATACTTTGTTTAGTGAAAATTAAGTGAGATATCAGCAGTATTTTTCTTTGTTATCAATTCTTTTTAAAATTTGAAAGCGATGTCCGATGAACTTTTCGCAACGCCTTCAATAACAAAAGGTGGAGGTAAATATTTCGTATAAGTTGGGACGGTTAACATAAAATATATATGTGTGTGTGTGTGTGTGCGCGTGCGCGCGCGTGTGCGTGTGGGTGTGCGTGGTGCGTGTGTGTTTGTGTGTGCGTGCATGTGTGTGTGTGTGTGTGTGTGTGTGTGTGTACAAGTGACCCAAGCCCTACTAGAGATAAATAAGTAATGAGAGCCTATTCTCAGATAATGATTTTCACGAATCACTAAATGAGGTTTCGCCGACCTTAATTAATTATAATAGGAATAATCTATGAAACTTTTATGGTTGTATTGTGCTTTCATTGTTTGATTAATTGTCTAAATATTTATTTAATTTATACTTGAATGATCGTGATTGTTAGACTTAGAAAATGATCCATTACTCTTTTAAGAAGAGAAACAACAAAATAATTATATATTAAGTGTTAGATTCCCAATAACACAAGGGAAGTTAGATACATTGGAAAGTTGTTTTCGATTGGGTTCTGGTTAAGGAATGACTTGGCCGACTATGTCCTTTACGTTTCACCTCTCTTACCTGGAAAGTCAACCATACAATATTCATTATACTAATGGATCTGATTATATATAGATAAGGGTCATGCTTAGAAGGAATAAATAAATATTTGATAGATTTGACACTCAACCTAAGTATCTAATAAGTATAACTAAAAAAGTTGATATAGTAATTCCCGAGCATTAACTTAATACTTATTGTTGAGAGTTGCCACAAGTTGATTGAGTGATCATATAGAATTACATTGAGGAATATTTAAATCCACTTTCGTGCGGTATGGACGTATGAGGTTGATCGGTCTCATATAATCCCGACGAGGATTATTATTTATGCATGCTAGGCAAGACGAGGTTCTTCGCCTGATTTCTCAAGGACGATCGACTTATAAGACCTGGACTCCACATGAAGTTAGGTGGTGTAGCTCTTGATAATTGGGAGTACGTTGATTCCATGTGGTCTTGTGATACAAGATCTTGGTAAATATGATAGATATCTTTGACATCGTTTAGTGGCCTGAGTCACCATATAGTACAAGGATGTATTAAAATAAACCTAGATTGAGTAGAGGTAAATATAGGATAAGGATACGCTTATTTGAATAATTGTGTTTTTCATATATATTATTATTTTACACCTCATTCCCACTTTTAAACTTGTATGTAAATCTTAGCCATGTATTCTTTTCTTTTGCATTTTTAGATTGATTTATGACAATCAGACGACGAGCTAGACTCCCTCTTACATCCTGACAGTTATGAAGGGATGGCTAGATAGTGACGTGGAGATGAATTACAATGAAGTAAAGAATAAGGGTTGTTAGCATTTTGTCAAACACTGATCACATCATTATTATTATGTGATATTAAGTACAACCATTATATGTGTCAGTCCCATTGGACTTAGGAGGTCCTTTTTATCATGTTTTTCTTTTGGTTTCTTTTTTATATTTTTATTTTAAGTCTAATTTTTATAGCAGTACCACTAGCCTTATATGTCTCTAACTCTGTGTAAAATATTGGAAGCATGTAATATGAAGCAGTATGTTTTAATTAGTCCAGTCTTGTTATAAAAGTTTCAAATTTTCAGTAATTTTTTTTATAAAGGTATTTATGTTCTAATTAGAATTTCACTAATCAGACCGGGGTTGTCTCATGTCTCATCATATACAAGTAACATAATAAATACAATTCCTAATAAGTATATATATATATATATATATATATATATATATATATATATATATATATATATATATATATATATATATATATATATATATTAACAAACAATATATAAAAGCATGTACACCCAATATTAATTGACTATTAGGGCTTACTCCAACAGATTTATGGGGAAGCCAAAGGCATCACACTTGATAACACTCAAGGTAATTTTGAGATACGTCAAAGGTTTAATTGACTGCAAAATTCTTTTATCTGCAACAAGTAAAGGTAGAAGTTTCAAACTGCTCAGTTATACCGACTCAAACTAGTGTGGAGATAAAAATGACAGAAAATCTACAACTGGATACATCCTTATGTATGGAGAAACACAAATCTCATGGTGTACTAAGAAGGAACCATTTGTGGTGCTCTCTTCTTGTGAGGTTGAGTACATTGCAACGTCTATATGCACTTGTCAAGTTGTATGGTTGATGAATTTGATGAAGAAGTTGTGCAACGAAGAGTATGAAGTTGTGACTTTGATGATAGACAATGTTTCTCCTATAACATTACTAAGAACCCCCATTAGACATGGGAGAAGCAAGCATATATAAATGATATTTCACTACTTGAGAGAGCATGCGAGTAAATGAATATTAAAATTAGGGTATTGCAAGAGTGAAGATTAAGTGGCCAATTTGCTAACTAAAGGAGTGACAATTGAATTGTTCAATAGATTGAAGAAACACATGAGTATGGAAGACTTTTAAGACTTGAATTAAGGTGGTGTGTTGAAGAAATGTAATTCAAGTAGTTACAAAGTCTGTAAGATTAGTTACAAAGTTTGTAAGATTAGTTACAAACTTTGTGGTTACAAAATTTGTAATTTTACATGATAAATTCACTCAAAATTTATTTTTCCTATAAAAATATGCTAAATATAATTTTTATGGCATAACTTTCAGTAACAAAAATTTTTTATAGGAGAATAAAAAATTTAAAGTTATACATATTTAATAATTTAATTATTTTATAATTACTTAATTGTTTGTTTTAATATAGGAATATTTTATTAGGTTGTTTAAAGATTTTAAAGTTGAATTGCATGTAATTTAAATATGGTATAATAATATTGCTAGAAAAAAGAGTAATATAAAAATTGAAAAACATAATATAATATTACATCAATATTTAGGTTAGCGTTGTGTCTTAGGTTGTCATCATGACATATAATTCTATCTATTTTATGTAGTATTTATGATGATAATTAAAAAAAGAAAATAAATTTTTGTGTATAGAATTATTCAAAAATCAAAACTAAACATAAATAATTAAAATTGAATTATTTTTAAGTATTATAAAGTTATTTTTAAAAAATTAATTAATTATTAATTTAGTATTTATGATGTTAATTAAGTAAAAATTATAATATATTTGCGTAAATAATAATCAAATAAAAAATTTAAAAAAAAAATCAAAAGAAAAATATAAGTATATAAGTTGATAAAAATTATATTGTTTTTTTCAATGTTAGAGTATCTAAATTTTTTTAATCTTTATTTAATAAAAATTAGGGTAAAAATAAGATAAAAAGTATTATGCCAAGACAATTATATTTTTATATTACATTAAAAGTAATGAGTAAATAAATTATTATTTTATCCGTTGAATCAGAAGCTCTCCTCCATTGTAGCTTTCGCCATCCTATACACTTCTAATTCTGAAACGTAACAAAATAGATGGTTTATATTATTTCTAATATTACAAAAACTTATAAGATTACACACATAATAATAAGGTAAAATTACACCAGAGGTCCTTTAAGTTATTTTTTTGTAACATGTTGGTCTTTTAAGTTTTTATAACAAATTGGTTCTTTAGAGTGATTTCTAACTCTTTTTTCTCATATTTTGAACATTTAAAAATGTTGATTGTTGTATACACTTCAATATTTTCATACCATTCAAAATAATTGCATTTACAATTAGCACATTTTCTTTGTTAAAAAAAGGTAACAGTGAACATATTTGATAACTTAAAGGACCAAATTATTGTTAAAAAAATATATAAAGAAACAACATGTTACAAATAAATAACTTAAATAACCTATGATATATTTTTGCCTAAGAATAAATATAAGAGATATAAAATAAATAAATAAACTTCATTTATAATTCGAGGGTGTGAACTCTTAAGATAGACCAACACAAGTTAGATAAATTTTATACCAAGTAAGCTATAATGTGTTAAATTATAATTCGATTGTGTCGAAATAGTGTGTGTGTCGAAGGAAGGTTGCCCAGTCTAAGAGCTTGTGGATCGAAGCAAGCTACACACATATTCGATTGGTTTTAGATTTAGATAGATTTGATTTAGATCTAAAATAAATAGATTTGATTTAGTACCAAAATAGGTATTTTGAGCTTTTATAGTTTTGGGCTTTGGCTTAGGGAGCAAGCTAACCTAAATCTATAAATAGAGGGAGTAACCCCTAATTTTGTAATTAAGTCAATTCATTATAATCATAGAATTTGTAGTTGCAAGTGATTAATAAAGTTTTC
Source organism: Vicia faba (assembly GCA_948472305.1). Taxonomy (NCBI): domain Eukaryota; kingdom Viridiplantae; phylum Streptophyta; class Magnoliopsida; order Fabales; family Fabaceae; genus Vicia; species Vicia faba. The sequence continues at coordinate 749,767,748 of OX451735.1, read as the reverse complement.
CACCGTCTGTGGACAGAGAAACTCTACAGAAAATAATTGTCTTCTTTCTTTTCTTTTCTTTTCTCATAACTAATTTTCATTATATGGTGATATCAATCTTGTTCATCAAGATTGGTAAAAATTCATCATAGATATTTGGTGGATTTCCAACATCTGGTATTAGAGCTCGGTTAATCGATTCAAGAGAAGTATCGATCAAGAACGATTGAGGAAGAAGAAGAATTCACGATGGTGAGTTATGGGAATGCAAATTATCCAGCAACTCTACCAATTCTGAAAGTAGACAACTATGAGAATTGGTGCAAACAGATAAAAGTTTTATTCAGGTGTCAAGGTCTTTTGGATCTTGTAAAGGATGGATTGGAAGTACTTGGAAAAAACGCTTCAGAAGAAGAAAAGAATAAACACGTAGAATCTGAGAAGCTGAGTTATAAAGAACTCTTTATAATTTATCAATGTCTGAGTCCAGAAAATTTTGAAAAAGTAAGTGATTCAGAATCTCCAAAAGAAGCTTGTGGGGTTCTTGAAAAGTCTTTTGGTGGTGCAGAAAAGGTGAAAGAAGTGAGGTTACAAACTCACAAGAGAACGTATGAATTACTTCAGATGGAAGATAGTGAGAGCATATATGATTTCTTCACTAGAGTTATAAAACTAGTGAATCAAATCAAGGTAAATGGAGAAACATTAACAACAAGAGTTGTTGTTTCGAAGATCTTGAGATCTTTGGCTCCTAAGTTCGACCATGTGGTGGTGGCTATAGAAGAAGGGAAAGACTTGTCGAAATTGACAAAGGAAGAGCTTCAAGGGATGCTTGAATCTCATGAACAAAGAACGACTGAAAGAGCTGCAGGAAAGACGAAGAGTGATGTGGATTTGTAGGAACATTCAACAAAAGAAACTAAAGGCAAAGGAAAGTGGTTCGACAGAGGTAGAGGCGGCTACAACAAATCGAGTGGTGGAGGAAACCGGAACAAAGAAAACGTGTCGAATCGGAGAAGACCATACCAAGGCAACCAAAGAGGTGGAGTTGCAAATAAAGGAAGAGGTGGTGGTCAAAAACCTGACAAGAGACACATTTAATGTTACAATTGTCAGAAGTATGGTCACTATTCGAGTGATTTTCCATAAAAGAAAAAAAATCAAGAAAGTGATGTAAAGTTTGCAAAATATGAAGAAGAATAGATGATGTTGATGGTCAAAACAAGAGATGAAGATAGATTCAAAGACCAATGGTACTTGGATTTAGGATGCTCATCACATATGTCTAGAAGGAAAGACTAGTTTGTCAACATAAAGCCCGCAATGAAAAATATGGTAAAATTTGCAAATGATAATATCCTAGCAGCTTAAGGTATTGGTGATGTTATGATTATGATGAAAGATGGCAAGAGGTCAATAATTTCCAATGTGTTGTACATACCAGGCATGAAGAGCAATTTTCTTAGTATAGGCCAGTTGGTCGAAAAGAATTATAAAGTGTTGATCAAAGATAAGATGATGAGAGTCGTCGATGCAAATGAAAGATTAATCTTGAAGGATCCTATGTCTCAGAATAGAACCTTCAGGATCGAAATAAATGTGATGGAGCACAAGTGCCTTTCGGCTACAGCTAGCAAAGATGAATGAATATGGAATTATCGACTAGGCCATCTCAACTTCAGAGACATCAGAGATTTGAAGAGAAGAAATATGGTTTTAGGATTGCCAGAAATCCACATTCCAAATGAGGTATGTGAGGAATGTGTGCAGGCGAAGCAGCACAAGAATAACTTCAGCAATGATGCAGGAAGCAAGTTGAAGGTTATTCTTGAAGTCCTATACTCTGATGTATGTGGACCAATCCATGTGGATTCGATGGGAGGTAACAAATACTGTGTACATTCATAAATGATTTCAGTCAAAAGTTGTGGACTTACCTGATCAAGAAGAAAAGTGAAGTGATCGAGGTATTTGCAATATTTAAGTCTATGGTTGAAAGACAAAGTGGTAAAAAACTCAAAGTTTTGAGAACTGATGGTGGTGGAGAGTATGTGTCAAAAGACTTCGAGATGTTATCTGAAAAGAAAGGGATTTTGCATGAGGTGGTGCCACCCTATACTCCACAGCATAATGGAACTGCAGAAAGGAAGAATTGAACCATCATGAATATGGTGAGAAGTATGTTGAAAGGAAAGAATTTACCTAAAGAGTTTTGGGGTGAAGCTGTGTCGACTACAACATATATTTTGAATAGATGTCCTATGAAGAAGCTAGAAGGAATTACTCCAGAAGAATGTTGGTTTGGTGTGAATCCTAGCTTGAGTCATCTGAAGGTATTTGGATCTATTGCACATAGACATATTCCAGATCAGTTGAGAAGAAAACTTGATGACAAGTCGAGTCAAATGATTCTAGTTGGATATCATTCGATAGGAGGTTACAAGTTATTCGACCCAATGAACAAGAAGATTATGATCAACAGGGACGTGATCATAGATGAGCTTAAAGAATGGGATTGGACTGAAAATATCAAGAAAGATTCAGTGGGAATCCTACTTAAAGAACCAGAAACTCAAGTCGAAAGAGAAGTTCAACAAGAGGAACCAGAAGTTATAGATCAACCAAGTACAAGCAGACCTCAAAGAATAAGATGCATGCCTGTAAGATTGAAAGATTGTGTGATTATATTAGATGATGTGATAGATAATGAAGTTGATTTGGTACATTATGCTTTCTATGCAGATGTCGAACCTGTCAATGCAACTGAAGCATTGAAGGATTCGAAGTGGGTGAAAGCATTGAACGAAGAAGTGAAGTCTATCGAAGACAACAACACTTGGTCACTTGTTGAATTGCCTCAAGATAAGAAGGCAATTAATGTCAAGTGGGGATACAAAATGAAAATGAATTTCAAAGGGGAAGTAACTCGACATAAAGCAAGGCTTGTGGCGAAAGGATTTCTACAAAAAGAAAGAATAGACTTCGATGAAGTTTTTGCACCTGTTGCTAGGATCGAAACAATCAAGTTAGTTGTTGGTCTAGCTGAAATAAATAGATAACACATATGTCAGATGGACGTGAAGTATGCACTCATGAATGGATCCTTAGACGAAGAAGTTTATATTAAACAACCAGTTGGGTTTGTGAAACATGATGAAGAGAGAAAGGTGTACAGGTTGCATAAATCCCTGTATGGATTGAAACAAGCTCCAAGAGCTTGGAATAAGAAAATTGATAATTTCCTAAGGGAGAAAGAATTTGTGAAGTGCACAACTGAACATGGAGTATATGTAAGAAGAAGCAATAGTGAATTTCTTATACTATGTCTCTATGTCGATGATTTGTTGATAAAAGGTAGCTGCAAAAGTGAGATCGAAGACTTCAAAGGTGATCTCAGCAAGGAATTCGAAATGTCTAATCTGGGTGAAATTTCATATTTCCTTGGCATCAAATTCTACAAGAGCAGTAGAGGTTTGATGAAGCATCAAAGAAGATATGCAGGAGAAATTCTCAAGAGATTTGAGATGGAAGAATGCAACTCAACTTCGACACCTGCAGAACTAAGACTGCAACTGTCGAAAGATGCAGATGAAGATGACGTCGACCCAACCCAATACATAAGACTTATTGGGTCATTGAGATACCTTTATCATATAAGGCCTGACTTAGCATATAGTGTAGGTATGGTAAGTAGATTCATGTAGAAGCCAAAGGTATCATATCTAGCAGCGGTGAAGAGGATACTAAGGTATCTCAAAGGAACTCTCGACTATGAAATTTTGTTTCCTACAGTTGATAAAGGAAAAGAATGCAAGTTAGTGGAATACACTGATTCAAGTTGGTGTAGTGATGCTGAAGATCGAAAATCAACAGCAGGATATGTGTTTATGTTAGGTGATGCACCAGTTGCTTGGAGTTCAAGAAAGGAACCAGTAGTGGCATTATCATCATGCAAAGTAGAATATATAAATGTTTCTCTTTGTGCATGTCAAGCAACTTGGATGGTGAACTTGGTCGAAGAGATAACAGGAAAAGATCATATATCAATTACCATGAAGATCGACAGCATGTCAGCTATCAATCTGGCGAAGAACCCGATAGCACATGGCCGAAGAAAGCACATCAAAATGAGGTTCCACTATCTTCTAGAGCAGGTAGCAGATGGGAAGATGAATTTGGAACACTACAGAACTGAGAATCAGATTGTAGACATCATGACGAAGGGAGTGCAGGTCGGAGTATTCAGAAGACTAAGAACCATGATGAATATAGATTGTTTAGACATAATGAATTAGATGGTGTGTTAAATTATAATTCAATTGTGTCAAGACAACGTGTGTGTTGAAGGGAGGTTTCCCAGTCGAAGAGTTTGTGGATTGAAGCAAGTTACACACAGATTTGATTGGTTTTAGATTTAGATAGATTTGATTTAGATCTAAAATAGATAGATTTGATTTAGTACCAAAATAGGTATTTTGGGCTTTTATAGTTTTGGGCTTTGGCTTAGGAAGCAAGCTAACCTAAATCTATAAATAGAGGGAGTAATCCCTAATTTTGTAATTAAGTCAATTCATTGTAATCACAGAATTTGCAGTTGCAAGTGATTAATAAAGTTTTCCACAGTTTGTGAACTGAGAGAAACTCTGCAGAAAATAATTGTTTTCTTTCTTTTCTATTCTTTTATCATAATTCATTGTCATTGTGTGGTGATATCAATCTTGTTCATCAAAATTGATAGAATTCATCATAGATATTTGGTGAATTTCCAACACAATGCACGTAAATAATTCTATAACTAAACTCCATCCACACTAGGATTTTAAGTTCATGTTTTCTCTAAGCTTTTGTGTGATCATATCTAGCATTATAATACAAAATGTTCTATAATTCAAGATTATGTTTTTGCTGATTGAGTAAGAATATTGTTGTTTTGTGACCTAAGTAAATTTAAGAGGTTAGAATTTTGAAAACTCGTCTTATTTTATTCAAGGCTTAAATAGTCTTTTGATTTTTGTAAGCTAGTATGTTTTTGATTTTGGTACTTGTATTTTTTTTCTTAGAAATAATCCTTGAATGTTAAAATCATTTTTGTTTTAATCCGTAAGAAAATTTGAAGGTAAATCCGTAGAAAATTTGTAGATTTTCTTGCAGATTTTCGGTTTAGAAACTAAAACCAAATGAATTTCAACATTTAAAGAGTTTATTTAAAAAAAATAGAGGAACGGAAAAAAAACACGCTAATTTAGATAGACAAAAAAAACTGTTTAAGTCTTTATTCAAATTAAGAGGTCATGTTTATTTCCATTATTTTGCAATGTCACAAAGAAACATGCTGGAAGACCCAAAAACTCATGCATGAATCACATGCTAGTTATATATGATCACACAGTTTCATAATAATTAAGAGACAAACGAGGTTTGATGAGAACTTCAAGAGGAGTAACTTTGATGTTGGATGTTTCCACAACAGCAGTCATATCAACCGGATCACTTGAAGTTTTCGAGATTTCAAAGGCGTGAATAAAATTCGCAAGAGTCAGAAAAGCCGTTCGAAGGCCAAACGATAGTCCAGGACAAATTCTTCTTCCACTTCCAAACGGTAAAAACTCGAAATGATGACCCTTAACATCAACATCTTTATGAGTAGTAAGAAACCTCTCGGGCTTGAACTCCAATGGATCTGACCAAACACTAGGATCGGTTTGAATCTTCCACAAGTTTGTGAATAATCGGGTTCCTTTCTTCACACGGTAGCCACCAATGTTGCAATCTTGGCTGAATTCGCGAATTCCCGACAGAGGTGATGCTGGATAAAGCCTTAGTGTTTCTTTGACAACAGCTTGAAGGTATACCAACTTGTTTATATCTGATTCTGTAATGCATAGTCTCTCTTTGCCAATGTGGAGATCAATTTCTTCTTTTACCTTTTCCAATGTGTGTGGATTGTTTAATAATAAACACAATGCCCATGTGTGTGTAACACTAGTTGTGTCCGTTGCTCCCAAAATTAGTGCCTGCAAAATGAGTACAAATTATTTAACATTTGTATAATTTATTTTTTTACATGTAAAGAAAGTAATAATAATAACCACTACAAACTCAACATAATTTAGTGTTCGAACTTAGATAATGATATTTTATTTAGGGGTGATAAAATGAATTTAACTTATCGAACATTCTATTTTATCTGTACTTTTTACTGGATGAATCAAGGTTTTAGATCTGTACACTTTAATGTGTTTCTTGATTTTAGTAGATTTTTGTGGACGTGAACTTTATCATAAATTTTTGCAATTTTTAAATTTTAGAGGTGTAGTGTCCGCAAGTCCATCCCGTTCCTTTCTCATTTTTTTCCAAATTGAGTCAAAGTTTTAGCCCCACACTCTCAACTATACCCGTCTCATTCCACTCTATTTCATTTTTGTAGGCTTTTAAAAGGCAGGCTAAACAGGATAGACATGTCGGTTTATCATCGGTAATTAAACCTATAAATATTGACTTTTTGCAAGGTGAACAAAGTAGTTAATATTATAACATTTGTGATAATAGGAACATACCAGTGTTGTGGCTTTTATGACAGAATCAGAATCAAATCCATGAATGTTTGTTCCATCAATAGTAGAAAGCATCACATCCATAAAATCATGATCACCTTTACTCTTATCATCAACCCTCTTCTTCTTATGCTCATCCAACCATTCAGTCACAACAACATCCAATTTCTCAAAATTTTCCTTCATATTCTTTTCATTTCCACCAAAATCAAACCACCTCAACCAAGGAACAACATCCCCAACCGTAAACACACTAATCAAACGCATATAATCCCTCAAAGCTTTCAAACACCTAGTAGCTTCTTCCTCTTTAACTACCACATTCTCTCCAAAATATCTCTTTCCAACAAACATTCTAAGAGCAACATTAAAAGCTACTTCATGAAACCACTTCTTCATCTCCACCAACAAATATCCATTTTGGTCTTTTTCATTTGTCCATAAATTAAAGAGCTCTTTAATCGAAGTTTCAACTTCGGAGACACGAAGGTGAGTTAATAGATCGAGCCGATGGTTCGAGAGAAAATTATGCGTAACGATCTTGCGCATTTCGCGCCAATAGGGACCATAAGGTGCAAAACCGAACATTGCATGATTATATGTCATGTGTTCCAGTGCAACTAGGTTTGGGCGATAGGACACAGCAATGTCGTTTGTTGTGTAACACTCTTTCGCAGTTTCCCAATTGTTGATTACTAGAGTTTTCGCAGCGCCGAGTTTGATGGTGAAAATAGGACCATACTTGTCTGCCAAGGCACCTAGAAAATGATGAGTTGGTTGAGATTTGGTTAAGAGGGGAAGGTGGCCAATTATTGGCCATGCACCAGCAACCATTGGAGGTTGTTTGGTTTTGGAGTGATGGAAGAGAATTATGAAGAGAGGGATTGTTGAAAGGAGAACAATTGCAAGTGTGTTTTGAGAGAAATCCAAATCCATTTGGATTTGTGAAGATGGTGATTCTTTTGATAAATGAGAGGTTTTGGATTTGAGGTTTGTACTCTGAAGATTTATTTATTGACTTTATAATGTAAGATAAATATTATAAATTACTAGATCATAAATGATATATAAAAATAAAAAATCAATAGCCAATGTATTTAGTCTAAATTTTTTATTAACTACATTTGAGTTTTTGGATAATTTTTAAATACATTTTGTTTATATTATAATAAAGATGGAGTATTAATTGAAAAATAAAAAGTAGAGATTATATAATAAATAGTTAAGAAAATGATAAAAAATGAAAAATGATTTTAATAAAAATATTAAAATCTGTTGACAGTTTTAGGATGTATAAAAAAATTAAAACAACAAACCAATGGGTGTTATAAATATATTTAAAAAGAAAAACCAATGGGTATATTGTAAATATATTATACACATTACACCTCATTCAATTTATATTTTTTAATTAAAGAATTTACCTTTAATTAAATGTTTTTGGATTCACTATACTCTTTTTTTTTTTTAATATTGAAGAAAAAATATTATTTTTTATAAAAAGATTTAGGTGAATTGAACTTCATGGACTCACTAGAGTCTGCATACCACAAAATTCAAACAAGACATATAAAATACTTATCCATTATTCACTAAACAAATCTTTAGATTTCTTTACCACTAAGCCATTCCATCGACAATTTCCCTCTTCTTCTTAATTGTCACATTTTAGAAGAAATAAAATTTATTATTACTTTTCTTTTAACATTCAATGAAATATTATTTATTATTTTGTTAATAATAACATCCGTTATTTATAAATAGAAATAAATGGAATGAATCGATAAATAGTTAATGATATTAGAAGAAAAAGACAAATAATTCAATCAAAAGTTATACTCTTTTCGTTTTTTATTATAAGTTGTTTTGAAAAAAAAATCATATCACAATAATTAATGTATAATTTATGATATTTTTTCTATTATATCCTTAAATATATTTTTTTTTTAATTATATAAATTTATCTTTTATATATTATTTTTTATTTTTATATAATAATTATTATTTTTCTTAATATGTATGAAAAATTCAAAATCACAACCAAAAAGAATTATAGTCTAGTAAGTAGGTCTCAAATGACAGTTGGAAATGTTGAATTTTAAAATTAAAAAAAAATTTAAAAGTTTTAATATCAAACTAACAAATTTTTTTAATTTATAATTCTCAATTTAATCATGTTTCAAATAAAAAAAAGATTAAAGTGATACCTCCTATATTTTTATTCAAATTTTTTTAGTTATTAATAGATTTTTCTGCATATTTGATATTACATTTGAATTTATCTGTGAATTTTTTTATGGACCCGCAGAGAATAATTTATAGATAAATAGGCAAATAAATTCGTAAAAAATATCAAATCTATAGATAAATGAAAAAAATAGGAAAAAAATATAAGAGGTGCTAATTCAAGTGGCGTTTTCTCTTTAATTTTTTTTTTGAAACATAGTTAGATTGAGAATTATTGAAAAAAATTTATTAGTTTGATATTAAAATTTTAAAACTTGATTATTTAAAATAAAAATCCGCAAATTCTTGTGTGGAAGAATGAGTTTAAATTTGAGATTCTTCAATTCTTAATATTAAGCCCCATTTTATCTAATTTTATAAAATTACTTTTAAAAACTATTTTATTTAAGAATTTTAAAAATTAAAAAATTAAAATAAATTTTAAAATATTGATATGATAAAAAGTGTCAAAACCAAAAAATAAAAATAGAAAAACAACTGAAAAAATAAAGTAGCCGACATCTAAACAAATCACCACCTCTTAAAAATAAAAGAAAAATGAGTTAAATAATAAAGGGTTAATATCACTTTATTCTTTATAATGTATGGAATTTTAATTTATTTTTTTTGTAAAAGAAATTTTAGGTTACTCTTCTGTAATTTTTTTTTGTTTATCTTATAAGTATATAAATTAAATATTAAATTTGAAGAGTAAATTAAATTTTTTATAGGAAATATTTTTTGTATTTAATAGACAAAAGATATAAAATTTTAATATTTTAAACAAGTGATTCAATTTTTTTATAAAAAATAAATTAAAATTCGTCTATATTACAAAGATATATTATATATTCAATCTAATAATAAAAAATATAAATAATTAAATCATATACAATTTTATTTGTGTCTGTCGAAATTATTTCATGTGGTTTGACCAAGCATCGTGAAGCAATATTTTCTTTTCTTTTATATAAATAACTTATAAATGAAATTAATTAAAGGTTTAGGTTCGAATTAAGTTCTATTTATTGTATATTATAATTCTATAAGATTTGTAAGATTAGTCTCTACGATTATTATAAAGAATATTGATTTATGCAACAAAAAAACTCATAAAAAAATAAAAAAAAGTTTAATTAAAGAGTGAAAAACTTTATTTTTCTTACATAATAATATTAAAACATGTTTAAATATACTTTTGTTCTCTCTATTCTAATATTTTTTATTTTTATTTTTTAGCACTTCAACTTCAAAATTCAACTTTTTTTAATCCTTCAAAATCTATAAAATCTATATGTTTAGGCCTAACCTGTGACAATTTCTCTACAACTCACATTTAGACATAATTCTTAGTTTAATATGCTATATAAACACTAATTAAAACTCAAACAAAACCGATGTAGGACTCTTGTTACACTAACTCGCTTTTTCTGGCAATGACATCTATGTTAAAAATAATTGTGTCAATATCAGATCTAGCTATGCAACATTAACACCGTATCAAATACATACATAACAGTATTTTTTAATAAAATAATATTATGTAAAAAATAATTTATTTTTAAAATTTATTTTATAATATAAATATAAGATTGTGTCATTAATCAACTGTGAGTGCACTTGTCTATTAGATATTTGGCATGATGTCAAAATTAAGACACCTTTAACATTTATGTATATTGAGCGGTATTTCTGAGTCTTTATGCGCATCTTTGCATTCAGGTTCTTAGAATGCATTCAGAACATATTTTAAAAAGATACAATACATTAAAAATGAATTTTTACATGAAAAATAGTTCTATGTATCGACACATACAATGTATGACTCGACACATGTGAATCAATAATAAAACCTGTAGCTTTTGTAACTATGTGTTGACACATACAACCCTTCAGGTCGACACATGCTAAAAATTTTCATCTATGTGTCGACACATACGTGCTTAGGTCGACAAATCTACTTCATTTTTAGAGCATGTAAGCTTTTGTTTCTTTATGACGACACATGACCTTAAACAGGTCAACACATGTCATTACATGTGTCAACACGTGACTTATATATATCGACACATACTGTAAATTTTCTAAAAAATTACATTTCTTTTCAAATTTTAAGCTTCCATTTTTGCCTCCAACTTGCACACATATAAATACTTTATACATGCATCATTTTCAAGTGATGAAACTATAAATACATACAAAAATTGCTCATCATCTTCAACCTCTCATCTATGCATACACGCAAACAAAGTACACATAATCATTCATTATTTGGTTGTCATCTAGACTTGTGTTGATAACGTTCAATTTAGGTTGGTGTAACCTAAGATTGGGTTGACAATTTTTGGGGGTTTCTTCGGAAAACTTTGAGGATTGTTCTTCCAAGATTAAAGTGTGGATTTCGGGGTTTTGACAAGATTTCGCAAATATTAGATTCTATCGAGTGAAGAGCTTTGAAGAAAGGGAGGTTCTTGCAAAGGAGTAGCGTGAATGGTGAATCGTTTGGTAATCTTGAGTGACAATAATTCACAATTTAGATTCGACCGAGTGAAAGATTTGAAGAATGGGGTTTCTGGCAAAGGAGAAGCGCAAGATGGTGGATCAAATTGGTATTGTTTGGTGACTTGATCAAACTCAGACCAAGGGAAGAGAAAGTTCTAGGATCAACATCAAACATAGGGTTTGTAGGGTTGAATTGTTACATTTCTCTTGTAAACAATTTTTTGCATATTAAGAATTCTTATCTCAATTTCAAACGGAATTGAGGGCAGACGTAGCCATAGAAAGGACGATTGGTGAACAGCCTAAACAAATCCTTGTATTCTCTCTCTCTCTCTCTCTCTCTCTCTCTCTCTCTCTCTCTATTTCATTTACTTTGTATATCAAATTGTTAAATTCATTGATGCAAAATTGATTCGTATAGACATATCCTTTGATTATTTAGCATTGTTTTGTTGATTACATTACAATCAATTAGATTATAATGGTATTTCATATCAACAAAGTTAAAGGGAAAATCTGAAAAATCGATTGCACGCCAAGTATTTAATAATTTGCTCGTTTTACCTTTACCAATAATATCATCGGAAATTGGTTAATAATTGTGATCATTATAAAAATATTGATTGAGAAATTATTGTATTGAGTCTTATCATCATTTTACATTTCATTTTGTGGTTAATAATTGTGATCATTATAAAAAGATTTGATTTTTGTTTCTTGTGGACCAAGTTGTGCATTTAGATATTTGATTTATTGAAGATTTGTTTCAAGCTAGAAATATCTGAAGATTTAGTTCTCAAAATAGAATGTCAAAACATTATTGAGAACATATATTTCTACATCAAAAGATTTTATTTGATTTGACTTGATTTGTAGAATATTTGTTTGGTCAGATTTAATATTCAAGCTCAGGCGCTTTTGTGGCTATAAATAGAAGCATTTTAAACTTAAAGGAGATACGAAGTCTCACATGAGAGTAGAGACTTTAGGGTTTCATATTTTTGTTGTTCATTGTTTATTGTGAGCCACTCTTGTATCTTGTTGATACATGAGTTAGACTTTTTAGTTGAGTTGTAATTTGTGAACCACTCAAAGGTTGTGAAGTAGTAGTGTGTTGTGTTTAATTGGAAACATATCTTTTACTTTAATTGTCTTGGTTGTAATTGTTACTGGTTTGTGACTAAGGAGAAGTTATAGGGGTCTCATATTTAAGAGTTCCTAGGTAGAAATTGCATGGGTAGTGATTAGGTGAGAAGTTTGTAAAACATGGGTTGTTCAGAACTTCAAACTAATACTATTATAGTGGATTTCCTTCCTGGCTTGGATGTCCTCAGATGTAGGTGAAGTTGCACCGCCTGCCTAATATGCATCACAATAACCTACAAGCATAGAATTTGTACTATGGGAATACAACATTCCATAGTCACTTGTACTATTGATGTATTTCAAGATTCTCTTCACTTGGGTAATGTGGCTCATTTTAGGTTCAACCTGATATCTAGCACACACTCCTACAACAAATGCAATGTCAGGTCTGCTAGCTGTAAGATACAGTAGACTACCAATCATACTTTTATACATACTTTGATCCACATCAACACCTTTTTCATCCTTTGTTAGTTTAAAGTGTATTGCAGCAGGTGTCCTTTTATGACTAGTATTTTCTAACCCAAAGTTCTTCACTATATTCTTAGCATACTTTCTTTGAGATATGAAGATAGTTTCATCCATTTGCTTTACTTACAGGCCAAGAAAATATGTTAACTCACTCACAAGAATCATCTCAAATTTAGATTGCATCTGCTTGACAAAATGTTGGACCATCTAGTTTGACATCCCTCCAAAAACAATGCCATCAACATATACTTATGATATCATGAGTTTTCCACCTTCTTCCTTCACAAATAAGGTCTTGTCTATTGCCCTTTTTCTGTAGCCATTATTGACAAGAAACTCAATTAACCTTTCATACTAAGTCCTTGGAGCTTGCTTCAAACCATACAAAACTTTCCTTAGTTTGTACACATGATCTGGAAAACTAGGATCTATGAACCCCTTGGGTTGTTCAACATACACTTCTTCATTTAAGTACATATTTAAGAAGACACTTTTCACATCCATCTAAAATAGCTTGAATTTTAGCATACATGCTACTCCCAATAGAAATCTTATGGACTTAAGTATGGAAACATGTGCAAATGTTTCATCAAAATCAACCCCTCAATTTGAGTGTATCCCTGAGCAACAACCATTTCCTTGTTATAGTACCATTTTCATTAGATTTATTCTTGTAAATCCATTTTGTACTAATAACATTTATCCCTTCAAGTCTAGGAACTAGATCCCACACTTCACTCTTTTTGAACTGACCTAGATCCTCTTGCATAGCATTAATCTAAAATTCATCAGTCAAGGCCTCTTTCATATTCTTAGGTTCAAATTTTGACACAAAACAAGCATTGGATATCACATCTCTGGACCTAGTGGTAACTCCTTCATTAAGATTCCATATAGTGAGTTTCTTTGGGTGATCTTTCTGAATTCTAATAGAGGGACCTTTGTTTTCTTGAGAGTTATCCGTTTTAGTACCTGGTGGCTCAATGTTGGACTCAAGATCTCCCATATTTTTCTGGAGCATCAATCTGGTGAGATAATGTTCCAACATCTTCATCAACATCAAGTTCTTTATCATTGATTGAGTCATCAACCACCACATTAATGAACTCTATCGTGAATTTGGTTCTGGAGTTAAAGACCCTGTAAGCTCTAATATTTGTAGAGTAACCAATAAATATCCTTTCATCACTTTTGGGATCCATCTTTCTCCTCTGTTCATGATCATCCAGGATGTAGCATTTACTAACAAACACATGAAAATATTTAACAGTTGGCTTCCTTCCTTTCTACAATTCATAGAGAGTAGATGAGGTTTTACCTCTCAGAGTGACACGATTGTGAATGTAGCAGACAATGTTCGTGGCTTCAGCCCAGAAATGATAAGGCATATTTTTTGCATGAAGCATGACTCTAGCTTATTCTTGTAAAGTTATTTTCTTGCGTTCTATAACTCCATTTTGCTAAGGAGTGATGAGAGATGAGAACTCATGACTAATATCTTCAGAGGAACAAAAAATAGAGAATTTTTCATTCTCAAGTTTCTTTCCATGGTCACTTCTGATTATAACAATCACACAATCCTTCTCTCTTTGAAGGTGTTGACACAAATCTCAGAAGACCTCAAAAGTGTCTGATTTTTATTTGATAAAGTTTACCAAGTAAATCTTGAAAAATTATCAAAAACCACATAAGCATACCTCTTTCCACCATGACTTTCAATCTACATTGGTCACATCAAATCCTAAAATTCTTGCACTTTCAAATAGATGTTAAGACTAATGTCCCAATACAAAAACACAATGTCAAGCCAGATGTTAAGACATCATCTGCTGACATAATACTTTTACCAAAATAATAAATTATGCAGAAGTAAATTGTAGAAGGTAAAATACACAATCAATTGCTAACACGGTTCGGTGCAACTAACCTACTCTAGAGACATCCAAGCTAGGAAGAAAATTCACTATGATAATATTAGTTCAAAGTTAAACAACCCTAGGACTCTTGTAGAATAATCAGTCAAACTCTATATATCAACATTATACATAAGTGACATACATAAAAACATAATATTGTGAAAAAGACTCCCAAAACCTATGAATCTTGTAGAATAACTTCTTCTTATATTTTTCACTAGGTTGTTCCTTTTAAAGACCTCAACTGTCCATGGGCTTCAAATTCTCAGCCCATTTTGTTGTAGATCCACAAGATGATGGTTATACCAATTATGCAGAAAAGTCTCCTTGAATCTTGGAATAAAATAACACATGCTTCCTAAATTGTCTCAAAATTCAATTTTAGAAACTAATGTACAGTTGGAGATAAAATCAATTGTTCCAAATAAAATCTTCTTGACCTACACAAATAAGTGAGATTATCCAAGAGAATCTCACAAAATGAAATCAAATATGTCAAGAAAGTAACAACAAAATCTACTATATCAGTTGGGAAAGATGTCACAACATCTTGCTCGACATCTGAAGGCAGCATCACCTACTATGACAGTTGTTCAAGATGTCACAACATCTTGCTCAACATCTAGCCGTGATACCTGTTTTCCAAAACGAAACATATTTTACCAAAATTGTTTCCAATCATAAAATCAGAGACCTAACAATCTCTCCCTTTGGAAAATTTTGGCTAAAACAACCTTTACACAATAAACCCGAAGGTAAGGTATAAAACCACAAAGTAACAAAACACAAGCTACATGAAATACATGTAAACTTTGTACAAATTGCAAACAGAAAACATCAAAGATAAATGCAACTACAAAGAGACCCAACCTCACATGCAAATTTTCTTCAAACTATAGAAATCTTCAAAGATCAGATGTCATGACATGTGGTCTGACATCACATCAACATGGCCCAAACAAATCTAACACAATATGACAAACTTAACACCATAACACAGTGCACAACAATTGCAGACATGTTTATTACTCACACTGTCACACATAGTCAATACTCCCCTCAAGGAAACACCCAAAAAAACCAAATATGAACTGTCTAAGTTCACACATCAAAGGCACATGCAGCAGAAATAAAATAAGCCTCACAAACAAAAAACTAAAAGAAGAACTAGAGTAACTAGAATTCTCCACAGAATACTTCAGACATGATGTCAGGACATCTGGTATGACATCATGCACACACACACACATCAGCATTAGCAGCATAAGCACATTCCCTTATGCACCAACAACAAGCATGACATACAATCATGCTCCCCCTAAACAGTTGCATAGCAAGAAACAACAAAGACTACTTAATCTAAGAAGCAGTACAGTCTTATCAGAATGTTAATCAAGATATCAAGACATTTGACATGACATCAACATCACTAACACTTTACTCTCCCTTTTTAGCCAAAAATTGACAAAAATAGAGTAATTGTAAAATAAAATTGGAAGCACACACATGAAAACAAGCATGATCAGTAGATGGAAGAACAAAAGATCATTTGGAAACAAAAATTGGAATCACAAAAGCAGATGAAAATAAACAATAGCAGGTGGAAACACACAATAAAAGGTGGAAACAAATTCATCAATCATCTTCAGGTGGTCTTTCACCTTTTCCTCTATCAAAAACCCGTATACACTCCTTGTTGTTGTCACGTGTCTTAGAAGTGTTGACACTGAACTCCTTTGCCACCACCTTAGAACTTGTCTCCTTCAAACCATCCCTTTTATCTTGCACAAACCTTTTGTTCCATCCTTTGACATGTTTAACAATAACAATTAACTTATACATATCATGCATCAGAGAATAAAGGAAGGATATAATATCTATTGCATTCCTCCATACCTGTAATTTCTATAACTCCTTAATAGTGCAAGTTCCTAGCCCACCTCTTATGTTCTCAACTTGATTTGCATATAAGGCTTTAGTAACATAACAGTCATTTATTCCTTAGTATCTATATACTCTAGAGTAACAACCTTGCCTTCAACAATATTCTTGACGAGGTGATTATGACTGTCCAAGTTCTTGTTCCAGCTATGTTAAATGAAATATTTGATCCCATTCAGATCTTCAAAATGTATTATCATGACATCCTGCTTGTTATTATATTCCTTCAACATTTGTTTCATCCATACTAGTCGATAGCAACTACTTCTTGTTTCATTGGATTTACCTTCTACAATACACAAAGAAGCATATATTTGTTTCTTATTGAAACAATAAATCAGACCATTTCTCAAAGAGGAACGTCCATTAGCACTACTATCCCACTTTGCATTGTAAAATTCTTTCAGCATTACATTTGTGCTGTGAGAACAAGACCCACCATAAAAACTTATTCCAATGATATATTTAAAGATCCTCTTTTCTTGAATAATAGGGCTCATCCTTGGTTTAAGTTCAAAGACAATACATGAATTTGATATTTCCTTATTGAATTTAGTGATGTCTCCTTCACTAAGGTGCCTTGTAATGAGTTTCTTGGATTATTCTGTCCGAACTCTAATAGAGAGGCCTGAATAGATTTGAGAGTTATCTGATTCAATACCTATGAACTCACAACTTACTTCCCTTCCTGCCTTATCAGTCTACACAGAAGATGTTCCAACATTGTCTTTGACATCCATCTCTATTTCATTTATTGAATCATCAATCACCATACTTATGGATTCTATTGTAACTCTAGTTATCAAGTTAAAAACTCTATAAGCCTTGTTGTTTGAAGAGTAACACAGAAATATCCCTTCATCACTTATGGGATCCATCTTATTCTTTTGATCTTTATTAGTCAAGACATAGCATTTACTTCCAAAAATATAAAAGTATTTGACTGTAGGCTTCCTTCATTTCCATAACTCACAGAGAGTGACTGAAGTGCCTTCCCTTAAAGTGACCCTATTATGAATATAACATGAAGTATTCATAGCTTCATCCCAAAACTGCAATGGTAATTACTTACTATGAATCATGACTCTAGCTAATTCTTGTATAGCCATAGTCTTTTGCTCAACAATTCCAAGTTTCTTAGAAGTGATGGAAAAATAGAATTCATGTATGATATCCTTAGAAGCCTAAAATTAATTGAATTTTGCATTCTCAAATTCCTTATCATGGTCAATTCCAACCTTGACAATCACAATATTCTACTCCTTTTGAATATTTTGACATAGATCTTTGAAGACTTCAAAAGTGTCTGATTTTTCTCTAAGAAAGTTCACCCATGTAAACCCTGAAAAATCATCTATAACCACATAAACATACTTTTTTCAACCCAAGCTTTCTACCTACATTGGTCCCATTAAGTCCATGTGAATAAGTTCCATTACTTTAGAAGTAGTGTGATGTTGCAACATTGTGAAGCAACTAGGGAAAAAAACAATGAAGTTGCCATCAAATTTTATTTATCCCAAATAAGGGAAAGGAAAACATCGAGTAAACCTGAGAAAGTAGAAATCAAGGTCTTGTGACCAAGATAAGGGTTCGAGAGTTTATTACATAAGGGAAAGTTATTAATACCCCTCACGTTCGTGGTACTCCATGGGATCCACTCTGGTTGTTCTAACCAAAAAGTGTATTACATCTAAAGCTTACAATCTAAGGGAATGCATGAATGATTTGTTAACAAACAAAAATAAAGTTCTAAATTATTGCGCTCACCCGGGTTGTGAAACCTAGCGCCTACGTATACCGAAAGAATCAGAGCACCATAGTTCTTCTAAATTTTTTTGGTTTGTTTTGTGTTTTTTTATGAATGATGCTAATTTCACATTCTACTGCAACTCGACCTTTGGAGACTCACACATCATTGTATAAAGGAACTAACATGTTCTTACCTGAAAAGGTTTTCAAAAGGAAAAGGTCCAAAGGCAAAAGAAGTTTTAATTGGTCGAGTGTTTTTGTTCAGAGAATACCTCAGATGGCCTTCCAAGGCCGGAGGTATCCGAGTACTTCCCCTTTATTTCTTAAAATTTTTCTGAGATACGTGCAATACTAAAGTCTATGACATGAGAGCATTTTAGATGGTTGATCCAGATGCCTCGTATCCAAAGTACTCTGCACGTGCTTAAGACTCATGACATATATGCATACATCATATTTATTAGTCTTTTTAAATTTGATTAAGAAAATAGTTTTTATCTTACAAGAATACAACACAAAATAAATTACTAACAAGTGCAAGGGGATCTCAATCCTACTTGTTGTCATGCAATGGTGGTCCTAAAGTTAGGATAACAAAGGGAAATCTACCTAATGTTAGCATGCGTTGTTTATGATCCTAATGTCAACCTTGATTCAAAGATGAAACAAGTGAACCTAAGGGGACATATAAATACAAAACAAGAATATAAACAACAAAATAAAATGGCTTAAGAGCCCACCAAACACCTAAGTGTAAAGGTCTAGCAACTACAATCAAGTAACAACCAAATAAGCCTAAGCTCTAATTCCTACTTCAAGTTATCAATCACTTAGAATGAATGTGCCAAAAACACATACTAAGGTACCCTAAGGGTCATTCTCAAATGGTTCTACCCTAAGGCATTATAAACCAAAATCAAAAGCAATCAACAAAGACTTTGCATCAGGACTTTTCTGCCCCTGTAGCTGCTGGAGAAAGTACACGTGAAGGCTTTGTGGATGGCTTGAGTGTTATCCCAACTCTTGGAGTCCTTGGTGAATGCAGATCAGGGTAATACACCTTCTACTGATTAGACAAGTGACAAGATAATGGGACATAGTCGTACTCTTCAAATCCCTAACTTTTTCCTGGACCACTCTTTCGGGTTTTCAGTCCACCGGGATACCCTTTTTTGCTTAAGCCGCCTTTTCAGATTTTCAACTTGTCGGGTGTACATTTTTTTTGTTTTTATCCCTAATTTTTGCCCGAACCTTTTTTGGTTCGCCGGGATGCCCTTATTTTTGCATAGGCCAGTCAACCTAGCGGGTCTTTGTTCATGCATAGTATTTTCCGGCTATGTCCATGTTCATCGGGTACGGAGAATTTTCATTGTCCATAGTAGTAAGTGTTGCCACACTGCCAGAAGATGCTCGTTTGATCGTACATGATTCGTTGCTGGAATTCATATCCAATTCCCCAAGTGATACAGATGGAGATTTGTCCCTGACTACTTGGCATCTTTGAGAGATTCCTTGAATCTTGACTTGACTACCCCAGATGATGGACAATGATCCTGCCGTGCCCCTTGGTTGGAAGTGTTTTTCCACTTGAGGTGATCCTTTTCATTGAGAAGGTTTTTGTTTATCGAATATCCTTCTTGTGAATTTCTCTGCTATTGAACAAATAGTCATATGCAAACAATGGTATTTTAAGAATGCAAAGTTTATGTCTGTCTTGAAATTTTATTTTTTTTTGAAAATGAAATTTTTTAGTAAAACAGATTTTGCAAGAGAGTGATATCAACTCGTGATTTATGCCAAACCTTACAGGAGTCAGGAAACCTTTTGTAACATTATGCTTTCGAACTAACCCATGCTTCATCTAGGACTTTTAAGGGTTATAATGTGGCCTGGTTCACGGTTCAAGAAACAAAGGATAAAGGCTCAAAATTTATTTGTACCCACCCGCTCTTCGTGATGTTCTTTAGTCCTATGCTCAGTTAATTGCACGTTTAGAATCCTAGTTGAGTTCTAGAATATTATCCTTGATGTTCCGGTGATGGTTCGAATACTGACAGTTTATTTTGAATAGGCAGTCATCTTTTTTGTCGAGGATTTGTAGGACCTCTTTCTTTATTATCCATGTCTTTTTCCTAAACTGTTTCTTTTTATGGTTACAATCAGCTGGATGCCCCAGTTTTTTCCTTAAGTCTCCTTCATAGGTTTTGACTTAGCGGGCTTTTCTTTTGAACAATAATGACTGCCTCTTCTTAATGATTATGCGGAACCATCACCATCTTCTGATTTGGAAGGACGTCTTCGATGCCATTCATTATGTATGAAGTAGAATATTGCGGCTGAATGCACATCTGAATTAACTGAGTAAACTACCCCTGCCCCAGGTTATGATTAAGAGTTTTAATTTGTGTGAAAATAAAAACTCCTACTTCTTAGGCTCAAAGGGGTTGACTAGGGATTATCTTCCTTATTACTCCACTGTTTAGGATTTGAAACAACGCCTGTACATAGTCAGCAAGGTCAATTCAAAAGCACACTGTATGGATTGTGGTATCGTCTTCGTCATCCTCCATCTAAAGGCTCAAAGCTTTTGATCGAGAGTTGAATATCACAAAAAGGAAAGAAGTTTAAATATAGTGAATACAAATGAATTGATTTAAAACAGACATATGCAATGTGTGATCGGTGGGAATGAGAACTGACTATTTTGAAATGCTGGTTCGCGTTTTGCGTTTGTTTTCACAAAATGTCGCGGTAAGCAAGAGTCGCCACTGTCTTTTATTTTATCCAACAAGGAAAGGAAAAAAGCACAGAAAAATTCCTTTTTCGAGATGTTTCTCGGGTTTGGGAGGTAGATTATAGAAAGGGAAGGTGTTAGCACCCTTTCTATTCGTGGTTATCCACGGGCTCTTAGGTACTTGCTCATTGTGTTTTCAAAAATTGCTTTTCTTTGTGTTTGTGGGTTTGAAAAAAGTTTTTGTTTGAAAGGAGTGTAAGTGCGAAAAGTTTTGTTTTGTTTTAAAAGGAGCAAGTACTTAAGAACCATCTACCTACTCGAAAAAAGAATTTATTTGTGCTAATGTCCTTTAGACAATGCTATCCCACTATTGAGGAGTAGGTAGCATCGTCGTTGGAGTTTTCGGGTCAGTTCGATTAAGGGACGTGTGGTCACTAAATCAATGTTAGGATGTCTTAGCGGTAACCCTAATGTCTTAGATCATTTTATTCGAGGCCACCGTTTCGAGGCAACTTATGATCTTTGGACAAGAGGGTGACCTCTAAAACTTCCTATACTCAATGACCACGTTCGAGGCAACCAGGTGAGGTGTACCCTAAGAGTGGCATGTGCGAGTGTGTTATTTTCAGTTATTTTTATCTGTACATGTTAATGGTGAGCTATGTTGATTTTAGGTTAAAGATTAATCTTGTCATGCATTGCCTATTTATCAAACATCTAACAGCTAATGGTTGCGGAATTTAAATTGCGGAAAATAAATCTAAGCTATTACAAGGCGTCGGGTATTTACATCGCCAAAGACAAACCCTTTTAAAATTAAATTGCGAAAAGTAAATAAAAGCGATAAATAAATAAATAAAATCCTAAGTTAAAAACTATTACATTCTCGAAGCAGTTACAATATTGAAATATGGATAAAAAATAATACGCGCGCGAGAAAATTAAATCGGAGTGTCCTAGGGTTTTGACCCTTTTATTTAAATAAAGCATATTTTTTTTGTTATTTTTGAATTAAAAATCAGTCTAAATTAATAATTGAATTAATTAATTATATGAAAATATTTTTGGGTTTTTATTTTAATTAAGGAAATAAAATAAGAATGGTTAAAAATATTAAAAAAACCTAATTCTAAATTAATTTTAATTTATTGCAAAAAGATATTAATGTTAAACCTATTTAAACTAAATAAATTAATTAATTGCTATTTACTAAAATAAATAACAAAATTAATGGAATTAATAAAAATATTATTTTTGTTGTTTCTGATTTTTTATGAAAAAGTTAATTCGTTAATTAATTAATTAAGATAATAATAATAATAATAAAATAAATAAATAAGGAAAAAGAAATAAGATGTAAAAAGAAATACTCACGGGGGTGTGGGCCTAATTTGGGTGTGAAATCAGCAATTATTGAGGCCCATTTACGTCTAGCCTATTTGACCTTTTGGATTGTCCACATGTCCATTGACTTGAGACCATGGTAGTCTCCCATTCTAGGCCATTGGATCTGCTTTGTAGCCACCTGGCGTTTGAGATCTTGGCAGAACATGATGGTCCACGCCTTGAATGCTGCATGTGAATACCTGGAGAAAAAATTCAACAAAGTATTGGGGGACCTGGGATTCGAACCCATGTCCCAATGGTATCATGCACTAACGCCTTGCCAGCTGAGCCATTGGTGTTTCTTGTTAATAGGATAATCAATAAACATTATATGCGCAACAATCAACTATGCTTGAATAAAAAAAATAAAAGCGCGTAATTTTAAATGGGCCAATGGGAGGGCGACGTCTGGTCGTCTTCTCCAAAATAACTCTGGTTATTTACCTGCGGATTTTTATCCGCAGGAAGATTCGTGGGATGTCTCAAAAATTCTTCCTAGGCCATGTAAACGCAAGCTAAGGCCATTATCGTGTTCGTCTTGCTTCCCTGAACACGACTATAGCCATGAATTGTCTTGATTTTGCCTGTACACAAAATGCCTAAAAACGAAGCAAGGAAACCCTAGGTTTGGGTATCACATTAGAAGCCATGAAAATAAAATTGAATGATGTAGAAAGCTTCGAAATCAAGCATGGATCAAGAATATGTTAATATTTGGTCAAAAAGATGCAAGAATGAGGAGTTAAATTTTCATGTGCAGAGGCATATTCAGGAACACTTACAACGCGTTACAGGTGGTCTTAAGGTCCGGTTTTAGTTGCTATAGCTTCAGGAGGTTGCTGGCAAGAGAGCTACGTGAAGCTTTTGCCTTGGAAACGCCTCCAAACAAGAATTCGATCTCCCACTTTTCACACTTTTTTCCAAACTTTGTATGGCCGTTTCTGCAGTGTTTTGTGCGTGTTCTTGGTCTTGCTTGCTTGCACATGTATATTAGAAGTGAATTAGGTCAAGAGTTGGGCTTTTATCCAAGTGCATTCAAGGTTTTGAGATTTGATATGATCACCATTATCAAGTTTCCAAATATAGGCCAAATCTGATTTTTTTTATGCATGAAAAGCCATGATACGAGTTTGATTTGATTCATGATGATAATTGAAAATTGTACCAATCACAAAGATATGATTTCATCAATTTTTAGATTTTATTTGATTTAAAATTGATTTAAAATGAATTAAATCAATAAAATTAAATAAAAATAGAAAAATAAATGAATGGCCATGAAATCAAATATGGGACATGTGTGTCGCATGACAAGACCATATCAAGTGGAAAAAAGTGGACCCTTTTGTCAAAAATTGGAGTTTTGAGGATAGTTGACTTTTGGCAAATTTGAAAAATTGTCCAACTTCAACAATGCATAACTTCTTCAATTTTGAACTTTTGGAGGTGTTCATGGACTTTTTAGAAACCTTGAGATGTCCTCTAACCAACCCTTGTGGTATCATCTCATTTTTATCTTCCATGCTCAAGTTATAAGCTTTGGAAAAAAAGGTGTTTTTGTTGACTTTCAAAAATGACCTATAATGTCCAAATTTGTAACTTTTTGTGAGTGCATTTCTTGATCTTGGGGTGTGAATATGGATTGTATGAAATTGCATACTATTCAAAATGAGCTTTG
This sequence comes from Vicia faba, assembly GCA_948472305.1. NCBI lineage: Eukaryota > Viridiplantae > Streptophyta > Magnoliopsida > Fabales > Fabaceae > Vicia > Vicia faba. The sequence continues at coordinate 749,743,463 of OX451735.1, read as the reverse complement.
GATTGGTCATTTATCTTAAAGTATGAGAAAGTTATGCTTGGTCAAAGTTGAGTTGACTTTTCCTACAAAACCCTAATTTAGCAACTTTTGAGTCTTGATGAATTTTGAGCAATCCTTGATGAATCATGATCAAACCTTGATAAAATGATGAAATATCCTTCAAAATGAGAATTTTTACAAAAAGTCTTGAAGTTTTACTTATTTGGGACACAATTGACTTTTGCCCTAGCACAGTCGATTTTTGGACCTCTTGAGCAATTGACTGACCAAACTTCCTCTGCAAGGCTTGAAATTTGACATGGATGAACTTGAGAACATATTAGGACATTGGGGGTCACTTGAGGTCATTTGGATGCAATGACCCTAATGCAACACAAAACCCTAATTTTGACTTGACTGCCTTAGGAGGTGATTTGACTGTCCAACCCTTGAGCAATCTTGAGCAACTTGAAGATCATTCTTGAAAAATCTTGAGGAATATGGGAGGGAAAATTTTGGGGTACAATAGTTGCCCTGTTCAATTTTCTTAAACCTGAGGATATAAATTGGCTTTTGAGCCTTTCGTGATCCGAAGGTGGAAGATAATTGAACACTAGAGTGCCCAGAAATTTGCACTCACATGGTGTAGTATCAACATTGTGATGTCGAGAATAGGCTTACAGATGCCATTTAGAGATTGTTGGTAGGAGGATGGGATTACATATGCCATCTGCAGGAGTGTCGATCGCATAAGAGATTCCTTAGCGAGAACTTGCACACCTGTTGTTGTAAAAGATTCCGTTGGGGAAGTTTAACCTTTGTTGAGATTTAGGAACTTGCCTGTACTTCAACTGAGAGAATGCCTCGGCTGAGTCTTAGGAGCTTGTCCATAATCCAATTGGGGGGAAACATCTTCACCAAGATCTAGGAACTGACTCGTGCTCAACGTAGTATACCGTCGAGGTTATAGCACTTGTCCACACTATGACGGAGGAAAACATCAAGATCTAGGAATTGACTCGTGCTCAATGGAGTATACCGTTGAGGTTATAGTACTCGTCCACACTATGATGTAGGGAAACATCTTCATCAAGATCTAGGAACTGTCTCGTGCTCAACATAGTATACCGTTGAGGTTATAGAACTTGTCCATACTATGACGAAGGAAAACATAAAGATCTAGGAACTGACTCGTGCTCAATGGAGTATACTGTTGAGGTTATAGTACTCATCCATACTATGACGTAGGGAAACATATTCATCAAGATCTAGGAACTGCCTCGTGCTCAATGTAGTATACCACTGGGTTATAGAACTTGTCCACACTATGACGGAGGAAAACATCAAGATCTAGGAACTAACTCATGCTCAATGGAGTATACCGTTGAGGTTATAGTACTCGTCCACACTATGACGTAGGGAAACATCTTCATCAAGATCTAGGAACTGTCTCGTGCTCAACGTAGTATACCACTAAGGTTATAGAACTTGTCCACACTATGACGAAGGAAAACATCAAGATCTAGGAACTGACTCGTGCTCAATGGAGTATACCGTTGAGGTCATAGTACTCGTCCACACTATGACATAGGGAAACATCTTCATCAAGATCTAGGAACTGTCTCGTGCTCAACATAGTATACCGCTGAGGTTATAGAACTTGTCCACACTATGAGGGAGGAAAACATCAAGATCTAGGAACTGACTCGTGCTCAATGGAGTATACCGTTGAGGTTATAGTACTCGTCCACACTATGACGTAGGGAAACTGTCGAGATTAAGGACCTTATCTGAAATTCAACCGAGGATAATTCAATTGAGATTTAAGAACTGGTCAGGTCTTCGACTAAGCTGAGAACGTTAGCTGTATCTTTCCTGAAAGGTAAAGGTCAGTCATATGCAATGCATGATATGGATCAGGCAATGATGTTCTCAAAATAAATTAGATTGTATTCATATGATGCGTATATGCATGTATCATGATGTATGGGAATATGATGTTTTAGCTGGGGAAAATAAATCTCGGAGCTGCTGGAGAATAGAGTTGAGTTCTCCGTTTCCGCTGGGGATGATGAACGAAGATGATAAACCTGTAGGAGAGAAAAAACTCCATTGGAGAATAAACTGATGAGGAGATTATTCTGAGGGGAATTACTCTGTGGGGAAGAGATGTTCTGCTGAAGATTTTAACGATAAACTCCGCTGGGGATTCCGTTGATAAGCTCTGTTGGGGATTTTGATGATGAACTCCACTGGGGATGGATTACTGTGGCTGGTGATATAGAATCAGTTGAGGATTGAAGTCCTATCGGGGGGAAAGAAAGAACTTCGATGGGGATGATCTTTCAGTTGCAACTTGCTGAGGATAACCTAGTTAGACTCATGTGGGGATAACCCTTTGAATTTGGCTGGGGAGATTTATTTGCGCTCTGCAGGGGATAAGCTTCCAGGATCTACTGGGTAAGATGATTCAACTCTGGCGGGGAAGCCTTTTTAAAACTGCGCTGGAGAAATGGCTCCACTGTGGATATCTTGTATTCTTCCAGGAGATGTTCTTATGTTCCGTTGGGGAATATTAAGACTGCCGTGGATGCTCTTATGCTTGCTGGGAAAATGGCTCCACTGTGGATATCTTGTATTCTTCCGAGAAACATTCTTATATTCTGTTGGGGAATATTAAGACTGTCGGGGATGCTCTTATACTTGCTGGGGAATATCTTTATGCTCTGCTGGGGAAGATTAAGATCTTTTGGGGATACCAAGCCTTTTTAGGGCTGATGGTAGATTAACTCTGCTTGGGGAGAGCATTGCTGATTCGTTCATAGTTGCAAGTCTCAGTGGGGAGAGCTACTATTACTGTTTTACTCCGTGGAGTGTGATGGTATCTTGATCATATTCTTCAGCTGAACCTCCCTTGGTACCTTGGTGGACAGAGCAACTAGACAGCTCAGACAATTCTTATGCCCTTGTTTCTGATATTACCAGTAATTCATCCTTTGTTTCGCATGTAAATATTTATAATCAGCAATTAATGTCAAATGCATATATCAAAAATGAACATTGGACGTTCTTTGCAAAACAAAACAGATAAAGGAAAAACAATTTGAAATTTGTCTGAAAATGAATTTGTATTGATTTTGAAGTTTTGGCCTGAAAACAGGCGTTTTTGTTCAAGAGGCTGGCGTCTTAGCAAGAGAACGCCGCCGAACAAATAGAATCTATACAATTTGTGAAAAGAAAACAAAACAGCTATGTGAATAATCCCACTGGGTTCCAACTCTGCTATTGCCTTTATATCTTCAAGCATCTCATCACTTTGCTGCTTAGTTGAAGATGAATCTGATTGATTGGTGTCGTCCGAGCCTGACAGTTAATACCGAAGTCTGGATGCGAGGTGATCCACTGAGACATAGTGTTACGCTTTGATCCCTAACTTTTGCCTGGACCGCCCTTTCGGGTTTTCAGTCCACCGGGATACCCTTTTTTGCCCAAGCCGCCTTTTCAGGTTTTCGACTTGCCGGGTGTACAGATTTTTTTCATTTTCATCCCTTATTTTTGCCCGAACCCTTTTGGTTCCCCGGGAAGCCCTTATTTTTTCCTAGGCCAGTCAACCTAGCGGGTCTTTGATTATGCGTAGTATCTTTTCACTATGTCTACATTGACGGGGTGAGGAAGGTCATCACCATCCATGGTGGTTAGAATCATAGCTCCTCCTGAGAAGATGTTCTTAACCACAAATGGCCCTTCGTAAGTAGGGGTCCATTTCCCCCTGGGATCACCTTGAGGTAGAATAATGCGCTTGATTACCAGGTCCCCAACTTGATACTCTTGTCGTCTGACTTTCTTGTTAAATGCCTTGATCATCCGTTTTTGGTACGTCTGACCATGACAAACAGCAGTAAGTCTTTTTTCGTCGATTAGATTCAGTTGATCAAGTCGGGTCTGAATCCAGTCATCTTCGCTCAAACCTGCATCCTTCATGATCCGGAGAGAGGGTATCTGAACTTCGATGGGCAAGACTGCCTCCATGCCATAAACTAAGGAATATGGTGTTGCCCCTGTTGACGTCCGTGCTGAGGTACGGTACCCGTGAAGAGCAAACGGTAACATCTCGTGCCAGTCTTTGTATGTCACTGTCATCTTCTGCACAATCTTCTTAATGTTCTTATTTGCCGCTTCGACAACCCCATTCATCTTCGGCTGGTAGGGAGAAGAGTTATGGTGTTGTATCTTGAATTGCTCGCAGAGCTCGATGGTCATCTTGTTGTTAAGATTGGTACCATTGTCCGTAATGATCCTCTCTGGTACACCGTATCGACAAATCAGACTATGCCGAATGAACCGTTCCATGACGTTCTTGGTTACGGTAGCAAAGGAAGCTGCTTCAAGCCACTTTGTAAAGTAATCAATTGCTACCAGGATGAAATGATGCCCGTTGGATGCCGTAGGTCTGATCTCACCGATCATATCAATGCCCCACATTGCAAAAGGCCAAGGAGATGTCAAGACGTTTAGAGGAATTGGAGGTATGTGCACCTTATCAGCATAGACTTGACACTTGTGACATGTCCGAGAATGCTGATAATAGTCGGCTTCCATTGTGGACCAATAATATCCTGCCCGAAGGATTTTCTTTGCCATGGTATGTCCACTGGAATGAGTTCCGAAAGTACCTTCATGCAGCTCTGTCATGATTCTATCTGCTTCAATCTTATCCACACAACGTAGTAAGGTCGAATCATGGTTACGCTTGTAAAGGATGTCATTGTTGATGAAGAACTTTGCCGCGAACCTCCTCAGAAACTTCTTGTCATTAACAGATGCACCCTCGGGGTATTCTTGAGCTTCAAGGTACCTCTTCACCTCATGATACCAGGGCTTTTCTGTTACCTCTTCAGTCTCAAGATCACAGCAATGTGCAGGTTCGTCCAATCTTTCAATAATGATCCGGGGAGCTTCGTTGTCCCAATTGACCTTGAACATAGAAGACATCGTAGCTAGCGCATCCGCCAACTGATTCTCCTCTCTAGGGAAGTGTTCAAAGGTTATCTCCTCAAATGGGGAAGTAATGTCAACACATACTCCTTATAAGGAATAAGATTTGGGTGTTTCGTATCCCACTCGCCTTTGATCTGACTGATCACGAGAGTGGAATCTCCGAAGACACTTAGAAACTTAATCCTTAGGTCAATTGCAGCTCGAAGACCCATGATGCACGCTTCATACTCCGCCATGTTGTTGGTGCAGTTGAAACATAGTCGGGCGGTGAACAGAGTATGAAAGCCTTTAGGAGATATGATCACGGCGCCAATGCCATTACCCAAAGCATTCGAAGCTCCATCAAAGTACATAGACCATCGGGATCCCTCCTCAGGTCCTTCATCCGGTCCAGGTGTCTCAAAATCAGTTATCAACATGATATTCTCGTCCGGGAATTCAAAGTTCATAGACTGGTAATCATCCACTGCCTGATATGCCAAATGGTCTGCCAATACACTTCCCTTGATTGCTTTTTGAGTTGTGTACTGGATGTCATACTCAGTCAAGATCATCTTCCATCTTTCTATTCTTCCGGACAAGGAAGGCTTTTCGAAGATATACTTGATTGGGTCCATCTTTGAAATCAACAAGGTAGTGTGAGTCAACATATACTGTCTCAGCCGGCGAGCAGCCCATGCCAAAGCGTAGCAAGTTTTCTCAAGCAGTGAGTATCAGGTCTCACAGTCGGTAAACTTTTTGCTAAGGTAATAAATAGCATGCTCTTTTCGGCCATACTCGTCATGCTGCCCCATCACACACCCCATTGAGTTGTCAAGTACTGTCAAGTATAAGATCAGAGGTCTCCCTTCAACTGGTGGCATTAGGATGGGTGGCTCTTGGAGATACTCTTTGATTCTTTCGAAAGCGGCCTGACATTCACCGTTCCAATGTACTACCTGATCTTTCTTTAGCAGCTTGAAGATTGGTTCACAAGTAGCAGTCAGGTGAGAGATGAATCGGGCAATGTAATTCAGTCGTCCCAGGAAGCCTCTGACCTCTTTCTCTGTCTTGGGAGCTGGCATCTCTTGTATGGCTTTCACCTTGGCAGGGTCTACATGAATACCTTTGTCGCTCACGACGAAACCCAGTAGCTTACCAGACCTCACCCCGAAGGTGCACTTGTTCGGGTTCAATCTCAGATTGTACAACTTCAACCTGTCAAACAACTTCTGTAGATGGTCGAGGTGCTCCTCCTCAGTCTGGGACCTCGCAATCATATCGTCGACGTATACTTCAATCTCATGATGGATCATATCATGAAACAAAGCAACCATGGCACGCTGGTACGTTGCCCCAACATTTTTCAACACAAAAGGCATGACCTTATAGCAAAAGGTACCCCACTGAGTAACAAAAGTGGTCTTCTCCATGTCTTCGGGAGCCATCTTTATCTGATTATAACCGGAGAAACCGTCCATGAAGGAGAATACCTTGTGCTGAGCAGTATTGTCAACCAGAACGTCGATGTGAGGTAGAGGGAAGTCATCCTTAGGGCTTGCCCTGTTCAAATCCCTGTAGTCAACACACATTCGAACCTTACCATCCTTCTTAGGCACAGGAACCACATTGGCGAACCACTGAGGGTAAGAAGTCACTGCTAGAAAACTGGCGTCAAACTGTTTCATAACTTCGGCTTTGATTTTCTCGGACATCTCTGGGCGCATACGGCGAACCTTCTGTTTTATGGGAGGGCAGTCTTCCTTGGTAGGCAGGCGATGAACCACAATGTCAGTATCCAACCCAGGCATATCTTCGTAAGATCAGGCAAAGATCTCAACATAGTCATGCAACATCTGAATCAACCGCGGTTTCACACTAAGCTCCAGATTTGCACCGATCTTGACTTCCTTTTTGTCTGTCTCAGTACCCAGATTCACTGTTTCCACTGGCTCTTCATGTGGATGAATGGCCCTTTCTTCCTGGAGTAGTAGTCTTGCTAGTTCACCCGGCACTTCACAATCATCTTCACCTTCGTCTTCGGCTAAGTTGATCAGATTTTCGAAGTCATAACTGGCAGTAGCAGAGTCGTTACCAATGAGATCCAGAGTGGATTGAGACCTGTATATGTGAGTGTGTGTAAAATAGCTGTTTTGCAACATACAATAAAGAAGAACAAGGAGCGCAAAATTTGAAATGCAAGAACGTCCAATGCTTTTATTAATGATATATGAAAATGACACACAAAAGCCCTCACAAATGAAGCCACGATGCCCCGGGTAAGACACCGGGCCATAAAGTTTCACAACATTGTCTGTTACAAATTCAAAACCAAGAGTTCATTACTGGGTAACAAAAGTAATAGGGATGAAGTCCTTTCTTGTCCAGTTGCTTGGTCCACCGTTGGTCGTAGGATAGATCCAGCTATGGAATTCAGACTCCTCCATATCGTCTTCAATGGCATTTACTCCCGAGTTGCTGATGAACACGGGAGGTCTTCCAATCCTTGCACTTCGAACAACCCTTTGAGCTTCTGCAGTGAAACCCAAACCAAACTTGTTAGTCTTCTGAGTGAAATCAGGAAGTCGACCCCAATTTGCACACTCATCCTTCTCAATAACAGCCCGGGCATCCTTTAAGGAAGCCATCTTCATAGGAGAATCTTCAACCACAGTCTCAGCTGATGCCAGTGTCTGAGGAACCTCTTCAAAGTGCTGAAATTGGGTCTCAATGAACTCCCCATCCATCTCTACGTATTTGAACGAGTTGAGGTGGCTGACCATGTACTCTTCTTCCCCTTGAACTGTCACAATCTTCCCTCTGACCGGGTACTTCAGCTTCTGGTGGAGCGTTGAGGTTACAGCTCCAGCTTTGTGGATCCATGGATGACCCAGCAAACAAGAATAGGATGGCCGAATGTCCATCACATAGAATGTAGAATTGAAGACTTGAGAACCAACTTTAATTGGAATATCGAATTCACCGTGCACCATCCTTTTAGACCCATCAAAGGCCCTGACAACAATGTTACTTGGTTTTAGCTCCAACCCTTTGCAATCCAACCCTTCGCAATCCAACCGGTCTAGAGCTTTTTTGGGAAAGATGTTTAATGAGGAACCAGTATCAACCAAAACATGTGCAAGAGTAGTGCCCCTGCATTCAATGGAGACATGCAGGGCAACGTTATGATTCTTCCCTTTAGCAGTCAAATCAGCGTCGGAGAAACCCAAGCCATTATCAGCAGTTAAATTAGCCACACAATCTGTAAACTGATCAGCTGATGTCTCTTGTGGCACGTGGGCAGTCTTCAGGAAGGTAATCAGAGCCTTAGCATGGGCCTCTGAGCACAACAATAATGATAACATAGAAATCTTGGATGGGGTTTTCCCCAGTTGCTCAACTACGTTGTAATCACTCTTCCTAATAATCTTCAGAATCTCTTCCATCTCCTGTTTGGAAGCTTCAACAGTAATTGTCTTCGGCGCCTCCGCCTGGGCAGGCACATCAGTGATGATCCCTTTGCCTCGAGCGTCAGATGACTCGGCGACAGGGGTAAGAATAGTAACTTGATCAGGAATGGCAGTAGGTACACTTGCAGGTGTAATGACAACGGGTCTTCGGACAGTTGGTGGAGCAATGTCAGGTGAGAAAAGTCTACCGCTGCGGGTGACTTTAGCAGGTCCAGTAATGTTGTTGACGCCGGTATCAGCATCCAACTCTTGCTTAACTCCAAGAACATAAACATCAGCCCCATAGTGCCAAGGGACAACTTTGTCAGAGGTATAGGGGATGGGCCCCGGAACAATGATGATTACAGGCGCGATCTTCGGAACAGATGTAATTCTAACAGGCTTCCTCGAGGGAGCCTTAGAAGAATTGTCGAAAATGGTAATAATGGCGACTTCTTCAGTAGGGATGAAAGGAACAACAATCTTCTCAAACAGGATCTCCTTATTATCCATCAGGTTTTGGATACCTGACTTCAGAAATGGGCAACCAGTAGGTAAAACAAAACACATATGGCAACCTTCGCCACAACCCGGAAATAAACCGGCTAGCAACAGGTTCTTTTTGACAGTCATCAGAGGGGTAACAATATCATCCACGGAAACTACAAACAAGTCTTCCTCTACAACATTTACTCCATGTTTGGGCATGGGAGCAGTTACAACATTGGGCCTCTCGGGCGCCTCAAACTCAATCTCCTTTGCGTCAATTAGGTCTTGCACCCTGTTCCTCAAAACCCAACAATCATCTGTATTATGCCCCGGGCTATCAGAGTGAAAAGCGCAGTGGGCATTAGGGTTATACTTTGGTGATGTGGTACTTGGATTCTTCGGAGTTTCTTTTAGAGTCACCAGATTGGTCTTCAGCAACTGTGGCAGAATCTGAGACAAAGTCATACTGAGACGAGTGAATTGCCTTCGAGGTCTCTCGTCCTTTTGTTGATTGTGATGCTGAGGAGCACCAGCAGGTTTTGAAATAACAACCGCATTGACAGCTTGGCGGTGTTCAGGTATGTTCTGTATTCTCGAACTGTAGACAACACTGGACTCTTTCTTAAACGGTTTCTTCTCGGTGCTCGATGAGGCACCCTTCTGTATCTTCCCAGCCTTAATACCGGCTTCGATCCTCTCACCAGTCAAAATAAGATCTGTAAACCCAGCTGAAGAGCTTCCAATCAGATGATTAAAGAATGGACCAGACAGGGTCCCCAAAAACATGTCAACAAGTTCACGATCAGCCAAAGGTGGTTGCACCCTTCCGGCAAGGTCTCTCCATTTCTGAGCATAATCTTTAAATCCTTCACCCGTTCTTATTGACATACCCTAGAGTTGGGTACGCGTAGGGGAGAGGTCGGAGTTGTACTGATTCTTCCTGTAGAATGCAGTAGCCAAATCTTCCCAGCTGCGAATACTGGCTCCGTCCAATTGATAGAACCACTCAAGCTGAGTCCCTGAGAGACTGTCTTGAAAGAAATGGATCCATGAGTTCTTATCAGCAGTGTAAGGCTGGATCTTCCTCACATATGAACGAAGGTGCAGCTTCGGACATGACACTCTGTCATACTTGGCAAAGGCAGGTGCCTTGAACTTATGGGGAATCACCACCCCAGATGATAGACCCAGATATCCGAAGTCCAGACCGGGCACCTTCTGTATTTCCATAGCGCTCAAACGGTCTTCCAGTTATTTGTACTTATCCTTAGTAGGAGGATACTGTTCTTCATCATAGTCTGTCTCGTTGTTGGAGACCATAGGGCTAGGAGCCCTTCTTTCTTGTGGGCTATCTTTCCCCCCGGATGAGGTGGTCAAATCAACTTCATTCTGCAGCCCGTTTCCAAACCTGCGTCTAGTATTGAACAGGATGGTCCTCTTCTTCTTCTTCTTCTTCTTCTCTTTCAGAATCAAGGTCTTCAGGTCCTGCTGACCCTTAGCTAGATTCATGAACAACTCTTGAAATTGGGCATTCTGGGCCTGGAGGGCCTTGATAGCTTGCTCAGTGGAAGGTTCAGCAGACATGATGATTGCTGAAATAAACAACGAAGAAGATAAGAGACCTGTAAAGGGTACCTGTTTATGAAGTGCATGGGATGAAATGCGTATAATTATGATTTCAAAGACAATCGGGATTCAAATTTGTAAACAAGAAAGGAAACACACTTTATTAGATTTAAACTTCAAAATTTAAATTGTTTAACAAATTGCCCTTAGGCGTTACAAGAATGGGAATACTAAAAAGTAAACAAAAACTGTAAAAGAAATCATCAAAGGTCCATCAATGCTCCCATGGTCTCTTCTTATCAGTGCGAACATAATCATTCAGGATCCGCTCGTTCTCCAGTTGCCTAGTCAGCTTCTGGATCTTCTGCTCCTGTTCATTGAACCTCTCTCGGTAGGAATCCCGTTCATCCCTCAACTGCATCCAAAACCTCTTCAGTGTCCCAATATCAGTGGGCATATACGGGTGGAGAATAGTTGGAAGAACCCCCTCCTCATTAGCAACTTCAAGAGTAACAGGCCTGACAGCTTCATATGGCATACCTAGCTTCTAGGCATGGATGCGGACCCATCTGAGATATGGCTCCATTGGCAGAGAAGTCTTTGGTCCCAACTCATATGGGTCAGATTGGTGAACTCTGTCCCAAGCCCTTATGAATCTACGACGCAACTCGTCGCTATCTCCCTGAAAATCAAAGATGATATGAGGCATCAACATCTCATGAGGCCCTTCTCTTCTGGCTCTTCCAAATTGACGGAGAGCTAAGCATGGGTTGTAAGAAATCCCTCCATGGGTTCCGATCAATGGAACATTAGGATACTCTCCACAGCGATCAATGACAGTCACCTCATCCATACCTTTGAGAGTCTAGATAATGTCATTATTAGAAAGAGACATCACCCTATAAGCCCAGCCGATTCCTTCTTTGTTCTTCAATACGAACTTTGGGAGGTGCGAAATAAACCACCTTGACAATAAAGGAGCACAGCACATCAAAGTTCCCCGCTTTCGGGAAGTACGAGCATAGAGCTGATGAAGGATGTCACCCAAGATAGTGGGTGTTGTACCCCAAAATTTTCCCTCCCATATTCTTCAAAATTTGCAAGGAGCAAGCTTCAAAATCTCCCCAAGGGTTGCACAGTTCAAAGGCCTCCTAACAGTCAAAAACTAGGATTTTGGTTCTGACAAAGAAAATGAAGTTTCCAAGGGTCCAATCAAGTCCCACATGCCTACAAACATGGTCAAGCATCCTCATACCAAATTTCAAGACTTACAGCACAAAATTGCACAGTCAAAAACCCTAATTGCACTACAGTCAACTGTAGGGGCAAAATGGTCATTTGACAGTCAAAAGTTCAAATTTTTGGTCAACATCTCATTTTGAAGCCACAAACATCATTTGATCAATGCTTGATCATGATTCTCAAAGCTTGGCTCAAAAAGTCTCAAGATGCAAAAGTTTCCATATTTGGACAGTTGAAAAAGTCAACTGTAACTTGACCAAGGCATAACTTCCACATGGATTATCAGAAAAATCCCATCCAAAGCTCATTTTGAAGAGAAAGACATTTCCTACATCTCCTCTTCATACTTCAAGTCCAAGAAATGCTCTCACAAAAATTTATCAATTTCAACATTATAGGTCATTTTCAAAAGTCAACAAAAAGGGACTTTAAGTCAAAGGCCATAACTTGAGATTGGTAAATCAAAATGACATGGGACCAAAGGCATTGGTTATAGGACTTCAAGACCTTTCCAAAATGTCCAAGAACATGAGCAAAGCTTAAAAATTGAGCAAGATATGCCTTGTGGAAGTTGGGAAATTTTTGGATATTTTGAAAAGTCAACATTGCTTCAAATGCCTTAAAAATGCTAATGGGCCACATTTTCTTCCAAAATTCATCATCCAAGGCATGTGCACGATCATTTGGCCCAAAGGGAAGTTTTTCATCATTTTTATTTATTTATTTGAATTTTTAATTGCTAATAATTCATTTAATTAATTAAAATATATGAAAAATACCAAACCTAAGTTTTTAAATCTTTTTATGCATAAAATACACTCAATATTTCGTGCATGATCAGATTTGGAAAGAATCAAGGTAATTGAACATGATTTGTATCAAATTTGCGTGAAAAAAGATTTGAAAAGATTATGCAAAATCACAAAATCAAAAGCATTGATTCCATGGATATTTGGCTTATTTTGTTGACCTAAAACACTCACACATATATATACATACAAACCCTAGTGCTCAGAACCTCTAAGCTGCGCAGAAAACACCATAGCCAAGTTTGCATTTTTCAAGAAAACTCAAATACTGAAAACCCTATTCTAGCACGATTCAGAGGAAAACTTTGATTCCATTAGATTGCAAAGGTCTCAAGGGATGTTTCTGAATCAAAAACATCATTCCTAACATCAAGAATTGGTAATTAAAAGTCAGCCTGTGTCACTTTTTTTTGCATAATCGTGTTTTATTATTCAGGCCATATCCATGCATTTTTATTCTTGATTTGTACTAATGAGATGATTCTGAAGCTAACCCTATAGTTTGATTGAGTTTTTATGCATTGTACGTGATTTCACCATTAAAGCCAGCTAGGGTTCTTCAAGCTCCAAATTGGGCGTTCTTGAATACTGTAAAATTAGGACACCTCAATGCCATGGTTGAAATCAGGAAGCTTGGACGAATATAGTACACCCCTCGCGCCTAATTTATGAAGCACCATAGCCTAATCGCTATTTTGGAAAAGGATGTATTTTGGGGGGGGTTCAAAACCCCCGCTAAGTCTTTTTATGTTTCAGGAAAAAATGCAACAAGGAAGAAGAAGATTAGGTGGCGAATGATGGTTGGATCATTTGAATTCCACGCGCGCTTTTTTTTTATTTTCCAGACCACTAACCCAGTTTTCTCTTATGTTATTTATTTGTCATTATATATTCAGAATGCGCGTGTGGTACAGTTGGTCAAGGCGTTGGGTTGGTAAGCAACAGGACCTGGGTTCGATCCCAGGTCCCCCTCCCTTTCCCTATATTTTTCTTCTAATTATGTTCTTGTGTAGTTCATTTACAAGCGTCCACCATACGCTCATCATTCAAACCATGCCACACGTCCCACTACATCCAACCAAAGGCCAGGATTCAGAGGCCATGATGTGCATCAGTCAACATCCACACACGTGAATACTGAAAAGTCAACCAGGCCAAAGGCTATTGGGCCTGAATTGCTAAGTTATGACCTCCAATTGGGGACAGAACCCCCCAAGGTATTGTATTTCTTTTCTTTTCTTTATTTTATTTGTTTCAATTATTTCTTTTTTTAATTAATTCCTTTAATTTGATTTATTTTCATAAAATATAAAAATAATATGAAAAATCAGAAAAGACAAAAATAAATATATTTGATTTAGTATTTTTGTAAATAAATTATATCATTTAATTTAGTTTTCAATTCTAGGGTTAATTTCAATATCTTTTCTTAATAAATTAAAAACTTGTAGAATTAGGTTTTAACCAACTTTATTACCTTTTCTTTTATTTTCTCATCACTAATAATTAATTATTTATTTTCATAAATCAAATTGCATTAATTAATTAGGTTTAATTTTAGGTTTAATTTTCATATTTTCTTAATAAATTAAAAAATAGCTAGAATTAGGGTTAATTAATTAATTTCATTTAATTCTCATTAAAAATTCATAAATACAAAAAACTCAAAAACCTTTTCTTTTTTTCTTTAATTTAATTAATTTGTTAGTAATAATTTAATTTCATTAAAAAGGGTCCAACGCCCTCGCTGTCAATTTTAATTCAATTCGCGCATTTATTTCTTTTCTTTTAATTATTTATGTAATTCTCCCAAAGCCATGTAACTCGGACATTTTATATTTCTCGCACTTTATTTCTTTACTTTATGTCAAATCGGGTCCTGGATTAAATTTGGCAATGTGGACCCGCGCCTTTGTAATAGTCTAGGAACTTTATATTTCTCGCTCTTATAAACTGTTAATAATGGCATGCAAGAATGAATGACCAAAATAAAAACAAAAGCGTAGATCACCAATACATGACCAGACAAAAAAATATCTGAAAACGACACACGATTCATACACCACCCCTACGGTACGCCTCACTGTTGCCTTGCCTTCGAAAGGTGATCGTCGAGTAGAGGATGTCTTAGTAAGTCCTCATGATCCGGAAACCTGGCATGAGGGTAGCTTCTAAGGTATCTTCCTATTGCTCTGGTGATCACCATGTCCCGAACCTTCGAATTGACCCGAACAACTCCAATGGTGGTGCTACCTACCTCTCAATGGTGGGATGGCACTACTTTAAAGGACATCTACACAGACGAATTCCTTAGGGTAGGTAGACGACTCTAAATACTTGCTCTAATTTCAAAACAAATCAAAAATACTTTTCACACCGACACCTTTTCAAAAAGCTTTCGAAAGCAATTTTTCAAACACTCTTGAGGACCGATACAAGAGTCGAACTGGAATTTCCAAAGAAACTTTTTAAAACCCACAGTTGAAAAGCAAACAAACAATTTTGAAAACACAATGAGCAAGTATCTAAGAGCCCATGGATAACCATGGATAGAAAGGGTGCTAACACCTTCCCTTTCTATAACCTACCTCCCGAACCGAGAGCAATCTATTTAAGGAATTTTTCTGTGCTTTTGTCCTTTCCATTTGGAGAAAATAAAAGACGGTGGCGACTCTTGCTTCCGCGACATTTCGCGAACCAGCGTTAAACAGTCAGTTCCAGATCCACCGATCACAGTGGGTACAGAGTTCTGAGAGATGAAGATCTTTATGGCATTAATATCAACAAAAGTGTCAGGATTTGGAAACAATACCAAGCCATAAATCAAGAGAGCCAGAATATCCTCGAAAGCCTTAAAGTCTAGGCTATCCCAGAAGCAATTAGCTTTGTCAACTAAAAACTTAGTCAGAAAACCCTTAGCTCCACTTCTAGTCTCCCAGTTAGCCATTACCTCCTCCTTGGTCAAGTGAAGGGCTGCAACAATCTCTTCAGGACCGAGGGTCTTCTCCCATCCAGTAAACGGGGTCTACTCCAAAACAGAGATACCGAGCAGCTCAGAGAACTCTTCTAGGGTAGGAACCAGCTGGAAGTCCTGGAAAGTAAAACAATGGTACAACGGATCATAGAATTGGACCAGGACACTCATCATTTGTTCGTCCAACTTTGAAGTGACCAAACTGAGAAGAGAACCATGCCTCCTGATGAAGGAAGTAGTGCCTGGTATCCTGACAACCAACTCTTTAAGCAGGGTAGGTACTTGGACAAAGTTGATCCGGATAGTATTCCTATGTATGGGCATCATGATGACCTACAAAACAGAGCAAAGATGAAACCCTCTTGTCTTTGAAATAGGTTAGTCCTTATGCAATATGTATGCAATGTTATGATGTCATGATGTCATGATAAAGGCACATCACAAGTATCCACAAAAGGCAAACATGGTAAAGGCACACAAGTCACACTGAGAGCCCTTAGATTTCAGGCTGGCATGGAGCTTAGATACTACCCTCTTTCAGTTCAGTTGGCTTAAACCTATCCTAAAAATAGTAACTGGGTTCTAGAGGATCTCAATATCACTGACTACCCTCAATCGGTCATAATTCCAGTTTAGCAACCTTTTCTTGCGGCCGAAATCATCGCAAGAGTTTAGTCTCAATGAGTGTAGCATACTTCTACTGTTCTATGTCCAAGTTGGTCAATTTAAGGTTCTAAGGTCAGTTGGTGCTTAATGACTCCTTAGAAGACCCATATTCTCCTTGTTCCAACATAAGGGATATTGGTACAATCTAAAGTGCCACACCAACGTAGCTACCGCTTCAACCGTATCGGTCTACGCCGTACAGTTCCCTCACAGTTTATTGCTACTTACCTAAAGGGTACCCCCAGATCCGGGTTAGGATCTATAGAACTCCGATACAAGCCCACAAAGATAAATCATACAAAGCATACAATTGAAAGCACAATGATCTAATCCTAAGGTACACCTCACTTATAATGTATCCCCAGCAGAGTCGCCAGTTCTGTGATCGGTGGGAATGAGAACTGACTGTTTTGGAATGCTGGTTCGCGTTTTGCGTTTGTTTTCGCAAAATGTCGCGGTAAGCAAGAGTCGCCACCGTCTTTTATTTTATCCAACAAGGAAAGGAAAAAAGCATAGAAAAATTCCTTTTTCGAGATGTTTCTCGAGTTCGGGAGGTAGATTATAGAAAGGGAAGGTGTTAGCACCCTTTCTATCCTTGTTTATCCACGGGCTCTTAGGTACTTGCTCATTGTGTTTTCAAAAATTGCTTTTCTTTGTGTTTGTGGGTTTGAAAAAAGTTTTTGTTTGAAAGGAGTGTAAGTGCGAAAAGTTTTGTTTTGTTTTAAAAGGAGCAAGTACTTAAGAACCATCTACCTACTCGAAAAAAGAATTAATCTGTGCTAATGTCCTTTAGACAATGCTATCCCACTATTGAGGAGTAGGCAGCATCCTTGTTGGAGTTTTTGGGTCAATTCGATTAAGGGACGTGTGGTCACTAAAGCAATGTTAGGATGTCTTAGCGGTAACCCTAATGTCTTAGATCATTTTATCTGAGGCAACCGTTTTGAGGCAACTTATGATCTTTGGACAAGAGGGCGACCTCTAAAACTTCCTATACTCAATGACCACGTTCGAGGCAACCAAGTGAGGTGTACCCTAAGAGTGGCATGTGCGAGTGTGTTATTTTCAGTTATTTTTATCTGTACATGTTAATGGTGAGCTATGTTGATTTTAGGTTAAATATTAATCTTGTCATGCATTGCCTATTTATCAAACATCTAACAGCTAATGGTTGCGGAATTTAAATTGTGGAAAATAAATCTAAGCTATTACAAGGCGTCGGGTATTTACATCGCCAAAGACAAACCCTTTTAAAATTAAATTGCGAAAAGTAAATAAAAGCGATAAATAAATAAATAAAATCCTAAGTTAAAAACTATTACATTCTCGAAGAAGTTACAATATTGAAATATGGATAAAAAATAATACGCGCGCGAGAAAATTAAATCGGAGTGTCCTAGGGTTTTGACCCTTTTATTTAAATAAAGCATATATTTTTATTATTTTTGAATTAAAAATCAGTCTAAATTAATAATTGAATTAATTAATTATATGAAAATATTTTTGGGTTTTTATTTTAATTAAGGAAATAAAATAAGAATGGTTAAAAATATTTAAAAAACCTAATTCTAATTTAATTTTAATTTATTGCAAAAAGATATTAATGTTAAACCTATTTAAACTAAATAAATAAATTAATTGCTATTTACTAAAATAAATAATAAAATTAATGGAATTAATAAAAATATTATTTTTGTTGTTTCTGATTTTTTATGAAAAAGTTAATTGGTTAATTAATTAATTAATATAATAATAATAATAAAATAAATAAATAAGGAAAAAGAAATAAGATGTAAAAAGAAATACTCAGGGGGGTGTGGGCCTGATTTGGGTGTGAAATCAGCAATTATTGAGGCCCATTTACGTCCAGCCTGTTTGACCTTTTGGATTGTCCACATGTCCATTGACTTGAGACCATGGTAGTCTCCCATTCTAGGCCATTGGATCTGCTTTGTAGCCACCTGGCGTTTGAGATCTTGGCAGAACATGATGGTCCACGCCTTGAATGCTGCATGTGAATACCTGGAGAAAAAATTCAACAAAGTATTGGGGGACCTGGGATTCGAACCCAGGTCCCAATGGTATCATGCACTAACTCCTTGCCAGCTGAGCCATTGGTGTTTCTTGTTAATAGGATAATCAATAAACATTATATGCGCAACAATCAACTATGTCTGAATAAAAAAAATAAAAGCGCGTAATTTTAAATGGGCCAATGGGAGGGCGACGTCTGGTCGTCTTCTCCAAAATAACTCTGGTTATTTACCTGCGGATTTTTATCCGCATGAAGATTCGTGGGATGTCTCCAAAATTCTTCCTAGGCCATGTAAACGCAAGCTAAGGCCATCATCGTGTTTGTCTTGCTTCCCTGAACACGACTATAGCCATGAATTGTCTTGATTTTGCATGTACACAAAATGCCTAAAAACGAAGCAAGGAAACCCTAGGTTCGGGTATCACATTAGAAGCCATGAAAATAAAATTGAATGATGTAGAAAGCTTCGAAATCAAGCATGAATCAAGAATATGTTAATATTTGGTCAAAAAGATGCAAGAATGAGGAGTTAAATTTTCATGTGCAGAGGCATATTCAGGAACACTTACAACGCATTACAGGTGGTCTTAAGGTCCGGTTTTAGTTGCTATAGCTTCAGGAGGTTGCTGGCAAGAGAGCTACGTGAAGCTTTTGCCTTGGAAACGCCTCCAAACAAGAATTCGATCTCCCACTTTTCACACTTTTTTCCAAACTTTGTATGGCCGTTTCTGCAGTGTTTTGTGCGTGTTCTTGGTCTGGCTTGCTTGCACATGTATATTAGAAGTGAATTAGGTCAAGAGTTGGGCTTTTATCCAAGTGCATTCAAGGTTTTGAGATTTGATATGATCACCATTATCAAGTTTCCAAATATAGGCCAAATCTGATTTTTTATGCATGAAAAGCCATGATACGAGTTTGATTTGATTCATGATGATAATTGAAAATTGTACCAATCACAAAGATATGATTTCATCAATTTTTAGATTTTATTTGATTTAAAATTGATTTAAAATGAATTAAATCAATAAAATTAAATAAAAATAGAAAAATAAATGAATGGCCATGAAATCAAATATGGGACACGTGTGTGGCACGACAAGACCATATCAAGTGGAAAAAAGTGGGGCCTTGTGTCAAAAATTGGAGTTTTGAGGATAGTTGACTTTTGGCAAATTTGGAAAAATGCCCAACTTCAACAATGCATAACTTCTTCAATTTTGAACTTTTGGAGGTGTTCATGGACGTTTTAGAAACCTTGAGATGTCCTCTAACCAACCCTTTTTGTCTCATCTTATTTTCATCTTCAATTCTCAAGTTATAAGCTTTGGGAAAAAGGTGTTTTTGTTGACTTTCAAAAATGACCTATAATGTCCAAATTTGTAACTTTTTGCGAGTGCATTTCTTGATCTTTGGGTGTGAAGATGGATTGTAGGAAATTGCATCCTCTTCAAAATGAGCTTTGGATGGGTCATTTCTCATAAAGTATGAGAAAGTTATGCTTGGTCAAAGTTGAGTTGACTTTTCCTACAAAACCCTAATTTAGCAACTTTTGAGTCTTGATGAATTTTGAGCAATCCTTGATGAATCATGATCATACCTTGATCAAATGATTAAATATCCTTAAAAATGAGAATGTTGACAAAAAATCTTGAAGTTTGACTGTATTTGGGACACAGTTGACTTTTTCCCTAGCACAGTCGATTTTTGGACCTCTTGAGCAATTGACTGACCAAACTTCCTCTGCAAGGCTTGAAATTTTACATGGATGAACTTGAGAACATATTATGACATTGGGGGGAACTTTAGGTAATTTGGATGCAAGGACCCTAATGCAACACAAAACCCTAATTTTGACTTGACTGCCTTAAGAGGTGATTTGACTGTCCAACCCTTGAGCAATCTTGAGCAACTTGAAGATCATTCTTGACAAATATTGAGGAATATGGGAGGGAAAATTTTGGGGTACAACACAATGCATTGATAAAGTAACAAAGTTTGACATGAATAAAATGTTCGAACAATCAAAATAAAATTACAAATTGAAAATTCTGATGAACGAAAAGCCCTCTTGTCAGAACTTGTCACTTCAAATGGTGGGCCTTGGAGGAATGATAAAAACATTCCATTTGACCATCTTGTGTGAATTCCAATGCTCCTTCATCAATCGGGTCTTTAATTTTGTATTTCAACCTCCAACAGCCGTCAGTATCTTGCCCCGGGCTGTTGGAGTGGTATGCACATCTTGCATCAGGATTGTAGTTAGGGGAAGAAGTCTTGGGATTCAGATGAGGTCCTATAAATGTAATCAGATTCATCATCAACAGGTGTTACAAAGCTTGAGATAGTGCCATGTTGAGTTTGGTAAACTTCCTTTTGGGTATATCCGGCTTACTCTGATTAACCTGTTGTTTTTGGCGTGGTTGTTGTTGGACCCGTGATGTGGTAGCAATTTGGAAAAGTCCACTCTTCACAAAACCAGCCTCTTGTCTTCTCGGGAGTTGATCAATGACTTGGTCCCCAACCTCAACTGTTTGCTTCATACGGCTGCAGCCGTCTTGATAAAGTTTCTTGATAATGGCTCTCAGCTCTTCTTGTCCCTGGGCTAGGCCTTGGATAAGAGCCATCTGCCCCAGCATCTGGGTTCTCATTGCTTCTACCTCAGCATGCAGTTGTTCCAACCGTTCTTCCTTATTGTCTTCAGGACTTTTCTTGGCTAGGTCTCCAGCAAGGAGTGCTTTCAACTCTTCCTGCCCCTTGAATAGGTTTAGGAACATTTTCACGAATTGAGCCTCTTGAGTTTGGAGATCTCTGTTGTCTTGTTGGAGAGCCATTTTACTTGCTGAAATAAACAACGAGAAAATGAGAGACTTGTACTGGAAGACCTGTTATACAAGTGACGTGCATGCAATGTTTTCAAGGATCTCGCGGGGTAAACAAGAAAATGTTAGAAGTTGAAATTTGCAGCTTTGATTAAAGAACTTCGTATCGTTGAAAGTCCTTCTACGAGAGTCAATCTCACCATATCAAGTGGGTCATAGGCCCTGACTCAAGTTGTCGTGTTTTGGTGTTTTGACGGCATTGGCTAGAGGAAAAATAAATCCCCTTGCCCCTTTCTAGACGTCTGATTTATCATAACCTGCATCACAAACCCTTGAGATCCTTGAAATGGCTAAGGAAATGTTGTGGCATGATGTTATTATGTGTATGCTATGTGTTAAGCGAAATTCCAGGGTAAGAAACCAATTTATTATATTTGTACAAACAAGGTCCTGCAAGGAACACAAATAAAGCCCTGTAATGAGTTTAAATTGTTAGGCAAAGAAAGCAAGCAAGTCACACAAGCAAGTCACACAAGAAGCCTTAGGTTTAGGCTTGCATGAATTCCATAGGTAAGTACCCTTTTGAAGTTTAGTTGGTTTCAAACCTGTCTTAGAAAAGTAACCGGGTTCTAAGGATTCTCAATATCATTGATCATCCTTTATCGGACATTGTTTCAGCTCGGGAAATATTTTCTTGCGGCCGAAATATCCCGAAAGTCTGATCTCAATGAGTGTAGCATCGAGTATCAACCAATCCTCAGCTTTATATCGAGGCCGACTATCTCACTACTTTCTAATGGCCAAGTTTGTTCAACTAAGGTTCTAAGGTCCGTTAGTGCTTCACGGCACCACGCGGTGGCCCCGTATTCTCCTCGTTTCCACACGAAGGATACCGGTACCAACCAAAGTGTCACACAAACACAACCATGCCTTCAACCATATCGGTGTATGTCGTACAGTCTCCACAATCTATTGCTGTTTACCTAAAGAGTATCCCCAGATCCCAGTGTAGGATCTTCAACAATACCCAAGCAAAAACCCTTAAAGATAAAGCAGGCAAAACAAACAAGAAAGCAATTTTAAAAATGACCTAGATTCTAAGGTAAACCCCACTTTATTTTAGTCCCCAGCAGAGTCGTCAATTCTGTAATACAGTGGTAGAACTGACTGTTATACTAGTTTGCGTTTTGTGTTCACAAATGTTGCGGTAAGCAAGAGTCGCCACCGACTTTTATTTCATCCAACAAAGGAAAAGGAAAAAGAACAGAAAAAACCCTTTTTCGAGATGTTTCTGAGTACGGGGGGGGGGGGGGGGGGGGGGGGGGGGGGTAGATTATAGAAAGGGAAGGTGTTAGCATCCTTTATAATTTCTTTATTATGTTTGCTTTTCCAAAATAATAGAGTCCCTATAATAGTTCATTTGTTTAATAAAATATTAAGTGTGACTTAATCATGAGATCCCATTAAACATAAGAACATTATTCTTAAAATATCCATAGTCGACTTTTATTGCAAAGTGGGATAACATTAAAGCATTGAGATTATTATGAAGATAGACTGATGATCACACCTCATGGATCATGGATAAGGAATTATCAAGCCTTGGCATATGTATGAATATTAGGAGTAATATTTATACTAGATTAACATGCTATGAGAATACTACATAGAATGTTATGCAAGGTGTCATAAGTTATTCTCATGGTGAAAATGGTATATACCACCATTCAACCTGAAACCACCATGGACCTTAGATGTAGAGTTAAGTACTTTATTACTGATCAAACGTTATCCATAACTGGATGACCATAAAGACAGTTGATGGGTACTTCACAAAGCATATTGAGGGACACGAGTGACCTAGATGGAATTTTTGCATCCTGCATAACAGGATAAATGTCTAATGACCCAATATTGACATGGACAAGGGTGACACGGTTTATGCCTTGTGTTTAATATAGACATAAGGGAAAAAGGATAATTATACACACAAATATTATCACATAAAGGTTTTGTCAGATCACATGACATTTTCGTGACTTAGGTAGCAGTGATGTGTTGCTAGAAATTGCTCACTGTTTATTATGTTAAATGTGTAATTTAATATAATTGCCAACATCATGAAAACCTACAGGGTTACACACATAAGGACAGGTTGATGAGAGACAGAGTAAATAAGGAACACCGTAAGGTACAGTGCACTTAAGTGAAATATGGAATGTGGTAAGGTACCACGTGCTTAAGTGATATGTTGTATATCATAAGGTATGATACTCGTATGCTTAATTGGGCTTTTAGTTTTCATCCTTAATTGGGCTTTTAGCTTGCAGCCCACATAAGTGGTTCTTTAAATAGAACCCTTATGCTGAAGCATTTGACTTGATGAGGACTCGGTCTTGATTTCTAGCTGTATATTTTGTCTCATTATCTCACTCAAAGTTTCTGTTTGTAAGCATCTAGCACTGTATCTGTTCGTGTGGATTGAGTAGAGACGTTGCTATTCATCAACATTCGTGATCACAACATCAAAGGTCTGAATCATCATAAGAGGTAATGATTTCTATCACTGACCATGCCCATTCGTAAGGATCATTAAAGGAAAATTTTAATTTTTTGCTGTGTTTTGGATCACAATTTTCCTTCAGTGGTATCAGAGCCACTTACGAAACCATGAATTTGATAGCTGTATATTTTCTGTACGTTTTGTATTAATCGGATTAAAACACGAAATGAATTGAATAATAACCGAGTAAATTAAATTTTGGCATCATGGTGTGTATGGTTTGGGCGAATTGATGTTGACTATGCTTCAGAATCCGACACTAGTATGGTGAAGCAGCGATACATCAGTCGTCCATAAGTTACACTAATATGATCAATCAAATTTATATATGATATAAATAATTCTGGTGCAAAGATGGTAGATTAGATATACTATTTCGATTTCTTCCATTCAATCACAGAATGATTGTTATTCTTTTGAAAGATCATTGGTCAATCGCTTCGAAATCCGATGTTATTATGGTGAAGCAATGGCGTATTTATCGATCATACTGAATTATTAATTGAGTTGTATTTGACGGTATAAAATTATTTGCATTAGGGTTCATGACGGCAAAAGGGTTATGTTGTAAGATATTTATGCGGATTAGGGTTGTAACAGCACAAGAGTTGTGTGAAAAATAACACTGATTTCAAATGAATTGTTCATTAAAATTTTGCATCGGGGAACTGCCCCTAACAACCCCGCAAGTGTGAACCCCCAGCTAACTGTGAGTAGTGTGATCAATCAAATCTAAGTTTTCATAGTCAAGCTTATCATCAAATCTAAGATGGATTGATTCCTCCATAATTTGTGATTCTGTGTTATAAATTCTGAAGCCTTTAGAGTGTTCAGAGTGTCCAAATAGCAGACACTTATGTGCCTTGGAATCAAACTTACCCAGATTCTCTTTAGTGTTTAACATATAACAAGTACATACCAATGGATGGAAATAGGAAATGTTGGTATTTCTATTCTTCCATAATTCATAATGGCTCTTACTCAAAATAGGTCTTATGGAGATTCTATTTTGAATATAACACACTATATTCACTGCTTCTTCCAAAAGTGCTTAGCCATATGAATTTCTTTAATCATGGTGTGAGCCATTTCTTATAGTGTTCTTTTTTCCTTTATACAACCCCATTTTTTTGTGGAGTTCTAAGACAAGAAAAATCATGTACTATTCCATTTAAATCAAAAAAAATTCAAAATCTTTATTTTCAAATTCTCCACCATGATCACTTCGAACTGTGACTATTTTGCAATCTTTTTCATTTTGCACTTGGTAACAGAAGGAAGCAAATACAAAGTATGACTCATCCTCGTGTTTCAAGAATTTGACCCATGTCCATCTGCTATAATTATCAATGATGACAAGTCCACATTTCTTACTATTGACAGAAGCAATTTTCACTGGTCCAAATAAGTCAATGTGAAGAAGTCCTAATGGCCTATGTGATCGGTGGAAATAGAACTGACTGTTTTTTAAGCTGGATCGCATATGTCGCGGTAAGCAAGAGTCGCCACCGTCTTTTATTTTCTCCAACATGGAAAGGACAAAAGCACAACAAAATTCCTTATGAGAATGTCTCTCGGTTCGGGAGGTAGATTTATAGAAAGGGAAGGTGTTAGCACCCTTTCTATCCATGGTTATCCATGGGATCTTAGGTACTTGCTCTTATGTTTTCAAAATGTTTTTGCTTTTCAAATGTGAGTGGGTTTGAAAAAGTTTCATTGAAAGATTTCTGAGTGACTCTTGTATCTGTCCTCAAGAGTGTTTGAAAAATTTGTTTTGAAAGCTTTTGAAAGTGTCAGTGTGAAAAGATTTTTGATTTGTTTTTGAAGAGAGCAAGTACCCATGAGTCATCTACCTACCCTAAGGAATTAGGATGTGTAAAAGTCCTTAAGGTAGTGCCATCCCACCATTGAGAGGTAGGTAGCACCACCGTTGGAGGTGTTCGAGTCAATTCGATTGTAGGGACAGTGTGGTCACCAAAGCAATAGTAGGACACCTTAGAAGTAACCATAATGTCCTAGATCCTTTTTAATCCGAGGCAACCGTTCGAGGCAACTGGATCTTAGACATAAGGGCGACCGCTAAAACACCCTATACTTGACGACCACGTTTTGAAGGCAACGAGTGAGGCGTACCCTAGAAGTGGCAGGTGCATTGTGTGTTGTTTTCATGTTATATTTATCTTTGATCAGGCAATTGTGAGCTACGAGTTGTTTTTAGTTATCATACGTTCTTTCATACAATTTAGCAGTTAGGAGTGCGGAAAATTAAATGCAGAAGGATAAAAGCTACGCTATTACAAAGCGCGGGTCTATACATCGCCAAAAAACAAAGACCCGTTTTTGATAAAGATGCGGAAAGTAAAAAACAATAAACCTAATTACTATTATATCCTTGAACAGTTACATAATAATCAAATGAAAAAAATAGCGCGCGAAAGAATTAAATTGGACGTCCGAGGGTTTTGACCCTTTTGAGCAATTATGAGTTTTTTGTGTCTTTTGTATGAAATTAAAATTAACCTAAATCTAATTATTCAATTATTTACAAGAAAGTGTTTTTTATGTTTTTTGTATTTATTACGAAAATAAGAAAAAGAATTTAAAAGTTAGTAAACAAACCTAATTCTAGATTATTTTAATTATTAATGAAAACATCAAAGTTGACCTAATTTAAACTAATTAATTAATTTACTAGTTATGTACAAAATTAATAATAATTAATAATGATGATTAATAAGAAAATTAAAAAATGCCAAAACCTAATTCTATATAATTTTTATTTATTAAGAAAAAAAATTGAAGTTAAACCTAAATTAAACTAATTTGATTATTAGTATTTATTTACAAAAAATAGGTTAATGATGAAATTTAATAAATAATTAAATATATATTTACAATTTTGATTTTCTGATTTTATTGTGAAAAATTAATTTATAGTGAATTAATAAAAATAATTAAAACAATTAAAAGAATTAGAAAAGAAAATAAAATAAAATTAAAACATGCAAACCAAGGGGGTTAGATGGCCCAAAGTGGAGGTTTATGTGAGAAATTATGGCCCATTGAACACAAGCCTCGTTGACTTTCAGGAATCATGCGCATGCTGTTTGACTGGGGTACACCATGGACTTCACCTTCTGGCCACTGGATGGATCTCATGGCCACTTGGCAGGCTTAGGCGTGAGGGTGCAAGATGGAATTCTGGGCGTGTACTGCATGTGAATACTTTGTGAAAAAATAGAAAGAATTATATGGGGGACCTGGGAATCGAACCCAGGTCCCAGTACCTCTTGCCATTATGCCTTTGCCAACTGAGCTATCCAGCGCGTTTGTTATATGAATGGACAACAATTATTATATAAGAAGAATAATGGCCAGGCTGGAAATACAAAAAGCGCGCGCCATGTTTAAATCCTCCAGTCGCGCCTTGCCACCTATTGTCTTCCTCGTTTGCCCTGTAAAAATAAAACAAGATAGCGGGGGTTTTAAACCCCCACAAAACAAAAGTCCCAATAATAGCGATTAGAGCTATGGGTCACATAAAAAGAGCGTGAGGGTCTTAATGGTTTCGTCTTGTTGCAACGAATTCATCCGTACATGTCTTGAGGTCTAATTTTATAGTATACGCAAAGCCCTAATTCTCAAGCTTTGAAACCCTAGATATCTCCCATGGTGGATTTCGATTCAGGCAGTTTTAGCACAATTAAACTATATCAAAAGCTTCAGGAAGATGTCAGCGATACAAATCAATAAGCAAAACATGTCAATGATGCATAAAAATTGGATTTCGATTATGGGAATATTTGGTCAAACCGTGACTCTGTTTTACCGTTTCCTTGGGTATGAGAGCTTGTTCTTGATGGCAATGGCTTCCTGGAGACTCAGGCAATATGTTTGAATCACTTTTAGGCTTTGAATCCACCTGCAAATAGGAAATCAATTTCACACTTTTTCTCAATTTTTTGCAACTTTGTTCTGGAGTTCTATGGCAGCTTTCACATGTTCTACTCTAGGGCTGGCCTCAGCATATGTATGTGATGAGAATTAGGTTAAAACTTTGGCCCAAAAGTCCATGAAATTAAGTTTGCAATCTTTGATTTTCAATCATATAATTTACAATCTTTTTCAATGAAAACCTTGCCAATTATGGATGATTTTCCTTTTTTGATTGAGAAACGAGTTTGCCAGCTTGCCCTGATCTGATTTGCTTCACAAAAGATCCAAAAACATATTTTTTTGATTTTCCTATAATTAAAACCAATTAAATGAATTAATATTAATATAAATTCAATTAATTAATTAAAAATAAGAAAATAAATTATTTTGAGCTCAATGGGTCGTGCATAGGCTTTGGGTAAAGATTCAAGAAGGAATTTGAGGCCCATTAGCAAAAATGAAGTGTTTTAGGCAAAGTTGACTTTTGAAAGTTCCCAAAAATTTCCCAACTTCTCCAATGCATATCTTGCTCAATTGTGAAGCTATGAACATGTTCTTGGACATTTTGGAAAGGTCTTGAAGTCCTCTAACCAATGCCCTTGGTCCCATGTCATTTTGATTTACCAATCTCAAGTTATGATCTTTGACTTAAAGTGCCTTTTTGTTGACTTTTGAAAATGACCTATAACGTTGAAATTGATAACTTTTTGTGAGAGCATTTATTGGACTTGGAGTGTGAAGATGAGTTGTAGGAAATGTCATCCCCTTCAAAATGAGCTTTGGATGGGATTTTTCTGATAAACCATGAAAAAGTTATGCCTTGGTCAATTTGCAGTTGACTTTTCAGCTGTCTAAAAATAGAAACTTTTGCATCTTGAGACTTTTTGAGCCATGCTTGTGGAATCATGATCAAGAATTGATCAAATGATGATTGTGGCTTCAAAATAAGATGTTGACCAAAAATTTTGACTTTTGACTGTCAAATGACCATTTTGCCCCTGCAGTTGACTGTGGAGCAATTTAGGGCTTTTGACTGTGCAACTTGATGCTGTGAGCCTTGAAACTTGACACATGGATGCTTGACAATGTATATAGTCATATGGGACTTGATTGGACCCTTGAAAACCTCAATTTCTTTGCAAGAACCAAAACCCTAATTTTGACTGTGTTAGGAAGGTGCTTGCACTGTGCAATCCTTAATCTATTTGAAGCTTGATCTTGCCAAATATTGAAGAATATGGGAGGGAAAATTTTGGGGTATAACAGTTGCCCCTGTTCAATCTTCTTAGACCTGAGGATGTAGATTGGTTGGCGTGCCTTTCGTAATCCGAAGGTGGAAGATGATTGAACACTAGAGTGCCCAGAAATTTGCACTCGCATAGTAGAGTATCAGCAGTGTGATGGCGGGAATGGGCTTACAAATGCCATTTGGAAAGATGGTGGATAGGAGGATGGACTTATAGATGCCATCTGGAGATGTAACAGAATCTTGTCGGGAATGGGCTTATAGATGCCATTTGGAGACTGTTGGTATGTGGATGGGCTTATAGATGCCATCTAGGTGTCGATCGCATAAGAGATTCCTTTAGCGAGAACTTGCGTACCTGAGAAAGAAAAATAATTACCTGGCCTGTTACAGGGGTTGATCTTCAAACTCTTCAGACGTGCCCTGGCAGGATACAGGAATCGAGTCTGGAATTGCGACAGTTGATAGTAATCATCTTTGTATTGACCTTTGTCCTGAAAAGACAAAACGTTAGTTGTATGCAATGTCATGATGTATGAAATGCATGACGTCCTCAAAATGAGATTGTATGTCCATGATGCGTATGTGCATGCTATAATGTATGAAGATGTGATGTTTATGAATGTATTTTTGTCTAGGAAAATAAATCCTTGACGGATGCCGGGAAGTTTGGTCCTGGGCTGAATTTGAAGAGTAGAGTTCTTCGTTCCCGCTGGGGATGATGATTGCAGGAATAAACCGGTAGAAGAAGATAACTCCATTGGGGAATAAACTTGTTGAGGAGATCACTCTGTGGGGAATTACTCTGTGGGAAGAGAGGTACTTTACTGAGATGTTGATGATAACTCCGCTGGGGATACCATTGATGAGTTATGTTGGGGATAGGAAGAATTTTGTCGGGGACGATCTTTCCGTGGTGATTAGCTGAGGATAACCCAGTTATAAGCTCTGGTGGGGAATAACCTCTGAACATGGTCGGGGAGAGATACGTGTACTCTGTAGGGGACAAGCTTCCAGAATCTACTGGGGATAAGCTTCCTACTGGGGAGATTGATTCAACTCTCCTGGGGAGACTTGGGACTGCACTGGGGAATGGCTCCACTGGATGTCTGGTATTCCGCTGGGGAACAATCTTAGATCAAGATTGCCGGGGATGCTTGTAGAGGAATATCTGTATACTCCGCTGGGGAATGTTGAGATCTTCTGGGGATACCCAACTTCCTTAAGGCTGACAGTAGACTAACTCTGCTCGGGGAGAGTGTTGCTGACTTGCTAGAGATACTGTGCCTTGTTAGGGTTGCTGGGAGACCCACTCTGCTTGGGGATAATTGTTGAATCTTGTCTTACTCTGCAGGGAGTGAAGGTATCTGGGTTACATTCTTCAGCCGAACTTACCTTAGTACCTTGGTGGACAGAGCAATTAGGTCGCTTAGACAACTCATTGTTTCCCCTGTTTCTGATGTCACCTGTAATTAATCCTTTGTTTCGTATGCAAATATTTATGAGTTAGCAATTAGTGTCAAATGCATATATCAAAAATGAACATTTGACATTCTTTGCACAACAAAACAGAAAAAGGAAAATAATTGGCAATTTATCTGAAAAGTGAATTTGTATTGATTTTTGAATTTGCCTGTAAATAGGCGTTTATGTACAAGAGACTGACGTCCTAGTAAGAGGACGCCGCCGAACAACAGAGTTTATACAATTTTGTGAAAGGAAAACAAAACAGCTATGTGAAAGGAATAATCCCACTGGGTTCCAACTCTGCTATCACCTTTATGACTTCAAGCGTCTCATCACTTGGCTGCTTAGTTGAAGATTAAGCTGACTGATCGATGCCTTCTGAACCTGATAGTTGATACCAGATTCTGGATGCAAGGTGATTCAATGAGACATAGTATTA